>CM077078.1:21117323-21717323 GCA_039513925.1 Platanthera zijinensis
TTTATTTTCTTGTGAACTCCCATCGATGCATTGCGGAATCATGTCTCGCATTGTATGTCTCCCCTTGTAAAGTTGGAAATAATATAAGTTTGTCTTACTTCTTCTTGCTAGTGGTTTACTTTATTTGGTTGGTTGAAGTAGTCCTGCAACCTTCATTCTATAAAATTTTACACATTGTGTTGAACTTGGAAACAACAAGTCAAACGAGGAATTCAGACCGGAGGTGTAACTCTCCTCTACTTCTCCCAAACAAGCGCACTAGGCTGAAGATTTAGAGTTCGGAGACCTCACACCAGAACCTCTAGCAGACTTCCGAGCCACGGCGAGGAGGTCCCGTCACACACCAAGAAGATCTCAGATCGCTTCCCCTCTCAATCTAATGTTGAACCGAGCACCTTCAAAGGGCATGGAGAGCTCCTGACTGCTCACCCGGAAACCACAGTGAATAGTTAGCTGAAGCTCTTGTTTTCCAAAGCTGGTCAAAGAAGAGAAGCCAAGAAGAAGTCCTCTCCAAAGTGCCATTGGGGATCTATTTATAGTTTTTTGGTAGTAGGCTGTGGATAGCGAGATCCCGCCTTATGATTTTACTAAATGGAACTCAAACTGGTCTGCCAACAGCGAAAATCCGTTGTTTAGAACAGCTAGTGGCAGACCAAACATAAGATGTTCCGGGAAAAAAGAAAATCACCTTTGGCGGGCGGGCCGAGCGTGATGCGAGATCTCGCCTGGGCGGCGAGTGCCTGGTGAAGCCAGCACTTGCCACTCGCCTCCTAACCGAGGGACGAGTGCAAGCTCGCCGGCTCCACTCACCCCTCACTCGCCGACTGGGTAGTGAGTGTTTGGGAAGCTAGGCGCCTGCTACTCGCTTCCAGCATGGTTGAAACCACTCGGTAAATACGGGGTTGCACACACATTGTATGTCTTGCAATCACTAAAGCAACATCCATGCGAGTTGATTGGTTCACGTAAATCAAGAAATTAAATAACAAATGTGGTGACAAGAATCAAGAAAAAGATTTCAGATGCAAGCAATGAAATGCGTATACTGCGTAAGAAATTCTTTAACCTGCTCAAAGCGAGTCTCAAAGGTATATGCGTGCATAATGTATGAAGAAATTATGAGGATTTCAATCGTGTTTTTTGATATGTTCATTATAGAACAACATATATATTAGCGAAAACATTTATATTGTTGTCATTAGATGGTATGATCAGGAGAGAAACAAAAACTAATTAATGTAGTTATGTTCGATATATATTGTTCATGCTATAAAATTTTAAAATTAAGTAGATAATATTGTAGCAATGCTCTAAAATATATAATCACAAAAATATTACTTATAATCCATATAAATATCTCTTAAAAGATAGATGGTATATGCAAAAAGGTGAAAGGGCAATATTTATCATCACAAACATCTAATGATAAAAGATACACATTTAGTAATTTTTGACTAACTCATTTGTTGCCGAGAGGAGCCGACCGAGCTCTATAGGTTGACCAGGCCGGTGAGGCAAGATGAAAACCTGAAGTTTGAGCAAGATGTAGCCGTGCACGAATGCTGCCATGCTGGAGCTAGATTTGGGAGTGAGGTTTCTTTACATCTATCATTATTTCTTCTATTAGAGAGATTGTCTGTATCAAAATATTGCACTATTGTCCACTTTATCTTATGTATATAAATCAGCACTATTTTGCTGATTTGAATTATTTGGATTGATGTGACAGCCCTCCGAGACAAGGGTTTCATAAAGGCGAAAATTTTGTGTAACACAAAATTTCATGCGTGCATGAATTGTTGGAAACGTGAATGGGCTCCCGCGCACACCACAACTCCTAACTCAGCTCCACTTCAAAATCAAACACTACAAAATAATCGGCGAGACCCAATTGGCGAGACCGCCAAGCCGCGCGGTTAGCCCCGGCGAGATCCCCTCTCCACAACGAGATCAACCCAGGCGACCTGCACCCTCTTCTCGCGGACTGCAGCCAGGCGAGCGGGCACGGCGAGACCAACCCGGCGAGACACCTTTTCACTCGCGGTTAGACCCCCACCAGCGAGCACTCAAGCCGTGCGACAACAACACCCGCCCCGGCCAACACGCCACCAGCGAGACCGCCACGCGCGAGAGCACCACCGGCGAACACACACCCAGCGAGCTCCGTCACGCGCGGCGAGAACACCACACTCCGCGGGCACCAACTCGCGCGGCAAGAAAAACAACCCGCTCGGCAAAGACACCAGCGCTGCAACGCTCCTCTCTTCTTCTCTCAAAACGAAAACAAAATGGGGAGGAAATTTCACTATCTCATCAAACTTCAAATGAACTACAACATGCCTATTTATAGGCTAACCCAACAAAATGAAAAACTGACATGTGGCTACACAATAAATGTCACTTCTAACCACTATCTACTTACACTGAATACCTAAAATCATGCTTAAATAATACCAAAACTTGTTGACCCGGTTAACGAAGTCAAAGTCCAACAAACTCTCCCTCAAACTTGGCAGCACATGCCGAGTTTGCCTTTGAGCTTCAAGAACGTCTCCACCTTCAATGCTTTGGTGAAGATATCCGCGATCTGCTCTCCGGTGGGGGCAATACACCACTTCAACCGCCTTCTGCTCCTCCTGCTCACGGAGGAAGTAGTACTTCGTCTCTATGTGCTTGCTATGCCCATATAGCACAGGATTCTTCGCAAGCTGCATGGCCGACATGTTATCAACATACATCGTCATAGGGCCATCCTGCGGATGATGTAGCTCCTTCAAGATATTCCTTAGCCAAATTGCCTGGCAGGTACAGGCCGCTGCTGTTATATACTCCGCTTCACATGATGATAAGACAGTCGTTACCTGCTTCTTCGAGCTCAAGGAGAACACCTCCGTTCCAACATGGAGGGCATATCCGGAAGTGCTCTTCCGATCATTCACGTCACCGTCATAGTCGCTATCCGAGTACCCAACTAACTTCAGCTCTTCTCCAATAGAATACTTCAAGCCATGGCCTCTCGTCCCATTCACATATCTCAGGATCCTCTTCGCTGCCGAGAAGTGGTCCTGCTTCGGCTCCTCCATGTACCTGCTCACCACTCCAACAACGTACACAATATCAGGTCTTGTGAAGGTCAGGTAGCGTAGACTCGCCACCAAGCTTTTGAACAATGTGGAGTCGACTGCTTCCTCCTTCGAGTCCTTTCTCAATTTTAAACCCGGATTAGCGGGAGTGGAGATAGTCTTGCTATCCTCCATCTTGAACTTCTTCAAGATCTCCTTAGCATACTTCTTCTGCGAGATGAAGATACCATCTTTACTCTGCTTCACCTCCAAACCCAGGAAGTAGTTGAGCTCTCCCAGGTCGGGCATCTCAAACTCTCTCTTCATCGTTCTCTTGAAGTCTTCAAACATAGTAGGGTTGTTTCCAGTGAATATCATATCGTCTATGTATAGAAATATGATCATCATGTCACCGTTCTTCTCAACCTTCGTGTAGATGGCATATTCATGAGGGATCTTCATGTAGTCGTGCTTCTGGAGGTATGCATCTATCCTTCCGTTCCAAGCGCGTGCTCCTTATTTTAGCCCATACAACGCCTTGTCCAGCTTGCACACCTTCCTCTCTTGCCCTTTCACCACATATCCTGGAGGCTGCTCGATGTACACGTCTTCCTCTAGGTAACCATTTAGGTAGGCCGACACGGCATCCATCTGCTGGATCTTCCACATGTAGTGAGTTGCAAGTGCGTTGATCATCCGAATGATGTCAATCCTTGCCACTAGTGCAAAGACCTCATCGTAGTCCACCCCTTGGACTTTCCTGTAGCCCTTCACGATGATCCTTGCCTTGTGCTTCTCCACTTCTCCATCCTTGTTCCGCTTTAACTTATAGACTCACTTCACGCCAAGGGATTTGTGGTCAGCAGGTGGATCGACCAATCTCAGAGTTTCATTCTTCTTTATGGATGCAATCTCCACATCCATGGCTTTCTTCCGAGTCTTTTCTTGGGCAGCTTCATCATATGAGTGCGGCTCACAATCTGCAAAGAGGCAATATAAAGAAAAATTGTTAAGGAGTCGGTGCCGTTTCTCATATTTTTTCTCCTCTCCAACCTCCTCATCCTTGTTGAGGACGATCAGCTTTGCCCCGACTACTGTAATCTCACCAGAACTTCCTCCACTAGTGCTTGCTCCACTAAAGTTGGTAGTAAGAGCTCCCCTGACTCTCCACCAGGTGGTGATGGTGGCTCAGCTCCACCAACTCAGCTTCAGCTTCCTGACCCCTTCCTCTTCATCATCATCAAAGAACATCCCCTTGATGCTTCTTCACCGCTTCATCCCAGCTCTAGCAGGTATCTTCCTCGAACACAACATCTCTTGAGATTATAGCCTTCTCCGTCACTAGGTTGTTCAGCTTGTAAGTCTTGCTCATCGGAGCATAGCCCACAAAGATGCACTACTCACTCTTTTTGTCTAGCTTCTTCCTCTTCTGGTCCGGGACATGAACGTAAGCTACACACCCGAAGACCCTTAAGTGCTTCACACTCGGCTTCCATCCACTCCATGCTTTAAACAGAGTCATGAACTTCACACTCTTTGTTGGGCATCTGTTTAGCAAGTACATAGAAACCTGTACTGCTTCCGCCCAGAACTTCTTTGGAAACCCATTTCCCTTCACCATGATCCTTGCCATGTTCATATTGGTCAAGTTCTTCCTTTCCGCAACTCCATTCTGCTGAGATGAGTACGCCGTTGTCAACTGATGCGAGATCCCCCACTCTCTGCAGAAATCATCAAACAGCTTAGAGGTGCACTCCCCACCTCTATCTGTCCTCAGCACCATCAATGGTTGTCCGCTTTCTTTCTCCGCCATTACCTTGAACTCTTTGAACTTGTCTAGGGTCTTAGCCTTCTCTCTTAAGAAATACACCCAACACTTCCGACTGAAGTCATCAGTGAAAGTGACATAATACTTGCTTCCACCTACTGAGGTAGTCTCAAACGGACCAGCTATGTCCGAGTGAACTAGTTCAAGCTGTCTTCTCGCTCTTCGGGACTTGCCACCCTCGAACGTCTGCCTCTTCTGCTTCCCCTTCGTACATGCCTCACAAATCTTCTGTGGAGGCGAGATCATGAGTAGGCCTTCCACCATCTTGGAAAGAGATAATAATTTCAAGCCTGTGAACCCTAAATGACCCATCCTGTGATGCCATATACATGCTTCCTCTTCTTCCTCAGTTCTCGCGAGACACATTGTCTCCTTCGCATCCATCCTCAGCGTAAAGATACGATTCGTCATCATCTTTACCTTCACTACCCCTCTTCTTTCATGATCCTTCATGGCCAATGTTCCATTTCTCAACTAAACACAATATCCCTTCTCGACCAGCTGGCCAAGGCTTAAGATGTTACTCTTCAAGCCTGACACGTAGAACACATCATTCAAGTGCACCTCCTTGACATTTAAGGTGACATCGATCACCCCTCTTCCTTCCACCGAGATCTTCGAAGCGTTTCCAAAACTGACCTCACCACCATTCGATTCAAGGCTAGTGAACAATTCTCTCTCTCCACATATGTGGTTGCTTGCTCCTGTGTCTAAGTACCACACTTCATTCCTTCCTCCCTCAACTCCTCTGTAGGTTAGGAACATCATCGGATCACCGCTAGTGTTGTTGGCTTCTGCATAATGATTGGCCTCTTCTCTCTTCCTTGGAGCCCAACAATCATAGCTCATATGCCCAAACTTGTCACAGTTGTAACACTGTATTTGGGACATATCGCCCCGGCCTCTTCCTTGACCTCTTCCTTGGCCTCTACCTTAGACTCTACCTCTTCCTATGACTTCTTGCCTCTCACCATGAGATTGCACCGTCTCTCTCTGGTGGTAGGAATTTCTTCCTTGATCTCTTCCTGCTCTTCTCCCTCTACCTCTTCCTTGGTAGCCACGGCCATGCTGGCCTCCTCCTCTTCCAGAGCACTCTCCAAAGTTCAACTGAGTCTGGAGTGCTTTACCCAAGCCACTCAACTCTTCATCATCTTGCAGCATACGATACTCATGAGCTTGTAGGGAACCAACAAGTTCATCCACGGGCATCAGGGTGAGATCTTTTGACTCTTCAATCTCCACCACCACATGCCGGAACTTCTTTGACATAGAGCGCAAGAGCTTCTCCATAAAGCTTACGTCATCTATCGTCTCTCCATTCCTCTTCATCTCATTTGTGAGTGTCTGCAGACGGGTTACAAAATCACCAACCTTCTCTGAACTCTGCATCTTCATCACTTCATACTGAGCTCGAAGGGATTGTAACTTCACCTTCTTAGCATTGTCAACTCCATGCATGGAGCGTTGCAACACCTCCCATGCCTCCTTCGAACTAGTCGCATATAAGATCTTCTCGAAGGTTGCCTCATCTACACCCTGGTATAGTAAGAACAGAGCCTTCTTATCTCTTTTCTTTGACTCTCTCAACGATGTCCTCTGTGCGTTAGTCAACGCAGCCTCTGCTTCTGCAGTAAGATCCTCATATCCTTCCTCTACAATCTCTCACAACTCCTCAGAGGCGAGTAACACTCTTATCTGGATACTCCAGTTCTCATAGTTGGTTTTCGTCAACTTGGGGACTTGCCCCGGCATGACACTTCCCATCTCCATCTCCTCTCGCCTCAAACCCTTCCGAGAACCTCCCAGGGGGTCGAACCTCCCTCTGATACCACTTGTTGGAAACGTGAATGGGCTCCCGCACACACCACAACTCCTAACTTAGCTCCACTTCAAAATCAAACACGACAAAATAGTCGGCGAGACCCACTTGGCGAGACCGCCAAGCCGCGCGGTTAGCCCCGGCGAGATCCCCTCTCCAGGGCGAGATCAACCCAGGCGACCTGCACCCTCTTCTCGCGGACTGCAGCCAGGCGAGCGGGCACGGCGAGACCAACCCGACGAGACACCTTTTCACTCGCGGTTAGACCCCCACCAGTGAGCACTCAAGCCGTGCGACAACAACACCCGCCCCGTCCAACACGCCACCAGCGAGACCGCCACGCGCGAGAGAACCACCGGCGAACACACACCCAGCGAGCTCCGTCTCGCGCGGCGAGAACACCACACTCCGCGGGCACCAACTCGTGCGGCAAGAAAAACAACCCGCTCGGCAAAGACACCAGCGCAGCAACGCTCCTCTCTTCTTCTCTCAAAACGAAAACGAAATGGGGAGGAAATTTCACTATCTCATCAAACTTCAAATGAACTACAACATGCCGATTTATAGGCTAACCCAACAAATGAAAAACTGACATGTGGCTACACAATAAATGTAACTCCTAACTACTATCTACTTACATTGAATACATAAAATCATGCTTAAATAATACCAAAACTTGTTGACCCTATCAACGAAGTCAAAGTCCAACATAAATAGTATAGGGCTCACCATTTTGTTTCTTCTTTGTTCTTCCTCTCCGTTCGGGCCCTAAGCCACCCAAAATTTTCAATCAAGCAGCGTCGCTTAGTGATTCTTTCTCCCGAACGCTTCCACCTCTGCTGTCGATGGCTCTGCCACCTTCCAATCAGCTGCCAGGCTCCGCCCCCTTCCATTTCGTTGCCAGGCTCCACCCCCTTCCATTCTGCTGTCGAAGTTGTCGATACAGCCGAATTTCTTATACAATTCCTTTTTTGAGAAGTTTTATAGTCGGATTTTTGTTGCTCATATGCAGTTCTTTTTTTGAGCAGTTTTACAGTCAGATTTCTGCTTTTTTAGAGCAGCTTTACAATCCAATTTTTGCAATTTGTATGTAATCTGATTTCAATTTTTTCCCTGTTTTCTTTTATTTAATATTATTTCAATTCGTTTTTGGATTCAAAGGAGGAGAGGATGAAGCTTCAGCAGGATTTGTTCTTGCTGGTTCCAAACCTCAAGGTTTTTGATTCATGGTCGAGGGATGGACAAGTACAAGCTAGGGTGCGGAGCTTCCTGACAATGATGCAGGAGAACAACTACAACTTGGCAATGGAGAGGGAGAACAGCTGCAGCTTCGCAATGGCGAGAGAAATAATTGCAGCTTGGCAATGACAAGGGAGAACAACAGCAGCAATTTATCAATGACGAGGGTTTTTCTTTTCAGCTGGCGCGAACTGTAGAGGAAAGGGCAAAAAAAAAAATGAAAGGAAGCAAAATGATAGGCCCCGGGTTATTTATGCACGCATGAAATTTCTGTGCGTTACACGCACAAAAAATTTTCGCTTCATAAAGGGGATCATAAATAGGAGCGAGGGTCTTCTTCCTGGAAGTGGGTCTCTTCTTGATACCTTGTTGCGTACCCTGCCCTGATTCCTCAGATGCCGCTCAACCCCTCCTTCAATAACGGAAAAATACCATAATCCACTACCAAGAATGCTTGCACAGATGCACACTCAAACAACAACTAAAATTAGAGAAACAAAAAGGGATACACAATCTGAAGGCACTCCTGAAAGAATTGGAAGGTGGTGCAGGGACTCTCCCGAAGCATTCACCAACAAGACACACAAAACACTCCAAAATCTTTCCTGCCGGTTCAACAGGTGAACCGGATACATAACAAGAGCCCTAAAGAGGCACAAAAGACCAAATTATCCCTCACCCCAACAACAATTACAAAAAAACCAAACATAACGTAATAAACCCAAACATAATCATAACACCTCCCCCTTTGAATTGCATAGACTGCATAAGTTGTGGTACTTGGTCTAATTGTAACATGCACCATGATTTTATTTATTTTTTTTAATTAAAAACCAAGCATTACTGTCTACTAGTCCCCTCCTTTAATAAAAAAAATATATAGATAAAGAACATGTATATTTTTAGATAGGGGCTATCTTTGCATGTTCAGTTTAACATGCTAAATAATTAGTAATTGTTGTTCTAAGGCTTAACAACAGGGGACCATCTACTCCATCAGAAACCCTTCCTTTGCAATGCAAGTCTAATCAGAAGCTTGTGCGCTTCTGAAACCAAAACTGAAGCAAATCCTATACAACAAGTAAAGGAATGCATCCTGCTCTCTAATCAACATTTTCTTCTTCTAATTCTTAACTTTCTGAGCATAATTTTGGTTCTATAGATAATTTTTATGGGTTGTTAACACAACTATACTCTTCCTTTTGCTTGCAGATCTAGTTAACCATTGGCTGTTCCTGCACATTTTATCTTCATTCACTTAGTCCTTTCTTTAAGAAACAGGTGAGAATTGAGAAGCTTTAGAGATCTATTTAAGAAACAGAGGAGCATTGCATGCTACAGGGGAAGAAGCTTATAACCAGAGCCAACTATCGACCTGTTTGTAAGGTGACAGAAGAATATGAACTTTTTTTGAAAAATAAATGTTATGTATGTATTTGATTTCATTTCCTTTTTTCTGAATGGTTGAAGGCAGGGATTTAAGAGATTTCATGGCTGAAAAAAACACCATAGGGGGCGACTTGGATGACTTAGAGGTACTCTAAAGACATCTTCACTGTTTGGTTCTCTGTTTGGGAAGGCACGAAAACTCACAGCTCGCACGGGGCGGCTCATGCGCACGGATTTTGAATAATACGTTTCAAAATATTTTGTTTTGCTGCTCAATGACGAATTAGGATTCTAACTTAGCTCGGGCAATAACTAAAATTTTATGATGAGAAAAAAAGTTATTTAAATTTTATTGCATAGATCATCAACATTATCAAACAAACAAAATTTTCCGTAATCATAGACTCATATGACTGGAGAAGAAGATTGTAGTGATGACCGTCGAGCAGAAAAATAAAAGTTACGGGAATTCTACTAATTGTCTCCATGAGTCCCATTGATGCTGTCTGAGGTCCGATCATCCAATCTCTAGAAATAAGTTGGTGAAGTTTAATTTATACAAAAAAAATGGACACCATTAAGCCTACATAATTTTTTTTGGAAAAGAACTATTTTGTGTTTTTCTCAGATGAGTCCAACGTCTCTTCCATATTTGAATTGTATGCAATGGTTGAAGAGAAATCAAAATTTAAAGCTTTATAATTCATGTGAGCCAAAAAAAAGTATTTTTTTTTTCGCTCAGTGTTGAATTGATCCCTTGTTTGGGAGAAAAAAATTGGTATGTATGCGTACTGTGAGGGTGAAGATTTGATCTTTTGATCCGCCAAAATACGGTCGTATTTCGAATTCAAAAATATGGTCGTATTTTGCTAAAAATCCAACAGCCAAATCGCGGATCAAACGACCAAATCTTCACCCGCACAACATAAATTTTTTTTCCAAAGCACAAAAAAAAAAGTGCACACCAATTTTTTTTCCTTCGGTGGGGGGGGGGGGGGGGGGGGGGGCCGCCGGGTTCCACTCTAGTATGAGGGGGGAAAAAGGGGGGAGGGGGAGGGAGGAGAGAAAAAAAGAGGGGGAGGAGAAGAAAAGGGGGGAGAGGGAGAAAGAAGGAGAGAGGGAGAAAAAGAGGGCGAGGAAAATCCTAGGGCTCGGTCGCGGGAGAGGTGGAAGCGAGGAGGAGAATGCGATTATTTAAGTGCAGTTGGTATTTCTCATTGGCATCAAATGATTTGTGCATTATATCTATGTGCTTGCAGTGGCCTGAGGTTGTAGTAGTTTGCAATGCAGTGCAATTTATTTGTTGCATTGCATTGCATTTTTGCAAATTTCTGTAATTTCTCAAATTGAGAATTGCAATTGGGAGGAGGCCCAGAATCCACCGAAAGCTTGTTCGCAACCCATAAAATTTGTGCAATCCACAGATGTTCACAATCAAATGCATCGAGCATGAGGAAACATGCATGCACAAAAATACCTCTCTCATGTAAGTTTACATTTCATAACATGCTTGCACAAAAATACCCCTCGCACGCTTTCCTCGATGGGGGTATTTTCATGCATGCATGTTATGAAATTTAAACTTGCATGAGAATGGGTGTTTTTTGGTGCAACCTGTAATTTTGCAAATTTGTAAGGGAGATTGTGGTAAACGGCCCGATGAAATAATGACAACACTAATTTGCAAAAAGGATTAAATGCAGCCTGCGCACGCACAATGTTGAAACTGTCAGCATGGGGCGACCGCAAATGAGCAATCACTGACACGGCCTGATTTAGGGCACGATAAGGAGGCAGAGCACGATGGGATTAATTTAACATTCAAAAGTTTCTTTCATTCACTTATGCAAGGGTATACATGGACCCCTTGCAAAATTACACATAGGTTCAAGATTAATTATCTAAGGCTCCGTTTGGTATGGTGGTGGCGGTCATGAACATGGGGGTTAAATTGTCATTTGTTAACGTCCATCTAAGGAATTTCATCCACTTTTATGTCCAAACGGATGAAGTTTGTTAGGTGATCCTTAACGAATGACGGTTTAACCCATGCGTTTAACACCACCACCACCGTGCCAAACGGAGCCTAAATCCGTCGATGAACTAAACAACTAACATCGAGTGATATAAATTATATACAAAAATGTGATCAAGGCAAAGCGGTTTTCATAACTTCTTGCATAGACTGCAATCCAAACGGTTTAAATGCAAAAAAGGTAACATGGAAAGGTGGATGGAACTTTCTAGAGCAAATTTTCATAACTTCTTGCATAGACTGCAATCCTGGTAGTCAAATGCAACAGAACTTTAGTGCACATGGAGAAGGAATGGACTGCTGTAAGAAATGTTTTAGCAGAAAATTAAACACATGAAGAGGTGGTGGAACCTTCATTTTAAATACGGCAAAGCGTTAAAACATTGAACAGCAAAGGCATACTGAGAAAATAATTGAAAAGCAAAGTTGTAAGCCTTCAAGCAATGCATCTTAAATACCGCAAAACATTAAAAAATTGAATAGCGAATGCATACTGAGAACAAAATTGAACTGAAAAATGATTACTGAGAAGTGAACACCAAAGCGTAAACTGAACAGCAAATGCAATCAATAAGAAGGCAAGTTCCGCTGAATGTTGAATGGATTTGAAATCAATAAATGCAATCTTGCGGCAGATTTTACCTCAAACCATATATGGAGATCATTTAGTCCTCTTGGCCAAACCATGATTAATCTCAAACATTATCGCGGGCTAAATGACTAAAATCTCAGACATAATTTGGATGCATTCAGTGTCAACTTAAACAGATTTTAAGTCAAATCATATCAAACAGATTGTAAGTTATCAACAATTTAGTGGAGTGGAAGTGAAAATCATACAATCTTGATGATGCATGAACAAATAGACCATCAATCCATTACATGTCATCTACTGCCTGACATTTTAGGAATTAAATAGAGGACTCTACATTTAGAAGTCTTTGGTTGTATTTCATTCAAACTCGCAAACAATCACAATTAAACATGATTACCCAAATTTTACCCAACATCATACCATGCTAATAAAGAAAAATCAGAAATGCATTTCCAAACGAACAAAAATAAATGAACATAAAATGAGCTATCTGGGATAAGAGAGTCAGTCAAGCTTTGGGCCCTGTTTGGGGGAACAGGGCTTCCATCATAACACCAACGATGGCTGCATACTATGCTCCAGTCAAGCTGTCAATGCTTCTAGTCCTGTGTCGACTAAAGATGAATAGAGGAGAAGATGGGGGTTGACTGAAGATGAACATGTGAGCTATGTTTAAGAGCAAACTTTGCAGATTTAACTCCTCTAGAAACAGGCATAGAATCAGCATCCAAATTGTCCAATAGGTCAATTTCAACAACACGGTATGATAATGATAGCGACGTATCATTACGAATCCAATATGAAACAAACAACCTCACTAACTTGGGAGCAGCAACAGTTCCTCCCATATCATATTCTACACTCACACGAACCCTCCTGGAAAGAATGAAAGCTTTGCAGGCATTGACAAAGAACAAAATTACATAAACAATTCAAATCAAAGAATAACATGAACTTGAAAAAGAAAACCTAGTTAGATTAGACTTCAAAGTAAGAAAATACCATTGAAGGAAAGACAAGAGGAAAAGGTACTCGACACTCACCACGATTTCGCCGGTCGAGCAGGGGGAAGCAATGTGTCAAAAACATGATATTCGGGGGTGCAAAGTGTCAATTACCCATCAAGGAGAAAATAATATGAAGCTTGAAATATAGACAATAAAGTTAAGCAAACATTTCTCATTCTCTTTAGACAACAATAGAAGTAGTTATCATATAAACAATAATGGTGTTATGATAAGGCTGGTGATGATGAAGGTTACAAGGATGATCTTGTGTAAATTTCAAAATCCTTCAATAAAATTACTCATACAAATAATATATCTGTGTGCTCTTCAAGTTGCTATAATGATTTTCTGTCCACTAAAAATATAAATAGGTATTAGCATTTAAACCCACCAATAAACCCATACAACTTCATCTGAATTTTCACTGAAGTTTGGAATAATTAAAATCCCATGATCATTATAAGCTTATTATCATATGTACATTTCAAATTATTGCATCCAACAAGGTAAACAAGTCAGTGTAAGAAATCATTTGAAGAAACTTATTCATGTTCCAAGTGGTCCAACTAATCGAACACTCCGCATCTTATATTACAACCACACAAAGTTTATAATCTATTGAATTATTATTTTTAAACCAGATATACCAAAAGAAGAATATGCCGCAAGATCCAAGCTTTATACAGATGCATAAAACCAAAGAACCAGTGTTTCTGTAATAGAACTTGAAAGATCCAAACTGACCTCCTACACCCTATGAACCATGCATTGGCACTCTGCCTGCCATATTTGTGACATGAGACTGCACCTGGGCAGCCCTCACCTTCGTCGCCAGGGCCTGACCGGTGCGACGCCTGGAGGGGAAGAAGGCGGCCTGACCGGTGCGACGCCTGGAGGAGACGCCGTCGAGCTTGGGGGAGTCGGAGGCAGCGGTGGTGAATGGCGAGAGGGAGAAATTGGCGAGCGGGGAAGGCAGGGTATCGGCCAAATCGCGAGAAGCAGCAGGGCATCGGGCAAATAGCGATAAGCGGGAGGGTATTTCCGGAATCGCCTAAATTCAGTCCGAATAAGTCGGACCAGAGTGAGGCCCGACCGGGGGGGGGGGCAAATTGAATTGAGCCGATAAAAAAAACTGTGGAGCTCGAATATTATTATTGTTCATGAGCTCACGAGTTTTTTATTCCTATATTTTTTTTAAAAAAAAATTAAAAATATAAATAAAATCAGGCTCATGAGCTAAAAAAACTCGTGAGCAGCTGAGCTCGATAAACAGGCATGGAGCTATAGCCCAAAGCAGGGCAAAAAGAGCTCGACAAGCTTGAGCTCGAAATAATTAGCTCACAAAAGTTTTAAGTCCGGGAAATAAACTAGAAGGATTTTTTTATGAAAAAATGTGTATCTGTCCACATCAGCATTTATATATATGTAAAATATTTTATCTATCAAGATAATATTAAAATAATGTTGGTTGTGCTATTTGTTTAGACAATTATACACTTATACACATGTGATTTATTTTAATAAATCTTAAAATTATGTTCAAGACTCGAGAGGATTGATCTCTTGCAAAGATATATTATTATTAGGTGATTGTTGTGTAAATTTATTTTGGATATTAAAAAATATAGGCGAAAAATAAATTGTAAATCAAAGTCAATTCATTTAAATGGCTGAACTTTAGAGGGACGTGACTCTCAACCCGCTCTACAAAATTTGAATCTAAAAGCGGTAGTGAACCGTTGACTAAAAAATGCACAAGATAGATACTTTAATCCAAAATTTTACCAAATTATTGATATAGATTTTGGGGATGAAAGATTTCAAATTTTACACTTGGAACAAAAAATGCACGAGTTTCATGACTCCAATTGCAAAACTGTTTCAAGAGACTTGTGACGATGAGAATAATTCTAAAAAGTTTCATCGAAAATTTTTTTGATTGATTTCTCACTATCCATCTTTAATGTTTATTTTTAGATATATTTTTTTAATTTCTAATTAAAAAACAATCTATGCATTCAAAATAAGTGCACATAACAATCTACCTATTATAATTATTATTATTTTAATAACTGTCTTAAACTTCTACTTAAAGGGTATGAGCACTTGTAAAGAAACTTTTTGAAAAAATATAGTGGAATTTGTGCATGCTAAAAACACATGACTAATCTTCAAAATTCTAAATTTTACACTTTCCTACAATCATTTTGTGAGTTTCTTAGTCTCCATTTGGCACGGGTAGCGGCCGTGAACACGGTGATTATGAACCGTCGTTTGTGAACACCCTACCTCACCTAAAGAATGGTTGGGTGTGACCCGCCATCCTGGTGTTGGATGGGGTGCATCCCAGATGCACCCGGGTTGGCTCCTGGCATGGGTCCAAGGGAATTCCATGGTACGGCTTAGTACAAGGGAGACAGATTGGCTCCGGGTATGAGTACAGGGAAGTTCTGGGCACAATTTAAGCGCGAGAGAGCCATAAGAACAATTTGATCGATCCTGCTAAAATAATATAAAGAAATTGGTAGCACCCTTCCTAACACTTCGAGATTTTGAGATAGTTGGTAGGCATTATTCCTAATAGTGATATCAGAGAGAGGTTGGAGGTCATGAGTTCGATCCCCCTGGACGGCGTTCCAAGGATAGTTTGTTGGATGTGGCCCGCCATCCAGGTGTTGGATGGGGTGCCTCTCGGGCACACCCGGGTTGGCTCCTGCCATGGGTGCAGGGGAACTCCATTGTACAGTTTCGTGCAAAGGAGTCGAGCCGGTTCCTTTGCCAAACAAAGCCCAAGTGTAAGAGTAAAGGCCTGACTTGAACATCATCAAGGTCTTCTCACCGGAAATAGCTAAAAATAGTCCTAAACTGCAAAAAATTAGGCTATGTCGTCATCTTAAAAATGATTTAAATATTTAGTAATGTGAGAGGATTGATTTAATCATGCATCGAATTTGAACACAAATATTTTGATATAGAAACACTTTGTGGCTGAGCATAACTCATAGACTTGCACGTTTGAATTACGGCATATTTTTTCCCCATTAATTGCCACTCCCTACATTCCAGCACAAAAGCTTTGTGGGCTTACAATTTTGTAGAAATCAACTGTATGAAATATAAAGCAATAAGCAATGTTGTGAAGCAGAGACAGCATGATGTTCAACAGGAAATTAGCACAAGTTTGATAGATGAAAACATCATTTTGAACCCTCGATTCGAAGAAGGCCTCAACGGTTGGTCGGGAAGAGGTTGCAAGATTCTTCTACGCGACTCCATGGGAGATGGCAAGGTTCTTCCGCAGACCGGGAAACACTTCGCTTCAACGACAGGGCGAACACAAACATGGAACGGAATTCAGCAAGAGATCACAGGCAGGGTTCAGAGAAAACTGGCGTATGAGATCGAAGCCGTGGTTAGAATCTTCGGAACAGTTTCAGCTTCCAGTGTCCAGGCAACTTTGTGGGTTCAGCAACCAAATGGAAGAGAGCAGTACATTGTCATTGCCAGGTGAGTCTGCACATATACAGTTCTTTGAAATATGTAGTATTCAATGGTGTTCTTTTTGTAAACTACAGTCTGAGAATGATGATGTTGTTTGTTTCATTAGAGTGGAAGCTACAGACAAGGATTGGGTCCAGCTGAAGGGGAAGTTCTTGCTGAATAGTGCAGCATCAAAGGCTGTAATCTATGTTGAAGGCCCTCTTCCTGGGATCGACATTCTTTTGAACTCTTTGATTGTTAAGCATGCGCAGAAGCTCCCTCCATCCCCTCCACCTGATATTGAGGTAATCATATCATAAATTTGCATCGGTCAAGAACTAGTTTTTAAGTTTTTGTTTTATAATTTTTCTGTTGGTTTTAACAATAAATGCTCTAAAATTATCAACTCTTTGCTTTTTCAGAATGTGCTCTATGGAGTAAACATACTTACAAACAGCAACCTGACAGATGGGCTGAATGGCTGGTCTCCTCTTGGTCCTTGCGCTCTAAGTATCGCAGAAGGCGCACCTCGCATTCTCGCCCCAATGGCTGTAGACTCACTCTCCAGCCACAAACCATCGAACGGTCGCTACATTGTCGTCACAAATCGCTCCCAAACATGGATGGGACCATCTCAGACTATCACAGACAAGCTCAAACTTCTAGTGACATACCAAGTTTCTGCTTGGGTTCGTGTGAGCTCAGTCAAAAATGGTCCTCAGAACATCAACGTCGCCCTTGGGGTCGACAGCCAGTTTGTGAATGGTGGTCAAGTCGAAGCCTTGGATGATAGATGGTATGAAATTGGAGGATCTTTCAGAATTGAGAAGCAACCTTCAAAGGTTATAGTCTACGTTCAAGGTCCCATGCCTGGGGTTGATCTCATGGTTGCTCAACTACAAATATTCCCTGTTGATAGAAGAGCGAGATTCAAATATCTTAAGAAGAAAACTGATGAGGTCCGGTAACTTTTCAAACCATAGTCACATTTTTTGATTAGATATTAGCTGCATAAACTCACTGATCAGTAAGTTCTTTTGCAGGTAAGAAAGAGAGAAGTGGTCCTGAAAATCTCAGGATGCAATGTTGATAACTTCTCCGCACCATATGTGAAGGTCACACAGGTTAAAAACAGCTTCCCGATCGGAGCATGCATCAACCGATCGGATATTGACAATGAAAACCTTGCGGAATTCTTCAAAAACAATTTCAGCTGGGGTGTTTTTGGCAATGAGCTCAAGTGGTACTGGACGGAGCCGCAACAAGGGATCTTCAACTACACTGATGCTGACGAGCTCTTGGATTTCTTCAACAAAAATGGAGTTCAAGGAAGAGGGCACTGCATCTTCTGGGAGGTCGAATCTGCTGTTCAACCATGGCTTCAATCCCTTAACAAAAACAGTTTGACGCTTGCTGTTCAGAATCGTCTCACCGGCCTTTTAACAAGATACAAAGGTAAATTCAAACACTACGATGTGAACAATGAGATGCTTCATGGCTCTTTCTATCAAGACAGGCTTGGAAAAGATATAAGAGCAAACATGTTCAAGATTTCAAGTCAACTAGACCCCTCTCCCCTTCTCTTTGTCAACGATTATCATGTCGAAGATGGGACAGACACTCGAGCATCACCTGAGAAATATATCAAGCAGATTATAGAATTGCAAGATCAAGGAGCCCAGGTGGGAGGAATTGGAGTGCAGGGCCACATAGATTGCCCGATAGGACCTATAGTTTGTTCGGCATTGGATAAGTTAGGAGTCTTGGGACTTCCAGTGTGGTTCACGGAGATCGACGTGTCGTCGGCGAACGAATATGTCAGGGCAGATGATTTGGAGGCAATGCTTCGAGAGATTTACGCTCATCCCGCGGTTGAAGGGATCATGTTGTGGGGATTCTGGGAGTTGTTGATGAGCAGGGAGAATGGCTACCTGGTGAATGCTGAAGGAGATGTTAATGAAGCTGGGAGGAGGTTTTTAGCACTGAAGCAGGAGTGGCTTTCACATGCTTATGGGTGTGTGAATGAGGATGGGGAGTTTGTGTTCAGAGGATTTCATGGAAGTTATAACGTTGAGGTTGTGGCATTGGGGAAGAAGATTGCTCACACATTTGTAGTAGAAAAGGGAGAGTATCCACTGGTTGTGGAGATTAGCGTATAAAAGCTTTGAATGAATGATTATCGCTGGTCTTAAAATGTGTAAATGATGGGAGTTATGTTGTTGCAAAGTGTTGTAATTGTGTGAAAGATTTGTGATTGAAAGTTCAATAAATTGCACTTTTTACATGGCTCTCCTACTATGCCACAATTCCTTCTCTATTTTCACTAACCATATGCCCTATGCGCTAAAAAGAACATAAAAAAAGACTTACCATAGTCTTTCAAAATAGGAAATAAATCCCTAAAAATAACTAATACAAGTTGCTAAAAGCAAGCCCTTTATTCCTTGGATCTTGGGAATAGATAGATAAAGTGCACTAAGTATAGATTACAGCATTTAGCGGAGGCATTAGGAGTGTCAGGTAGAAGACAAGTATGAGTACTCAGATGAGTAGAGGTTGCCCTTGTCGTTTACTTGATGATGTTCCTGTCAAACCCTTTCTCTTGTAAAGAAATCAATCATGACTTGTCCTCTGGTGAAATCTTTCTTCATCCATGTAGTATAAACGTATAATGTTGTTATTGAAAGTGTAAATCTTTGTTGAGTAACTGCAAATTAATTCGGCGAGAACACATGCGTGACCGCTTGGGAATATGCAACACAAACAAAAACAAGCAAAAAAAAAGAAATATTAAAGGACAGGCAATTTTTAACGTGAAAATCGAATTGGGTAAAAATCACAGGATAATCCGAGTTTAACCTGGGAAGCCACCACTAGAATGATATTACAAAAATGCACATATACTTAGTTTTCCCTCCTTGATCCACAACTGGATCGCTGCCACAACTATGCTACGATATATAGTCAAATAAAATGGAAAAAAATACATGTATACTGATGAAGAAGGCGGAGGCAAATAATTCTCTCCAAGTGATCTTCTCGACTTTTTTGTATTTTGTCAAATCTCTTCTTTTTTTCGTATTGTAACTGTGCAACACCATGTCGACACGTGACTTTGACCACAAAGAACAAGGCCACAAAGGTCGTGCAGGTTCAGCTCCGATCCAAGGGAACTCTACAAGATCTCCATACAAAACTCCGTCTCGGAAAATGATGGCAGCACATTCTCGCCTCCTTTTTTATAAGCCCCAAGCTAAACTCTATCTTTTTAAAAAGAAATCATACAGCTGCCCGTTTTCTCAAAAGTTCAAGGATGGGACCCTTCAACAGTAAACAAAAAATCATTCAGCTCGCTTTCACTCTAAAGTTTCAGAGGATGGGGCCCTTCAACGGCAAACCAAGAAAATAATTCAACTCACTTTTTCTCAAGAATTTCAAAGGTGGGCCTTCACCAGTAAACCAAAGAAATCATGCAACCTACTCTTCAACTCATGCAGGAATGCTCTTAAAAAAAATTTCAAACCTTCTATTCATTCATTAATAAAGAAGGCTTAAAGAACTTAGGCTCCGTTTGGTATTCTTGCTCCAGTGAGTTTGGACAAAATGGCATCATAATAGAATGTATGTTTTGTTAGGAGTGCTCGAAGCATCCGGGTGACCGTCAAGTTTGGAACGGCTTACTCGTTGCCCCTAGCTTGGGTATTTATAGGGAAACCCTAAATACCCGACTACGGGTTATTGGACTCCTATCGAATCCTAACCGCAACCCGTTAAGCACCTGTCAACCCTATTTCAATATACCTCAACAATCTCCTCCTATATTGTAAATAGATGTTAGCACAGTACAGGTTACTTAAACAATAATTAATAACGACCAAAATAAGTTTTTCAGAAAAACATAAATATGAGTTTTAGATAACAAAATGCTAAACTCAAACACAGTACCAAACATAACAATAAAAAATCTGAAAGAAAACTCAAAATTGAAAACTGATCTATGCAAATAATAGATCATCTTCATCTGGGTCGAAATCAACTTTTACTCCTTCAATCTCCATGTGATCTGTAAACAAACACAATAAGAATGTCATGAGACAAATCTCTATGAATTCTAACATTTATCAATCAAAAGTAAAGTGATTAGTTCTAGCAGTAAAAGAACGTAATACTCTAACAAGGAAGAAAAAAAACTCATATCAGCATCTCTATCTCATTTACATAAAATTAGAAAATTGATTTCAAATAATCAAACCATGTTCCATCGATTATTAAGATTATTATTATCATTTCACAAGTGTTATATCATCAAGTTTGGAATGATACAACAAGCTGTGACCATCATATCATCAAGTTTGGAATGATATAATTAATAATCATAATATCAAGACTCATATCAGCAACTTCAGTATTCCTTTTTGGAATGATACCCAATTCAGCCATCGAATGAAATAATTGCGTAAGTCATCAAGTTTGGAATGACTGACAACTATTCACCTCTGTCTTTCATCAGATAGCATCTGAAATACTTCAGTATACTCAACTCTAGATGTTTGAATGTAGGCAGACAACGGTTCTAAACATTAAAACATAAGCAAAGATATTAAGTCCTCCTAAATGGACTTTAATCTCATCTCCCCATGATGTTTTAATTGTTAGAACCTTACATAAGCCATTGATAAGGACATCTGCTACATTATCTTTTGATCTCACGTCCAAAAGGAAGATTATCTCCTGACTGGTGAGATAGGTCAACAGGGCTTGTTTCATCCTTAGTTGCCTTCGCTTTCCATTGAGCAACGTATTTGTAGTAATGGTCTTTGTGGCTTGATTGTCACAATATAACGAAATAGAGTGCATTTTTAGACTCGTCATTGGAATGTCCATTATTAGGTCTCTTATCCACTCTGTCTCTTCTCCAGCTGAGGCGAGAGCATAAAGTTCTAATTCCATAGAGAGTAGTGTTATACACGTCTGCCTCTTAGACTTCCAAGCTACTGCTGCTCCTCCTAGGGTAAACACATAACCACTAGTGGATCTACTGTCAGCAATTTCTGAGCACCAGGAGGCGTCAGAATAACCCTCAAGCACTGAAGGATATCCACTGTAACATAAAACATACTTTTCAGTGTACTTTAAGTATCGCATTAGCCTTTCCAAGGCGTCCCAGTGGTCCTTCCCAGGGTTGCTAGTGAATCAACTCAACATGCCGACAGTAAAGGCTATGTCAGGTCTAGTGCAGATTGTAGCATACATGAGACTACCTATGAGTTTGGAGTAATCCAACTGTCTAATAGGTGAACCTTCATTCGGTTTCAGTCTATTATTGTAGTCGTATGGAGTCTCAGCCTTTTTGCTACTAACGCAACCCCACTTTTCTAGTAGATTCCTAATGTAGTGACTCTGACTTAGGGTTATACTCTTTTCAGTAAAGTTCACGTCCATACCTAGGATGGTCTTCACCACTCTCAAGTCTGTCATGCTAAATTTAGCCGTCAAGACAACTTTCGCGTCTTCCACCTCAGACTGATCAGTGCCCAGAATTAGCATGTCGTCAACATACAAGCATATAATTGCGACTTTATTTGAACTCGTTCTCACGTACAGACATTTATCTGATAGACAAGACTTAAAGCATATGTCTTTTACACAAGTGTCAAATTTCTCGTGCCACAATTTAGGTGATTGCTTCAATCCGTATAGTGACTTAATCAACTTACAGACCTTATTTTCTAGACCTTCTACGACAAACCCTTCAGGTTGGTGCATATAGATCTCCTCAGTCAGATCTCCATTTAAAAATACAGTCTTGACATCCATCTGATGAACAATAAAATGTTCAATAGATGTTAACGCGAGAAGTATCCTAATTGTTGAAATGTGACAAACAGGTGAGTATATATCAAAATAGTCTATACCACTTACTTGAGTGTAGCCCTTGACAACTAGACGTGCTTTGTATTTAGCGATACAACCTCAGATCTTTAGATTGTCAAATCTAGGCGGTCTCTTAAACCAAAGCTCATAGGGTGTTTTAGTCAACTTTGTATGAGGTACTTTATTAAGAATGTGATTTGACGTGAGGACGGCTTCACCCCAATAGGCAGCAGGCATGCCGACAGTCAACAACATGGAATTCAGCATCTCCGTTAAAGTCCTATTTTTCCGCTCAGCGATACCGTTGGATTGTGGTGAATACGGGGCAGTCGTTTCAGGAATTATGTCATTGCTGACAAGAAAATCTCTGAACTCCCCCGAGACGTATTCCTCTATCACTCTTTAGCCTTTTGATTTTCATGTCTAGTTGATTTTCAACCCTATTTTTGAAAATACGAAATTTTTCAAAGGCTTCATCTTTGGATTTAAGAAGGTAAATGTGACTAAATCTACAGTAATCGTCGATAAAAGTTATCAGATACTTCTGACCTCCTCGGGTGACAATTTTTGTAGTCACAAATATCAGAATGTATTAACTCTAGCAATTGTGTACTCCTAGAAACCTGACCAAAAGGTGTTCTAGTGATCTTTGTCTGAGCACAAATTTCACATTTATCAAACTTAATGGTTGTGTCTAAGGGAATGTTGTGAGTTCTATCTAGTAGAAGTACTTTTCTATAGTTCACGTGTGCTAGTCTGACATGTAAAGTCTTAGGATCTATCAAATTTGAACTAACCTGATTGACTACCTCGTTTGCTAGACTCAGCGTATACATTCCATTGACTACATACGCACAACCAAAGTAAGCGAGTGAATCATAAGGGTTACTCGACCACCACTAATGTTAAATGACAAACCAACATCGCATAACAAACTAATTGAACTTAAATTAGCACCTGAATCGAGTCACCACTCTAAACTGGCCTTCCCATTTCCGACCATGGCAACAAAGTTGGTAGGCGCAGTCTGATAAACCATATTGGCTTTGTTATCGGTCCTGGGTGTGCTGGATTCGCCCCTTTTGGGTTGCTTGCATTCGGAAGCGCAGTGACCCCACTTGTTGCAGTTGTAGCACTTGCCTTTGAACTTTTTAATTTTCTTGTTGGTGGCAGCAACTACGGGTGCACTGGTCGGTGGTTTGGTCTTGACAGGCTTAGGCTTGCGCTTAGGATAAGTGAGCACGTTAGCAGCAGAGGTCTGCTTGCTAATCGTCTCTAAGGCATGCCTAGTCCGGTTCTCATCCTCAATGCATATGAAGCGCTTGAGGTCTTTCAAGCTCACCTGCGTCTTCTTCCGATACATTTCAGTTTTGAAAGAGTACCATGTCGAGGGTAATTTGAAAATTATCGCTCCTGCAACGAACGCATTTGGCAGAGGAATGTTCTCACTGTTCAGCTTGTCCACCAGATTTTCAAAATCAGCTACCTGTGGAAGGATTTCCCTTTCCTCAGTAAAGGTGAAAGCTATGAATTTGTCCACCAGGTGCGTCTTGGACATGTTTTCCTCTTCCTTGAACTGCTCCTCCAAGGCTTCCCAGATCTCCTTTGCAGTTTTCAGCTTGCTGTACGTTTTTGTCAACTTGTTAAAGAGACAGTTCAAGATGTAATCACGGCAGAAGTCTTCGTCGTTGATCCACTGATTCTCATCTTCTCCTCCTTTAAAGGATTCGAATTCATTCTGCACTGTGTAGAAGATGTTCACGTATTTCATGCCAAACTGCGTGTTCCTCTTCCAGGCACAGTACTCAGCGTTGGAGAATTTCTCCAGCTTGATCATCGGCACAGGAGACGAAAAATTGCTTTCTTTCGACATTGTGAGTTCCTTACACGAAACTAGAGCTCCACTAGCAATCTAACAAGAGCAGTAAAAACAGGAAAGAAATCACCTGAGCGAGGCGACGACAGTCTTCGGATCCAATCCAAAAGAATTTGTTGCTCCTTTGCAACTAAACACAATCGCCTTGCGAGAGTCCTGGTTCAAGCAAACAAGGCCCTAGAGAGATGATGATCAACCGGTGGTAGCAGCGTGCGAGTGAGAAAGAAAAACGGCGGAATCTCCTCTGACGGCGACAAGAGATCGATGCAGAAGTGTCCATCGGCGAAAAATTTCTCCTCACAGAGAACGACGGGAACCTTCCTATTCCGTCTGGATCCGGCAGCACACCGCGAAGAAACGGCGACACCTCGCGAAGATTCCAGCAACATGATGATCGGCTACTGTAGATCTTCTTCAAGATCTGGACTTCCAGCGGCGTTCAAAAGAGCAACGTGCAGGTCCTTCTCTTATTTCAGAGATCAGCAAGATCTTCTTCGCGACTGGTTCTTCCTTCTTTGACAAGGAAACGATCTGGCAAAGAGCTTGAAAAAAAAACTCCACTTATGGTGATCTTGGACGACGGAGATGGCGTTCCTCCACGATCGAAGATGGCTTTACTCTTTCCCGATCAGAGAGAAGAAAGAAAAACAACGGGCTTCCGATCGTGCGGCATGACAGAGCAGCGATGGTGGAAAATCGGGGAGGAAAACAGGGCGGCGGGACGCGATCTGGTACCCAACCGGAAGCGGCAACGAACGACGTGATCTACACGATCAACGGCTAGCTTATTCCTCCTTTTTTTCCGATCGACGAACGCAGCGGCGCAGGATTAAGAGCGGACGAATTTCACCAAAACTGAAGACGGACGGGAGCACGGCTAGGGCAAACGAAAATCTTCGAGAATGTTAGGAGTGCTCGAAGCATCTGCGTGACCGTCAAGTTTGGAACGGCCTACTCGTTGCCCCTACCTTGGGTATTTATAGAGAAACCCTAAATACCCGACTACGGGTTGTTGGACTCCTATCGGATCCTAACCGCAACCCGTTAAGCACCTGTCAACCCTATTTCAATATACCTCAACATGTTTAACATGACAACATTTTACAAATTCTCCGTCAGTTTTCTACTTATCTTGTATTATTATTTATATGTTAAGTCAAGTCACTGTATCGAGTCGTTTTGTATTGAGTCATAATCGTCGTACCGCTTAAATATTTGATGAATGTTTGGTATTTACGGTTATGTCATCGCCGCCTATATATATAGGGCCCTTGGGATCATGTAAGGAAAATGCAAGAAATATATCAAGTTCTCTTTCTCACGCTTCAAGCTTCTAGGGTTTCAACTTCTCTCGTCTCCTTCACCATTTCTAGGATTAACAACCATTGTATCCCCGCCTCCATCCACACCTCCCGTTGCCATCTAACAAACCATCAAAGAGGCACGTAACAAACTTGGTATAAGAGCCCTCCTTCCTCGGCTCGACTCTTCAGCTGCTCCACACCCGCCGCCTCTGTTATCTCCGCAAGCCAGGGTTGATTCAGATCCTCCAGCGGGATCGTAAAAATCCCCCGACGATTAATCCTCCAGTCTATTCGCAGGCTTCCGCTTGCTCCTCGTCGTCCAGAACCGACCCGCCATCCCAATCGCTACTTCGTCTACTAGTTGCTGCTTTGCCAAGCTTCCTCCCCAATGGCAGGGAAGCCCCGCAACATTTTCGCACGACCTGCAACAACTCCTCCAGCCAACAGTCGCTCCTCTACTTCCTTGTCAACAAAACCAACACGCCCTCCGCTCCAACAGGACTCCCGCGATTCAACCTAGAGCAGGCCTCTCCGTGAACAGGTATTCACGCCTACTGCTCCTCCTCGAGCCCAACACCATTTGCGCCCATCCCTTCTATTCGATCTCCTATGTGCCCAACCCTTCTATTCGATCTCCTCCGCGCCCATCCCTTCTATTCGATCTCCTCGAGCTCGGTGCATATCTCTTCTATTGATTGATTAGTTCTTTTAATTGATTCTTATATTGAATTAGTTAAAGGATTATTTAATTCAGATGTCCACCCCACTCCCATCCGCAAACCACGGCCACATCGCACAAATACTCGCTTAGCTTGGCAGTTTTGAAGCGCGGATCGATTGCGTGTTCCAAACTCCACTTGCCGAACATCACGGCTCACCCCGCCTCGCCAGCGGCCATTCCCTCACCCTGCTCCCTCGTCCACCCCGCCACCTACTCGCCTAGTGCAGTTCTCGTCACCACCGGCCACTAACGTACCAACTCGCTCCATGGTGGTCGCCCTTGCACCGCTTCCGCTTCCTCTCCGGTCACCCACTCGACCGCCTCTTATACCGGCTCTTACTCCGCCGGCCTTTGCCTTGCTTCCTCCTCCGGCCATCTCACCACTTCCTCTCCCGGATCTTGCTTTGAAGACCCCCTGCCTTGCTGCTTATGCCGGCTCATGCTCCGCTAACCCCGACGGATCAGTTCTTGGGGCCACAGTCGTTCCTCTGATCTTCTTTCCATTGGTGCACACCACCGCTCCACTGAACCCACTGAAGCCATTACTTCCACCGCCTGCCTTTTCGATGGTGCCGTCGCAACTCGCCGACACCGCCGTCGCTGCTACGCGCGATTGGGCATTATTTTGGCGGGAGATCAAGATGCCAGATGATCCGTTCATTCACGTAGAGTTCAAGCTTGTGGGCAAGCTCGATGTCAAGGACAGATCGAGTGTTACGGATCCTCCGTCAATTATCTTGTATTATTATTATTCATATGTTGAGTTGAGTCACGGTATCGAGTCATGTTGTATTGAGTTATAATCGTCGTAGCGTTTAAGTGTTTTTAATATTTGATGTATGTTTGGTATTTGCGGTTATGACATCGGAACATATATATATAGGGCCTTTGGGTCTGTAAGGAATATTCAAGAAATATATCAAGTTCTCTTTCTCTCCCTCAAGCTTCTTCTCTTCTCATCCATCCCTTCTAGCAACTTCTCTCATCTCCTCCATCATTTTTATGTTTAACAACCATTGTATCCTCGCCTTCATCTGCACCTCCTGCTGCCATCAGACAAACCACCAAAGCGGCACGCAACACAATGATTATGACAGCCATCAAAAAAGAAAACTAGTATTGAACATAAAAGTGAATGAAGTTCCTTAGGTGGGTTGGGAGTTCACGAAAGATAGTTCATAACCACTTCGTTCATGACCGCCACCGTCGTGCCAAATGGAGCCTTAGTCTACATGGTTCTTAAATATGTCCTTGAAAAAGTTGGTAAGGGTAAAAATTGTGGCTCCAATTAATTGTCCACATGATCTAAGGTCATGGCATGAAGATTAAGGACACATCATGATTTCACTAAGATTAATCGCAACGAGCTAGTTTCAATCGTGCATGGTTCAAACCTGGTGATCTTCTCCACATAAGATGAGAATGGCTGATGTTATATGCATGCTATTTTCGGCTATGTGTAGTCCAAGAAGAAAGGGAGAGAAGCGGTTAGAAAGGAGAAGCCGCAGTAGGAGGCGGACACCGCAGGAGCGGATAGGAAGAAGCGTCTGCGGTTAGGGAAGAGAGACGACCCAGTGCAAGATCGATTGGGCGGTTAGGGCAGAGAGACCGCGGTTAGCAAAAATACTAACCGCCTAGAATAGGACCAATGGCTCTGATACCATGTAGAGAAATGCAAGAGAGAAAAAAATAACCCAGATTTTGTATTATCTTGTAAATACAGGAGTACATGGGCTCCTCCTAATGGGCTTTTTCATTACAATTTAACATATACAAATGCAATTCCCTTTAATTGTGTGAAGAACCCAGAATTCAAAAGCATGATCGAAGCGATCAGCCAACATGGTCCCGGAATGAAACCACCTTCTTATAATGATATTAGAGTCAAATATCTGAAATAAGAAGTGGATAGAACTCTAGAAATACTAGAGAAGTATAATGCGAAATGAAGAAAAGTTGGTTGCACAATTATGTCTGATGGATGGTGAGATAGGAAAAGAAGATCTATATGTAACTTTTTGGTGAATAGCCCAAAAGGTACTGTGTTCTTGTGTAGTCCATAGATACTTCTGATATTGCTAAAATATAAGACAGTTTTTCAAATGTTAGATGAAGCTGTGGAGAAGTTGAAAAGCAAAATATTGTGCAAGTAGTAATAGATAATGCATCAAACTATAAGGCAGACGGTCATATGTTGATGGCACCATGTGTTGCCCACTATATTGATTTGATTTTAGAAGATTTTGAAAACAAACTCGAGCTGCATAAATTAATAAGAGCAAAGGTAAAAAAATAACTAACATACATCTATTCTAAAACTTTGTTTTGTACTTGGTTGCTTGATTTTACAAAGGAGAGAAAATTGATCCGACCTACGGTCACCAGATTTGCAACAACTTACTTGACATTGTGATGTCTTTCGGAGAACAAAGGTGGTTTGATGACAATGTTTGTTTCTTCCAAATGAAAGACTAATAGATTTACTGGTTCAAATGAGGGAAAATCAAATCAAAAAATTGTCTTGAACACAGACGGATTTTGGTCGCATGTCACAATATGTTTGAAAGCAATTTTTTCACTCATCAAGGTGCTTAGAATGGTTGATTCAGAGAGTCCTATGATAGGATTCATATATGAGCAGATGGATAGAGCAAAGGAAAGGTAAGTAATTTAATTGTTTTGAATTCAAGTGTTAATATGCAATGGTTATTTTGTGCTGTATGTAATGATTTTGAATTCGTGCTTCTTTTGTAGATATGAGCCAATATGAGCCATCATTGATGAAGATGGGCAAACAAACTTCATAGACCATTGCATGCCGCAGCTTATTATTTGAATCCTCATTATCACTTTAGCCTAACTTTTAGGGCAGATACAGAAGTAAAAAAATTGGTTTTTACAGTTGTCTCTAACGAATGATTCCAAATGAACATGAGAGAACAAATATAAATATTTAGATGTAAATATTCAGATGGATGATTTCAAACATGCAAGAGCCTTATTTGGGTTAGACTCTACAAAGACAACTAAAAGAAAAATAGCTAAAGGTAATTTTTTTAGTTTATTAATCATTAGTAATGTTAATATCATATTAAGTATTTACAATATTGTAATTTATAGCTGATTGGTGGAATTCCTATGGAGATAATTGCACTGAATTGAAATTTTTTGCAATTCGAGTTTTATGTTTGACATGTAGCTCTTCCGAATGTGAGCGCAATTGGAGCGCATTTTAGATGGTGAACTCGATTGCACTAAAATATTCTCACAACTTACATGTAAGATTGATTTATGTATTAGTGTTCTTATTATTTTTTGTTGTCATAATATTCAATAGGTGCATTCAAAAAAAGACACCATTTGCATCAAAAAAATGAATAATCTTGTTTTTGTTATATACAACATGAAGTTAATGAAACAACAAGATAAAAGAGATACATAATTGAAGGAATTTTTTATAATTTCGAGGATATTCTTTCTGATGATGAATGGATCACAGATTCACAGAGAGGGAAGATCTAGTTCTTCCACGTAAGGGGCCAAGGGCACTGGTTGGGGATTCTTCAAAATACACATGAAACTTATAGTGATGAGAGTGCTGAAAGGAATGATGAAGGATCTGCTAAAGAAGTAAATGAAGAATTTTTGTATCAACTATCAAAAACTTATTTAATTAAATTCCTTTATTTTAGATGAAGTCGAAGATCTCACCAGAAGGCGCAGTGATTTCGATGTTTTTGAGTATATTAGTGAGGGTGAATAGGATGACGATGAGAATGTCAGTGGTGGTGATGAGGAAGATGTGATAATTGGTGATGAAAATATGGTCAATGTGTTTGTTAATGATTTGTACTGATGATTTTATGATTGACCTACCGGCTTATGGATTTGTTATTTTGTTTTAAATATTAGTTTTTTATTTCATATTTGATGTGTTGGAGGGCTCCTTTTTCATCAAATTAGATTAGTATGATGATCTCTACAGAATTTTGTTTTTATACTTGAGCCTCTTTTAAATGAACCTGAAGCATATCAAATGTTTTATAGATATTGATACCCACTAACCCAAGTATTGTGCAGTGTTGTTAAGTTCATTAAAATGATTCAAAAATTAAAACCACTTGTCATAGTTTCTTAGGTAATTTTCAGAGTAAATGATGGTTCTAATTTTCTTAGCAACCAACTTGCTTATATTTTACTAATACAATTACTTTATTTGTTCAATTTTTTTGGCGGAATAATTGCAAAGCACTTAAGCTCATTGGTTGTTCTATCTTTTAACCTTGATGAGCACTTCTTTGGAACAAATGGGGATCCAATGAGATTTTACATTTACTACACTACCTAGGTACATTTATAACTGTTTCTTTATGCATGTTCTTATTTTGTCTTAGGCTTAGGATCTATTCTGGTAACAATTCCTAAACAATATGGTTAACCTTATCGATTATCGCACATTCATTTGAGATTGATATGATTTTTTCTAAACCGTAAGAAATTACTTTCCCTTTTTTTGAATGTTTTATCAAATTTCCACATTCAACAAATGAAAATGATTAATTATATAGTTTTTTGTATTGATTATTTATGTAATTGCATGATATCAAATTAAATTTCATATTTTAAGTCTTACTTTATGAATATAGTAGGGTCTTACGATCTTCGATCCAATCCTACGATCTGATCTGATCCCAACCCCTGAAACGATCCAACCTAGGATCTCGATCCTGACAACCTTGTATATATGTATGTATAGTACATTGAACTGCAAACATTGACTCCTCTTCTCTGCCTACATGTCAAAACACAACTGTTTTTGTCAACGCATGGTGTTCTTCCTTAATCCGCGCACATGTAAGTCAAGTTATTTCCCTCTTCTCGATGTCCCTTGCCCCGCCCACTACTCAACATGTGGCGAGTTCAGTCCTACTATTGACGTACAATTTCTCGACATTTAGGTCAGTTATATTAACTCTCTCAGTGGGCCGGTTTAAAATACACTTTTTTAGAGCCACCGCAAGAACTTCTACCTTTTTGTTGGTTTTCACCATCGTCCTTAGGGAGCAAGGCTTTTAAGTTTGCAAGGTTTTGCACCTATGTTGATGTTGCAAGAAAGAAGAAAGAAACTGCAAGTCTCTACCTCTCTCGGTTTCAGTTGTGGAAGAAGGAAGGTCCAGGGATTCATGTATCACTGCGGGTTTGCCAAATTCTCTTTCCACGAAGCCTCGAATTTTAATTTCAATCCATTTCATTTATTTGTTGTTTTTGATTTGGAATCAACAATGCCTTTGTATGTCTCTCTGTCTTGAACAATGTTTGTAATGGCATGTAATATATATATATAAATTTCCTGCATTTCATTGTGATGTTCTCTCCGGATTTGGCTCGTGCATCCTCGCGGTGGTAAATCTCACATTGTATCAAAGCTACAAAGATTATAGCCGTGTTTGTTAAGTTCCTTTGAGGGAGAAGAACGGTATACTGAAATGGAAGATGGAGGAGGCTTTGCTAGAGGACATTGGGATTGAGTTGCGCACACATACAAACTACAAGAAGTGAAAATCCTGTATGGTGAGTTATTGATGCGTATCCACGAGCAAGTGCATCACAGTCATACAAGTAATAAATGAAAAGGGAATAAATCCCCGAGTATCGAATCTCTCGCGGAACACGACGGGGTGGATTTCACTATTGAGACAAGACTTGAGATCAGAGACTTTTATGACGGATTTTATCAAGGGTTTGATTGTTTGCTAAAAACTACTGCACAAAAAGAAATATTAACTGAAGTGCAGGTCGTCAACACAGCTTCGCACCACCACGGTTTGCCTTCCTCCACTTTTCTTGTTGCACCTTGCAAAAGCAAGGCCAACCTCGGGCTCACCGGCACATGTCTAACTCAACGACAACAAAACCTGGTGCTTAATCACACAACCACAAGCTTTTGGAAATGACTTGGATAGAAAAACAAAACAACAAGAGGCTAGGCCTCCTAAACGATTCTCACGAAGACGAACACAAATAAGCTCAAAATCACAAATAGCATTCTAACAACAAAATCACAACATGCTCATTCCTATCTTCATCAATATATAAGAACAACTACCAATTTCGATCAAATGTGCGGAAATTTACGATAAGAATACAAACAGTGCTTGAGACTCTTCCGTGGGTGCGAAGGTACTCCGAAGTATGAGTCTGTGTTGGCCTTGAACGTTGGTTGTCGTTCGGGGTAGAGGAATCGTTGTCACCGACTCTCGAGTCCCAATGAGCTCGTCTTCTCGAGGGTTTTGCACCGTTCACGTTCCTTCATCGAGATCCTAGCTTGCGGAGAGAAAGAAATGCTTGATCTTCACTTTGAAGTCCTTGGATGATCGGGAAATCCTAGGGGATTATGCCTAGTATTTGGGGAAGAAAAATGGCGAAATAGGACGCAGCTTGCGGAAGAAGAATGGGGGATTCAAAAGAAATCGCAAAACTGTGTATTTATAGGCATCGCAGAATTTTGACCTATCACAAGCAGACACATGACTAGTGGTCATGTGCGAAGGATTTGTCAATAACCGTGCACAAAGGAACCTGGACTGGTGGGGAAAAGTGTTGTAGTTCAAGGGAAAAATAATGAACTGTGCACGACCAGTGGTCGTGCGCGAAGGAGATCCAGTACTCATGTGGCTGCTCGTGTGACCCTCGGGATAAATCTGGTCAATGAAAGTGCATGACTAGTGGTCGTCTGCAGAGGAGTCCACTGCCCGTGCGCGAACAAATACGCACAACTAGTGACATTCCAATTGAAAATAGAGCCTAATCACCTGGGGATGCTACATAAGGCTTGTACCAGCATGAAGAACCTCCAGAACACCTATAAATGCACATCCACAACTATATGCAATATAACAATATAAGAAAATGAAATGATAAGGTGAGGAAGTCTCCTTCATGCGTGAAATGAATGCAAACATGCTCTAAATAGCTGCACAACGCTCGCATATCACACGATTGGTTTTTAAGAGATTTTATGCTAGAATCCAATAAAAGATGAGCGACATCACAGGAAAAGCAAGTTATACTAGAGCCAAAAACACCATATAAAATACACTCATCAGTTATCAGTTGGGAGAAGACTTGTGGAAGGTTGTTGGCAGAGATGCACAGGAACAAATGGTTGCGAACGGGAACAACAATCCAACGATTAAGGCATGGAAAAGGCTGAATATAAAAGTTGAGTTCATGCTCAAACAGACAATATCTCCGAACTTATTGGGTGCAAATCGGCTTCGGTGATTTGGGGATCCATGAATGAGTTGTTCAACAAGAAAAATGTCGCTATGTTGCAATTCTTGGAAAATGAGTTGGTGAAAGCCAATCAAGTAGAGTTGTCGACTTCAGTCTACCTTTTAAAAAGGAAAAACCTATGCACAAAGATATCGGCGTTGGATATAGATGAGTAGATCTAAGAGGCCAAGTCGAAGCAGTAGGTCATTCAAGGATTACATAAGGAGTATATTCCCTTTATCACCTCGGTACAAGTATGGGTCACTTAACCGTCCTTGTTGGAGTTGGAAAATATGTTGGCTTCGTAGGAGATTGTTACGGATATTCGTGGTGGGCGTGGCGCGGACCGATGAAGATGAACCAGGAGCGGCGGGAGCGGCTTGGACTGACAAGGACGACCTAGGAGGGGTCGGTGCGGAGGATATTTAATATTAAATATGTTGTTATGTTTGGTTGATGCACCTTTAGTAATTTCCGTTATTTCCTTTTCCCGTTATTTCCTTTTTGTACCCGCTCCTCGCCACTATAAGAGAGCATGAGGACCGTGTATTATTTTTATCTTGGATGTGTTATGAAAAGGGTTGCTCCCTTGTTTCCTCTCAAATCCTAGCCCCCTTCTTCTCCCTCCTCTATTGTCTGCCCTCCACTCGCCGGATTCCTCTAGAATTGGTATCATTTGGTCTGACCTGCCTCACCGCCCGTGACCTCGCCAGCGGTGCTCGTGCTCGTCCGCATCTGAGTTTCAGTGCTCATGCTCGTCCGCATCTGACTTTGGAATTCTCGCGGGTTCCGCACACCCGTCTTCTGCTTCCAATCGATCGGGCCGCCGCTACGTGAGGTTCGCCGACCTGTCTGTGTCATTCCTCCCGCTTGCGCCGCCCACTGCTCTGCGCAGTTTGCCCGACCGCCTGCGCCATTCCTTTCAACTTGCGTCTGCACCGATCAGTCTGTGCCCACCGATCCGCCTAGGCAAGGTTGTGTTGTGTCCGCCGGATCTTCCGCAAAAAAACCGTAGGACCGGTTTTGCCGCAGCTCTCAACCGGATCCGCCCACTTCCAACCCTCTCTGACGTCGCCAGACCCATGGCTCCCACCACTCGCTCTTCTGGTAACCCCACTACAGATTCTGCCACCAAAGTTCTTATTCGATACATCGAGGCTCAAGAAGAACTTGTCGCCTCCATGCACGCCTCCCTTCTCTACCTTCACTCCAAGATTGACTCCCTCCAGGCGTCTGCCGCCGTCGTGCAAGCCGCGTCCGCCGTCGTCGTGCCCACCGCGTCCGCCGCCGTCGTGCAAGCCGCGTCCGCCGTCGTCGTTCCCACCGCGTCCGCCGCCGTTGTGCCCGCCGCGTCCGCCGCCGTCGAGCCCGCCGCGCCCGCCGCCGTCGTGCCCGCCGAGCCTGCCGCCGTCGTGCCCGCCGCGCCCGCCGCCGTCGTGCCCGCCGCGCCCGCCGCCGTCGTGCCCGCCGCGCCCGCCGCCGTTGTGCCCGCCGCGGCCGGTCGCGCCTGCCTTTTCCGCGGTCGGCCGGTCGTGCCCGCCGCGGCCGACCGCGCCTGCCTCCTCTGCTGTCGGCCGGCCTCGCCTGCCGCAGCCGGCCGCGCCGGGCGCGGCCGCTGCCGCCGCCGCCGCCCGCCGCATCCGCCGCCGCGCGCCCGCCGCATCCGCCGCCGCGCCCGCCGCATCCGCCGCCGCGCCCGCCGCATCCGCCGCCGCGCCCGCCGCATCCGCCGCCGCGCCCGCCGCATCCGCCGCCGCGCCCGCGCCGCCGCGCCCGCGCCGCCGCGCCGCCGCGCCCGCCACCGCCTTGCCCGCCGTGACCAACACCGTCGTGCCCGCCGCGACCAACACCGCCGCGCCCGCCGCGGCCAACACTGGCACATCTGCGGACGGCGGTTCTCTTCTCGGAGTCGGGCCGCCGACCATTTTCTTCGGGTAACCGCCTCTGGACATTCCGGGTCAATCTCGGCATTCCCTCGTTTGTCGGCATTAACCCGATGGGTTGGATTGCAAAGGCAGAACAATACTTTGACCTCCACTATACACCGGAGCACAACAAGGTGTCTACGGCGGTGGTTGGCCTAGACGGCTCGACACTCCACTGGGCTCGATGGCTACTCCAAACCAACCCGTGCCTCTCCTGGTCCGAGCTCAAGCAGGAGATGATCCGGCGGCATGACACCCGCTACTCCGGCTCCTCCGCTATCGAGCGTATTTGCGGCATCCGCCAGACAGCCGACCTGGACGATTATGTTGATGAATTTGTCGCCCTGGTCTCCCGCGTCCCCAGGCTACCACCGGATCACTGCATGGGCTTCTTCACGCAGGGTCTACTGCGACATATCCGCTCTCGTCTTCGCACGCATCACCCTCACACAGTCTCCGACGCTATGAACTTGGCGCGTCTGGTGGAAGCCGACCATTCACCCCGGTCACCTGCTCCTATGGCCGACCACCACCAACCCCGACCGCCTTGGAAACCTCCAGCCACGGCTCCTCCAACACGGCCTCCGCCTTGGGAAACTGGCTGAGCCGCCCACCGACCCCTCAGCGCCTCTCGAACAATGAGTACAATGAACTGCGCAGCAAGGGTCTCTTCTTTCGGTGTCACCAACCGTACTCCACCTACCATGAGTGCTCCGTGAAGGAGTTCCACACCATCATTGGCGACGTCGATACGGAGGTTACTTGGTTAACTTTGAGGCCTTGGAGCTCTCAAAGTGGGATCCAACTCTTAACTCCATCGCAGCTACGTTCCACCAGTTGGAGCTATCTTAGGCCTCGACGGGCAGGATCTCCGGCCAACAGACCATGCAGCTCTCGGGCACACTGCGGGATCGCCCGATTATCATCATGGTGGGCAGCGACGCAAGACACAATCTCATCTCGAAGCACCTGGTGCAGTAGCTCCATCTTCCCTCAGTTCCTTCCCCGGATGTTGTGGTCCGTTTGGGCGATGGGCGCCACCGACTAACTCAGGGTCGTTGCATTGCGGTCTCTCTCTCTCTCTATGGGGACTTGTTCCATTACCGAAGAATTCTACATATTCGGCTTAGGCGATCTCGACGCCATTATGGGAGTGGCTTGGCTATGCACGATCGACGATGTATGCGTCAACAGGGGGACTACGTCCATCCAGTTCCTATATGAGGGTCAGCCATGTCGCCTCGACGGTGACTCCGCTCTCCTACGCTCTCTGCGCTCCCTCTGCACGATCCAGTGAACCACGAACGTCGGCCTCTTCGTAGGGCTGTGGGGCCTCTCGGGCCCGTCCGCTATGCCTCTTCCTTCCCCGACGGGCCACCACGAGCTTTCTACTGCGCTCGCCGACGCCACCCAGCCTCCGGCGGGACTTCCACCAGCCCGACATTCTCTGGTCCGGAAGAAAGACGACAATTGGCGTCGAACCACCAAGCCAAGCCACCTGGTCGCCGCTGCCACATTCAGAGGAACTCTGGCTCGCAGGAGGTCCTTGTTGTTGGGTCTTACCGTCTAGAGTCTGAAATCACGGGTTACCCCAGGATCACTTATGTCGCCACCACTCCGACCACTGCCATGAGGACAAGACATTTTTTAGACGAAGGCATTGTTACGGATATTCGTGGCGGACGTGGTGCGGACCGATGAAGATGAAACGGGCGTGTCGGGAGCGACTTGGACTGACGAGAACAACCTAGGTGGGGTCGGCGCGCAGGATATTTAATATTAAATTTGTTACTATGTTTGGTTGATACACTTGTAGTAATTTCCGTTATTTCCTATTTTCTTCATTTCCTTTCTCTATCCGCTTCTCGCCACTATAAGAGGGCATGTTCTTAGGAAAGAAGAACTAAGATAAGAGGAAGAAGAATGTTAGAGAATGACCTCTACCTCATCTTAGGGGGTGGTGGAGTTAAATTTTCTCCAAGGAATGATGGAGGGCATAAGGAGCCCAAGTGTTTGAGGTGCAACAAACTTAGTCACTTTAACAGAGAATGCAAACTAAATTTAAAGTTGTGGCTCGCAGCAGAGAAAGTATAAGGATCTAAGGATGAAGACCACTGAGGGAACTATTTCATGGCAGAGATAGAGGCGACATTGGTGGATGCATTGGACTAGACAAACTTTCAGGATGATTGTATTGTCAACTTCGGATGCGGGGATCAGCTCGCAGGAGGTAAGCCAAAGTTCTTCTCCCTTCAGGCTTACTAAGGAAACAATGCGATCGTGACGGCAGATGATTTTATACATGTAGTAGAGAAGGAAAGGATCTGGCATGAGAGGTTGGGTTATGTAAGTTGACAAACAAATCATCTCTTTGGTAGGCTGATTTTACTCACACCAGGCAACACGTCAAAAATCCATTTGAGCTCTCAACAAACTCACACATAAATAAGATGAAAAATAATGGTGCAGTGATCTGGCATGAGAGGTTGGGTTATGTAAGTTGAAGGCTATGGTGGAAAAGGACCTAATGAAAGGCTTGACAAGCTTGTCCTCTATATTTTGGAGATGATCATGTTTGTGCAAGGTGTCAATTTGGAAAACAAGTTGCCTTCCTTTTGACAAATACCTTTCTATGTGTAAGGCAATATTAGAGTCCAATACGTTATTTTATATGTTTTCCAAATTATAAAATTTGAGTAGGCAAGTGTACATATGGTATTATAACATAAAATATTTTAGATTAAAATATCAAGTATCGTATTCTACGCACTATTCTACGCACTTGTTGATTACTTCTACTCACTAAGTTACTATTATTTTATCTCAATATTCGATTTGCTGAAAAATAATAAAATACAAATAGAGGATAAAATAATAAAGATTGAACTCCATCTATAATCCCTTTAAAATGTAATAAAACAAACTCAATTTAAATCATAAGCCATTTCTTAATATAACCTATTTCTAAGGGTTAGGGGTGAAACTGGTGCGGTTTGAGGCCAAACCGCAACCACACTGTAGGGGCGGTTTCAGACCAAATAAAATCGCACTGCACCAAAACCGTGTGGTGTTGTTTGGCATTGATATAGTTTGGAGTTAATTTTTGCGGTGCGGTTTCGGTTTTTATAGAGTTGTAAATTGTGTTACAAATTTTCAGTGCATATAATTATCCCTTAATAGAAATCATTAAAAACAAATATAATTGCACCAAACAATTAAGTCAAATTGAAATTGTTAATATATTTCTCCAAAAATTATTTTAGAAGCAATAATTCAAAATCATTTACCTCATGTTAAATCTTCAACCACAATGATGCAGAACGGTGAAAACGCTAGGGTTCTAAACAGAAAATAATAAGCTTGCAGTCACAATAAATCTCATTTCTTACTGCTACTGGCAGCAAGGCAAAATACGGGCACAGAGTAAGCAAAGCACGGGCACAAAGTAAAATCGCACAGGCACAGAAGTTCAGGCAGAAGAGGAGAAGCAGAAATCGGTACAGGAAACTCGGCGACAACCAGTTCTGTCAACATAGAAGAAGTCGACGGCAGCAGTGTCGCCGGCAGGGAACAGGAGGGGCGGCGGCTGGATCTGCTGCAACAGAGGGAGGCGGACAGGAGGAGCGTCGGTGGCTGCGGGAGCAGGGAGGAGCCGACGGCTGGTCGGATCTGCAGGGAGAAGGAGGCGGCGGGCTGGCTGTGGGCTTCTTGCAGGAACTAATCGGAGGGCTGGCTGGAGGAGGCTGCGGGCGGCTGCTGCGGCTGGAGAAGACGGCGTCGGTGGCTGCGGGAGCAGTACGGGCTGGCTGGAGATACAAGCTCCCTTGGAATCGGCACCAAGGAGGGCTGATGGAGATGAAGGAGGAGGAGGCCCTTGGCGTCGGCATGAAGGGGAGCTGCAGGCGTCGGCACCGGCGACGTGACCGAAGGGCACGGGAGAAGCGACCGGCGGCCTTTTCTTTCCCAAACTCTCGATCCCCTTTGCTGCAGCCCTAATCTCTTATTTATAATAAACTTCATCGCATCCAATGGTCCAGATTTGCCCGGATGGGGGTTGCATCAAACCCTGAAAATATACTCAAAATATATAAACTAATATATCATTTCGACTCGTGGCGACCCTCCGGACGCAACCGCGGAGTCGGATCGGAAATACGATCAACAGGCGGGGGCCGTTCCCCATCATTTTCCCCTTGTTGGAGAAGATTTGCCCTCAAATCTTTAGGGCTTCCAAGGAGGCTTCGCGGGTGGTCTGCACTGTTTCTCACTGTCACCAATCATCAGGTGAAAGCTTCCAATCCCAGATGCTGGTCTCGCGATGCTGCAATTAATATAATCACTGCCTTTGGGAGGCTTGGGCGGCGGCCTCAATCTCAGAATCTGACGGAAAACTGTAGCAACTGGTAAGGGGGCAGCGCTCTTTAATCCTGCACTGCAAATGATCATATCGATCGGCAGTGTGAAAAAAGATATATCGATCTGTGTCTCAGTATCACCTGGGCCCCAATCAATCTGATCAAACTGCAACAAGTCATCACCATGTCCTACCCAGTCTGGGCTCATATCCAAACCAACTGATTTGCCCTCAGGGACATTATTGAACATCAGAAAAGGGTCCCTAGCCGAGCTGAGAAGTGACTGATCAAACCACTGTGACAAATCAATAAAAGTGAGCAAACGGCGCGAAGGCTCATAGGGCGGTACTACCACCATCAGACTGAATGTCCTTCTGCGCTCAATCCACTGGCGGGCAAATCTATGAACGATAAGAGTAGCTCTCTGCACTGTCTGGTACCACTGTCTCTGTAATAATCCTCTCATGCGTGACTGAATCACGAGGACTGCTCTGGTCATCTTCTTGAAGGATCGGCGCTGAATAAACCCTCAAATGTGAGACTGTATCAAGACTGCTGCTCTTCTCCGTCGCTGCTCTAAAATCTCCTTAGCATCATTCTCACGCCAATTCTTCACATAACCTGCCCAAATGGCATCTTCATTCTCTTCCCTTTCCCTCCTCTGCTTACTCTCTTCCACTCTAGCTTGCTTGTTTCTTTCAAGCTCAACCCAGTGTCTCTCTCTTGGGGAAGGTGACGGAAGATCATACAAGTAGGAGGAATGGCGGACTGAAGGATTAGTAGATGACAGGGAATATGAATCGTAGGCATGGGAGGGGACTCGCCTCGATTCATGGGAATAAGTGGTGGAAGAAGGGGAATATGAATCGTAGGCTTGACGAGAGACTCGCCTCGATTCATAAGAGGGGTATGCAATGGAGGGGACATATGAAGATTTATGCAAATAATAAGTAGCACGCGAGGAATTGATATTTGAGTGGAGGGATGGGAGAGGAGCATAGGAATCATAATCCTCGGAATTGTCAGAATCATAATAATAGGAGAGCGTCATGGGTGTATGCAAAAGATTTTCGAGTACAGGAGAAGGATTGAAAAGTTTGAGAAAACTTTTCAGGTTCCTCTGATACCAATTGATGCAGAACGGTGAAAAGCGCTAGGGTTCTAAACTGAAAATAATAAGCTTGCAGTCAAAATAAATCCCATTTCTTATTGTTACTGGCAGCAAGGCAAAGCACGGGCACAGGGTAAAATCGCACAGGCACAAAAGTTCGGGCAGAAGAGGAGAAGCAGAAATCGGTACAGGAAACTCGGCGACAACCAGTTCTGTCAGCACAGAAGAAGTTGACGGCAGCAGTGTCGCCGGCAGGGAGCAGGAAGGGCGGCGGCTGGATCTGCTGCAACAGAGGGAGGCGGACAGGAGGAGCGTCGGTGGCTGTGGGAGCAGGGAGGAGCCGGCGGCTAGCCGGATCTGCAAGGAGAAGGAGGCGGAGGGCTGGCTGCGGGATTCCTGCAGGAACTAATCGGCGGGCTGGCTGGAGGAGGCTGCGGGCGGCTGCTGCGGCTGGAGAAGACGGCGTCGGTGGCTGCGGGAGCAGTGCGGGCTGGCTGGAGATACAAGCTTCCTTGGAATCGGCACCAAGGAGGGCTGATAGAGATGAAGGCGAAGGAGGCCCTTGGCGTCGACACGAAGGGGAGTTGCAGGCGTCGGCACCGGCGGCGTGACCGAAGGGCACGGGAGAAGCGACTGGCGGCCTTTTCTTTCCCAAACTCTCGATCCCCTTTGCTGCAGCCCTAATCTCTTATTTATAATAAACTTCATCGCATCCAATGGTCCAGATTTGCCCGGATGGGGGCTGCATCAAACCCTGAAAATATACTCAAAATATATAAACTAATATATCATTTCGACGCGCGGCGACCCTCCGGACGCAATCGCGGAGTCGGATCGACAATACGATCAACGGGCGGGGCCCGTTCCCCATCACACATGAATAATTAAACCTTCAAGGACTTCTACTTTGATTTTGTGTTTTGAAGTACCACACGAATCCTCATTTTTCTCTTCCACATTAATATTTTTGTTCTTAATTTTCTTTATCGCTTTGACAACAGCACATTCTTTTCCTTTGGACCATTTGTCACTCTTTGAAGTATTTTATTTCATTGAAAAAATAAGGCCGCGTTTGGAAAGGTTTTTTAGCTCCCTTCCGTTTTATGGAAAAAGACACATAACTCTCGTAGTTGTTTGTAAAGTCTACCAGTGGCAAAAGTTGTTGTTTAAAAAGGCATTTTAGGCTCTTTTGGAAAAGTGAGCAGGGACCTCCAGTGGCAAGGGGTGTTTGGCGGTTCTTTCTTCCATTTTGATCCCACAACGTGTTTCCTCTTTCCGCTCCTCTCGATCACGCAAATAGAGAGTCACCTCTTCCGGTCGCCCTCGCTCCAGTCTCTTCCCGTCGCCATCGCTACGGCCTCTTCCCGTCGCACTGGCTCCGGCCTCTTCCCATCCTCCTCCTCTGGCCTCTTCTTGCCAATCTCGCTATGTCCTCTTCCGGTCGCCACTGCAGTAAGAAAGAAAAATATCGCTCGATCCTCTACCTCCTTCCCCTGACCCTAGCTATCGCCGCTTTCGTTATTGCCGAAATAACCATCTCCACGCGATATCAGTCTACTATTAGGTCTTCCCTCTTTTTCGCTCTCGATTTGTCCAGGTTATTAACATAATATTCCCCTGATTTTCCTACGTGATCTCCCATCCTGGGTGTTGTTCCTTATACTAGGTTAGTCAGATTTCTGGATTGATTTATTAGTGAAAAAGATAACAACATTGAATTCTTAATTCAAGTGGAACTATAATCCCAGTTGGCCCCATGAAATTTGTTCTTTGATTGATAAATTTGTCTTTGAAATCTGCTAATGGGCTCCTCTATTAGATTTTGAATTCCTTTTTGCTCAAGTGGTTCATGCGCAGATGGGCAGTGCAGAGAAGATGAGTTCCGAGCTCAACGAACTGGGTCAAAAAAAGATGATTGGCTTTAAGCATATTGGATCAGTATTCCCAGTTGCGCAGTGTTACGCCCCCGCAACGTTTTGCCGGTCGTCACTATGTTCGCAGACGCAAGGATGTCGTACACAACGGGGATGAACCATCCGGTTCAGCCCCCTCTCTCTGAAAATGCCGAAATAGGGCTGAACCGGTTCGGTTCAGCCCTATTGGGGCCGGCCGGCCCCTTTGGCCGGCCCCTCTTTGGTTCCGGGTATTTATATCCCGGAACCCCTCTTGGTTCATCATGCAAGTAATTGAGGTATAATCTCCTTTCTCCTTCTAACCCTAATTCCTCTTAGCCTCCTCTTCCTCTCTAGTCTCTCTCTCTCTCTCTATCTATCTAGTGTCTTAACATTTGGTATCAGAGGATTCGTCTCCGACATGGTGAATACGCGCACGCAAGAGGAATCCGCACGGCTCGAAACCCTAGAGGGGACGGTGGCCACTCTCACGGATTCGGTGGCGGCCATGACGGCCGGTATGGAGGAGTTGAAAACCTTATTGAAAGGAAAAGCGACGGCTACGGATGATTCGGCCGGATCGGGACAAGATCCGGCTGTGGTTGCGCGCGGGGCCACGGACGGCGGAGTCGCGCGGCTCGGAGACGACGCATCGCGACTTTTTCCCCCTCCGTCAACAGGCGCGTATGGCGGGGCTGGCGGATCGGGGTCGGGGAACTGTGCGGGGCCGATGCCGCCCGCATCCTTGCACAGCGGCTTCGGCGAGCCCGTCGCAAGCCGGAACCAGGGGCGTCGGGGCTGGGATGAGCCCGCAGGCTTCCGGCGTGGCTGGGATGACCCAGCAGGGTTTCGGCGGGGCTGGGAGGAGGCCGCAGGTCAGCGGCGGGGCTGGGATGAGGCCGCAGGTCAGCGGCGGGGCTGGGATGAGGCCGCAGGTCAGCGGCGGCCACCGGAACAGGCCGGACAGCAGCGGGGAGGTCTTCTTCCTCCTCCTCGGGGGTTTGGACAGCAGGGTGCGCCGGTTTATGGACCACCATGGGGTGGCCAACCACCGGGTTATGGTGTATTTGAGCAAGGCGATATCGGAAGGCGAGAAGGAGGTCATGGTCCGCATCGCTTGTCTCCAGGCTTGTCTCGCATGTATTTTCCGGAGTTCGAGGGTGGTGACACCTTGGAATGGATTCAGAAGGCTGAACTCTTCTTTCAATATCAAGATGTTCCTGAAGGCCAATGGGTGCAGTTGGCGTCTTTTCACCTAAAGGATGACGCTTTCCAATGGACACAGTGGTTCCTGCGGGGACGGGAGTACGTGCCCTGGGGGGAGTTTGTGGAGGGCTTTACGGCTCGATTTGGTCCGCTAGAGTATGAGAACTATGAAGCCATGCTTCAGAAACTCCGCCAGAAGGGTTCTGTGATGGAGTACCGCACGGAGTTCGAGAAGTTGGCGAATCGGGTGCAATGGCCAGAAAGGACGTTATACAGTTGCTTCATCTCCGGTCTCAAGGATTATATTCGTGATGAGGTGCAGGCACTCATGCCTCAGTCGTTGAACCACGCCATTACCTTGGCCCGTATTCAGGAGGAGCGGTTCAGCAGGCAGAGAGGCCGCATGCAGAATAGGCCCCCCTCGGCCAGCACTACTACTACTACGGTTGCACGGCGGGAACAACCTACGGCTAACAAGCCGACGGTGACTCGCTTGTCTTGGAGTGAGTTGCAAGCTCGCAAAGAGAAGGGTCTATGCTTCAATTGTGATGAGAAGTTTGCTCCGGGCCATAAATGCCAGAGGACACAAGCCTTCATGTTATATCAGGAGACTGAGGAAGCACCGGCGGCCGACGAGGATGAATTGGAGGTAGACTTGGAAGACACTGAGTTTGGGGTCTCTATGCATGCTTTGGAAGGGTGCGTTCCTCCGCTTACAATGCGGCTGGCGGGTCGGATCGCCCAGGAGAAGGTTACTATTTTGGTGGACAGTGGGAGCACCCACAACTTTGTGCATCCCGATGTGGCAGGGAGAGTTGGACACAGGGTCGACAAGGGGGCTGCCTTCCATGTTATGGTAGCGGATGGCAGTAAGTTGCAATGTGAAGGGGTGCTGAAGGGAGTGGAACTGCGGATAGGAGACTATGCGGGACGAACGGACGTCTACTTGCTACCTATTCGTGGCTCGGATATGGTCTTGGGAGTTCAGTGGTTACGCCAATTACAACGGGTAACTTTTGATTGGGCGCACATGACCATGGAGTTTGTGCTCGGGGAGCAACAGTTCTGCCTGCGGGGTCTTATGTCTTCTCCTATTAAGGAGGTATCTCTTCGCAGCATGCAACAGTTGAGCGGAGACGGGCAAGTGATGGCCATTCTACGGGAGGTTCAGGCCGGCGACTCCGGCAATTCTGAGGTACCAATTCACTTACAGTCCGTTCTGACAGATTACGCTGACGTTTTTCAGGAGCCCCGTACTCTGCCACCGCCTCGGTTCCGGGATCATCGTATTCCGCTCAAGGCGGGCGCCGAGCCTACTAATGTGCGACCATATCGCTACCCACACATTCAGAAGGCGGAAATCGAGCGGAGTGTCCGGGAGATGTTGGAGGCCGGTATCATTCGGCCAAGTACTAGTTCCTTCTCCGCTCCCATCATTCTAGTCAAGAAAAAAGACGGTTCCTTGAGGTTTTGTGTGGACTACCGCGCCTTGAATGGCGCCACGATCAAGGATAACTTTCCGATTCCTCACATTGAGGAGCTGCTGGATGAACTGCATGGAGCACAACTTTTTACCAAGTTAGATCTTCGCTCTGGATATTATCAGATTCTCATGGCCCAAGAAGATATCCACAAGACGGCTTTCCGAACACATGACGGCCATTATGAGTTCTTGGTCATGGCCAATGGCTTGACTGGCGGACCTGCGACATTCCAGGCCAACATGAATGAGATTTTTCGGGATTTCTTGCGGACTTTTGTGCTGATATTCTTCGACGACATTCTCATTTACAGTGCTAGTTGGGAGGATCATGTGGGACATGTGGAACAGGTCCTATGCCGACTTCGGCAACACCGTCTTTACGCCAACCGTTCTAAGTGCTCATTTGGTCAGGAGGAGGTGGAATACTTGGGCCACATGGTCTCAGGTCAGGGCGTGCGGACCGACCCACGAAAAATTCAGAGTATGCAATCGTGGCCGCGGCCAGTTACAGTGCGGGCCTTGCGCGGATTTTTGGGTCTCACGGGATACTACCGGCGGTTCGTCCGGGATTATGGCAAGATAGCACGACCTTTGACTCAGCTTTTGCAGAAAGATTCTTTTTCTTGGGGAGAAGAGGCGGAGGGCGCCTTCCAGGCCCTCAAACAGGCCATGACGACCACGCCTGTTCTTGCCTTACCAGATTTTGCGAAGGAATTCGTCCTCGAGACGGATGCGTCGGGGGTGGGCATCGGCGCCGTCTTAATGCAGGAGGGACGGCCTATAGCTTTCTATAGTAGGGCGTTAGCCCCTCGTACTCTGGGCCTGTCGGCTTACGAAAAGGAAATGTTAGCAATCATTCACGCGGTGGGCGTTTGGCGGCCGTACTTGTTGGGCGGCACTTTAAGGTGCGCACGGATCATCAAAGCTTAAAACATTTTCTGGACCAACGGGTCTCCTCGCCTCTCCAACAGAAGTGGGTTACAAAGCTCTTGGGATATGATTATGAGATCGTTTATCGGCGCGGCAAGGATAATGTCGTCGCTGATGCTCTCTCTCGCTTGCCGGAGGCAGCTCTCACTCACATTACGGGACCCTTGCTCGATTCTTTGGCCGACATTCACGAGGAAGTCATGGGCTCGGACACCTTGCGGCCGTTAGTGGAGGCTTTGCAGCGGGGCGAGACTGTTACGCCTGGCTATCATTTATGTAATGGTCGTCTTCACTTTAGGGGCCGAGTGGTGGTGCCGGCCGCATCAGCTTGGAGAACAGTTATGATGCATGAGTTTCACTCGTCGCCTACGGGGGGACATGCCGGAGTACTTCGAACCCTTCAGCGGGCGCGGGCCAATGTCTTTTGGGCGGGCATGCGACGGGACATTCAGCAGTTCGTTCGCCAGTGTGAGATCTGCCAGCGGCAGAAATATGAGACTTCTTCACCCGCGGGGCTGCTTGTTCCGTTGGACATCCCGCAGCTTATTTGGGACACGGTGTCCATGGACTTCATCGACGGGTTGCCTAAATCAAAAGGGAAGTCGGTCATTTTGGTAGTAGTGGATAAACTCTCCAAGTATGGCCACTTTATTGCCCTCAGCCACCCTTACACTGGAGACTCGGTGGCCGCCCTCTTTGCTAGAGAGATTGTGCGTCTGCATGGCGTTCCTCGCGCGATTATTTCGGATCGTGACCCGACCTTCGTTAGTAGCTTTTGGAGGGAGTTATTCCGCTTACAAGGAACTCGCTTACATTTCAGCACGGCCAACCATCCGCAATCGGATGGCCAAACAGAAGTTCTTAATCGAGGGGTGGAGACATATCTTCGGTGCTTTGTGATGGATGAGCCCCACACTTGGCCAGAGTGGTTACATTGGGCCGAATACTGTTATAACACGTCTTATCACTCCGCCAGCAGGATGACGCCATTTGAGGTTGTTTACGGTCGGCCACCTCCGACCTTGGGCACTTATGAGCCGGGTAGCACCGCTCTACCGGCGGTTGATCGGGCTCTTCTGGACCGCGATCGCATGATGGTCACTCTTCGGGCCAACCTCCGTTTGGCCCAGGATCGTATGAAGGTGCAAGCGGACAAGCACCGCACTGAGCGGGAATTCGCCGTCGGTGATGAGGTTTTTCTCAAGTTACAACCATATCGGCAATTATCTGTTGCAGCCCGTGGCAATCAGAAGTTATCCCCGCGCTACTACGGCCCCTTTCAGATCATCAGCAGGGTGGGGCCGGTAGCTTACACCTTGGCTTTGCCGCCGGGCTCCCGCATCCATCCCACTTTTCACGTTTCATTGCTCAAGAGAAAGGTGGGCCAGCATATCCAACCTTCTGCTCTCTTGCCTGACGTTACGACAGCGGGTGAGCTGAGGCCACTTCCAGAGGATGTTTTACGAAGCAGATGGAAGCACCGGGGCACCGAATTCCGGCCCGAACTCTTGGTCAAGTGGAAGAACCTGTCTCCGGCACAAAACTCTTGGGTGGATTTCTTCGATTTCAAGGAACTCTACCCCGACTACCACCTTGGGGACAAGCTGGTTCTTGATGGGGAGGGGAATGTTACGCCCCCGCAACGTTTTGCCGGTCGTCACTATGTTCGCAGACGCAAGGATGCCGTACACAACGGGGCTGAACCATCCGGTTCAGCCCCCTCTCTCTGAAAATGCCGAAATAGGGCTGAACCGGTTCGGTTCAGCCCTATTGGGGCCGGCCGGCCCCTTTGGCCGGCCCCTCTTTGGTTCCGGGTATTTATATCCCGGAACCCCTCTTGGTTCATCATGCAAGTAATTGAGGTATAATCTCCTTCCTCCTTCTAACCCTAATTCCTCTTAGCCTCCTCTTCCTCTCTAGTCTCTCTCTCTCTCTCTATCTATCTAGTGTCTTAACACGCAGTCATATGAGTGGAGGATAACTCATAATAGACTTTTGATAAGCATTTATATCGTTTTGAAAAGCTCTGCAAAAGGAGTTCACCCAAACAATTATCTATTTGCAATAGAAATTTTCCAATAGCTCTATTCCACTCCTTTTCCAACCGTCACCGCTATCTCGAATAGACCCTAAATAAGATACAAAAAATTGATAGTAAGACAACTAATTTCCATGGAATTAAACAAAATTTTTTTATAACAAGCAGAACAATAAACATTACGGTCTGTTCGGCGCACAGAAAATGACATTCTGGAATTGGCTTTGGGCTAATAGTAAAGCCAATTCCAACGTTCGGCGGGTCGGAATTGGCATGGAATCGATTTTGGAGCAAAATCGATCGGCTTTAACCCTAAGTTAAAACATCGCCAGACCAATTCTTTGCTCCGGCCCCCGGTTTTCGCGAATTTCCTCCAGCCCGTCTTCCCGCAGCGTGCCAGCGACCTAGCCGGCCTCCCGATCGAAGGCGATTCTCCTCCCGATAGCAGCGGCGAACTCCTCCGATCGCAGGTATTCTTCCTCCTCTTTTTCCTCTTCTCTTCTTCTTCCTCTTCCTTCTCTTTCTCCTCTTCTCTTCTTCTTCTTCCTCTTCCTTGTCTTTCTCTTGACTTCCTCTTCTCTTTCTCCTCCCGATATAATGCTTAGCAGCGGTTTTAGACATCCGTAAAGATGTTATTTTTTGTGTAATCCTGTGTATAGATGTTATTTTCTCTGTAATCATGTGTATAGATAGGTATAGATGGTTGTTCTACCTTAGGTTTTAAAACCGCTGCAAAATCTTACACGGATTTTTTAACTTAGATGGTTGTTCTACCACATTGTTTTAAGTTTTGCTTAGGTATTAGAACAACCATACTAAGGTTTTGCTTAGGTTTTAGAACAACCATCTAAGTTTTTGCTTAGGTTATGCGGCAAAATACTGGATATACTGGATTAAAACCTACCCGAAATCTTGTGGCTTATATTCAATGTTTCTTTTTAAGAAAAAATAGGTGACTTATACACTTCATGTTTAGTACTTTGATGTAGCTATTGGTGACATTTTGATTGTAACAAACAGAACAAGGATTGTGGATTTTACGCAGCCCTATACTGAATCAGGAGTTGTTATAGTGGATATTAAATGGTGGTGCATTAAACAATTGAAAACAAATTGCTTCAGCTGTACTCTGTAAAACCAATTGCTTAATGCAATAGTGATATGGCACGAACAACAATCATTTTGATTTGTAGACATATTTTCGCTCTCCGTTGAAGTGTAGGTCATTATTATTGATTGGTTTTAACTTTGATTTGTAAATCTAGGTATTTTGAACAATAATTATCAATAGTAGTTTAATTTCCTGGTTTAATTTGAAAATGTATACATTTTCAAATTTTCAATTTCAAAAAGCCAATTCCACTGTGCAGGCGAACAGCTTTTACATATCAATGTCAATTCTGTTCTCTGAATACCATCCTGCAGACGAACAACATAATTGGTTTTCTGGCCAAAGCCAATTTCTGCAGATATTGGTTTTTTGGCCAAAGCCAATTTCAGCAGATATTGGTTTTCTGGACAAAGCCAATTTCAGAAAGCGAATACCTGCGCGCCGAACGGACCCTTAATGATAAATACAGAAAATTCCGTGGATAGCATGCAGAACAATAGATTTTGATAGCTTGGCTCCATAAAATTTTATTAACAATAGAAAAGGACGAAGGGAGTGAAGACTAAGGAGGCGCTTTCTCTTGGACAGGAAGTCGGGCTAGGGCTAGGCAAATGGGAAGGAAGCGTGGGAAAAATAAAATGAACATAATAATTTATAAAACATAAAAATTATACTCTTCATAGTTTTTTATTTAAAACAACGACAAAGGAGGCACTTTCTATTGAATTATAATAGTTTTTTTATAACAAGAGCTTCAAATCTCAAAAGATTTTTTATTTAAAAATTATAATCTTAAAGATTTTTATTAACATTTTTTTAATATATAGAAATAAAATTTGAATTCTATTATATAAATAATAATTGCGGTGTAGAGCGGTTTTGATGTAGGACAAAGCTGGGGTAACTTCAGATGACAAAGCTGGCAAGCATTAGCTAATATCCACATACTCCAATAACATCAATAATATTAAACCACTGTCTGAGCATGAAGAACCCAACAAAACCTGAAAGCCAGCTAACTTGCTTACTTGCGAACACAGAGGCGTCGGGCTGCAGGATGGTTGTCGGCTGCTTGACCTGTTGCAGGAACACGGCAGGGAGGAGCTGGCGCGGGCTGGTGCAGAGGAGGCGCAGGCGGGTGGCTGCCGGACGCAGGGGAGGCGCCGGAGAAGCTGGAGAGGAGGCGTCGGAGCTGCTGGATGCCGGGAGGAAGCCGGCGATGCTGGAGAGGGGTCGTCGGAGCTGCTGGATGCCGGGAGGAAGCCGGCGATGCTGAAAGGAGGCGTCGGGCTGGCTGGAGGCAACTGCGGGCTGGTCGGCCTGCTGTAGCTGCCGGAGGCGGAGGAGAAGGAGGCGGGCTGGCTGGAGGAGGGTGGAGGAGATACAAGGCTCCTTGGCGTCGCACCAAGGAGGAGCCACCGGCGTCGCACCGGGGCGTGACCGACGGATCGGGAGAAGAGAGCCGGCGGCTTCGTTTTCTCCCAAAATGATCGATCCCTAAATAGCTGGCCAAGGCTTCTATTTATAATAAGCCTCAATTAGGGCAGCAAAATCAAGGGCCCAGATTCGCCCGGATGGAGGCGTCTTTAAAACTTGAAATTGAACTCAAAATATATAAATAAATATATCGATTCGACTCCCGCCGACGTTCCGGACGCAATCGCGGAGTCCGATCGGCCATACGATCAACGGGCGGGGCCCGTTCCCCATCATTCTCCCCATGTTGGGGAAGATTTGCCCTCAAATCTTTAGGGCTTCCAAGGAGGCTTCGCGGGTGGCCTGCACTGTGTCCCACTGTCACTAATCATCGGTCTAGCTGTACCGGCCTCAGACGCCGGTCTCACTGAGCTGCAAACAATATCAACACTGCCTTTGGGAGGCTTGGGCAGCGGCCTCGATCTCAGGATCGGATAGAAAACTGGGTTCCCATCGATCTGATCAAACTGCAACAAGTAGTCATCACCATGCCCTGTCCAATCTGGTCTCATATCCAAACCAACAGATTTGCCCTCAAGGGCATGATCGAACATCAGAAAAGGGTCGCTAGCTGAACTGAGAAGGAGGGTATGGCCAAACCTCGACACCCAGTCAAGAGGTGACAATGCTCGTCGTGACGGCTCACAAAACGAAACGTCCACCAACAAGCTAGATGTCCTCCTGCGAAGAAACCACTGTCGAATGTGCCTCTGAATGGTAAAAGTAGCTCTTCGCATCCTCAGATAAAACTGCATCTGCCAAAATCTCCTCATATGTGACTGAATGATGATGGTAGATGTGGTCATCCTCTGAAGAGATCGGCGCTGTAGAAATCCCCGGATGTGAGACTGAATCCAAATAACTGCGCTTCTCCTTTGTTGTTCTAATCTCACCCTTGCATCTTCCTCACGCCACTTCTTCACATAACCTGCCCAGATGGCATTATCCTTTTTCTCTCTGTCCTTCCTCTCCATCTCCCTAGCTTGCCCCTTTAATTTTTGCTCAATGTCATAACTCTCCCTTGGGGTAAAATGAGCATAGTAAGTGTCATGATGAAAATGAGAGTGGCGGTCGGAATGACGTGATGAAGGATATTTAGTGGGTGGAGGAGAAGATGAGTCGTAGGCGGGTGAAGAGGTTCGCCTCGACTCATGAGAGGAATATGTAGTGGGGAAGGCATAGGAGGATCTATGCGAATAAAAACGCTCACGAGAGGAATGAACTTTGGAATAGCGGGGAGGTGGGGAAACATACGATTCATAATCGTCCGAATCGTCGGAATCGTAATAACAAGCAAGCGGCATGAGTGTATGCAAACGATTTTCGAGAAAAGGAGGATTGAAAAGTTTGGGAAAACTTTTCGATTCCTCTGATACCAATTGATGTAGGACGAAATACAAATCTTGAGACTATGAAAGAAATCACAACCAAAGTTGGCAATTTGATGCAGGGAGAATATAAAAATGCAAACCCCGTAGAAAACTTTTCAAAATTGGGGGGGGGGGGGGGGGGTAACTTCAGATGACAAAGCTGGCAAGCATTAGCTAATATCCACATACTCCAATAACATCAATAATATTAAACCACTGTCTGAGCATGAAGAACCCAACAAAACCTGAAAGCCAGCTAACTTGCTTACTTGCGAACACAGAGGCGTCGGGCTGCAGGATGGTTGCCGGCTGCTTGACCTGTTGCAGGAACACGGCAGGGAGGAGCTGGCGCGGGCTGGTGCAGAGGAGGCGCAGGCGGTGGCTGCCGGACGCAGGGGAGGCGCCGGAGAAGCTGGAGAGGAGGCGTCGGAGCTGCTGGATGCCGGGAGGAAGCCGGCGATGCTGGAGAGGGGTCGTCGGAGCTGCTGGATGCCGGGAGGAAGCCGGCGATGCTGAAAGGAGGCGTCGGGCTGGCTGGAGGCAACTGCGGGCTGGTCGGCCTGCTGTAGCTGCCGGAGGCGGAGGAGAAGGAGGCGGGCTGGCTGGAGGAGGGTGGAGGAGATACAAGGCTCCTTGGCGTCGCACCAAGGAGGAGCCACCGGCGTCGCACCGGGGCGTGACCGACGGATCGGGAGAAGAGAGCCGGCGGCTTCGTTTTCTCCCAAAATGATCGATCCCTAAATAGCTGGCCAAGGCTTCTATTTATAATAAGCCTCAATTAGGGCAGCAAAATCAAGGGCCCAGATTCGCCCGGATGGAGGCGTCTTTAAAACTTGAAATTGAACTCAAAATATATAAATAAATATATCGATTCGACTCCCGCCGACGTTCCGGACGCAATCGCGGAGTCCGATCGGCCATACGATCAACGGGCGGGGCCCGTTCCCCATCAGGTTTACTCGGCTTTGTCAAGACAAAAACCAAACTGCACCGCAAACCATTCAGTTTTCCAATAATCAAAACTGCACCAAAGCCAAAACGTTTACTGAGGTTTGAAATTGGTGTGGTGTTGCAGTTTTTTTGTTGCGGTTTTTAATTTTCACCCCCTACTAAGGGTGCATGCACTTTTTCACATAATTACTCACACAGCTGATTACAAACGTGATATCCAGTCTTGTGATCCTTATAGGAATCAAACATCCCACCAAGCCAAAAATGGCTTAGGATCTGAGAGGACCCTAATTTCATCCCGACGAAGCTTCAAACCAATCTCAAGTGCAGAAGATCCGTTCTTCCCTTCTTTCATGTCGAATCTCTTCATAATTCATTATGCATAATCTTTTTGGTACACAAGCAATCCGCTAGCTCCTACTTTCAAACCAAGTAAATGGTGCAACTACCACATATCCTTCATCGCAAAACGAATAAATAGCTTCGTCCTATGCATTGCCAGTTTGCCACCTCTACGTCATCATTTTCCATCATGATCATATCATCGGCGTATAACAGCGCGAGGAGTGAAGTCCACCTTTTTTTTCAATTTTTCTTCACAAACAAGCTCGAGTCTGAATTGAATGCATAGTACACACATAACTGCAAGTCTGCAAATACTCTGCAATCTTTTCGTACCAAACCTGAGGCGCTTGATTCAAACCTAAACCTTCTTCAATTTGTACATGTGTCATGGGTGTCACTTAAATATGTTCTCTAGGGGTTGCTCCATAAAAGTATCTTTGTTAATCTTGTCATAAAGAATAGTGTTCTTCACGTCAAGTTGTCACAGTCTCCATCATTGCCAAGTTGTCAACAAAATCATCGCCCACAATAAAATCAACTTTGCCACAGGATTGAACATCTCCTCATAGTCCTCTCAATATTGTTATGAGAATCCTGGAACTTCAAGGCGAGCTTGTAATGTTGCACACTGTCATCAGCTTTCTTCTTGACCGTGTACACCCATTTGCACTTTTGTAAACAAATAAGTCCGGAGATATTTCCCATTTGAGCGTAAACTCGACCTTCACATTTCACTTATTCCACACCCTCACTACAGGACCGTTGTTCCCAATCGCAACCATCTCTTCTTGCGCATCTCCGCCTACAACATCCCATATATCTTCTCCCAATATATCTTCTCCCAGTAGATAATGATAGAAATATAATTTTACAAAAGTTCAAGTGGGGTGTTCCCAGCTCAACTGATTTTTATTTGATATGAAAACTTAGCTTTACATCCATACACATGGGTATTTATAGCCTATACCCATGTAACAAAAGTTCACAGTTTATCTTTACTTTCAGTATTGATTACATCAAGTTTTTTGTCTTCATTCTATAGGATAAGAGGCTTATACACAATCATGTTTGTGGGTTGGCTTATCTTCTCCCACAACATTCTTGCTTTCTTGTCCCAGTGGATGTCGTCTACTTCCGGCTGCATCCTTGCTTTCTTGTCTTGGTGGTTGTTGTCTCCTTCCCATCTTATCTTCTAATAGGTGTCTCCTTCCCAGATTATCTTCCAATACGCCCTCATAATCAAGGGAGGTAGCGATTTTAATCTTCTGCCTTAATTGACCATATCGTTCTCGTAGTAAGGATTTTGTGAAGCCATTGGCTAACTGATCTTCTGACCTACAAAGCTCCAATGTTATTTGCCCCTTTTCCACTAATCCTCTGATAAAGTGGTACCTAAGCTCAATATGCTTGCTTCTGCTATAGACAACTAGATTTTTTGCCAGTACTATAACAGAAATATTGTCGCAACGTAGAGGCAGCGGTTTTCCCTGTTCATCTTCTTCCAAATGACGCAGGAAATGTAGGAGTTGTTGTAACTAGAGTGCTTCACATGTGGCTGCATTTAGCGCCACATATTCAGCCTCTATGAACGACAATGCTACCAAATGTTGCTTCCTGGAAGTCCATGAAATAGGGTTTTTGTCGCAAAAGAAGATATAGCCACTCGTGCTCTTACAGTCATTTGGGAATGCCCTAGTAAATTCATGTCTCCTCCTTTCATATAGAGTAATACATAATGTTTGGTACCCATGCAGATAACGCAGAATGCATTTTACTGTTGCAAAATGTCGTTGACATGGATTTAAGGCAAATCGTGACACCATATTGACGGTATGTTCAATGTCAGGTCAAGTATGTGTCACATAAATAAATGATCCTACTAAGGATTGATATAGGGCTTCGTTGGCTTTCTCCTCTTCTTCCCTGCATTTCATCAGTTTAACGCTTAGACGTAAAGGTGTCACAGTTGCATTGCATTCTTGCATATTGCATTTGATTAATATATCTCTAACATATTTTTCTTGTGAAAGAAAAATATATGAGAGCTTTTGTTCAATTTGCATACTTAAGAAGTATCTCATAATGTCAAGGTTTGTCATCTCAAAATGTTTGTGCATATGTTGTTTTACTAGTTGTACAATAGTGGGCAAGCTCCCAGTCAGAATTACATCATCTCCATAGAGGCATAGTATTACATTACCAGTATAGTCTTCTATTTGAATAAAGATGGTTCCACTGTGCATCTTTGGAAGCCATTCTCTTGTAGAAATGAGTCAAACTTGAAGTTCCAAGCCCTGTGAGTTTGTTTTAACCCGTAAAAGACTTTATGCAGCTTTAATACCTTATGAGTTTCTCCTTGCTTTTCACATCCCTGCGGTTGAACAAAATAAATGTCTTCTTTGATGTCCCCAGCCAAGAAAGCCGATTTTACATCTAACTGGCATATTGGTTGATGGTAAATGGTTGCATAAGCAATAATAGCCCTTTTAGTTTCCATACGCACTACAGGTGCAAAAGTTTCTTGGAAATCTATTCCAGGTATCTGTGCATACCCTTCAACGACTAACCTTCATTTTTTTTCTTTACCTCTTCTCCTTCTTCGTTGTATTTATTTTTGAAGATCCACTTTAGACCAATGATTTGGTGGTGGATCAACTAAGCTCCAGGTATGAATGTATGATTTTTTATTATCATACCAATTTCTTCATCCATTGCATGTTATCACTGAGTTGATTTTACCGCCTCTTCATAACATATGGAGGTGGAAGAGAATGGGGCTATATCACAAATTTCATAAATTTCCTTCAAACTCTTTGTTTTTTCTGGAGTGGAAGGAGTTACCTCTATCTGAGAGGGATAGCTTTCTTGGAGAGTGATTGGAATTGCTTCTTGTTGTGGAGAAGTTGCTTCCTGAGGATGACTGGTAGATGCTTCCTCATGTTGACTGGTTGATATTTCTTCATGATCTGCAGGAATGGAACACCTTTTGTGTGGATGTTCAAGTGTTCAAGTATCAATTCTTGTGGATTTTGTTGTTTATCCTAGTCCCATGATGTTGATTCATCTATCTCCACATCCCTTAAGATAATGAGTTTGTGTTCTTCAGGTTGAAAAAACTTATATGCCCTTGAAGTATCACTATATCCAATAAAAATAGTTTGTCTGATTCTTTCCCCCAATTTCTCCTTTTAATCTTTCAAAGCATAGGCAATACTACCAAATACTTTCAGATATGCAACAGATGGTTTTCTATTTAGTAATGCTTCATAGGGCGTTAACTCTGCTAATGTTTTAGTAGGGGTTCGATTCAACATGTAGATGCCAGTACGTGTAGCTTCTGCCCAGAAGGCAGTGGGCAGTTTTTTAGCATGCATCATTACTTAGCCATTTCTACTACTGTTCGATTTTTGCGTTCTACCACACTATTTTGCTCACGAGATCGTGGAGTTGTGGTTTCCCTTCGTATCCCATTTATAGAGCAGAAAGTGGTAAACTCATTACATAAGAACTCTCCAACACAATCTGATTTAAAAGCTTTATTGACCGATTGAGTTGTTTCTCAATCATTACTTTGAAGGTTTGAACACTTGGAATGCTTCGGATTTTGTGGTAAGATAAAAGATCCACATATAGCGAGAAAAGTCATCAATTAAGAGGAAAAATTATTTTGTACCACCATAAGAACTAGCACTTGATGGTTCCCATAAATCACCATATATCAGTTCCAGAGGATAAGATGCTCTCCAGTTGAATTGTTTAGAGAACATCTGTCTATGACCTTTTGTAAAGCCACAGTCTTCACAGAACTCCTTCATATGAAGTGGTGGTAAACCTCTCACTAAGGATACATTTTGCATAAGCTTGATTGAATCCCAATTCAAGTGGTCAAGCCTATGATGCCAAAGGGATGAAGGACTAGTGCAACCATTGAAAGGGAGACGGCACCATGACCTACAGTCCTGAGATCCAAGGAGAAAGTTCTATTATGTGCCATTGGAGTTGACGCTAAGATCATCTTAGTGTCGAGCTCCATGATGAGGCAAAGGCCATCTAAGAACTTTAGTGAGTAACCTTTTTCAATTAATTAGCCAACACTCAATAAGTTTTTGGGCCAACTTTGGTACCCATTGAACATCTGCAACCAGTTTACTCGCTCCTTGTGAGAGAATCTGTATTGCACCTTTTCCCTCAATGACTTGAGTATTTCTATCTCCCAGATGTACTGCAAATTTTTGTGATTTATCTAGTGTAAGAAAATCTTCTTTTATGTTGCACATATGTCCTGAACATGCATTATCAATATACCAGTGATGAGAAGTATCTTTACCTGGTGCGTTAGTCGTGTAAGGGCTATAAAAAAAGGCCTCTGTTTTAGTTTTACCAGACGAAGTGTCATCATTTTTCAAAAACCAGCAATCTCTATTAAAAATGTGTAGGTTTTCTACACATTTTGCATCGATGAAAATAATCTTCAGCTACATGATTGGATTTTTTACATAAGGTGCATTGGATAGGTGTTATGCTGTGTCCGGGGGGTGTGCTGTGCAGAATTTGCACAGCACCGTGCTGTGCGGGATTTGATGTTTACACGTGGCGGGATTTAATCCAACGGTGACATGCAAATCCTGCACAGCACGGTTTATACCCAATATTTTAGTAGGCGGGAATTAAATATATTAATCTCCTTCAATGTAGGCGGGAATTAAGAAAGCAGAACAAATTAAATGGCGGGATTTAGAAAGCAGAATAGAGATGCTAATTTAGTGGTGGGGTTTTAGAAAGCAGAACAAATTAAATGCATTAATCGAATGAACACCCAATATATATTTTAAGGTGGGACTTAATATATATTGTAATGGAGAAATCACCGAATTAATTTACTAGAACAAATAATTTTAATCTAGTAATGGAGAGACCCGTTCTGCGACATGTGTTCGCCATTAATAACACAGCGGTAAAAATTGAACAAAAAATATCCCCATGTTACAGAGACCTGTGTTCGCCATATGTTTCTCTTCAATTATCCTGCTTTGCAATATCAAAAAAAATGAAATGGAACACCACCATTAGGTTTTCCTTGAAATGACTTTTTTTTTGTCAAATTTTCTTGCCATTGTTTCAGCCTTTTCGGATTTTTAATTTTTACTTCCTTTTTCTTGAAACCCTTGGCACGAGCAAAATTTGGATCAGTCCAATCACATTCACCTCCAAAATCCATAATTTTCTCTCTTACACAACTTCAACATTAACATTCGATGATACAATTTGCTCAATTTCTTGACACAGCTGCGGCAAAGAACGAGATAGATGATTAAATGCCTGCTCATTCTCAACTGCCATAGCTACCATTTTTACTGTAACTTGACACCATGTCCTGTATCTTGCTGCCACCAAAACTTTGGATCCTCCTTATTTGTAGAGGGTAAATACGATGAACATGTCTTTGCATCTTTTCTCCATCTTCGCAAAATATATTGAAAAGGTAGATCTGTTATGTCCATTCTATCGAGTACCTTAAGAGCATGCCTACATAAAATTCCAAAGCTTTCAAATTTTTTGCAATTGCAGCACACAGTTTGAGCTTCTTGATTACCAATAACATGATATTGTATTAGCTTCTCGGTCACCTCAAACCTTACTCCAACATCAACCTCTTCGCACTGCTTCACCTTACAAGAAATTGAAGCTAGAAATTCCTTTTGAAAAATTTCAAATACCGAGTAAGTGTAATACCTCGAAGCCGTCAACAACATGTCACATCCATGACTCACAATATTAGGGATTTATCATTTAAGATAAATAATGACTTCAATTCATTGTACCTTACATCCTCTAGAACTCGATCAAAGTGAGTAAAAAATTCCGACAAGTTATGCTCCTTATTAAGATATCGCTGTATCCTTGCATTAAAACTTTCACTTAACTGTGTACTTCGCATTTCTCCTGAAAAATGTCATTTCATATAGACATGTGCCCACTTTTCCCGTAAATTCCATGTTTTTTGCATCCACGCATTATCTTGTAAATTGTATTGAATAAGTATTTTGCACCAAGCTTCATTCAATTCATCTTCTGTCTCATATGAATATAAGCAAGCACTTAAATCATGAAGGAATGATGATCCATTCTTGCATAGATATCCCAAATGGTTTATAGCATTTTGAGAAAGGTGCCAAGTGCAAAGACCATGAAATACGTCTGACATGATATTTCTAAAAACGCTTGCCATTGCTTGGTCTTGATCTGTGAAAATTGTCGCAGGTTTCTTCCCAAACATTGCATATACAAAAGTTTGAAACACTCACTCAAATGACGGAATGGTTTCATCATACATTAGAGCAGCTCCATAAACAACTGTTTGTCTGAAATGGTTGAATCCCACAAAGCAACCAAACAGTCTTGATTCCTTATTTGTTCGAAAGGTAGTATCAAAAGACACCACATCACCAAAGTTTGCGTAATCATTAATCATTCTGCCATCGGCCCAGAATATATTAGTGATGTGCTCGGTACAATCCATTTGGACCGCATAGTAAAAAGTAGGATCTTCACCCTTCTTATCCTGCAAATATTTCATCAATCCGCCCAAACAACCGTACTCCATATCCCTTTGCCTTCTAGTACGCAAGTACCATTTTAATTCCTCATTTGTGAATCCTAAGTTCTCTTTACCTCCAACTTGAGCACTCATTAGATCCAACGACGCTTTCAAAGATAAACCCGAATCTGCAGCAATAGAAGCATTGATTTTTTGTATCGGGGTTAATCTCCGTTGTGATAACATCATGTGAGTCACTTCTGCTACATGTAACTTGTGGTTGTGGACTTCAGAAAATGCCGCCACGAACCATTTTTTGGTTTCTCGACTGAATCGGACGCCCAAACATGCTTTACATTTAGTTCGTGTCAATTTTATTTTACTACAAACTGCATTCTCATTTCTCATATTTGCTCTTTCTCCCTGTTTTGAACAAACGAATCTCTTATTGTTCAAGACACCATCTTTTTTGCTATGAGTTTGATAATTTTTCTGATACTAAAACCACCCTGTCTTCCGTATTCATTATAGAACTGATATGTTTCTTCATCAGAATCAAACCCCATTCCAAGACAAGGAGTAAATTGTTGGTCCACATGTGGAGTATAATTTAACTCATCGACATCTTTGTCTTCGATGACAGTGTTTGTGCTCGTCATTTGGTTTTCACCTAATCAAAGATATTACACAAAATAAAGCAAAAAAATTGATGTACAAGCATTTTGAATGGCAGATAGGAATAACAAACAATGATTAACATCCATCGAAGTGGCTGTATGGGTTGTATTGGTTACCTTCTTCTCGACATAGTAGATCTATAAACGAGCTTGTCGTTTGCCGTAGTTGTCCCAGCGGGAATGCATTGGAGGCGGCAGGTGATGGGGCACGTTCGTACTCATATTCCAGCAACATTGGCGGCCCCAGTGATGGAGTCCAGTCGAAGCCGTAGTGCGGAGACCTTGCCGGCGCCAATGATGGAGTCCAGTCGAAGCCGTACTGCGGAGACCTTGTCGGCGACGCCATTGAAGGAGATTTATCCCCTGTTGGTCTATTGTTTGTTTTCGTAAGATATCGCTCATAAATACTTGCACATCATGGTATTTAGCATTCCCGCCACTAAATTAGCACTCCCGCCTATCTAAAATCCCGCCACTAAATTAGTTCTTCTTTCTAAAATATTGAATTAATTCCCGCCTACATTGAAGGAGATTAATATATTTAATTCCCGCCTACTAAAATATTGGGTATAAACCGTGCTGTGCAGGATTTGCATGTCACCGTTGGATTAAATCCCGCCACGTGTAAACATCAAATCCCGCACAGCACGGTGCTGTGCAAATTCTGCACAGCACACCCCCCGGACCCTGTTATGCTACTCTCTTTTCCTCTTTCTTGATATCTCTGTTGTTTTACATATCCAGGCAAAACTCCAGATTTTTTTTGGTTTTTCTATTATCATCAGCTTGTTTATTGAATATGGGTATCTTGCTGAGAAAGGCTTGTTCAAGTGTGGTAGGGGGCTCTTCATCTTAGAGTTTTTTATCCTCATGAGATTGTAAGGAACCCATTAACTAAGTCACAATAAGTGTTTCTAAATCATTTGCCTCTTTAATGACAGCTACTACATGGTTGAAGGATTTGGGGAGCTGATACGATCACGGAAAAATTCCAGGAGGAATCCGACAAGTGGAAGGGTCGGTGGGAATGAGCGAGAATGAAGGAGGACGAGAAGAGACAAAATTAGGGTGCAACCCTAGAAACCTTCATACATTCCAAGATAAAGATTACAAGATCTGTCGGCTCTCTTATAGTGGCGAGCAGCGAATATAAAAGGAAATACTGAAATTAGGAAGTACTGGAATTAAGAAATACTGAAATTAGGAAATACTGAAATTAGGAAATACTAAAAATACTAAAAATGCGTCAACAAATATAGCAACCTATTTATTATTAGCGGTCTCGGTGGGCCCTTGCGATATACGTGTCCGGCGCGTGTAGACTTGACATGGTGGTTCGTCGTCGTGTACGTAATTGGACCCGTAACAGGAGCCCTCTCAATGTTTTTGTTATTATATATTGCTCTACGATGACTTTGTCAATATTACGTATTTGATTTACAATACGAGTAACCCTTGCATGAAAATCAAGGACCTTCTTATCCTCTCTCATTTTGATACTATCAAACTAGCGCCACAATATTTGCACTTTAAATGAAATTACCTTCTTGGTGTCTTTAAACTCTTGCTTCAAAATCTCCCAAGCATCTTTGGCAGTTTTGGCACCTATTATACGAGGAAATATATCTGTTGTGACAGCTTGTTGAATCAATAGTAGCGCTTGAGCATTTTTAAACATTTGATCTTTACTTGGTTTCCCCTCTCCTTTTCCTAAAGGAGATGGTTGAATCCTAATTTCAATAATAACAAGAAGATTCTGAGCCTCAAACACAGTCTTCATCTTGATATTCCAATATTCATAAAGCTCACCATTGAAGATTGGAATAGATGTATGTGGGATGGATGTGGTAGATGATGAGGTTGTCATAACTATGAAGCAAGATGAACATTCCGAACAGATTCGAACTTAGCTTTACATCCATACACATGGGTATTGATAGTCTATACCCATGTAACAAAAGTCCACATTTTATCTTTACTCGTAGTACTGATGACATCAGATTTTTTGTCTTCATTCTACAGGATAAGAGGCTTCTACACTATCCTATTTGCGGGCTGGCTTATCTTCTCCCACAACATTCTTGCTTTCTTGTCCTGGTGGTTGTTGTCTCCTTCCGGCCGCATCCTTGCTCTCTTGCCTTGGTGGTTGTTGTCTCCTTCCCAGTTTATCATCTAATAGGTGTCTCTTTCCCAGATTATCTTCCAATAGACAATTCTTCGTACATAACTTCAACTTCTTGTAATTTTTCTTTGTGAGCATGATGCGATCTCTCGGCTCACCGAGAACGGATCGCACTGAGCCGCGGCCCGCACACTCCCAACCCTTCTCCCAAGGGGCCACAAGTGCTCGCAGGGCTATCTCACCCAGGATCCATAGCTGTGCTCGTAAGGCGGGTTTGTTGAGGCCGGGAATCGAACCCGCGACCCTCCTTAGATAAGATAAGGATTTCTCCTGAACTCCAATCACCAACTGAGACGTGCCCTGCGAGCAACCTGTGGCCCCTTGGGAGAAGGGTTGGGAGTGTGCCGGCCGCGGCCCAGTGCGATCCGCTCTAGGTGAGCCTATAGGATCCCATCAGAGCAGTTCGATCTCAAGTCCTCTATCAAAGCATCCTCCGCCCTTCCATTTCAGCATATCCTTTTTTCTCCATCAGAAGAACTTAGCAGCATCACTGAAATCTCTGTGGCTTTGATACTAGGTAAAACTTTCACGCCCCAAGGATGCACAAGCCAAACCAGAGAAATATAAACCCTAAACCCTAAACGAAAAAGTAAACCAAATACTTTGAATATAGGATTTAACAGATCATTACACCACAAGTCCACAAAACGCTAAATCAAACCGAGAAGTATGAATCGCTATGTATGCTTACAAAACAAGAACGATACAGTGAAATAAGAACAAGATAACCTCGCTGCTCCTGGAGAAACCTAGATCTGCCCCCCTTAGATTTTGGTTTTGGAGAAAACCCATATCTTGCGTCAGCTTCTGCTTCAGGAAGATAAACAGAGAACCGAACGAAAGAAAGCACGCGGCGGTTGATTTCAGCTTGGAGAAGAAAGACGGGCTATGTGATCACTGAGGGTGAAATCTCAGCCGTACGATCAGCCGATCGGACCACCAGGCGAAGACATTTAAAAAATTGCTCGTCGACGACAGGGAAGCGTCATTCCATTATTTTTTTTTTCTCAGTTTTGGTTTTGAAAAGGCCGCGAAGACTAGCGCTCTGTTTGGTATTCTGGCGGGACACCATTTCGGCCAGGCTGAAATGGAGGAAGGTTATTTGGTAAGCTACTCGGAGCTCCAGCTGAGGACGGCCGGCGTGAAAGGGGGGCAAACCGGGCATTTTGTGACTGGCGGCCCGAGCACCATTCGACCGTTGCGGATGGCCGTTTCCTCTCTCCTCCCCGGTGTGCCACCGGACCGAGTTCCCAAACAGAGTCTAGACCTCCATTCTCTCTTTCATATATTTGGCATATTTTTTAAATTTTTTCTAATTTAATTTAATTAATTTAACTTCTATAAAAAATAAAATGTTACCTATAAATTTGTAAAAAAATCCACATATATAATACTTGTTGTCCAATCAATCACTGGAGACTATGAGCCCCCTGCCCCTCGTAAAATTTATAATGCTACAAGCCTACAACTTTAAAATTAAAGCAATTTTATAAGTTATTCATGTTGTGAAAATTATTTAAAATCTCTCATTTTATTCGTAATCCAAAAAAAAACAATTATTAGAGTTTTTCTCCATAGCCTGAGAGAACTGGTGTCCACGAAATTCTCAACACCTCCATTAAACTCTCCTCGGATCACGCTTGTTCAAATTTATGAACATTGTAGAAATTTCACTTGGAGCACTCCCCAACATTAACATCAGCTAATCCACCTCATTTGCATCTTACAAGACCACTGCCACTCTGTGGGCTCCGAACGTTTGTCAACCCAACTCCCGTCATTAACCTAGCTCAATTGGGCCGACCAATCTCCACATGATCAGCCATCCTTCTCATGCTCAGTCACTGTTGCAGGCTTGCGGCTCACCTATGCCAGCGCACTTCCACAGGCCATGACATAGGTGGCTTGATGCAGGACAGAAGTCACCTTTGCCTGCCACCCTGCCGTCGCATCAGGGATCCACCCTTGCGTTGCACCAGGGGTCCACCGTGGTGTCACACCACTAGCGGCTTATCAGGGACTATAGCCCGCACACCCCATGTAACGGCCTCCCCAGCCCGCGGCTCGAATGGACGACCACCAGCACCACGCTCAAAAGGGTTCAGTCTCAAACAGGTCTGCAGACCGTACACCCAACCCCTCTCCAGTCCCACTGGCGAGGTTGACTCCATGTACGGTTTGCAAACATGTTGAGCTGAACCCTTTCGAGCGTGGTGTTGGAGATGCCTGCGGTCGTCCTTTCGAGCCGTGGGCTTGGAAGGCTATTACACCCCAACCCATCTCTGGTGAGGCTTGAGGCTTCCATACCAACGGGTTATGAGACCGAGATTCGATCTTCCAACCTCCTAGATAAGGAACTCAGTTGCTTTAGGGTTTATGATTAAGTGATTCGGAGGCTTCTTATCAAGGAGGTCAAGGGATCGAATCCCGACCTCAACTACTTGCCGGTATGGAAGCCCCGTCCGAGATGGGTTGAGATGTGTTGCGGACTAACTCGATGCCTCGGTAGGACCGGATAATCTTGGACCGTCTCAGCTCAAGGAGTGGTCGAGCGCGCACACAGTCGATGAAAATGAAACAGTGAAGACAAGTTTTGATGACGTGGAAAACCCCCTGAAATGGGTAAAAAAACACGTGACCGGGTCTGTGCCGGTCAAATTCCACTAGTTTTGGGTGATTACAGTATGTTTGGTGAATCGGGGCGACAGGCCGCTCCCGTTACAACTTGGGGGTGAGAGAGAGAGACTGTAGTCTCCTGCGGGCAATAGGCTGCACCGCGGGAGTGACTTGGACAAAGGAATGTGTGGAATGCTCCTGGCACGTGTGCTCGAGGTGGCACGCACTTGCTCGCTCCCGATATCCTGTTCTTTCGATTTCCTCAAGGTCTTTGGCGTCCTCTTGCTGCCAATGCGCTGGTGGGGTGTATGTAGCCGTTGGTGGATGCTGGTGGCCGCCGGTGGTTGGCGGTGGTTCGCGGCGAGCAGAGGCCGTCTTGGTGTAGGAGGCGGGAGAGCTCTCACCTGAGGAAGAAGGAGAAGAACCCGGGAGGAGAAAAAGGTGTCAAATGAGGAACCCCTGGGGGTCCTTTTATAGCCTCCGGGGGAGGATCATGGCGGGCCCCACCACTAAAGTGGTGGGGTAGTGGGTGGTTACCCCTTTGATCGGACGGCGAGGAGAGCCTCCCCTTGATCGGACGGCGGGGAGGCCTCTCATGACGGCGAGCCGCCATAACGGCAGCGGCGGCCGGGCGGCCGGCGGCGGGAGTGGCCGGCCGGGCGGCTCATGGAGGTGATCCGCCAGTGGTCCGGCCGCGGCAAGGGAGGTCGCGGTCGGCCACGGCAAGGCCGGCCACGGCCTTGCCGCGGCGAGGCCGGCCGCAGCTAGGGAGGTCGCGGTCGGGGCGGCCGTGGCCGGCCACGGCCTTGCCGCGGCGAGGCCGGCCGCGGTTAGGGAGGCCGCGGTCGCGGCGGTCGTGGCCGTCGACGGCAAGGCCGGCCACGGCCTTGCCAGGCTGAGGCCGGCCGCGGCTAGGGAGGCCGCGGCCAGCCATGGCCGGGACGGCCGTGGCCGGCCACGGCAAGGCCGGGTCGGCCGCGGCCGGCTAGGCCGAGTCGGCCGCGGCCGGCTAGGCCGGTCGTGGCCTTGCTGGTGGTTTTCCGCGACCGCCCCGACGGTGGGGTCGGCCGCGACGAAGGCCGGGGGGGCCGGCCGTCGACGGTGGCTAGGCCGCCCGTCGGCGGCGGTTCTCCCGGCGGCTGTTACCCCTATGAGGGGAGGGAGTGGGGCCCGCTTCCCCCCATAATTCTCATCATGAGAAATCATGGGGGGTTGGGCCCACCCATTATCCTCTTTGAATGAAGATCATGGGGGGCGTGAATTTTCTATAAATGATGGTGTAACCCATCAATTGCCCCCGGATCTCTGCTGTCTGGGAGCGAAGTGAGCGCGAGAGGAGAGATTTTTCTTACTTCCTGTTGTCATGATGGTTCTTGGTGGGAAGACCGAGGCGGCAGCGGCCAGTGCTTCTAAGGTATCTGGCGGGAGGCCTGACGGCGCGTGGAGGCTTTGTGTGCGTTGTGCGGAGATCATGGGCGCCGGCGGGGCGCGTGGAATGCACGTGTGCAGGCCGGCCGGGGGTGGATCGGCTCCTCCCTGCGCCGGCAACACGCGTGCTAGGCTCATCGGTCGCGCGTGCGCGTGCGCGTGCGCCGGCCACGAGCGCTGGCCGTGCGCGCGCATGCCGCACGCGCTGGCCGCGCGAGCGCAGGCTTGTGCGCGATCAGGCGATGCGCTGGCGCGGTCCGCGATGTGCGGTTGCGCATTTTTCTACTTTGCGCAGGTGTTTGCCTTTGCGTGTTGCACGGTTTTTTATTTTCGGGCTAACCTTTTGTTTTGCTATGCACAGGCTTTGAAGCGCTCTTTTTGCCTGATGCGTCTGCGCTCTTCTTTGACTGATGACGGTGTTGACATCTGGAGAGCAAAGTACGGTCTTCCTGTCGATTTGGAAGTGAGGATCCCCCGTCCTGAGGAGCAGGTTCAGAATCCTCCCCGTGGTTGGTTGACGATCTGCGAAGTTTCTCTGAGATCCGGCTTCCGCTTTCCGCCCTGCGAGGAGGTGATTGAGATTTTTAAGTTTTTCGGATTGCCTATCTCTCAGTTTGTTCCGGCTAGGATTGCTCGAATTATGGGTTTAGCCGTTTTCTTCCACGAGCATGGGGGCCAGCTTTCTTTAGACCAGTTTCGAGATTTGTGTGACGTGCGCTCGGATGGTGGTGAGCGAATGGAGGTGCGTAGTAACAAGGCTTGGTTGGAGTTTGAAGCTCGCAAAGATCGTCGTCATGGCAACACTTTGTTTGGATATGTGAAGAATTCCTGGGGTCTTCCTGAGGTGTGGAATGCGCTTCCCGACCGCTGCCGTCGTGTGAAAGGGAAGGAGCGGGATTTTTCCCCGGTGCTTGGATTTTCTGAGCCTCGAGAGTTGGTCAACCGTCTCTTCAATATCTATGTTTATGTGGAGGAAAAGCGGCTGCTGGGATGCGGTATCTCGGCGGGCACAGTTCAGGTGGTGGCGACTTCTCAGGGAGGGGCCCGTAAGAGGAAAGCGGTGATGGCCCATGTTGATAACCTTGATGTTGTGGTGGTAGCTTCTGATGATTCATCCCCAGAGGTGTAGATTCCTGCTTCCCCCGTTCCTCAAGTGTCTGCCTATACAGTGGCTCCGCGGATGTCCTCTTCCTTGCGGGCGATGAGTGATGCGGTAAGAGTGTAACTTCCCTTTTCTTTTTGCTCTCTCTTTCTTTTCTTTTTTGTTGAAAGAGGCTGATTGTGTGTTTTTCACTTGCAGATAGAGACTCGGGCGCAGATTGCAGTGACTTGGAATGATCATACGTTAGCCTGAAAGACGGGTATCTTGCTCTACAGGAGAAGCTTCGGTTGTCGATGAGCTCGTTCTCCTCCTTGAGGGAGGAACATGACCGGGACATTGCACAGTTCCGTCGGATCGGTTCAGAGCTGAATTCTGAGCTAGAAGATACGCGTGCGGCCTTGGACGTGGAGAAGACTCTGGTAGAGAGGACCACCCAGATGCTGAAGCATGCAAAGGAGGAGACATCTGGCTTAGGGACCCAACTACAGGCGGCACGATAGGAGGTCTCAGGCCTTGAGACTCAGCTTCGGGCGGCAAAGGCGTAGGTGGAGATGCTTTCTTCTAACGATCATACATCAGAGCTGAAGGCTGCAGGGCTTGCGGAGTACTTGGAGTCGCTGGATTACCTGCGAGACAGTAACTTGATTACGGAGGAGGTTCGTGATGATATTTGGTCCAAGGAGGTGGAGCCTTAGATGGATGATATACGCGAGCTAGCGCTCCGTCGCGGTGTTTCGAAGGTCTTTCGCTTTGTTGGCAAGCACCTTGGGTGTGATACCTCCAGTTTCAGCTTTGCAGATGTATTCGGGGACGAGCGCTCTGGCTCAGATGATGAGGGAGAGTAGCTGTAGAGTTTACATGTTGTTGTACGTTTTGTTGTTTTATTGTGCATGTAGCGTCCTGTCTCTAGACACTGGTTATACCGGTTTTATTTTGAGCTTGGCTTTGTTATGACATTGTTGTCTCATCATATTTCTTTGGACGTTTGTCCGTGTTTGATTAGTATTGACTGTACGGCTTTGACTGGGCGTGGATGCTTAGTTTGCGCGAAGGGTACTCGCGGCTTTGCTTTGCGTGAAGGGTTCTTGCGCCCCTTTTTTTCAGTACGCGGGATACCCGTTGCTTAGCTTGTACGAGGGATACTTGCAGCTCAATTGGCGCGAGGGTTGCTCGCGACTTAGTTTGCGCGAGGGATGCTCGCGTCTTAGTTTGCATGAGGGATACTCGCGACTTCCTCGTGAGGGGGGTAGGCCTTTACGGCGTTGCGCGAGGGTTGCTCGCGGCTTAGGTCGCGCGAGGGATGCTCGCGGCTTCTTTGTGAGGGGGGCAGGCCCCCACGGTGTTGCGCGAGGGTTTCTCGCGGCTTAGGTTGCGCGAGGGTTTCTCGCGGCTTAGGTTGCGCGAGAGATGCTCGCGGCTTCTTTGTGAGGGGGGCAGGCCCCCACGGTGTTGCGTGAGGGTTGCTCGCGGCTTAGGTTGCGCGAGGGATGCTCACAGCTTCTTCGTGAGGGGGGCAGGCCCCCACGGTGTTGCGTGAGGGTTGCTCGCGGCTTAGGTTGCGCGAGAGATGCTCACGGCTTAGGTTGCGCGAGGGATGCTCGTGGCTTCTTCGTGAGGGGGGCAGGCTCCCACGGTGTTTCGCGAGGGTTGCTCGCGGATTAGGTTGCGCGATGGATGCTCGCGGCTTCTTCGTGAGGGGGGCAGGCCGCCACGGTGTTGCGCGAGGGTTGCTCGCTGCTTAGGTTGCGCAAGGGATGCTCGCGGCTTCTTCGTGAGGGGGGCAGGCTCCCACGGTATTGCACGAGGGTTGCTCGCGGCATAGGTTGCGCGAGGGATGCTCGCGGCTTCTTCGTGAGGGGGGCAAGCCCCAACGATGTTGCGCGATGGTTGCTCGCGGCTTAGGTTGCGCGAGGGATGCTCGCAGCTTCTTCGTGAGGGGGGCAAGCCCCGACGATGTCGCGCGAGGGTTGCTCGCGGCTTAGGTTGCGCGAGGGATGCTCACGGCTTCTTCGTGAGGGGGGGGGGGTGGCCCCCACGGTGTTGTGCGAGGGTTGCTCGCAGATTAGGTTGCGCGAGGGATGCTCGCGGCTTCTTCGTGAGGGGGGCAAGCCCCCACGGTATTGCGCGAGGGTTGCTCGCGGCTTAGGTTGCGCGAGGGATGCTCGCGGCTTCTTCGTGAGGGGGCAGGCCCCAACTGTGTTGCGCGAGGGTTGCTCGCGGCTTAGGTTGCGCGAGGGATGCTCGCAGCTTCTTCGTGTGGGGAGCAGGCCCCCACGGTGTTGCACGAGGGTTGCTTGCGGCTTAGGTTGCGCGAGGGATGCTCGCGGCTTCTTCGTGAGGTGGGCAGACACCCACGGTGTTGCGCGAGGGTTGATCGCGGCTTAGGTTGCGCGAGGGATGCTCGCGGCTTCTTCGTGAGGGGGGCAGACCCCCACGGTGTTGCGCGAGGGTTGCTCGCGGCTTAGGTTGCGTGAGGGATGCTCGCAGCTTCTTCATGAGGGGGGCAGGCCCCCACGGTGTTGTGCGAGGGTTGCTCGCAGCTTAGGTTGCGCGAGGGATGCTCGCGGCTTTTTCGTGAGGGGGAAAGACCCCCACGGTGTTGCGCGATGGTTGCTCGCGGCTTAGGTTGCGCGAGGGATGCTCGCGGCTTATTCGTGAGGGGGGCAAGCCCCCACGGTGTTGCGCGAGGGTTGCTCGCAGATTAGGTTGCGCGAGGGATGCTCGCGGCTTCTTCGTGAGGGGGGCAAGCCCCCACGGTGTTGCGCGATGGTTGCTCGCGGCTTAGGTTGCGCGAGGGATGCTCGCGGCTTCTTCGTGAGGGGGGCAGGCCCCAACGGTGTTGCGCGAGGGTTGCTCGCGGCTTAGGTTGCGCGAGGGAAGCTCGCGGCTTCTTCGTGTGGGGAGCAGGCCCCCACGGTGTTGACTTGATTAACGCCATGTGTTTGATCTGATTGCGTGACTTAGCGTGAAAAAGTCATTTCTTGATTCCCATACTACCAAGGTAAACGATGAAAAGATAGTCTTTACAAGCCTGGGCTTATGGTTTATAATATTTAATAAACAAAATGAACGAATAAAACAACTTAAGGACGGTGGTATTATGCGCGGGGTTGATCCCGCGCCTTAGATAGTTCAAAGCAAAATGTATGCAATTAGACAATCGTAAGAATGGAAATCACTGATAAAATCGGCGCAGGTTCTGCGCATTCCAGGTGCGGTGGAGAGTCTTTCCTTCTGCGCTCCACAACTTGTAGGTCCCTGGCTTCACCATTGCTGCGACGATGAATGGGCCATCCCAAGCCGGGGACAGCTTGTTTCCTTGTGTGCTTTCCCTGCTGCTTCGAGAGTACATAGGACCAAATCCCCTACGTTGATCGGACGTGGCTTTACTTTGCAGTTGTAATAGCGAGCTGCACGTTGTTGATATGCTGGGGTCGGAGGGTGACTTCTTCGCGGCTCTCGGAGATTAGGTCTAGATTATCTCTGAGTGCGTCGTCGTTTGTCTGGAGGTCGAAGTGAGATACTCGGGGGCTTGGGATGTCAATATCAACTGGAATGATTGCCTCAGTTCCGTAGCAGAGATTATACGGTGTTTCTCCTGTAGGGGTTCTCGCTGTCGTTCGGTATGCCCATAATACGCTGGGAAGCACGTCGGTCCATTGCCCCCCTGCGTCTTGGAGTCTCGTTTTTAGCCCTTTTAGGATGGTTCGGTAGGTTACCTCGATCTACCCATTGGACTGAGGGTGTGACACCGCCGTGTGTCGCAGCTCGATCTTCAAGTCTTCGCACAGTTTGCTGAAAGATATTCCAGTGAATTGAGTGTCGTTGTCGGTGATGATAATTGCAGGTATGCCAAAGCGGCAAACAATGTTCTTCCACACGAATTGTTTCGCATTCTCCTTAGTAATCTTGGCCAGAGGTTCTGCCTCTACTCACTTGGTGAAGTAGTCGATGACCATGATGATGAACTTCCTTTGTCTTGAAGCCAGGGGCAAAGGGTCTAGGAGATCAATTCCCCACTGTGTGAACGACCAAGCTCCCTGCAGCGTGGTAAGGGAAACGGGTGGTTGCTTATGAATGTTGGCGTGCATCAGGCAGCTTTTGAATTTTTGAACAAAGTCCGCCGCTTCTCTACTCATGGTTGGCCAGTAGAAGCCTTGGCGTAAGATTTTGCGGGCTAAGGCTTTTCCATCCAAGTGCTCTCCGCAGACTCCTTCATGGACTTCGCAGAGGGTGTATTCGGTGTCACTCTCTGTCAAGCATTTTAGGTAAGGCCCTGCAAAAGATCGCTTGTAAAGTTCTTCGTTAATCAACGTGAACGTTGCTGCCCTTATTCTTAATTGACGGGCTTCTTTCAGATCATCCGGAAGTTGCTGCCTCTCTAAGTAATCGACCAGGGGGGTGATCCATGATTTTTCTAAGTTCTTAATTTCTGCTATCTCCCAAGGTCCCTAGATACTAGGAAGGACAATTTCTTCTACCCTGCGCCTCCTGGACTGATAGCGGGTGTGAGACATAGCTAACTTTGATAGGGCGTCTGCTCGGCTGTTTTGTTCTCTGGGGATGTGGAGGATTTGGACTTGCGGTACCTGTTGCAGGAGTGACTTTACTAATTGGAGATACTGAACAAGCTGCTCATTCTTGGCTTCGTAATCCCCTTCTACCTGGGATACTATGAGTTGAGAGTCAGAGTAGATTGTTAAACTGGTGGTATGACAGTCGATGGCGAGCCTGAGACCTGCAATTAAGGCCTCATATTCTGCTATATTGTTGGTTGCGGGGAACTTGAGTCGGAGCCCGTATTCTAATGTGATGAGCTCTGGATTTATGAGGAGTAGCCCGACTCCTGCACCCTCAATGTCGGACGCTCCGTCAACGTACATGGTCCATCTTTGACCCGGATTTGCTGAGACAATTTCTGGTTCCGTTGGTAGGGTGTTTTCGACGACAAAGTCTGCCAAAACTTGTGACTTGATGACGGGACGCGATAGGAAATGGATGTCGAATTCGCCCAGTTCAATGGCCCATTTGACTAACCGGCTGGAAGCTTCTGGCTTCTGAAGAATTGTACGGAGAGGTAATTCTGTTAGTACCTTAATGGTGTGGGCTTGGAAGTAGGGACGAAGCTTCCTTACTGAGAAAACAAGCGCGAGAGCCATCTTATCTGTAACTGGATACCGAGCTTCGGTGTCAGTGAGGATCTTATTGAGATAATAGATGGGGCATTGGACACCCCCCTCGTCCTTTACCAATACTGAGCTTAGCGAGGCTGGTGTGATGGCGAGGTATAGAAACAGAACTTCTCCTGGAGCTAGCTTTGACAATAATGAAGGGGACACTAGATATTGCTTGAGTGATTCAAAGGATGACTGACACTCGTCTGTCCACTGAAAACCGGTAGCTCTAGCTCCCCGGAGAATCTTGAAGAAGGGGAGATACTTATCTCCGGTCCATGCAAGGAATCTAGAAAGTGTTGTGATTCTCTCATTCAGCCTTTGCACTTCTTTGAGAGATCGGGGCGGCGACATCTCCTCCAAGGCTTTAATTTTTTCGGGATTGGCTTCTATGCCTCGCTGGGTTACCATAAACCCTAAGAATTTTCCTAATGTAACCCCGAACGCGCACTTGGTAGGGTTGAGCCTCATGTCATACTGTCATAATATCTTGAAACACTTCTCGAGGTCCTCTACATGGTTCTCCCGACGAACACTCTTTAATAGCATGTCGTCTACGTACACTTCCATTGTCTTGCAGATAAGGTCTTTGAATATTTTGTTCATGAGCTGTTGGTAAGTGGCTCCGGCATTCTAGAGCCCAAAAGGCATAACTTTATAGCAGTATATCCCTTTATCAGTTCGGAATGCCGTGTGCTCTTCATCGGCTGGGTTCATTCGAATCTTGTTGTACCCAGAGTAGGCATCCATGAAGCTAAGGAGTTGGTGTTCGGCAGTTGAATCGACTAGCTGATCAATTCTGGGGAGCGGGAAGCTATCCTTAGGACATGATTGATTAAGGTTGGTGTAGTCCACACACATCCGCCATTTTCCTGAAGACTTCTTTACTAAGACAACATTAGCTACCCAAGTGGGGTAGTTCACCTCTCGGATGAAGTGGGTGCTGAGGAGCTTTTTTACTTCTTCTTCGATTGCTTGGAGACGTTCGGGAGCAAAGTTTCTCTTTTTTTGGATGACGGGCTTGCATGCCGGGTTGATGTTGAGGGAATGCTGGATGATATTGGGATCTATGCCAGGCGTATCTTCAGGGGCCCAGGCGAAGATATCTTTGTTGCTTTGGAGGTAGGTCGTCGGTTCCTCCTTCTCTTGCTGTGGGAGGAGTGACCCGAGCTGGACGGTGCGAGAGAGGTTTGAAGGAGAGAGAGGGACCTCGATTAGCCCTTCAATGGGCATCCCTCGCTGTAGTACTGCCTCGTCACGGAGGTTGAAGTCATCAATGTTCAACGTGGTGGCATTTGCTGGATGTGCTTGTTTGGAGTAGCAATCTTTGGCGGCCTCTTGGTTACCACGAATGACTCCAATTCCCCCGTAAGTAGGAAATTTCATGGCTAGGTGAGGAATTGAGGGAATTGCTTTGAAGATAGTTTGAACTGGTCTTCCGAAAATGGCGTTGTAGGCGGAGCTTGAATCCACAACCACGAACTGGATTTCATGCGTCACTTATCTTGGAAATTCTCCCATAGTAACTGGGAGGGTAATCGTTCCTAACACCTGCACCAGATGGTTGTCGTAACTGTACACTGGTCCGGCTGCTTTAGTTAGACGCTGAGTGGAAATATTCATATTCTGCAGAGTAGCAGAAAATAGGACGTCGACAGAGTTTCCATTGTCGATGAGAATTCGTTTGACATTATAACATGGATCCCCGATTCCAGCGCTGATCACTAGGGGATCTTGGTGAGGTGTTCGGAGTCCGACCAGGTCTTCATCCTCGAAGGTTATGGTGGAATCCTGTTTGAACTTTTTATCTTCGTGGGTCTCCCCCTGCATACTGACCGAGAAGATTTGAGCAGAAAGAATGGGTGACCCGGCTATGGTTTCGATGTTTCCAACCATCTGTTTACCACCTGCTCCTCTAGGGAGGGGATTTTGCTGATCTCCTTGTTGTCTAAGTGGGTCGCGCTGATCTTGCACATGTCTTTGTAAGAATCTGTCGAGTAGTCCCAGACGGACTAGACGTTCGATTTCTTCTTTTAGGCGAGAACAATCCTCTGTCGTATGTCCCCTAGTTCGATGAAACTCGCAATACTTAGATTGGTCGTTCCTAAAATTAGGTGATGGCTGTCTTGGTCGCTTTAAAGCTGGCTCATTTTGGATGGCATACATCACATTGGTGCGCGTCGTGTTGAGGGGGGTGAAATCTCTGGGGGGGCTGATCTCTCTGAGGATTTCGCCATCGTTGCCCATTGCGGCGATCATCACGGAATCTTCCTTCTTAAGGCTGCGGAGGTTGCTCCCTTTCTCTCTTGCGTTTCTAGGCGCCATCAAATTGCTGGCGATGAGCTTCAATGGCCTCATCCGCTGTGATTTGGGTTTCAACTTGATGTACGTGGTCGGGATGGCTGGGAACAGTTTCTCGCATCAGTGCTGAGTAGAAGCCGCTTGGTAGGAGGCCTCCGAGGAATACACCTCGCAATAATTCGGGGTCAACACCTGGAATTTGACGGGCTTCGGCAGTAAAGCGCCGAAAGAAATCTTTGAGGGTTCCCCCCTCATTCTAGCGGATTCCTGATAAATGAGAGGGGTCGCGCACGATCCGGCGGTTAGCAATGAATTGGTCGACAAACTGCCTTGTTAGCTCTGCAAAGCTAGCGATGGTACTAGCCCTTAGCGAATGGAACCACGTTCGAGCTTGTCCCTTAAGAGTAGATGGGAACACCTGACAGAGGAGTTGGTCTGGAGCATTGTAAATTCTCATGATTGTAGTGAAATGGTTGACATGCTCCAGCGGATCATCGGTCCCATCAAATGTTTCGATGCTTGGGAGTTTAAATCCGTTTGGGATCAGATGTTCCAGAATTTGTGGTATCAGAGGGGAACCTTGGCATAACGGTCGGCAGGCACGGACGTCTCTTGCACTAGCCTGGCAGTATTCTTCGACGATAACTTCTCGAATTTCTTCTCGAGTAAACCTTTCTGGCGGGGGTAGGCGTACTTCATTTGCGGGCTCATGCTGATGATCCGCCCTTGCCCTCCTTGGGATTGGGTGAGCAGAACTTGCAGCCTCGGAATATTCCTCGGACGTCTCTTGTCTTGGAAGAGCTTCCTGGGATCGACCTTGATTTGGTAGCGGCGGTTGATCTGCTCGAACTGGTTACTGTGCGGGAGCCTGAGGTACTCCAAGGTTTCGCAGCAAGGTGAGTATTCCGGTTTGCTGCTCTTCCATCAGGCGGACGCGCCCTTCCAGGGCGGTAACAGGAGCTAGCGCGGCTTCAGCAGTCAGTGGCACGTCCACCAGGGAATGTGAACGTGCGGGCTCAGGGTTTCCGCTAAGGGCGGAGACTTCGGCGGTACGAGTGCTTCTCTTCGTCATTAAGGCTGAACTTGGCGGGGGCGATGCTTGTAATCTTTCCCTTTGAATAATGCTGGGACTCGTGTTCCCACAGACGGCGCCAAACTGTTGCGGACGAACTCGATGCCCCGATCGGATCGGATAATCTTGGACCGTCTCAGCTCACGGAGCGGTCGAGCGCGCACACAGTCGATGAAAATGAAACAGTGAAGACAAGTTTTGACGACGTGGAAAAACCCCTGAAATGGGTAAAAAACCACGTGACCGAGTCTGTGCCGGTCAAACTCCACTAGCTTTGGGTGATTACATTATGTTTGGTGAATCGGGACGACAAGCCGCTCCCGTTACAACTTGGGGGGTGAAAGAGAGAGACTGTAGTCTCTTGCGGGCAACAGGCAGCACCGCGGGAGTGACTTGAACAAAGGAATGTGTGGAATGCTCCTGGCGCGCGTGCTCGAGGCGCACTTGTTCGCTCCTGATATCATGTTCTTTCGATTTCCTCGAGGTCTTGGGCATCCTCTTGCTGTCAATGCGTTGGTGGGGTGCCTGTAGCCGTTGGTGGATGCTGGTGGCCGCCGGTGGTTCGAGGCGAGCAGAGGCTGTCTTGGTGTAGGAGGCGGGAGAGCTCTCACCTGAGGAAGAAGGAGAAGAACCCGGGAAGAGAAAAAGATGTCAAATGAGGAACCCCTGAGGGTCCTTTTATAGCCTCCGGGGGAGGATCATGGCGGGCCCCACCACTAAAGTGGTGGGGTAGTGGGTGGTTACCCCTTTGATCGGACGGCGAGGAGAACCTCCCCTTGATCGGACGGCGGGGAGGCCTCTCATGACGGCGAGCCGCCATAACTGTTTCAAATGTTCCGCGCGATTTTTTTCGGGGACCTAAACGGCTTCAAATCAAAAAGTGTTCAACATGAAAGTTGTAGATATCGTCGAGATCTACAACTTTCATGTTGAACACTTCTCCTGAAAATACACTAAAAAGACGTAGTTTTAAAAGACGTGCATTTCTTTTTTAAAATTTTTTTTTATATAAAAACAGAGCCCGGGCTAAGCCTGGGCCCGGCCCTGGGGGCCTTAGCAGGCCCCCTCCCGGAGCCAGATGCACGGCCCGGCCCGGCTACAATCAGGGCCCGGGCCCGGTTCGGGAAAGCCCGGGCCTGGGAGGCCGGATTTAGGCCTGAGCCCGAGGTGCTTTTTGAACACGACTAGCTACCAGCAACAATTATACATATATATTAATTAATACAAGTCTTGGGGATAAATACGGCAAATGTACTATAAACAAACTAATATGATAAGCGGATCTATTAACTCTTTTGAAATAAAACCATAAGTACGTGCAATTTCTCCTTAATTTATAAATTTTAGAGTTTAGATTTTCGTCCAAAGCTCCGTTTGACACGGTGGTGGCGGTCGTAAATACATGGGTTAAACCGTCATTTCATAAAGATCATCTAACAAAAAACATCCATTTGAACATAAAAGTGGAAGAAGTTTCTTAAGTGGACGTTAACAAATCACAATTTAACCCTCATGTTCATGCATGACCGCCGCCACCGTGTCAAACATAGCCTAAAGCTGTGTTTGGCGCGTCTCATCACAACTTATTTGCTCCGGTGAGGTTGGACCAAAACATCATTGTCATAGAATGTATGTTTGGTATCACAAATGCTACAAAAAGATACTAGTTTGAGGCATAAGATTTTGGTATGACAATGACATTTTTGTCCAACCTCACCGGAGCAAAAAAGTCGTGATAAGCCACGCCAAACGCAGCCGGTGAGGTTGGACAAAAACGTCATTGCCATAGAATGTATGTTTGGTATCACAAATGTTACAAAAAAAAAAAAACTAGTTTGAGGCATAAGATTTTGATATGACAGTGACATTTTTGTCCAACCTCACCGGAGCAAATAAATCGCGATAAGTCGCATCAAACGCTGCCTAAGTGATCTCATATGAGAGAGATAATAGCTAGCCCACAATTATCCATATTTTTGAACAAATTAATTAATTCATACTAGCTATATATATATATATATGTTCACTAATTAATATAATTCGCATGCATGGTGATAAGCTTTATAATTAGGTCATCAGTCAATAACATCATATCATTGACTATTAATTACATAAGCTAGCTTGATGGTATATTAAAAGTTCATAATGACATGTTAGCACGGCTAATTAATTTAATTAGTAGCTTCTACATATGGGAGTGATGATAAATTAGTTAGCAAGTAAATGTCATGCTTGCTTCTTTTGACGGTGCATAAAAATGTCTCTGTCCACGTGATGTCAAAAGCTAACTAATTAGTATTGGAATTGTGCGTTACAATGTGGGTTAGTAGCAACACTTACTAATTTTGATGATTTAATTTTGTGCATGTATTTGGAGCATTCCAGTTAACAAGAAATATCTTACTCCTCTAATCATCATATTTATTTGCTTTAATAATGGTCGGTGCATTCATGATGTGTTAACAAGAAATTTATTGGCCAAACTATTTATACAAACAACAACAACAACAACAATACTCAAGCCGGCCTTTATGATATCCCCGCAATAGTGGGGTTGGCTATATGAATCATTTGTTGTCATTGTGTCATATCTTTAGTCATAATCACACTGATGTCTAAGTACATTATCTCTTTCCTTTTAGTTTCATTCTAAGTCTTTATTGGTCTACCCCTAGCTCCTCAGTTTAACATGTTTATAGTAGTGACTAAACTCTCACAACGTCTAACAAGTGTCTCTAATGGTCTTCTTTGTATGTGCCCAAACCATCTTAGTCAAGTTTATCGCATATTCAATTCTCTGCAATTGGTGTCACTCATGTCTTATTCCTGATACCTTCATTCCTAATTTTATCTAGCCTCTCGTGTGTCCACACATCCACCGATGCATTCTCATCTCGAAAACTCTCATTTTTTGCTTATGTGCACAATTCACTACCCAATACGTAGAATCAACGAGCATTGTTGGTTTAACTATAGTACGGTAAACATTGCTTTTAAGTTTTAATGGTACTTTACGATCACATAAGATACGAAAAGTACCATAAAAACTTAAAGACATTTGATTTTGTGTGTGCTTTTGTATGTTAGATATTTCACTTGTACAAAGTGATTTGCTTAATAATAAATATTTGTACAATAAATATGATGCCTGCCAATGGTGTCACCAGGGAGAAGAAGGAAGTTGTTGCTGGGTTATGATTTTGTTAGAGGTTAATTTCATGGGTACTATCAAAACATAAACTATCCAAAAGTGTGATTTTTGGGCGTTTATAATAGCACTCGGGTTATGATTATTGGCAGCCTAAATATAATAGCAGTCTAGTAAAACGATATTGACAGCCCATTGGATATTGACAGCTCAAAATTTAAATTTTTTATTAGACATGCAACCAATTTTAAGAAATTTATTAAGCAAAAAAATATAAAATAATAGTCTATAAATTTTTCCAACCACAATTTTCTATCCATCAACAAAATCGATCAAAATATAATGTAAAAGTTCAATGTTTCTTACAATCACAAAGACATTTTGTTGTGTGGGTTCCGACTTTTTTCCTTGTAAATTCTAATTCTCGCACAACTGTACAGACCAAACTTGATGCAAATCGCTCGAGGCTCCGATAGACCAGACTAAAATAAACTGCCTTAGCCCGGGAGTGGTCGAGCGCGCAAACAGTCACAGAAAGAGGGAAAGCTGACAAGACGGCGCTTGCTAGCTAGCGAAGAGCGCACAGAGGCGTGCTAGGACGATCTTGACGGCGGAGCGCGCGAAGGGGCGTTAGGACGATCTTGACAGCGGAGCGCGCGGAGGCGCGCTAGGACGATCTTGACGGCGGAGCGCCCGGAGGCGCATTTGGACGATCTTGATGGCGGAGCGCCCGGAGGCGCGCTAGGACGATCTTGACGGCGGAGCGCGTGGAGGCGCGCTAGGACGATCTTGACGGCGGAGGCGCACTAGGACGATCTTGACGGCGGAGCGCCCGAAGGCGCATTTGGACGATCTTGACGGCGGAGTGCACGGAGACGCGCTAGGACGATCTTGGAGGCGGAGCGCGCGGAGGCGCGCTAGGACGATCATGACGGCGGAGCACACAGAGACGTGCTAGGAAAATCTTGACGGCAGAGCGCACAAAGGCGCGCTAGGAAGAGGCGCGTGGGGGAGCGCGCAAGGAAGAGGCGTGCGCAGGAGCGCATAAGGAAGAGACGTGCGCGGGAGCGCGCAAGGAACAAGCGCGCGCGGGAGCGCCCATGGAAGAGGCTCAGTGTGGAAGCGCAAGAAGAGGCGCACGCGCGGAGCATGCAAGGAAGAGGCTCTCAAGGAAGAGAAAATGTTCCTCGTCAGCTTTGCTTTTAAGATAGGCTCCTCCGGGTCCAACGCCGAAATCTCGGCGCAAATGTTCTTCATTTTCAAGAAGAAAGATGTATGATATGAACAGTTCACCCAGAGTGGCTTTCACAAACTCATCCTTCAAGAACTATAGTCGTATTACATTCTTCTTGTTGAACAACCCGTCAAGAGAAGTATAAATATCAGCAGCCGACCGACATCCAATGATGTGGTCGAAAAGATCCTGTGAGATCGCCCGCTTTAGAGTGAACTCTGTCTTATCATTTCTTCTCATCTAAGCTCTCATCGCTTCAGCATTCCCAACGACAACTGTCACTTCTTGCCTATCATCTCCACCGACGACGTCCCAAAGATCCCCGCCTAAAAGATAACTCTTCATGCAAGACTTTCACTTCTTAAAGTTAGTCTGCGTCAGGAACTTAATACTAAGTCCTCTTGCGAAACCTCCTTCCATTGCTATAACACTGGCTACTTGAAAACTTCCATAAGCACAAGCAAAGTTCTGTGGCTGATCATTGCTCAAACCTTTATCCCTCTGATACCATGTAAAAAGTTTCTAGAAGCTGGAAAGGTCGCAGGAACACTAAACCATACCAAGCTCAAATAAATCAGCACCACAGAAGGAAAGAGAAACTTATATTATCAATCTTATTTATAACACAAGGTATACATTGCGAGATATGATTCGTCAATGCACTCGATGGAAACAAAAACATATAAGCAAGAGTAAATCGGGCGGACTGATAACAGTAACCGCCAAAACCGCCTATCCGCAAAAGTTGTCCGCTGAACCCGCCAAGTCGCCAAACTGCAACTTAACCGTGAGGACTCTCCGTTATTGAATGCCGAAGAAACCTGTCCGCACCTGCAACTCACGTGATTGCTAGGTCGCCTAGCTGCCAGAACCGCGAACAGAGCTACTGCCAAACTGAACAGAGTTAAACCGCCACAGGCAGACTGACTTATTGACTTGGGAAAACTTTGCCAAAGAGAAAACCGTCTAGTAGCAAGTCACGACCTGCTGCAACCCACAGACTGTTATCGGTTGTAACACCTCTACCCATCAAATGGGATAAAATAAAGGGTTCGGCCGGAGCCCCACACCATATTCCATAACAGGCGGAGACGTCACGAAATAATACCAAGAACCATCGCACCCTAACACAAAGCATTCTAGCGGAAGTTTCAGGGTTGAAAACTTGAACTCAATAATAACAGAAATTTCCACTTCTATAACAAAATTGGAATGTATACAACCATACACAACAGGTACACAGCCTTATGGCGTTTACAAGTTTCTCTGAACATAAGGTGTGGTTTACAGACATCGGCATGCAGGCCGGCCACACATGTACAAGATTAAGCAAAACAAGGCCTTCGAGGGCAACAACGCAGCTTGGGCTTCAGCCCGCTAAGTCCCGCTTGGACCAGGACCACCTGCACCTGCAAGAACGAATCCACCAACCGGTGGCAAACAGGGCAACGATCAGCATTCAGCTGACCAATTATAACGATCCTGCCCCTGGCACGGGGCAACGAAATTCCTTCCCTGCATAGCAATTTACATCACACACATATATATTTTCAGCCACCAAGGCAATACATATCACAAATGCCGACATGACGGCCCGACATTCCGTGCACTCAGGGCACATTCAGGTGTACCAGAAACACCGGATCCCACCACCGTTTAGAGGTCCCAGACATGACGGTCAAACTTGAGCATTTCTAGTCTTTATGGCGCCAAGGCCAAAGACTCTCATTATGCCCCTGACGAAAGCTTAATGCCTTGACGCTCTCTTGTACAGCTGGCATAACGCAGGTACAGATCAGCCACCTCCCGTTGCTCAAATCGCCTTGCCACAAAGGAATACCGAAGTACTTATGGCCAACTTACAGGCGCGGGTCGGTTTCACCTTTCCTGTTCGGCACTAAGCCCTTTTTCGCAGTTGCAGCCCTACGACTCAACTTCATACCACATGGCGCTCACGGCCACAAGAGTTGAACCCAACTCTCACAATTTCCTGGACTTCCTCCAGTACTTCCCGCGGCACCAAGCCACAGGCATCCATCATAGATTTCATGCACACTAGCAATAAACACGGAGTCTTCTCCGATGTGCAAACAAGCATCACCAATCCAGACCAACATATCCAGATGGGATTCACACAACATGCCTAACCGTACTCACACTTCCGGTTCTAATGCACTACAACAAGGGATGAACCACCAATCCCAAGGGAATCTCTTCGTCATCCACCTTTTGGTGGAGGATTCCTATGCAAATGCAGGAAAGAAGGACTTCACTTATCTAAGAAGGGATTCGTTACCCTTGGAAGACGCTTCAGAGCCATGGGGAGAAAAGCAAACGGATGAACATCCTCGCAGCAGCCTTGCCTTCGCAAATCCGAACTCGGCTCGTGATTTGAACCACCGTAGCACCACCGGCAGTCGGCTTCCTTTTCTTCTTCCTCCTCAAGCTCTCCTCTCTCTCTCTTACTTAAGAAAAAGCAAGACACAACCAAAATGAGCTTTCTCCTTCTCAAGGCCGGCCTTATCACCCCAGGGATGAGCCTAGACCATTGGATCTTGGTTAAAGAAAATGAACGGATCAGATCAGCCCTTAAACTGATTTCCTGGACTGAACACGGGTTGTGACACGCCCGTGTCACAGGCCGTGTTCCTTAAGCGGCTAGAGAACCGACCCACCCAGTCCAGAACACGGGCTTAGACACGCCTGTGTCAAACCCCTGACACGCCCGTGTCAGCAAGCACACGGTCGTGTGACTAGCCGTGTCACTCTTTCAACACAAGACCAGATTACCCGAGAAGGACACGACTAAGGCACACGCCCGTGTTCTTAGTCGTGTGCCAGACACGCCCCTGTGACACGCCCGTGTCACAGGCCGTGCTCCACACTCAACGCCATTCTACTCAACGCCACTCAACGCCACTCGGGTATTCACCCGAGCAGGACACGCTCTGGGACACGCCCGTGTCCAAGGCCGTGTCACCTCTCGACGATCGTCGACCGTGCCATCTCGAGAACTCGAGTCGACGCCTATAGTAAAGGACACGCCCGTGTCCCAGGCCGTGTCACCCAGCCTGACCCATTTTTGGACTTAGGGATTTTTGGGGTGTTACATCGGCTAAGTAGCACTGTACCATGGTTGCTGTCAAAACCAAGTCTCTGGTCGCCCAGTGATAGCCGCACAATCTGCAATACAGTAAGACCGGTTACTTTCTCTAAGCCGTGCGATTAAGAAAACCAGACTGTGAGTTTTAACCTAAGATTCAAAGCTTGTTGTTTACGTTATAAATGACGAGCCCGGGGCTCCTATTTATAGGCAAGCGAAGGAAGTGAAGCCACTGCCCATGCGATAGAGTAACCACTCATCAGCGTGCAGCTAGCCGCACCAGACTGCTCAAGAGTGCAGACACAGATAGACCGCACAAGACAGCCTGCAAGTCACCGCTAACTCCACATCCAGTCCGTGCAAAATATGCGGACTCGGCGAACTAGATAACAACTGGACTTGACACATTACAATGACCAAGTCCAAACCTTCAGCGGTCTCTGGTTGAACCTGGCGCAGACTCAACACAGGCGGACTCTGCAATCCGCGATAACACAGGCAGACTCAACACAGACGGACTCTGTAATCCGCGAGCTCAACACCAGCATACAACCCGCAATAACAACGGACATCGCGGTTCCCAGAACCAGAATGTGCCGGTCTCGGCGAACTCCAGATGAGTCCGCAAGCATAGAATCATGTCGGACTCGACGAACTCCAGATGAGTCCACCACACCCGCAATTAGACTTTCTTAACCGCCTGGTTACAAACCTGGAAACTTGCTGAGACATACCACATAATGCAAGTCGAGCTGGCTAGTCCGCCAACTATTAACCGCGCGGTCTGCCCAATCAGACCGCCACTTTCACTTCAACAAATTCAATAAGCGGGTAGGTTGTTTCCCAGTTCATCAGTACCTGTTCGAGGTTAGCTTCAGCGGCCAAGTGACCTCGCGGTCAGGCGACTAAGAAGTGGCGAACATGGTTGTTTTAAGCATTCAATAAGCAGGCAGTCCGCACGGCTTGAGAAGCAATTTGACAGTTCGGCGGTTTCCGCGGTCTGGGCTATTAGCAGTGACTTGGCGGTTTCGGCGGACAGCTTTGGTGGTTAAGCGGCTTGGGCAGTTACTGAATTGAGAAGGGCTCTCAAATACCAGTTCATACAAGCAGTTTGTTATTCTTGCTTGTATTTTTTGTTTTTATCGAGTGCATTGCGAAATTATGTCTCGCAATGTATGTCTCGTACTGTAAAGAAGGTAGTTGATTTTATTACAGCTCTTGTTCTTCTACTGCTTCTGGTTACTTGAGCTTGATATGGTTGAATGTTCATGCGACCTTTCTCGACTTCCTAGAAATTCTTACACTGACGTTGGCCGCACAAGAGGGCATGCACTGTCAACTCACATGTGTGTATATACCTTTTTTATTGTGTGCCTTGGCCACAACCATGTGCTTTTTCTTTCTCTGAACTATTTCTTCCATAAGTTTATCTTAGCGGGTTATTTTCTTTTGTATGGTTTAAGATGAGTGGGTTTGTTGGGGATGTTCCGTTTTAATTATAAATGTCTTACCTCTATTATAACTTATAAGCATCAAATTAACCTATAATTAAGGCTCCGTTTGGGAGGACTTATTTTCACCGGTCAAGCGGCCATGACCGCATGAATCAGGACTTATATTTAAGTTCCGATTCATGCGGTCATGACTGCTTGACCGGTGAAAATAAGTCCTCCCAAACGAAGCCTAAGTCGTCTTATTTGACGCAGCAGAGAACGCTAGAACGGGCGTGGAGGTGATTGCGAATCAGTTTTTGGACAAGCGGGACAAACGCAAATTAAGGTGGCAGGAAGAACTCCCGTGAAATACGTCCATAATAGGGTTAATGTTTAGGTCAGGACTCCTGACCTAAAGAAAGGTCATGACAACCAATGAAGAGCTAGAAACTGCATGAGTCCCGCGCAAAAGTGTATGACACAAGTCACTAGTGCGTGAGCCCCACCTCCATTGCAAGCTCCTCATTGATGGAGGACCATGAGCATGGTCAGGAGTCCTGACCTAAATATTGCTCCCATAATAGGGACCTCCCTTTTATTTTGTTCCTGTGTGATAGTTTCTAACTCTCAATGGGGGGTATTTTGAGACTCTTGCCTTTGTCAAAACCCTATGTATGTGGCTGTCGTATGTGAGAGAACAACTTTTGAAGAAATCAAAAGATGTTGGAATTTATTTTATTAATATTTTTATGTCTGCAGATGTACATTCCAACTCTTCTCCATTTTATTCATGGCGGGTTGTTGAGGTCGGGCCTCTATCCCCAGACCTCCTTTATGAGAGATTTTATTCATCTCCTCATACCCAACTTCACTGCAGTGTCTAGCGCTCATAAAGGAGGTTAAGGGATAGAGGCCCGACTTCAACAACCCGCCATGAATAAAATGGAGAAGAGTTGGGGTGTACGTCTGCAAACATAAAAAATTAATAAAATAAATTCCAACAAAAGTGCTTGATGTTGTTTTTCCCTTTCCTCCCGTCCGCGCCGTGCCTAGCGATCCCTGCGTCATTATTACAACAAATTAATAAATTTGGGTTTTATATAATATTTTGAAAGTGTGGCATGGGTTTTATATAATATTTTGTTATCATGCGTGCATAATGATGTATTTGTATGATAAATTAAAATGTAAGTTACACATTTATGATTATTAATTTCTTTAAAGGACTTAATTTCTCATTGGATTCTTAGACATCTCATGATCGTCAAAGGCTCCATTTGGGACGGTGGTGACGGTCGTAAACGTAAGAGTTAAAATGTCATTTATTAATGATCATCAAACAAACATCATCCGCTTGAACACAAAAATGAATAAAGTTTCATTGATGGGTGTTAATAAATGACAATTTAACCACTGTGTTCATGACCGTCACCACTGTGCCAAACGGAGCCTAAGCATAATGAAAGATGACTACAGCGTCCCCTTAAGGTTCGCACTGATCTGGAAAGAGCCGACAACTAGTGTCGTCTTTCTTAATTTGATTAAACTAGTTCTTCGTCGAGATATGACGGAGATATTCATGATCTTCCAATAATTTGATTAAAGATTAATACAATATCACAGGAGGTTGTTGGATACAATTCACGAGATGAGTTATTAATTTTTAGGAGCAAGTAATTGCATTATTTCTTCTTAATATTTATACTCCACCGTTTGATTTTATGCCGACAAAAATGTTTTGAATTTTTGGGCGGCGCTGTTTATAGAAGAAGGGGTTTGGGGTGAATAATATTAATTCACCCACAAGGTGGAGTCTATTTAGGGCCTTAGATGAGATGAACGATGGGCCTTTTAGTAATTTAGCGCACTCAAGGATGTAATTTAATCGAGAATTATTTGATCTGAGAAATGCAATGGACGATTATGCCCTTGTGTTATCGGAGAAAGATCGGCTATAGTGTTATAAAGAATGGTCCGGGCAAATAATTGTTGTTTAGAGTCGGGAACTATGAACCATGAACCGGACCGAAACTGTAATTGTTCTACACGGGAACGTTATTGAATTATTTTGTTCCAATTTGAAAAGATTCAGGTATATATGGATCCATCATCAAATTACTGCCCTGACAGTAAATTTAATCGAAAAGTTTCAAAGGGATCAAAAAATTCTAGCTAAACAATCCGGACAGAATAGAACTAGAACCGAACCTCAACCCGATTAGAGATATTTTCTTTATATGTGATTGTTCATTTGTCGTTCACATTAGTTACCTCGTTTTTTACTGCCAAAAAAACTGATTGGGAATTGAAAGGAATTGTCGTGTTTTGTCTATCTCGCTTACATTTTCATTAAGTTATTTTTTTTTAAAAAAATACTTGTGCTTCTATCCATCTCACATCAATATTTATATTTTGATGTAAGTACAACAACGTTTTGGATATTTAAAAGTCTTCTTCACTTTCTATTTAGGATTTTGTTGTATAAAACTTTAGGATTAATGCCCATACATTGTAATACATATATATTCTGTTTTAAATGATGGGCGCACAATTAAATTTTTTTAATGACCTGCATATAACAAATTGATTTGCACTTAATTTTTTTTTTATTTGCACATAGAGAATGCCAAGTATTATATTGTGAACGCCCGTATAAATTATAATGTTCTCATTGACTACATTTTCTACTGTTGTGTATAAACACGAACTAATTTATCAATCTTCACATTGATCAACAATGTAAAATATCTTACCCCAAATACTACATAGTAGTATTTATTTAGATAACAAAAGTGCACCCTCTTCTTTATTAGTGTCACATATATTCATCTTCTCTATGAATACACTAAGACATCATTAGATGGACCCTCGTGACGTTGAATCTCTTACCTTTTTCAAATACTCAAACGGGCCAATAAACTTACATTTATAATTATAAAAACAAAGCAAGGCAGCATAATTTTCGTCCATTCGTCTTTCTAATATTGTTTTAAATGTCTTAAAAATGTCCAAGATAAGATCTTTGGTCTTTATAATATAGACTCAAACTTTCCTTAAATGATCATTATTGAATTAACAAATTAAAGTAAGAAGCTACTTTCACCTCCTAATTTCATTTGTTCAAAGATAGTTGAATGCACCAAGTATGTATTTCGATAAATAAGGTTCCGTTTGGCATGGTGGTGACGTTCATGAACATGAGGGTTAAATTGTCATTCGTTAACGCTCACCTAAGGAACTTCATCCATTTTTATGTTCAAACGGATGTTGTTTGTTAGGCGATTCTTAACGAATTACAATTTAACTCATGCATTCATGGCCACCACCACAGTGCCAAACGGAGCCTAAATCATCCTTAAATTAAGGTGCATGGATAGTTATGAAAGGAAGCTCAGTTATTAATTTTCTATTAAACAATGCTTACACTATTCAAAATGAGGTCAATATGACACACCCTCCATTTTCATTTCAAATTGATCCATTGAATGAAGCACATCCAAATTCAATTATGTAGAACACATTATCATATAAATATTTCTCATTAACTAACATGTGGCCAAACGTACTTTTTCGATTTTTTTATAAACTTCAAATTGCTTCACAGAACATGTTTTTTTTTAAATGATGATCTTGTTTCACTCACGATTTTATTCATAAAATCAAAATCACTATACTTTTGTGGGTGTTTTGTGAGTATAATTTGAAAATAATTAATACTAATTTCAAACACATCATATTTGGGTTCTTTTTATTAAGAAACTTCTATTCAAATTGCAAATGTGTTATTATGAATGAGGAGCTTTTTTTTTAAGAAAGTTGTTTTGAACTTTGAAGTCTTTAAAGCAGTCATTTCAACATAACTTTTTTTAAACCGCTTTCTCTACTTTTAATTTTTTGTCTTTTATTTATTTCACTTTGCTACATATCAATTCCCAATATTGGATTAAGCGGGTGCAAGTTTTTCTTAGGCCGTTCGTTTTCAGTTAGGCCCGTGTTTTTACTCGATCGGGCAACTGTTTTCGCTCGGACAACCATTTTCAAACAACAATGTTTCTGTTATAAAATACGTAGCAATGTTATTATTATAAAATAAAACAGCTTTACATCTGTTGTTCTACCAAAATTTTAAATTAGAATGTTATTTTCGATTAGCTTTATTCGATCAACATTCAAACAGTCTGCACTTTTCTCATTTACTTTTTTTTTCCTGACAGCTCTATTCTAACAAAAGTTTTCTCATTAGCATCAACCTCCTTAACAGACTCATAATAGTGGCACTGATAAGTTTCATTATTATTATAACTGTATATGTTCAAAACTCAATCAACCACATGAGCTAAAGTCTTTCTTCCACCATCACATTTTCAACAAATAATTATTTAATTGTAAATTACACACAATTATTGCTAATCCATCCCTCCAATTTCACCAAACATACACAGATCTATCTAGCCAGCTTAAATCCATAATTACACTGTACATTTATGAAATAATACTTAATTCCAGATGGAGTACACAAAATAGATGTCATTTTTCATTAATGACATGCTTCATGCATGCATAATAATCAAACCCAAAATAGCATAATTATCAGGAACTCCCCCAAAAGTTTGCATAATTACATGAGGTGGTTGCACCATCTATTTTCCAAAATTATATTTACCTCCTCTCTAAGTTTCCCTTCCCTTGGAAATATGGATGCATGAAAAACAATAAAATCAATCAAATTATTTTACAATATTTCAATTTTATCTTTTTATAATGATTTTAGATTCATTACAAAAGGCAAAGGGTAATGTTTCTCTTTCAATATAAAGTTATTATTACAAAAGATAACATTAAAATATCATAAAATAATTTGACATACTTTATCACTTTTCATCTATAATTCTGAAGGAAGAGATCAACATTTTCAATGTAAAGTCATTGCAAACCAATGTAAAGTCATTGCAAAGTGTAAAATTAAAATATTATAAAATAATTTAACTGATTTTATAATTTAGAGAAATTGAATAAATATCATTAATATAGGATTGAGATAGCAACTAAGATGTGGGATTATTATTGAAATAATAGAAATGTATAAATTGTTGAAGTGAGAGTGAAGTGAAGATGGACAGTCTGATTTGGGCAGACCGCAGAGACTGCGGCGGACTGACGGTTGGGATATGACGATTAGCCGGTTTCATCTTCTATCCTTCCTGCGTCTAGTTCAACAAGCGCCCTGGAAATTGAAGTCTGTGCGGCTAGTTGTGGTTTGACGACTTGGGCGGTTTCGGCGGACAGGGCTTGCGGTTAGCAGTTGTGCGGCTCGGCAGTTAGAAATTGAAGACCGCGTGGCTACTCTTGTTTGTACTTTTCTGCTTCCATTGGATACATTGTGATATCATGTCTCGCAATGTATGTCTCGGTCTGTAAATCAGATTGTGAATTCTAGATTAAAACTCTTGTGTTTTTGTTGTGCTGAATTCTACTCGACTTTCGTTGGGGTTTAGTGTTCCTGCGACCTCTTTCTCAGCTTCCCATAAATTTTCACACGGTATCAGAGGGGTGTTGAGGAGTAAGCAGTTGATCAACTCAGAAGTTTGTTATTCATTCATAAAGTTCAAGTAATTCAGTTGTGAGCAATGGAAGCCGGTTATGCAAGAGGTCTTGGAATTGAGCTCCTGACACAAACCAACTTCAAGAAGTTGCGTTCTTGAATGGAGAGCTATCTGATTGGCGGGGACCTTTGAGAGGTCGTCGGTGAAGACGACAAGCAAGAGGTCACTGCTACTATCGAGAATATTGAGGCAGTGAGAGCTTGAAGGAAGACGAATGTAAAAGCAGAGTTTACTCTCAAGTTGGCAATCTCGCCAGAGCTGTTTGACCACATCATTGGATGTCGGCTAGCAACTGAAATCTTGATGGCCTTGGATGGCCTATTTAACAAGAAGAATGTAGCTCGACTACATTTCATCCGTGTTCTTGAAGATGAAGAACTTCTACGCTAAGATATCGGTGTTGGACCCGGAAGAGCCTATCTCAGAGGAAAAATTGAAAAGACACATCATCTGTGGGCTGCGGAAGGAGTATGTAGCCTTTGTTACTTCTATGCAAGGCTGTGCCAATCAACCACCTTTGTTTGAGCAATAAAACCAATTGGCTTCACAAGAGAGCTTGACAAGACAGATGGCTGGAATTTCAATCTCAGGGGGAGATGACAAGGCTCTCTTCTCTAGTTAGAAAAAGATATGGGACAAGAAGAAAAAGATACGTGCTAGTGATGATCCATCTTCTTCATCACAGCAGGAAAGGAGCAAGGCTCCTAAGCATGATGGCGAGAAGAAGCGTGGCAGACCTCGGTGTTATAGGTATAACAAGCTTGGTCACATCCGTAAGGACTGCAAAGTAAATCTTCAACCAAGGCATATTGCAGGGGAGGAGGAGACTGAATTCAGAGCTGAGGAAGGAGGATGAGACAGTGCCTTCATGACGGGCACTTATATTCGTGCACTTTCCTCCATCAACTATCAGGAGGATAGGATCGTGGACTCGGGATGTGGTCAACACCTCACTGGGGATGAGTCTAAATTCTCTCCTCTATTGAACTACAAAGGTAACGATGTAATTATTACTGTTAATGATACTGTACATGTAGTAGAGAAGGAGGGAACAACTTTTTTAGGTAGTGATCGAGGATCACTCACCTTGAAGAGTGTGTATCACGTGTCGGGAATGAAAAATAACCTCTTCTCAGTGACCAACACTATTGATGCTGGGTATCACATTCTGTTGTGCCCAACATAAGTAAAGTTTCTCAAGAACGTGTTAGCTGTGAAAGCTGACGTCACTCATGTCGGAAGGAGAGTAAAAGACTTTTTCGTGTTAGCGCCAAATTTTTAAGTAGATAAGATGAGAACGAATGACAGAGTTGCTATCTGGCATGAGAGGTTGGGGCATATGAGATGGATTAGCTGAAGGCTATTGTAGTGAGAGGCCTGGTGCATGATAACTTTTCAGAAAGAAGTTATCTAGCCCAATTTTTAGACTTAATATTCATTATAAGTACTTAAAACAAGTTTAAATGAAATCGAAATGGAATTAAATTCAAATTTATTTGATTTGTGGCGAATCCAATCTTTTTCTAATGTGTTATTGTGAGAAATGTCAAAGAAATCTGTTTGGAGAAAAAAATCTGCCCAAATATTATGACCAAGAAAATATGTTGCAACGCGCAGAAAAAAAGGTTGCAACGCAGTCTGGACAAATTTCAGATTTTTAATTTTAAAATTGACGTTGATTTCAAATATGGAAGAGTACTTCTTTTTAATGGGATGCATACATTTTTAAGAGGGGAAAATCTCTACCAAATACATGATTCTTGGAGGAAAGAAATTGGAATTAAAAGAGTTTTTCATATATGGTTTTCAAAAACCCTCCATTGAAAGGGGTGGCTAGAGCAAGAAAGATGACGAATCTCTAGGCTGATCGAGCGAGCGACTTCAGAAGGAGAATCCTACTGTGTTTAATTGTCAATTCCATAATGTATTGTAAGATCTCTCCAAATGTTTTATGTGTTTCCTCCACCGCTATGAACTAATTCCTTTTAATCTTGTATTTCTCATAATTGATAACAAAATATTTTCTTTATGATCCATAATTTATTTTAATTATTAGTTTCATTTACAGTTTTTTATATTTTAGAACCATCATTTCGATTTACTTGAATTTAGAGAAAATGCACAACTGGTATTTGCAAGCACTGGATTCTTCACCTCTCTGTGGGAACGATCTTTACTCACTTATTATTACTTGACCTGATACATTAACTTGTCTTAAATACGTATATCTATTTCAGGCGTATCAATGTATGACCTGCCTAGTCTTTCATCCTTTAGAGACGGTCATGTCTGTGCAGGATATCAGTATGAAAAGGCTCATCGTCTTCTATTTGATAAGTCACAGACCAGATTCAAAGCATTATTAGAATGCATCCACGGTGATTTGACAGGATCCACTATCACCCCCAGTCTCGGCAGTAGCAGGTATATGCTTGTTCTTGTTGATGACTTTTCTAGGTATACTTGGGATTACCTCATGAAGGAGAAGTCAGAGGCGTTCGGGAAGTTTTTGGAGTTCAATGAGCTTGTGGAGGGTCGGCTCAGTCTGCGGATTAAGAAGTTGAGAACTGATAATAGATGAGAGTTCAGCTCAAATGAGTTTTATAATTTTTGTAGAAAGCACGAAATCTGAAGGGAGCTTACTTGTGCGCATACTCAACAATAGAATAGAGTTACAGAGTAGAAGATCCGTCATTTGACGGAGACTTGCAAGTTTTGGCTTCACGCCAAAGGCATTCCTAGGGCTTTCTGAGCAGAGGGAATGACCTGTGCGTCGTATGTCATCAACCGAATGCCCCACAGTCCGAACAACATGAAGTCTCCACATGAGCTGATGTTCAAGGAGAATCCAAGTGTGGAACATCTTCGGGTGTTCGGGTTAACCTGCCACATGTATGTTCCAGACACTCTCAGGACGAAGCTAGATGCGAAAGCAAGGAAGCTAGTCTTCGTTGGATACGATGGGAGGAAGAAGAGCTGGAAATATATGGATCCAGAGACACGAAATTTTGTTATCTCCTGGGTTGTGGTATTTGACGAATTGATATCATACCAGGGTAGCTCATCTGTGGAGCTACAAGAGAGCAGGTCAGACTGAGGGCAGTTTCAAGCTGCTCGGGATCTTCTGGTAGAGTTTCATGTGTCACCAGCTGCTCCAGTTTCGTCTAGCTCTAGGGCTGAAGCTTCTGGACCTAGAAGTAGGGGGAGCGATGCTCCTGGTATGCCCAAGAGAAGAGCTAGTTCAAAAGAAGCATCAGGAGTGGTGGATTGGGGTCAAGCCCCGTAGAGGTCTAAAAGGACCATTACTCCACCGGCTCAGTATAGGGGCGGGAATATGGTGAGTTTCGTCTCATGTTTCTTCGTAGCTCCCTTGGATGAGCAAGAGTCGTCATAGCTTTAAAAATGTCACTGCATTAAGGAGTGGGAAGATGTTATGGATGAGGAGATGACCGCCCTTAGGAAGAACGATACTTAGGACCTTGTGCCAAAAGTCGAAAGCATCAATCCTATGATATACAAGTAGGTTTACAAGCTAAAGAAGAAGGTTGACGATAACATTGAGGGGTACAAGACTCGCCTTGTAGCTCGGGGGTTCTCACAATAGTACGGGGAAGATTATGAAGAGTCATTTAGTCCGGTGGCCAAGATGATTTCAGTACGGGTTGTGATCTCTTTGACAGCTTGCCATGGGTAGAAGATTTGGTAACTCGACGTGAAGACTGATTTCCTTTACAGCGAGATTGACAAAGACATCTTCATGGTGCAGCCACCGGGTTATGTATCTGAAGAACATCCAGGACACGTCTGCAAGCTGAAGAATGCCCTCTATGGTCTGAACCAGGCGCATCGTGCATGGTATGGGAAGATTGCAAAATATCTCCAGTTCTGCAGTTATTTTGTTTCTGATTCAAGTCTGTTTGTTTAGAAGAGGGGGGAGCTTCGAGTCTTAGTGTTGCTATATGTTGCCGATATGATCGTCGCCAAGAACTCGGAGGAAGAGGTAGTAAGGCTTAGGAATGAGCATGCTATCAGGTTCGAGATGAAGGATCATGGGGAGCTCCACCATTTTCTAGACTCGAGGTTGAGAGGAAGAGAATGACATGCTCGTTTCCTATAAGGATTATGCGGAGATCGTCAAGCGATTCAGCATGCGGGAAGTAAAGAGCAGTTCTAGTCCTCTGGAGGTCGGCTGAAACTTTGGCGCGATGAGGGAAGGGTTCTTATGGAATCCCTTGGTATTCCGAGCTCTCGTAGGGAGTCTCATATATATAACAATCACAAGGCCGGATATTGCCCCTGCTGTAGGTCGAGTGAGTTAATATATGGCGGAGCCGCGAAAACCTCATCTAGTGGTGGCTAAAAATATTCTGAAGTATGTGAAGTCCATCTCGAACATGGACCTCTTTTACGAGAGTTACACGGGCTTCAAGTTGCATGGCTACACAGATGCTGATTATGAGGGAGATTCTGATGATCGGAAGTCGACATCAGGATACGTCTTTATGTGTGGAACTGCAACTATCTTGTGGTGTAGCAAGAAGCAGGATTCAGTGTCTGTCTCCATTATGGAAGCATAGTATAAGGTTTCGATCTTGGTAGCTCAGGAAGCCATCTGGCTCAGGAGGTTAGTGAAGGACATTCATGAGGAGGTGCAGGGTCCTACGTCGCGGTGACAACGAGGGTTTTTTTAAACTGGTTAATAATCCAGTTTATCACGCGCGAATGAAGCACATCAAGATCGAGCATCACTTCATTCGGGAGAAGGTGTTGGAGGGGTCTTTGATGGTAGAATATGTGTAGAGTCAGGAGAACATCGCAGATATCTTCATAAAGTTGTTGTCAAAGAAACTGTTTATTCAATTATAGGGTTTGCTCTGGCTGATTTCTACTTCCCACTTCAAAGGGGAGTGTTGAAATTGTTGAAGTGAGAGTGAAGTGGAGGTGGGCGATCTGATTTGGGCAGAACGCACAGACCGCAGAGACTGTCGCAGACTGGCGGTTAGCCGGTTTCGGCTTCTATCCTTCCTTCCTACGGTCTGATTCAGCAAGCACCCTGGGGAAGTAACCGGGCGGATAGCCTTGTCTAACCGTGGCTATGGCAGTATGGATTGTGAGACCGCACAGTCCGCTTAAGCTTTCAGGATCTCTGGCTCGCAAGAAGGTAGACGGTTAGCGCGGTCTGTGGAAGCTAACCGCACAGTTCACTGGAGCTTTCTCGGGCGTGTTGATAGCCAGAGTTTGCTGATGTAGTCGACTTGGTCACGAGTGTGATAAGTCTGAGTTATTGCCTAGTTCTTCATGACCGCATGTGTTGAGCGGTCTGCTTCTGGAGTTCGCTGAGTTCGGCAGGTCGACTAGACAAATTTTGTTCTAGTCGCTGACCGAAGTTTGCGCAGACTGGTTGCGGAGACCATTGCTCAGTGCGATCTGGTGGGTGAGTCTAGCAGTCCGCCGCTGGCGTGATTGGATCAGTTCGCATGGATTTGTTGCTGTGATGAGCGGTCTAGATCTGTGTCCGCTGAACTATGCGGTCTGATTGTGGAGACCGACAGTTCGACATTGGCACGGTGGTTCAGGACGCATGACTGGATTGATCAAGTCCACACAGACTGGTTTTGTTATCCGCTCGGCTTGGCGGACTAGTCCTTCTTTTCGCTTATGTGGATATATGGTCTTTGTGACGAACTGATGTTGTGTCCGCGTTTTGTGCGGATAGGTGATGCTAATCGTGGATTGACGGACGGTTATCCTATCGTTATGGACGGTGACAACACTCCAACTCGCGCCTATAAATAGGAGTCTCTGGCTCGTCATAAACAACAAGAACAGTGATAATTTAACTTGCACTTTAATCTTGTGGTTAAGATTTTCTAACCGGCGCGACTAAGTGAAGTTAACTCTGTGCAAGCTGTGCGGCTAGCATCAGGCGGCTAGGCAACTAGTAGAAGCTTGGTGTGGAACAGTTCCTGGTTAACAGTCAGCTGTATACAGCAGGTCGCGGTCTCAGCAGCCTAAAATCTCTTCCTCGAGGTTGCAGCTAAGTCGAGCAGTTCTCCCGATCTATCAGCGGGTTCTATTCAAGTTTATCAACATTTAATAACAAGCAGTCCGCGCGGCTGGTTGCGGTTTGGCGACTTGGGCGGTTTCGGCGGACGACACGGCTTGCGGTTAGCATAGTTGTGCGTCCTGGGTAGTTAGAAATTGCAGACCGAGCGCGCGACCACTCTTGCTTATTCTTTTCTGCTTCTCTTTGGTACATTGCAAAATCATGTCTCGCAATGTATGCCTCATTCTGTAAATCAGATTTGTGAATTTCAAATTAAGACTCTTGCGTTTTTACTGTGCTGAATTCTACTTAGCTTTAGTTGCGGTTGAGCGTTCCTGCGACCTCTTTCTAAACTTCCCATAAACTAATATACGGATCGAGGTAGCAACTAAGATATGGGAATATTATAGAAATGATAGAAATGTAAAAGGACAGCGTGGGTCCAAGATGCTGATAGCTGCATGGTGTTTATTTTACTCCAACAAATTAGACAAGTGGAAATAACTCCAGACCTTCCTTCCTTCCTAGCTTCCCCTCCCCGCGTATAAGATTTTCTTAATCCCAAATCCGCCCTATTATTTCTCTTTTTAAACTCCCCCCCTTCTCCTTCATCACTCAGCCACCGTTGGAGCAAGCTAGAGGGATCTCTCATTTTCTTTCCTCTAATTAATCTGCACTGCAATTATTAATTCACAAGGAATTAATTAAAAACAGGAGGAATTGAAATTAAAGAGAGAGATCCATCTAGTATAGAGGAATTGAAGAGGCCGGCATGGGTAGAGCTCCTTGCTGTGACAAAGCCAACGTGAAGAAGGGCCCCTGGTCGCCCGAAGAAGACACAAAGCTCAAGTCTTTCATCGACCAGCATGGAACTGGAGGAAATTGGATTGCGCTTCCACACAAGATTGGTAAATATATATATATATATTTTACATAAATCAAATTCATTTGCTTTTAATTTATTTATTTTAAGGATGTTTGTATAATTTCAGGACTGAAGAGGTGCGGCAAAAGCTGCCGGCTCCGGTGGCTGAACTACCTCCGTCCGAACCTCAAGCACGGAGGCTTCTCAGAGGAGGAAGACGACACCATTTGCAGGCTCTACAGCCGCATTGGAAGCAGGTTTTAATTTTTCCGATCCTCTTTTATCAAGCAGCGCCATTTACTGTATTTATCTGCTTCATGGTCTTGAATTAACACACACAAAAGTTAAAAAAACTCATTTTTTTTTTCCATTGGAACCACTAATTAAGTTCATTATGAGGGGAGTTAATTATCTATCTCTTCTCACAGAAGAGGGAAAGAAAACCTAATATTCATTAGTTGATTTCTTTTTTATTTTTCTTTGATGATTAATTATCATGATGATCTAAAGAATAAAATTTTAATTCATTTCATTAATATTGATCGGCAATGAAGAAATAGATGTAGATTTGGGAAATAAAATATTTGCTTGTTCAATTATTATTGGAATTAGTAATCAGGCATACAGTCTAGTAATTGATTTATGAATGATTGTGGCTTTGATTATTCTTTTGTTGAATAATAATTACAAGTCCTGCAAAATGATCAAAATTGAGTCTTTTTTTATGCAAAGTCTCTTCTAAGTCATCACTGATCCTTGAAGTCAATGGTGCTTCAAGAAGAAGATGAAAATTAGCTAAAGAGACTTGACCCAGTTGGATAAGCTCAGGCCTCAATAAAGGGAGGTCATGTGTGAGATTTGTCTGTTTTTTTTAGTGGTTTATTGATTGGTTGATTGATTGTTATTTAATGATGCAGTTATCAATGCTTAATGTTCTCATAATGAATTAATTAATTAGGTGATCAATGAATCAAAACAGGTGGTCTTTGATCGCCGCTCAGCTGCCGGGAAGAACAGACAACGATATCAAAAACTACTGGAACACCAGATTGAAAAAGAAGCTTCTCGGAAAGCAGCGAAAAGATCACGGCGGCCAGAATCACAGCCGCCGGGCTCCCAAACAGCACATGCAGCCTCCAATAGAACCAGAACAAAATCCCCCTGCCCCTCCAATTTCAACCAGCAGCCCCAACCCCCCGGAGTCAACCCTTCCATCTTACACCACGCCGGAAACCAACGGCCAGGATTCAATCAAAAGACTGCTGATCAACCATCATCATCATGATGTAAGCCTGATGTCGACTTCTGCTCAGCAGAGCTCCTTCAGGACTGAATGCCTGAGCAGCTTCTCCGCCGAGCTGGACGACATGTTTCCATGCAATCACGCGATCAAGCAGGAATTATTCGACGGCTACGATTGCTTCTATGGGGCTAATGAAGCCGCCGTCGCCGGCGGGATTACAGGATTGCTCGCCATCCCCGATCAGTCAATCAACTGGAACAACGACGACGGCGACGGTGGGTCGTTCGTGACTAATTCTGTGATGTATCCTCCTCTCATCGCGGCTTCTGCTACCTCGAGCTACCAAGCCTCAATGCATCAGTTCTCGTATCAAGCTGAACAGATTCATCTCGGCATGCTGTGATTCAAATTAATTATATCCATAGAATTAATTTAGCTCGAGCTGCTATAAGACATTCATGTTGCCCTTTTCTCTCTTAATTTGTACGTCCACTACAATATTTTTGGTCTTTAACAACTCTTGAAAAATGCTGCCTAAAAATGCAAACTGTTGTCAAAACATTGAAAACTATTATTAGAGCATTGATTGTACCAGTGTTACCAAATGTCAAAGGCAACAGTTTTCATACTTTTAGGCAACAATAAGCAGAAACTGTTGTTTATATATCATAATTGTTGTTGAACCAAGAAATGCATCATTTCAAAAATGTTTTCTATAATGGAGTAGGGAACATTTATTGCTTGTTGTACGTGACAAAATTGTTGTCTAAAGATGTTAATTTATTGTAACACTTATAAATTGTTCTCTATTCAATGTTTAGACAATATTTTTGTACATGTTGCAAAGCCAAATGTTGTTAAAGACAAAAAATATTGTTATGAAAAAATATTATTGTCTTGTATCATGCGCGCAGAATTTAATGAAAATTGTGATGATATTTTGGGTCAAATTTGTTTTTTTTTTTTTTGTATTATTGATATTTGTGTAGATGCTTGAATTCTCAAATGTATGCCTGCAAAATTAATAAGCGCTAGCTAGCTTCAGAGTTGCCTATTGATTTTTTCTGCATTTTGTTAATAATTATTTCATTAATTTCTATATAATTTCATTACAGAGCTTGGGGGTAGTTGGCTACATGTTGGACAGGTGTCTTATTTTAATTTGATGTGCTTCTTGCATTGTGGAATGGGTATGGGAGGACCGGGATCCTCTGCATTTCGGGCGAAATGGAGGGGTCCAGTTCGCGGCTTTGATTGTCTCACAAAATCGGACGGTGGAAAGAAACAAACCTGCAATCGTGGGGCCCACTCGCCTTTCAGCCGATCTCGCCTGACCGCCCTTCGATCTCGCCTGGCTTCATCCTAGCCGCGAACTGGATCCCGTCCGGTATGGGAGTAGTGGCTGGTCATCAATCAGACATGTACTTGATTATAAATTTTATTATAAGTTGTGTGTATCAACTAAACTATGAAATTAATATCAAGCTGGTGCAGGCATCTTTATTTGGGCACTGTTCTATTTCCTAATGTGGCCATTTCTCATGTGGTGGAAATAGTGTCAGTCACTTGCACTAACTACTCCTTAAAGATATTTAGGCACGAGATCGTAAAATTTACGGAAATATGAAGCTAAAACTAAGAAATTAACCTATTAATTATTATAAAAAAAGTTTGAGTGTGGGCAGATAAGTGAGTTTCTTGATGATTTTTTGATGATTTTTTGATGATATTTGAGAAGGGCTTTAGAGAGACAGAGACAGAGAGAGAGAGAGAGAGAGAGAGAGAGGGAGAGAGAGAGAGATTTCAATTCATAGGAGATGTATAGAGAGAGAGAGAGATTTCAATTCATAGGAGATGTAGAGAGAGAGAGAGAGAGAGAGAGAGAGAGATTTCAATTCATAGGAGATGTATAGAGAGAGAGAGAGAGGATGAAAAATATACAGGGAGAGATTTCAATTCATGGGAGATGTATGGAGTGCATATACATGCAGTCCCGTAGAAATATTTGTGGAGGAACCCATTCATTATTAGGAATATTTTGGATATTTTATAAATGTAGGGAATGTTATATATATTGAAAACATGCAACTCACTTTCTATAATCGTTTTTGTTCTTGATCTAGTGAAAACAGACTGCTCCAGCTCGCAGCCCATTTTTGTGAAAATTTCTTGCGGAAGCTGAGCAAGATCGCGGGAATACTCAATCAAACCAAAGTCAAGTAAAAACTAGTATCGACAGAAGCACAAGAGTCATTATGGAATTAAAAATCTTCTTTATATGGCGATGTATATATTGCGAGACATGATTCACAATGCACCCGATGTAAGCAAAAAATTACAAACAAGAGAAACCGACGGACTGTAAAGTTACCGCCCAAACTGCTAACCGCCAGGCCTGTCCGCCGAAACCGCTAAGCCGCTTCTGTCAACTCTAACTGGCAAAACCGCCAAGTTGTCAGACACTCGGACCGCAACTCAAGCCGCGCGTACCGCCTTGTTGTTGAATGCTGATAAACTGGGAAAATAGTATCCGCTGAGACCGGACGAACTTCTTGAACTATCCGCAACCCCGAGTAAGAAAACTGTCGGTCGCACTAACCGCGACCTACTGTATACCACAAACTGCTATCTGTGAACCGTTCCACCATGAGTTTCCCTCTATCCGCGACCTACTGTATACCACAAACTGTATACCACAAACTTCTTGAACTGTGAGGTAACTGTCTGCCTCTACGCAAGCCAGAGAACTTGCCAGCTCCAAGTGGACTATGCGGTCTCTCAACCCAAACCGCGACAGCTGCGGTTAGTCATCGCTAACCGTCCGGTTACCTCCCATAGTGCTTGCTGAATCAGATTGCAGAATAGAGAACAAAAGCCTGAACCCGGCTATCCGCCAACACCAAGCCACTTAACCGGCGACGGACTCTGCAGTCTGTGCGGTCTGCCCAATCAGACCGTCAACTTCCACTTCAACAATTTAGACAATCTTTAGGTGCATCACATAAATCTGTCTTCCGTGAAGTGATTACCCATATTGGAAGCAACGTACGTGAAGGTTGTTCCAAACTTGACGATCATACGTAATGCTTCGAGCACACTAAAAGTGATAACTAAAATTTATCCTCATTTGATTTATTATGATGAATATATATTTAATTAACCTTGTTTTCTACATACATGTGATCTAATTAGATCTCATCAAGTTCTATTCAAAATATCATCATCAAAAGTTGAGCATATACACACCCTTTCCTAAATTATCATTTCGTTAATTTTTCGTTTTTTGAAAAAAAAATTCGGAATGCTGAGAAAGATCGAGCTCGCAAGAACACTCAACCACAATCAAAGTCAAGTAGAATTCAGCACAAGAGTCTCAACTGGAATTCACAAATCTAATTTATAAGGCAAGACATACATTGCTAGACATGATTTCGCAATGTATGGAAGCAGAAAATACGAGCAGAGGAAAATCGCGCGGACAACAAACTGTAACCGCACAAACCGCGCGAACACCAAGAGGAAAACTGCGTGGATAAGAAGTTGTAACCGCACAAGCTGCCAAAACGCAAGCCCTGTCCATCAAACCCGCCAAGTCGTCAAACCGCAACTAGCGTCAACAATGTTGATCACCGAGAAGAGGTTTTTTTTCATCCCCGACACGTGATACACACTCCTCAAAGTGAGTGACCCCCGATCACTGGCTAAAGAAATCGTCCCCTCCTTCTCTACTGCATGTACAATATCATCAGCAGTAATAATGACATCGTTACCTTTATAGCCCTGCAGAGAACATAATTTAGACTCGTCCCCGGTTAGGTAATGACCACACCCCGAGTCCACGATCCAGTCATCATGATAATTGATGGAGGAGATTGTACGAACACAAGTGTCCGTCATGAAGGCACTCCCCCAACTCCTTCCTCAGCTCTGGATTCAGCCTGCTCCTTCCCTGTAGCATGCCCCGAATGAAGATTTACTATGCAGTCCTTTCGGATGTGACCAAGCTTGTTACACATGTAGTACCGAGGTCCTCCCCGCTTCTTCCCATCATCTTGCTTAGGAGCCTTGCTCCTATCCTGTAGTGATGAAGAATACGGAGCATCGCTATCAGGTGTTATCTTCTTCTTGTCTCACCTCTTCTTCTTGTTAGAGAAGAGAGCCTCGATCATAATCTCCCCCTGAGATCGAAACTCCAGTCATCTGTCTTGCCAAGCTCTTTTATGAAGCCAACAGGTTCTCCAACTCGAGCAAATATAATTGATTGGCTCAACCATGCACAGAAATTATAAAGGCCACATACTCCTTCTGCAGTCCGCAGATGATATGTCTTTCAGCTTCATCTCTAAGATAGGCTCTTCTGGGTCCAATGCCAAAATCTTAGAGCAGAGGTTCTTCATCTTCAAAAAGAAGCATGAAATGGACAGATCTCCTTGAGTGGCCTTAGCCAACTCGTACTCCAAGAATTGTAGGCGAGCTACATTCTTCTTGTTAAACAGGTCATCCAAGGCCATCAAGATTTCAGCTACTGACCAACATCCAATGATGCGGTCAAACAACTCTGGTGAAATTGCCCGCTTAAGAGTAAACTGCTTTCGCATTCGTCTTCCTTCAAGCTCTCACCGCCTCAGCATTCCCGACAACAGCAACCACCTCTTGTCTGTCGTCTTCACCGACGACCTCCCAAAGGTCCCCGCCAATCAGGTAGCTCTTCATGCAAGACCGTCACTTCTTGAAGTTAGTCTGTGTCAAGAGCTCAATTCCAAGACCTCTTACATAACCAGCTCCATTGCTCAAAACTGAATTACTTTAACTTTACGAAGGAAAAAACAAACTTCTGAGTTGATCAACTGCTTACTCCTCAACACCCCTCTGATACCATGTAAAAAAAATCTGGAACACTGAGAAAGAGGTCGCAGGAACACTCAATCACAACCAATGTCAAGAAGAATTCAGCACAATAGAAGCACAAGAGTCTCAACTGGAATTCACAAATATGATGTACAAGGTAGAGCATATATTGCGAGACATGATTTTGCAATATACCCGATGGAAGCAGAAAATACAAGTAGAGGAAAACCGTACGGACAACAAGCTGTAACCGCACAAACCGTGCGAACACCAAGTAGAAAACCGTGCGGACAGCAAGCTGTAACCGCACAAGCTGCCAAACCGCAAGCCTTATTCGCTGAACCCGGGGTGACTTCTGTGTTGATAAACTAAAAATGATGGGGAGGCCCGTCGGGACTAGGGATCGCACAATTGGAGACTCTTCGCTAGCCCGGGGTAATGCACAAAAGTGCATTGCGGCCAAAAGTGCGTGATCCCAAAAGTGCATGACCTCATTCCGCAAGAGACCCACACTCAATAATCACTTTTATAACCTCTATTATGTTGGAGGGCAGTAAATGAACACAAGACCTTAATATTTTGGGATGAAGATCGACATGTACATATATATGGGACCTCTTTATCTTAGGATTCCATAATTATAACTATATATATATAATAAAAAGAATTAAAATCGGAAAGTTAAATAATTAACAAAAAGTGTTTTTACTTTTTAATAATATATAGTATATATAGATAATATACATGCACATGTCATTAAAGTCAGGCAAGTGATAGATATTGCTTTCATAAATTTGTCCGAGAGGCTTTGGAAGGGCATAACGAACGCTGTCAACATCTTCTTTATTGGATTTATAGTGCTAGAAAACCTAAGAAATTTATGAAGGTTTTATCTCTCTCTTCAGGAGCCCACGGCTACATCTGAAATTTGTCCCGGCATTAATTGCATGCGAAGATCCTCCAGCCTTCTTAACTCAATATTGTACCAAAAAAATTTCCCAAGTTCTATTAGCTGTCTACAGATCCTGTGCTGAAGTTTTAGGCATTTTTATTATTACGAGTGACACGTTTGAGGTTCTGCCCCTACGATCAAACACAACAGTATCTCAAATGTGATAGTACACGACATTATCCCGGTCACGACTCGCAAATCCCTGAGAGTTATACTCTGCTCGTCGCTCATTTTTGTAGTGTGCACATGGGCTTGCGAGTGATTATGGTTATGAAGCGGAGAATTTTAATAATTTAATTTTCACTGAAATTAGACTCTGATTCTAATTTTGAAATCTTAATTCAGGCGAATCAGACATGTATTACTTGAATTCATCCAGATCAGAAATTCAAGTGATCGAAAGACATGACAAAATTCACCTCAGCAAGCTTAGCAGGTCACCTTGACGGTCTCAACAATTCACCTTTTCGAGCTCAACAGGTTATCGAGGCGAGCTCAACAGTTGATCACGGCGGGCTTAATTAGCAGGTTATCGCGGCATACTCAATAATTCATCTCGGCGGGCTTAGCAGGTAACCTTGGCAAGCCCTGTTGGAAACGTGAATGGGTCCCCGCTTCGGACTACACCTCCAAAATACTTAGCACAATTCACACACCGCCAAGTCGCCAACTCTAGTCGCCTAACCGCGCGAGCTCCCACCTGCGAGACGACCACCGCGAGACCGCCACACCAAAGTCTTCTCGCCAACACTTCTGCGAGATCTCGCCTCCACGCGAGCTCCACCCAGTAATCTGGCGAGACCACCACTCGCAACACCTACTCGCCAAACACCACTCGGCACCGGGGCCAAACAAACCGCGCGACTACAACTCCTTGCGAGCTCCCTCTCGCCAAGCTCTCGCGCCTAGTGGCGAGACCAACCACGCGAGCTCACACTCGGCACGACCCTCTCGCCGCGGGAAGGATCTAGCCGCTCGGCTTCCAAAAGCTAACCGCTCGACTTCGCAAGTACTCTCCTTCTACTCGCCCGGTTGCCTCCTTCCACTCGCACGGCGACTTTCTCTCACTAGAGATTCTTGGCGCTGCGGCGCTCTCTCCTCTCTCTAAAACTCAAGCAAGACTTGGGAATTTTCTTCTCTATTGCATCAATCTTCAAAAGAATACATACATGCCTTTATATAGGCAAACAAGACCAATGACAACGCGCCAAATGGCAAAGCAATTAAAAGCTAATAAAAACTATTAACTCTTACCCCCTCATCTACCAACTATCCATCTCCCCAAATTAATTACATTCACTCCCCCTTAATGCAATTAAAAACAAAACTCATAACTCTCATGCAAGTGGGTCCGGTCAACGGTCAACTCCAGGAAATCCAACAAACTCCCCCTCAAACTTGGCATAGCATGCCGAGTTTGCCTTTGAGCTTCAGGAACGTGTCCACCTTCAACGCCTTGGTAAAGATGTCCGCCACTTGCTCTCCGGTCGGGCAATACTTGACCTCCACGGTCTTCAGCTCCACCTGCTCTCTCAGGAAGTGATACCTTGTATCGATGTGTTTGCTCCTCCCGTGTAGTACCGGGTTCTTCGCGAGCTGGATGGCCGACATGTTGTCCACCAACATGGTCGTTGGCCCATCCACTCCATGCTGCAAGCTCTCCAACAAATTCCTTAGCCAGATGGCTTGGCAGGTGCCAGCTGCTGCCGCTATGTACTCCGCCTCGCAGGACGATAGAGCTATCGTGGCCTGCTTCTTCGAACTCCAAGAGAACACTCCTGTTCCCATGTTGAAAGCATATCCGGAAGTGCTCTTCCGGTCATTCACATCCCCGCCGTAGTCACTGTCCGAGTAACCTACCAGCGTCAGCTCCTCTCCAATACCATACTTCAGCCCATGACCTCTCGTCCCATTGATGTACCTCAGGATCCTCTTCGCTGCAGTGAAGTGATCTTCCTTTGGCTCCTCCATGTGCCTACTCACCACCCCGACCGCATACATGATATCTGGTCGGGTGAAGGTCAGGTAGCGCAAACTACCCACCAAGCTCTTGAATAAGGTGGAGTCCACCGCTCCTTCCTTCGACTCCTTGCTCAGCTTCATTCCCGGGTCGGCAGGAGTGGAGATAGGCTTGCTATCCTCCATCCTGAATTTCTTCAGAATCTCCTCCGCATACTTCTTCTGGGATATGAAAATCCCGTCTTCTCCCTGTTTCACTTCCACCCCCAGGAAATAACTTAGCTCTCCTAAGTCAGTCATCTCAAACTCCTTCTTCATCATCTCCCGGAACTCATCATACATGGTAGCATTGTTCCCCGTGAAAATCATGTCGTCTACGTAGAGACAGACTATCATCATGTTGCCCTCCTGGTCCACCTTGGTGTAGAGGGCGTACTCATGTGGGCTCTTCTGATAGCCATGCTTCTGCAAGAAAGCATCTATCCTTCCATTCCAAGCTCTAGCCCCTTGCTTCAAGCCGTAGAGTGCTTTCACCAACTTGCAGACCTTCCTCTCCTGTCCCTTCACCACGTACCCTGGAGGCTGCTCGATGTATACCTCCTCCTCCAGGTACCCGTTCAGGTAGGCAGAGACAACATCCATCTGCATGATCTTCCACCCATGGTGTGCAGCTAGGGCGATGATCAAGCGGATGGTGTCAATCCGTGCTACAGGGGCGAACACCTCATCATAGTTGACCCCTTGAACTTGGCGGTAGCCCTTCACGACTAGCCTCGCCTTGTGCTTCTCCACGCCTCCATCTTTATTTTTCTTCACCTTGTACACCCACTTCACCCCGAGGGGTTTGTGGCCAGCAGGAGGGTCGACCAGCTTCCAGGTCTCATTTTTCTTGATGGAGGCGATCTCCACATCCATCGCCTTCCTCCAGCTTTTCTCCTTTGCGGCCTCATCATAGGAGCACGGCTCAACATCTGCCAAAAGACAATATAGAGAAAAATTGTTAAGGACCGGTGCCGTCTCCTCATAGATTTCATCCAGCCCCCTCATCCTGGGCTGAGGACGATTGTCCTTGCTCCCACTTGTGCTTGCTCCTCCAGAGCTACCTCCACTAGCACTTGCACCACTAGAGTAAGGGGTGAGAGCTCCCCCCGAACCTCCGCTAGGTGGTGATGGTGGCTCCGCTCCACCCATCTCGGCTTCAGCCTCTTCTCCACCTTCTTCTTCATCTTCCTCGTAGAACATCCCCTTGATGCCTCTCGTTGCTTCATCCCAGCTCCAACTGCTTTCTTCTTCAAACACCACATCTCTAGAGATGATAGCTTTCCCTGTCTCCGGGTTATACAACTTGTAAGCCTTGCTCGCAGGAGCGTAGCCTACAAAGATGCATCTCTCGCTCCGGTCATCTAACTTCCTCCTCCTCTGGTCCGGGATGTGAGCATAAGCAACACACCCGAAGACCCTCAAATGCTTCACATTGGGCTTCCACCCACTCCAAGCTTCAAAGGGTGTCTTGAACTTCACACTCTTTGTTGGACAACGGTTCAGCACGTACACTGCCACCTGCACTGCTTCCGCCCAATACTTCTTTGGCAACCCCTTGCCCTTCACCATACTCCTCGCCATGTTCATGATGGTAAGGTTCTTTCTCTCCGCCACGCCATTCTGCTGAGGCGAGTATGCCGCCGTCAGCTGATGAGAGATCCCCCATTGCTTACAGTACTCGTCAAACAGCCTAGAGGTGTACTCCCCACCCCTATCCGTTCTGAGCACCTTCAGCGGTTGACCGCTCTCCTTCTCAGCCATCGCCCGGAACTCCTTGAACTTCTCCAGTGCCTCAGCCTTCTCCCTTAGAAAGTACACCCAACACTTCCTGCTGAAGTCGTCGGTGAATGTGATGTAGTATCTGCTTCCACCTATTGAAGTGGTCTCAAACGGACCAGCGATGTCCGAGTGAACCAACTCCAATGGCCTTGTTGCTCTCCGAGACTTGCCACCCTCAAATGTCTCCCTTCTTTGCTTCCCCTTCGTACATGCCTCACAGACCCTTTGAGGAGGTGTGATCATAGGCAGCCCTTCCACCATCTTGGATCCAGACAGCAGCTTCAGGCCTGTGAACCCCAGATGCCCCATCCGGTGGTGCCACAGCCAAGCTTCTTCCTCCTCTTCAGTCCTCGCGAGACATGCCGTCTCCTTCACATCCATGCTCAAAGTAAAGAGACGATTCGTCGTCATCTTCACCCTCACAACTTCTTTCCCTTGACCATCCTTCATGGCTAGGGTGCCATCCCGCAGTAGGACCCGGTAGCCCTTCTCCACCAGTTGCCCGAGACTTAGGATATTACTCCTCAAGCCTGGCACGTAGAAAACGTCGTTGATGAGCACCTCCTTCCCATTCAACACAACCGCCACTACTCCTCTTCCTTCAACTGAAATCTTAGAAGCGTCGCCGAAACTCACCTCACCACCATTTGGTTCAAGGCTCGTAAACAGCTCCTTCTCTCCGCACATGTGATTACTGGCTCCGGTGTCTAAGTACCATGTTCCATTCCTTCCGCCTCCAGCCCCTTGGACGGTAAGGAACATCATCGGGTCACCTCCCGTGTTGCTAGTCTCCGCATAATGGTTGGCATCTCCTCCCTTCCTAGGAGACCAACAATCGTAGCTCATGTGCCCGAACTTGCCACAGTTGTAGCATTGAGTCTGGGACATGTCTCCTCTTCCTCCTCTGCCTTGACCTCTGCCTTGGTCTCTTCCTTGACCTCTGCCTTGGCCTCTACTTTGGCCTCTACCTCTACCTCCGGCGTTCCAACCTTGGTTATGCTCCACCTCCTTCTGGTGCGGTTGGTACCTTCCTTGGTCTCTACCTCTTCCTCCTCTACCTCTTCCTTGGTAACCACGGCCACGCTGGCCTCCTCCTCTTCCAGAGCTCTCTCCAAAATTGAGCTGAGTCTGAAGTGCTTTCCCCAAGCCACTTGACTCCTCATCATCCTGCAGCATACGGTACTCGTGGGCTTGCAGAGACCCAACGAGTTCATCCACCGCCATCGCGGTGAGATCCTTCGACTCCTCGATGGCCACCACCACGTGTCTGAACTTCTTGGACATAGATCGCAGGAGCTTCTCCATAAAGCTGACCTCGTCTATCGTCTCCCCATTTCTCTTCATCTCATTCGTGAGCGTCCGTAGACGTGTCACGAAGTCCCCCACCTTCTCCGAGCTCTGCATCCTCATCACCTCGTATTGAGCCCGAAGTGATTGTAACTTCACTTTCTTCGCCTTGTCCACTCCTTGCATGGAGCGCTGCAGTATCTCCCATGCTTCCTTTGAAGTCTCGGCGTCCGAGATCTTTTCAAAGGTCGCTTCATCCACTCCTTGGTACAAGATGAACAACGCCTTCTTGTCCTTCTTCTTGGATTCTCTCCACGCCACCCTCTGAGCGTTCGTCAACGCAGCTTCTGCTTCGGCAGTCATTTCCTCAACTCCATCCTCTACTACCTCCCACAACTCCTTGGAGGCTAGTAGTACTTTCATTTGGATGCTCCAGTTCCCATAGTTCGTCTTGCTCAACTTGGGGACTTGCCCCGGCATCCCGCTTCCCATCTCCATCTCTTCTCGTCACAAACTTCCGAGCACACTTCCAGGGGTCGGAACCTGGCTCTGATACCACTTGTTGGAAACGTGAATGGGTCCCCGCTTCGGACTACACCTCCAAAATACTTAGCACAATTCACACACCGCCAAGTCGCCAACTCTAGTCGCCTAACCGCGCGAGCTCCCACCTGCGAGACGACCACCGCGAGACCGCCACACCAAAGTCTTCTCGCCAACACTTCTGCGAGATCTCGCCTCCACGCGAGCTCCACCCAGTAATCTGGCGAGACCACCACTCGCAACACCTACTCGCCAAACACCACTCGGCACCGGGGCCAAACAAACCGCGCGACTACAACTCCTTGCGAGCTCCCTCTCGCCAAGCTCTCGCGCCTAGTGGCGAGACCAACCACGCGAGCTCACACTCGGCACGACCCTCTCGCCGCGGGAAGGATCTAGCCGCTCGGCTTCCAAAAGCTAACCGCTCGACTTCGCAAGTACTCTCCTTCTACTCGCCCGGTTGCCTCCTTCCACTCGCACGGCGACTTTCTCTCACTAGAGATTCTTGGCGCTGCGGCGCTCTCTCCTCTCTCTAAAACTCAAGCAAGACTTGGGAATTTTCTTCTCTATTGCATCAATCTTCAAAAGAATACATACATGCCTTTATATAGGCAAACAAGACCAATGACAACGCGCCAAATGGCAAAGCAATTAAAAGCTAATAAAAACTATTAACTCTTACCCCCTCATCTACCAACTATCCATCTCCCCAAATTAATTACATTCACTCCCCCTTAATGCAATTAAAAACAAAACTCATAACTCTCATGCAAGTGGGTCCGGTCAACGGTCAACTCCAGGAAATCCAACAAGCCCAGCAGGTCATCGGCGAGCTTAGTAGTTCACCTCGGCGTGCTTAGTAGTTCACCACGGCGCGCTCAACAGGTCACCTCAATGCACTCACTAAGTCGCCCCATCGGGCTCAGCAATTCGCCTCGGCGAGCTAACCGGCCAGTTCACTTCGGCAGGCTCAACAAGTTCACCTCGTCGAACTTAGCTAGTCATCTCAATGGACTCTATAGTTCACCTCGAAAGGCTCAACAAGTAACCAAAATGTATTCACCAGGTCACCTCAACAAGCTCAATAGATCGTCTCAACGGGCTCAACAGTTACCCTCGACGAGCTCAACAGGTCACCTCGGGTGCTCAGTTGGCTGCCTCAACGAGTGCATCAACTCACTTCGGCGAGCTTATTAGGTCATCTTGGTGGGCCCAATGGTTCACCTTGGCGAGTTCAAAATACCTTGCCTGAGGGTGGGGTTTATCTTACGACACCGATGTACCTCATTTCAATTCCTTGCGCATAAATATGACACCATTGTAACAGTCGGAGGTCGTTCACACACCATGAAGGTCGTCCATTTGAAGATTTGGTGACCTTACCCAAATGCAACACTTGGTTTGGGAGAGAGTTCCTATACACTAGCTCTTGGGTATGCGGTGAGCCTCACATTGTAACACGGCCACCTAGTCAAGAAATAAACGAGTATTTTGTCTTCTTATTTGCCTCACTTTTGTGCATGCACGTACTGCGAGAACTACATGCAATTATGCAAAGAATGTTGTTGCAAGTACTGTGAGTGTGTACTGTGGGCGAGTACTGCGGCGAGTACGCTAGTATTCAGCGGATTTATAAAAGACAGGGAGAAATTTTTGAGTCTGTGCCCCGTCTCCAGATTTGGAGACGGAGACTGCCTTGATGGCGGCACGTGGTCTCCTTTTTCATTTGAAATAGGCGTTATTTAAAAAGGTGATGCGGCGTTTACTTTTTCATCTGAAAAGATGCTTTTTAAAAATGGTCTCCAAAAGATTATTAATGATCACCAGAAGATCATTTGTGATCTCACGGAGATCATTTATAATCTCAGGAATATCTAAAACTGAAATCCCGACAAGCATGTTATGTGTGTTTTGTGATTATTTTTTATATCCATTGCAATCATATATCGTACTCAATGATATCACTTATAATTTTGCGATTATATATTGTATTCAATGATATCACTTATAATTTTGTGATCATATATTGTACACACTATGATCATATTATGTGAATTTTATGATTATATATTTTGTATGTTATGTGTATTTTTTATATATTATGTGTATTTTTAATATCATAAATGATCTTTTGGAGATCATAAATGATCTTCCGGAGATCATAAATGATCTTCCGGAGATCATAAATGATCTTCCGGAGATCATAAATGATCTTCCGGAGATAATTTATATAATCTCAATGCATACAAAAATGATCGCAAAACATACATAATATGTTCGCAAAGATATCTGTTGAAGCCGAGAAATTCTCAACCTCAGAAATCGGACAAGGCAACCTGAAGTTACTAGTCGACCAGTCGGGAAGATGATCTCTGGTCAGGAAACAGGAACGAATTGCGCAAACAGGACCCCAGGTCGCTACGGAGGGAAGGTCCCACCACGTACCCAGTTGCTTAGGAGAAGCAACCCCTTCTCAACCAGATTGGCCGAGCTAGGTACGAAGGAGGCGAGCTGAGCAATAACGAGTCAAGGGCAGTTGCTGGAACTCGCGAGGACTCAGGCCGAGAATTGCTTGCCTCTCCTTCGTACCCCTGGGGTCCTATTTATAGGGAAAACCAAAGAGAGGGGGGGTCTTACTTATACCCCACCCTGGCGAGTTGGCGACTTCCCTGGGGAGCTCGCCTGGAAGAGGCGAGTATCTGGCCATAGTCGCCACCTGGCGAGTTGGCCTGGGGAACTCGCCAACTCGCCCGAACCTTCCGCGGCCCGGGGTGCTGGTCTGGATCCCCACCTCGTCTTGTTGACTTAGACTTTTGATGACCTGGCGGTGGTAGGGCCCTCCCTCGTCGAATATGGGTTGTACACAATCCCCGCTCTTTTTGGGCGACGTAGGAGCCCGGAAAGAATCATCCAACGCTTATTCGGCGAGGACCTCTGCCGAGTATCTGGACAGCTCGCATCGTCGCCTGCTGGTAGAGTAGTCTATAAATAGGGGGGGCTCCGTTTTTGAGACGATCCTTAGAGCTCGCCGAAGATGTCGGACACCGAACAGATGTTGAAGGACAGTCTCGCCGCCTTGTCGGGCCTCCTCGGTATAGCCAGGCCGAAAAGACCGCGCGAGGATGATCTCACTGCCTTGCCCCCGCCGAAGAAGAAGAAGACAAAAAAGGTCAAGCTGCCCGCCACTACGGTGGTCGGCTCGCCTCCACCGGCGCACCAGGTCGCCGCGGCGACTGACAATCCCGTGGTGTCGTCCGACACCCAGAGGGTGTTGAACGACCTAGGGCTCGATGACCTCCCTGGGTCGACCCGGGGTAGCCCGTTGGAGAACCCGGGGGTGACCGAGGAGCTCGCGGGCGTGAAGGAGTCCGCGGCGTCTCAGGCCGAGGTCGTCACCTTGACAGGTCGCTACCTCGAACTCTTCCCTGCTGGGTTGTCGCCGCCATTTTGCTGACTTCTTTCCTTATGCAGATTCTCCGATAGCCGCGGTGGCGGCACTTGATGTCGTCCCCCTCAGCTCGGCGCCCTTACTCGCCCTGGCTGCCGACAGGCCGTTCAAGATCGCCCGCACGGTCAGGATAGGCCTTAGCTCGGGGAAGGCGTCTGGGGCGGCGTTGGTGAAGGACCCCCCGCCTGGGAGTAAGGAGCTGCCGGCGAAGGCCACTCCTGCCGAGTCATCTGGGCCGGTGCGCGAGATTCCTCCGGCGAGTACGGCGGCCGGTGTTTTTGCGAGCGGCGGGAAGATACCCCCGGTGAGCGCTCCATTGCCGCCGCCGCCGCCCGCGGTCGCCACTCCTGGCCAGAGGCCGAGCACCGGCTTGCCCCCTCCGCCGCCTCTGTCTGCCCTGCCGAAAGACCATCCGCGACCTCCTCCGCCTCCTGCGCCGAGGGCTCCGCACCACTCTGCGAGCTCATCTCAAGCTCCGCCGTTGGTGAAGAAGCCGGAGAGGCCGCGGCCACCCTACTTTCCTCCGCGGGTTGGAGACCCTGACTACGTCGGCCAAGGGTCTGGAGGGCGCGGGCAGGGCAGGCCTGCCGATCTTCCGAGTAGCTCTTCGGGGAGGCGAGATACCTCCGGGCGACCTCCTTCGCCGCGCCGATCCCGATCTCCTCGCCGTGGTGAGCCTCCTACTACTGAATACCGCTCTGCTTTTTGCTCTGTCCTGACGATCCATCTTCCTGCTTTGTCAGATCGCCCGGCGACCTCTGGGGCGACTTTCCTCGACGCTATCGGGCTGTCTGGGAGCGAGTATCGTCAAGCCGCCATTCGTGCTCACATGGAGTTGGAGAGCAAGTTTGACCAGCTCGCTATCTGCGATTCTCACCGACGTATCTCGGCTCTGGAGGCGAGGATGGCCAAGGTCGAAGGGCTCCAGTCGACCTTGGAAAGCTATGAAGCTCGCTTTCACGTGGTCAAAGAGAACGACCGCCAGCTGCAACTGAACAACCACCGCCTGCAGCTGGTGCTTGACGAGCTGGCCGGCATCCGGGCGAGCATGGGGTCTGCTGGGCGCCTGGCGAGGATGGAGGAGCAGCTCAGGCTCGGCGATGATGCGACAGCGCTGGCGACGGAGCATTACCGGCGTGCACGCGAGATCGGCTGGGCCGGGCGACATCCGCACCCTCCTGAGCGGCCGAGGGCGCCATAGTTTTTTATTTTTCGAATGTAACTCGCCTTGTGCGACTTGTACTTCTGGACATCTATTTCTAATTTGATTAATTCATGTGTGCGAATATTCCTGCCTCTATGTGCGCGCTGTTATTTTTTGACGTGCCGAGCTTTAGTTTACTTGATAATGTCACAGGTTGATCTTCATCGCGCGAGCTCGCTAGATACTCGCTGAGACGGCTGACCCCCCCCCCCTTCTTGGGCTTGTCATATCTATAAATAGGAGGGGTAGGTGGGTCATAAAGCGTATTGCTGTAGCGACCTTCTTTCCTCCTGCCGAGTATCTGAACAATCAACTCGCCGCCCTCGTTGCTTTCGAATCTCGCCATCATGGTCGGTGACGATGCCAGCGCTCGCCGACAGGCCCAAGCAATTAACTTCGCAGATGCGGCTTTTAAGAAGTCCATAACCACCGAGAAGGAACTGGCGACCTTCAAGGAACGCTTCCTGCCCGAAGGATACTCGGCAAGACTCCCCACTCGCAGCGAGCGCCTCAATACCCATATTGAGGGTTCGCTTGTAATGTCGCTGCGTCACTTCGACGCGGGCCTGCGGCTGCCCTTCTGGCCGGAGTTCTGCGAGATCTTGCGCTACTTCGGGATTGTCCCTGCGCAGATCAATCCTAATGGTGTGGCGATCATCATGGGATTCCTCTGCTTCCTTCGGGAAGAAAGGATCGCTTTCGACCTCTCCGTCTTCCGCCGCATCTTCGCCTTTGCGGCGACCTCGGAGGGGGTCATCTTTTTCAGCAGCCATGTCTGCACCCTGGTCGGGACCGCGAACAAGGTCCATCGCTGGAGCGAGCAGCTGATTGTCGTCCATGGCGACTTCGGCGGTGTTCTCGGCAGGCCGCATCAACCGGCCGATGTCGCCTTCCTTCCCCCCATCCTCGAAGGAGCTCGCGAGCAGCTCTTTGAATACTTTCGCGGTCGGCGTTTTGACGTCATCTTCTGGCGACTAAACGTAAACGTGCTCGAGCCAGTCCACCCTAACGAAAGTATGCCGAACTCGAAATGCGCCCTGGTTACTCGCTCGCCCTTTTGCCGCTGAAGCTAACTTTGTCGCGTGTTTTGCAGTCTCCAACGAGCTTCCGGAGAAGCCGCTTCCTTTGGCGAAGGAAGCCGCCGCCACGCAGTCGTATTCTCGCCCTCCTGCCGACGTTGGGGAGAAGAAGGCGGTTAAGGGAAAGTCGCGGGTCAGCTCGCAAGGTCCCGCGAGGAAGAGGGCGAAGACCTCGTCGCCGCGATCCGTCGATTGCCGGTCGCCGACGGGCGCCCAGTCGCCCCATTTCCACCCCAACTACGGCCTCGGGCAGGGGGTGGTGGACGCCTTCGGTCGCCCGCTCGTGACCTGGTCGGCGGGGGAGAATTCGGTGTCGCTGAGCACCAACCTTCCGTCCTGGTCGACTGACTGGGAGGACAATGGGGAGGCGTTCGCCGTTCTCCACGCCATCTACGGTCGGGCCGACGCGGAGTCCGTCATGGAGCTGACCCCGACGGAGCTCGCCCATCAATCGGCCTGCGCGCTCGCGCGGTCTGCCGAGCTGGGCCATTATTCGGCGAGGAAGCTGTTGGAGACGACCGATGCCCTCAAGGTCGTCTCCAAGAAGGCCATCGACCTTGGCATGCAGTCAGTCCGCTGGAGGGACTTCGAGGTGAGCTGTCCCTGGGTGGGTTTTGTTCGATTTGTTTCGTTTGATAGATCCTGACGTCGATCATTTCGCAGGCTGCCGAGATAGAAGCGGCGAAGAAACTCTCTGAGTGCGAGGAGAAGCTCGCCGCCTCCCAGGCCGAGCTGGAGGCGGCCCAAACTCGCGCAGCGGTGATGGAGACGAGGCTGGTCGCTGCTGAAGGATGGCTGAGCTCCTCAACCCCGCTACCCGAGGACCCGGCGCGAGTGGTGAAGCAATCTCGCGTACTCTGGGAGGAGAGATCCTCTGTTCGTCGCGAGATTGCGCGGGCGGCGGGGAACGTCATACTCGCGCGCCTTAGGCTCGGGGGTCAGCTCGTCGAGGGGGAGAAGCCACTCACTGTCGACGAGCTCATTCCCGAGCTGCTCGTCGAGGGGACTGTCCTGCCGTATAGCGCGTCGTCGCCGACCAACTCCAGTGATTCTGACAGCAACGGAAGCGGCAGCAGCAGCGGGAGCAGCAGCGGTAGCGGAAGCAGCAGCGGCGAGAGCGCAGAGAGTGACGACTTTGCGGATATCGGCGATGTTGGTGATGATGAATATCGGCCTGATACTGGCGACGACGAGTCCTAGTTGCTCGCCGATATTCTTTTTGTAAACCAAATTTTTGACTTCATGATTTATACAAGGTTTTGGTTTTTTCCTTTCTGACTGGATGTTACTCGCTAGGCTCATAGGCTCGGAGAGGAACGCTCGCTAGGTCGCAGGGGGATGGTCCCGACATCGACCATCCGCTCGCCGGGACCTACTCGCCCCTGCACCCGGATACTCGTGAACCTGCTGAGATAACCGCACGGGTGGCGTGTGGGACATACTCGCATGCCCCCCGGGGCTCGCTTACTCGCGCGGTTCCAGCTCGCTTCCCCGCATGGGATCAGCTCGCCTACTCGCACGAGATCAGCTCCCTGCTCGCGCGAGGTCTGCTCACCTGCTCGCGCGAGACCTGCTCGCCTGCTCGCGTGTGACGAAAGCTGAACCGGGCTTAGTCGTCGAACATAGCCTGCGGGCCCCTCATTCTCGTTATCGAGGAGATCGGCTGATTCCCGTGGAGAGGAGCTCGTGGAGATACCGGTCTTGCGACGCTGCTCAACTCGAGGTCTTGGATCACAATCGAGGAGATCGGCCGATTCCCGAGGAGAGGAGCTCGTGGGGATATCGGTCTTACGACGCTGCTCAACTCGAAGTCTTGGATCACAATCGAGGAGATCGGCCGATTCCCGAGGAGAGGAGCTCGTGGGGATACCGGTCTTACGACGCTGCTCAACTCGAAGTCTTGAATTACAATCGAGGAGATCGGCCGATTCCCGAGGAGAGGAGCTCGTGGGGATATCGGTCTTACGACGCTGCTCAACTCGAAGTCTTGGATCACAATCGAGGAGATCGGCTGATTCCCGAGGAGAGGAGCTCGTGGGGATACCGGTCTTATGACGCTGCTCAACTCGAAGTCTTGAATTACAATCGAGGAGATCGGCCGATTCCCGAGGAGAGGAGCTCGTGGGGATACCGGTCTTACGACGCTGCTCAACTCGAAGTCTTGGATCACAATCGAGGAGATCGGCCGATTCCCGAGGAGAGGAGCTCGTGGGGATATCGGTCTTACGACGCTGCTCAACTCGAAGTCTTGGATCACAATCGAGGAGATCGGCCGATTCCCGAGGAGAGGAGCTCGTGGGGATACCGGTCTTACGACGCTGCTCAACTCGAAGTCTTGGATCACAATCGAGGAGATCGGCCGATTCCCGAGGAGAGGAGCTCGTGGGAATATCGGTCTTACGACGCTGCTCAACTCGAAGTCTTGGATCACAATCGAGGAGATCGGCCGATTCCCGAGGAGAGGAGCTCGTGGGGATACCGGTCTTACGACGCTGCTCAACTCGAAGTCTTGGATTACAATCGAGGAGATCGGCCGATTCCCGAGGAGAGGAGCTCGTGGGGATACCGGTCTTACGACGCTGCTCAACTCGAAGTCTTGGATCACAATCGAGGAGATCGGCCGATTCCCGAGGAGAGGAGCTCGTGGGGATATCGGTCTTACGACGCTGCTCAACTCGAAGTCTTGGATCACAATCGAGGAGATCGGCCGATTCCCGAGGAGAGGAGCTCGTGGGGATACCGGTCTTACGACGCTGCTCAACTCGAAGTCTTGAATTAAATCCTGCGTCCTTACATATTTTGGAGATTAAGTCCAGAGACATCTTGGCGAGAAAGAAACTCCCCCCGAAGGGACGCTCTTGATCCTGCCGAATCGGGGGATTAGTGTCCAGACCCGTTCCTCAGAATTCCTCTAGTTTGGAAAAGAGATGTATTTGGGGAGACCTAGGCCGATATGCAAGGGGGGAGCTGATCTCGGCCAACAATGCAGAGGCTCGGTCTTACAAGAGCGCTTAAAATCCCGAAGCATCGTCCCATCGTCCGAACTAGGCTATTCAGTGAGAACGGGTTGGGGTCCCGCATCCCGATTTGACAGTGAAGGTCGCTTATAGGTACGATTAGGATGGGGGTGGTGTTCATCGAGGGGCCTTTTTGAACGCGCTCGGAATTCACACATCTCCCTTCGGGCTCGTCCACACCCTGTCCTTGGCAGGTTCTTCTTCCGGGTGTTTTACGAGGCCGGCCTCTCCTCAAGTCCGGGAGATCACGGTGCAGATCTGTTCCTCGTAGGTCCTCCAGACGGAAAAGAGATGCACTCGGGGAGACATAGGCCGACATGCAAGGGGGGAGCTGATCTCGGCCGACAATACAGAGGCTCGGTCTTACAAGAGCGCTTAAAATCCCGAAGCATCGTCCCATCATCCGTACTGGGCTACATATGAGGAACAAACCGACCGTTGCCTCTCGAGGTCGACTACGAGGCGGACCATGAAAACACTCAGAAACCTTGAGGTACATTTAACACAAAAAGGATGAAATCTCGCATTCTTTGCTCTTTTAAGAGTTTTTACAGAAATTGATACATGAGTTACCGCTATGGGTAAAATCTTTTCAAATCATCCCCGCTCCAGGTTCCAGGCAGCTGCTCTCCCGCTTGGTCTTGTAGGTAATAGCCTCCTGTGGTCAAGGCTTCTTGGACGATGAAAGGTCCTTCCCAGTTGGGATGGAGCTTGCCTACGGTGGCTCCCCGCCCAGCAGCGTCCACCTTCTTCATGACCAAGTCCCCCGCGAGGAAATTCTTCAAGCGGACGTTTTTGTCGAAGTGTCTTGCCATGCGCCTCTTGGTTTCCTCCTGGCGCATGGAGGCTAAGTCCCGAAGCTCTTCCACATAATCCAGGGAGAGCCTCTGAGCCTCTTCATTCTCTAACCGCCATTCCTCGCTTCCGTCTTCGGCTGCGATGACCCTCGGACTGTGCACCTCAAATTCGACCGGGATGAGCGCCTCGGACCCGTGTGACAGCTTGAAGGGTGTTTCCCCTGTGGCTGAGTTCGGGGTGGTCCTGAGAGCCCAGAGGACGGAAGGGAGCTGCTCGGCCCAATTCCCCTTGAGATTGGTGATCTTCTTCTTCAGCAAGTTGATGATGAGTTTGTTCGCGGCTTCTACTTGCCCGTTGCTACGAGGGTGATGTACCGAGGCGAACCGAAGGTCGGTTCCCAACTGTTTACAAAAGTCCCCCAGTTCCAGGCTGGCGAACTGCGGCCCATTGTCGGTGATGATGGCCAGAGGGATCCCGAACCTGCATGCGATCTCCCCCCAGATGAAGTTCTTGACGATTTGAGACGTGGTCCTGGCCAGAGCCTTAGCCTCGATCCACTTCGTGAAGTAGTCAACCATTACCAGGACAAACTTCCTTTGCCCGCTAGCTTGAGGGAACGGGCCGATCAAATCCATTCCCAAATTGCGAAGGGCCACGGAGCGGTAATCGAGCGGAGTTGCTGAGCCGGCTGGAGCGCGAGGGGCGCGAAGAGTTGACATTGGGAGCATTTTCTGGAGTAGGCCTCTGCGTCCTTTCGGATGGTCGGCCAGAAGTAACCGTGCCTCAGAATCCTTTGCTCCAGGGTGCGGGTCCCGGAGTGACTGCCACACTCTCCTGAGTGAATCTCCTCGAGGACCCGGGGAATCTCGAGTTCTGACAAGCATCGGGCCAGAGGGCCTGAAATGGTTTTGCGATAAAGCTCTCCGTCCTGCAGCAAGTAGTACGCGGCCTTATACCGGAACTTTCTTTGATCTTGCCCGTCAGATGGTAGTCGGCCTGTTGCCAGGAACGTGACGAACGGATCTCTCCACGAGGCCCGCTGATCGATCTCCATCAACTCGCCTTCTTCGATGGATGGTCGAAACAACTCGATGGCGGTTCCCCCAGCCCGAGGGCCGTATTTCGCAAGATTGTCTGCCTCGGAGTTGCGTTCTCGGGGCACGTGCTCGACGTGAAAGGATCGGAACCCCCCGATCAAGCCTTTGACCTTAACCAGATATTGCTGCAAGATGGGATCTCGGACTTCGAACTCTCCCCGAATCTGAGATGCCGCCACCATGGAATCGGTAAAAGCCCTGATATCTCTGATTGCCAGTTCCTTGGCGAGTCGCAAGCCAGCCACCATGGCTTCGTACTCTGCCTGATTGTTAGTGACCGAAAAATGGATCTTGACGGCTTGCACTATCCTGGTCCCCTGAGGACTAACCAGCACCACCCCGGCTCACACGGAGTGTTTCCCTGACGCGCCATCTACGAACATCTTCCAGGGGACCGGCCGAGAGACATCCGTGTCTGCCTCGACCTCGGTCGAGAAGTCGGCCAGGAAATCCGCCACGGCTTGTGCTTTGATCGCGACCCTTGGGGGGTAGGAGATGTCGAACTCGCTCAGTTCCACAGCCCACTTGGCGAGCCTGCCGGAGTGCTCCACTCCGTCCAAGATACCCCTCAAGGGGTGGTCGGAGACCACCTTGATAGAGTGGGCTTGGAAATATGGCCGGAGTCGCCTGGCCGAAACTACCAGGGCAAAGACTAACTTCTCCAGGATGGGGTACCGTGTTTCGGCTTGCCTTAGCACCCGGCTCACGTAGTAGATTGGAAGCTGCTTCTTTCCCTCCTCTCGGACCAACACCGAGCTGACTGCTTCAGCCCCTACCCCTAGGTAGAGCAAGAGGTCCTCGCCGCCCTGCGGACCCTGAAGGAGAGGAGCTCGAGTCAGCTGTTGTTTGAGCTTTACGAAGGCCTCCTCGCACTCCGGGGTCCACTCGAATTTCTGGTTCCCCCGAAGGGTTTTGAAGAAAGGGGAACACTTTTCTCCGGCCCTGGAGAGAAACCGGCTAAGACCTGCTAGCCTTCCAGTCAACCTTTGAACTTCCTTGGAATCCCTCGGGGACGCCATCTCCACGATGGCTTTCACCTTGTCGGGGTTAGGCTCCACCCCTAGGGGAGTAAGGAGGTGCCCTAGAAACTTCCCCCTTCCCGCGCCGAAGACACACTTGGCCGGGTTGAGCCGCATCTTGTACCTCCTCAGGGTGGCGAAGGTCTCTGTCAGATCCGCTACGTGCTCTGCGGCGCTCTTGCTCTTAACAAGCAGGTCATCCACGTAGACTTCCAGATTCCGCCCCTTTTGCTCTCTGAAGACGTGATCCATCATTCTTTGATATGTCGCGCCAGCGTTCTTGAGCCCGAAGGGCATCATCTTGTAGCTATAACACCCGTCGCTGGTGATGAAGGAAACGTCGCGACAATCGGGGGGATGCATCCGGATCTGATGGTATCCTGAAAAAGCATCAAGGAAACTCATCACAGGAAATCCGACGGCGGAATCAACCAGCGCGTCGATCTGAGGCAGGGGATAACAATCCTTCGGGCAAGCTTTATTCAACATTGAAAAGTCGATACATAACCTCCAGCCCCCTCCGGACTTCTTCACCATTACAACATTGGAGACCCAGCCTGGATACTGGATCTCCGAAACAAAACCTGCTTCCAGCAGCTTCCCTACTTCCTCTCGGATGGGTCCCGCTAGAGTGGCGGCGCTCTTCCTTTGCTTCTGACGGACGGGGGTCGTCGCTGGATCCAGGTTGAGGCGATGACAGGCAACATCAGCATCAATCCCTGGCATCTCGGCGGCGCTCCATGCGAAGACGTCCGCGTTTTCTTGTAGGCAGGCAGCTATCTCCACCTTCCCTTCCGGGGGCAAGGCTCCTCCGATCTTCAGCAGCTCCGGCTTTCCTCTCGGGGAGATCACCTCCACTTCCTCCAGCTCCTCGGCGGCTTGCAGGCCCTCTTCCTGCTCCATCATCCTTTCCAACCTTTCTGCGTCACCCATCCAGCTGATGGTGCTGACCGCATTCAGGTAGCATTCCCTGGAGGCCCTGGGATCTCCCCTGATCCTGACTTGGACGTCGTCCCTGCAGTACTTCAGGCATTGATGGTATGACGAGGGGACGGCTTTGAAGTAGTTGATGAGGGGCCGCCCGAAGATGGCGTTGTAGCCGCTGGGTGCGTCGACGATGACGAAGCGACATCGGATCGAAGTTCCCCCGAGGGTGACCAGCAACTCAACTCCTCCTTCCACCTCTTTCTTCTCCCCGGAGAAGCCGAAGAGAGGCCCATCCGCTGCCTGAACCCGGGACGCTTCCACCTGAAGGCCGACGAAGGTTCTCTTGAAGATGACATTCACCGAGCTCCCGTTATCCGCGAGGATTCGGTCGACGGTGAAGTCCTCGATTGCTGCTTGAATCACCAGGGCGTCATGGAAGGGGTTCTCGTTCCAGAGCATGTCTTCCTCCGAGAAGGTGATCTCGTTCAAGGGAGGGGGGGTCTGAGACGTCGAAGCGACGCTCCTTTTGTAGATTTGGTGGAGACTTCCCTTGCGGGAAGCTCCTAGCCCCGCCCCTCCGTTGATTACTCCGACGTGCCCGCCTCCCGGACCGGGAATGACATTCCCCCTTCCTCCTTGGTCGATCCTGTCTTCGTTCCTCCTTCTCTGCGGTGCCTGGTAGGCTACCTGCCCAACCTGGGCCTCCTGCTGTGGCTGCTCCCTCTCGGCCGCCGTTGCTTCCATCCTCCTCCTTGCTTCCCAGAACTCAAGGCAAGCCAAGGTTCCGTGCCCCTCCACTCGATGGATATCGCAGTAGAGGGGAATCGCCGCTTCCTGCTGCCTTTCCTGCCTCCTCTCCTGCTGCCTCTCCTTCCGCCGGCGTTTAGCGGCTCGCTGCGTGATGGCCATGGTTTCCCTTCTTCCTCCTCCCTGCTCCCGAGGGTTGTAAGCCCTCCTTTCCTCCTGACGGATGGGCCGCCTCCACTGGGGGCGATCCCTCGGGTACTGGAATCTTCTCTCCTCGCTCCTCGCCTCTCGACCTCCGACGGGCCTCCTATCCTCCTGCCTTCGAGGCCTCTCCCGCCTCTCCTGCCTCTCCACCTTTCTAATCTCCCTTCCCCTTTCTCTCTTCTCCTCTTTCTCCTGCGGCCTCTCCTGCTTCCTGTCGTTGCGCCCCTCCGGCGCCCTCTCCCTCTCCAGCAGTCTTCCCTTGTCTTGCCCAAGCGGTCGGTCTCCATCGAGCCGTGCCAGGAACTCCTTGTTCCTCTCCTCTCCCTGGATGAACACATTGGCTCTCTCCACCATCTCCTCGAACGATTTGGGCGGCCTGTGCCCCAACTCCATGTTGAACAGACCCTGCTTCAGCCCGAACTTGAGGGCCACCATCAAGGTGAACCCGTCTACCTCTTCCACCTCCAGCACCTCCTCCTGGAATCGATCGATGTACCGGCCCAAACTCTCGTGCTGCCCCTGCACGATCTTGAAGAGGGCGGTCGCCTCCTTCTTCCTCCGTTTGGACGTCGCAAACCTTGCTAAAAGGCCCCTTCGAAGATCTGAGAAGCAGTAGACTGACCCGGCTGGCAGCTGGTGGAACCAATCTCTCGCGCTACCCTTGAAGGTAATGGAGAAGAGCCGGCACTTGAGAGCATCGGACATGTTGCGAATGGAGACCACATCCTCAAACCACTGAAGATGTCCCACCGGGTCGTCCTTGCCGGAGTAGTACGAGAGGACTGGCTCTCTGAAGTTGTCGGGGACGAGGGCTGCGAGGATCTCGTCGCAAAAGGGGCTCCTCCCTTCCTGGCGGTGGCGAGTATCCTCTCCGCTCGAGCAGTCATACTCGCTCCATCGGCGAGTATCTCCATACCTCGCCGAGAGTTCTGGTTCTCGAAACCGGATTCCCTGACTACTCGCCGGGTGATGCCGCGGCGGGATCACCGGCTCTCCATTCGCCCAAGCGGGCTCCTTCCCTGCTCGCCGAGTTGGTATCTCCTCGCCAGGGGGTGTCCGGCGGCGGGGGGAAGTCGCCGTCACCTCAGGCGGATTGGACAACCCGACGAGTATTGCCTTCTCCACTCTTCTTGCGAACTCTTCAAATGCCGCCACCGTCACATACTCGCTACCTTGCCCCGGGACTCCAGCTCCCGCCGAGTTACCTCCCAACTCGCCCCGGTCTCCACCATCGGCCATCTTCCGACCACGACTTTCTTCTTCGGTCGCTATCCACGCTCACCGCACCAAGTGTTGAAGCCGAGAAATTCTCAACCTCAGAAATCGGACAAGGCAACCTGAAGTTACTGGTCGACCAGTCGGGAAGATGATCTCTGGTCAGGAAACAGGAACGAATTGCGCAAACAGGACCCCAGGTCGCTACGGCGGGAAGGTCCCACCACGTACCCAGTTGCTTAGGAGAAGCAACCCCTTCTCAACCAGATTGGCCGAGCTAGGTACGAAGGAGGCGAGCTGAGCAATAACGAGTCAAGGGCAGTTGCTGGAACTCGCGAGGGCTCAGGCCGAGAATTGCTTGCCTCTCCTTCGTACCCCTGGGGTCCTATTTATAGGGAAAACCAAAGAGAGGAGGGGTCTTACTTATACCCCACCCTGGCGAGTTGGCGACTTCCCTGGGGAGCTCGCCTGGAAGAGGCGAGTATCTGGCCATAGTCGCCACCTGGCGAGTTGGCCTGGGGAACTCGCCAACTCACCCGAACCTTCCGCGGCCCGGGGTGCTGGTCTGGATCCCCACCTCGTCTTGTTGACTTAGACTTTTGATGACCTGGCGGTGGTAGGGCCCTCCCTCGTCGAATATGGGTTGTACAATATCAATTTTTAATATCCCCGAGATCATAAATATTGGAACCGAGATTCGGTTCCACCTAGAGTTCGGACCTAAGGTGCAACTCACACCTACTTCTCTCAAGTCGTCCCTTGGTAAGAGACCTGAATTTGGGAAATGACCATTGGCTCTAGCGCGGAGGTCCCACCTCACACCTGAAAGACTTTTGAGATCTCCCCCTCCCGAGTCAATGCTGAGCTAGGTGCCTTGAAGGATGAAGGCGGAAGATGAAGATTGGTGAAAAACGGATCCCTCTCCAAGCCACCTCAAGGGTCTATTTATAGATTATTGGGGTGGCCTGCCAATAGCGCAATCATGTTGCTCTAAAATTACTGAAATACCCCGGTGTTGGTCTGCAAACAGCAAAACTCCGCTGTTCTGAACATCTATTAGCAACCCAGGGCAAAATAGCGAGTTGTTCAAGTCGAGCGAGTTGCTCAAGCCGGGCGGGCTCCATGGTTTCGCCAGGCGATAGTGATGTCGCCAGGCGACACCCTAAAAAAGGCCGGGGCGGGTATTGGCCTCTTGTCGCACCCCCCCCCCCTGAAAGGGGCCGGGGCGAGTGCCTGCCTCCCGCCGCACTCTCCCCCTTGAAACAGGCCGGGGCGGGTGCCGACCTCTCGCCGCACCCGCCCCCTGAAAGGGGTCGGGCCGAGTGTCGGCCTCCCGCCGCACTCGCCCCCTTGAAACAGGTCGGGGAGGGTGCCGACCTCTCGCCGCACCCGCCCCATGAAAGGGGCTTGGGCGAGTGCCGGCCTCACGCCGCACTTGCCCCCTTGAAACAGGTCGGGGCGGGTGTCGGCCTCTTGCCGCACCCGCCCCCTGAAAGGTGTCGGGGCGAGTGTCGACCTCCCGCCGCACTCGCCCCCTTGAAACATGTTGGGGCGGGTGTCGGCCTCTCGCCGCCCCCGCCCCCTGAAAGGGGTCAGGGCGAGTGTCGGCCTCCCGCCGCACTCGCCCCCTTGAAACGGGCCGGGGCGGGTGCCGGCCTCTCGCCGCACCCGCCCCCTGAAAGGGGCCGGGGCGAGTGCCGGCCTCCCGCCGCACTCGCCCCCTTGAAACAGGTCGGGGCGGGTGCCGACCTCTCGCCGCACCCGCCCCGTGAAAGGGGTCGGGGCGAGTGCCGGCCTCCCGCCGCACTCGCCCTCTTGAAACAGGCCAGGGCGGGTGCCGACCTCTTGCCGCACCCGCCCCCTGAAAGGGGTCGAGGCGAGTGCCGGCCTCCCGCCGCACTCGCCCCCTTGAAACAGGTCGGGGCGGGTGTCGGCCTCTCGCCGCACCCTCCCCCTGAAAGGGGTCAGGGCGAGTGCCCGCCTCCCGCCGCACTCGCCCCCTTGAAACGGGTCGGGGCGGGTGTCGGCCTCTCGCCACACCCTCCCCCTAAAAGGGGTCGGGGGGAGGCAAATTCTTCATCCCCCTACTAGTATATCATATAGATCAACAATAAATTGATCTCCAAGAGTGCAACCCCCCCCCCCCCCCCCAAAAAAAAAAGCTTAAAAATGCGTAGCAAGTCTTAAGCCTTGCTTGGAATCTCTCTCCGTGAATACGGGGTTGTATAATAAATGATATTTGTGAGATCACAAATAATCTTCTGGAGATCATTAATGATCTTTTGAAGAACATTTAAAAAAAAGAAATAGTCACATCACCTTTTTAAATAGTGCAAATTCACTTTTTTAAATAGCGCTTATTTCAAATGAGAAAAGAGAACCGTGTGGCGACATCATAGCAGCCCCGTCTCCAAATTTGGAGACGGGGCACGGATCGCAAAATTTCTCAAAGACAGGACAATGCTGCTTATTTTTGCAGGAGTCTGAGCACAACCAGTGGCACGAGTGCCATAGGTAGAGTCTGCGAGTGTCAGTGGATTATAGGAGATCAGTATCCGAATTTGGCTCATAGAGAGCGTAAAAGATTTAACTTTTTATCCATATCTTGAAAAGCTATAAATATGCAAAGAGAGAAAAATTAAGGGAGTTGTTATAGACAAATCATGTTTGGCTATATACAAATCGATATTTAAAGTTTTTTAGGGTCATTTGAACTACTATACACAAACCATATAAATAGAGCAATGTTAAAGGCACACATGTTTTGGCTATGTGCACACAAATGTTATGTGCACACGATTAAATTTTATTTGCAACCAAAATCTATATGTGCACACAAAATAAAAACTTGTTTTTTTTCATGTCCTTCCCTCTCACTCTGAAGGAGAGGGGTCGCCGGCGTGAGCTCAAAGGGGAGGAGTCATCGCCGTTAGGAAAGAAAGGCACAGACTCGTCGGCAAGATGAACTCAGGAGCAAGAGAGGGGTCGTCAGCGTAAGTAAATGAGGTCGTCAGCTTCGTCTTCCTGCGAATTGGGGAGGCTGGATGCTGGTCGATGAGAGTACAAATGCCGAGATCGAGAAACACTAAGGCTTCGTTTGGTTCGGCGTTTCACCGCCTCCGTTTGGAGCAAACGCCACCGAGCGTCAGGTAAACAAACGATCGTCGGCGTCGTTTACTCCGTTTGCACTCGTAGCAAGGAGGGAACGACCCCCGCCTCTCCCCTCCTGTTCCAAAGTGTCGTTTCGACCCACCGGATGCACCCGCCACCGCCGAACCAAATATTGCCTAAGACGTCGTGCGAGCTGTGATGAACAAATTGCTGACTGCGCATAAAACTTTTTGACTTCCGAAAAGGTGTCAAAATAATATGATTTTAACTAACTATGTGTGTGCACATAGCCAAAATATGTGTGCATTTAACATTGCTCTATAAATATCTAAAATTACCTAAGAAATCATTTCTAACCCTAGTTGTCCCCCTAAATTTTCTCTTTTTTATCCCGATCCCTCGCTTCCCTCGCCATCGAACATCCCCGAACGACAGCACAGCTCGCCGGCGAATATCCCCAAACGACGACGGCATCCCCGACAGTTGAACATCCACGACCGACGACAACCCGCGGTAAAGAAGATGTGTAAAATATGATACCTGATTCTTCACGAGAACTTGACTTGCGTGATTATTCCTCGTACCCTGAATTTCTCCACTTCCCAGTGGATCAAAGATAACATATTCATGGTCGTCGTTGATGTACGCTAATAAAGTGTTGCTTCCATTCTTTAAAGGTTCGAGTGATAACATATTCATGGTGGTACCAGATAGAAGATCCAAGCAGCCACATTAATTGATCGCTTCGGGCATAAATTTTCATACAAATTCAACTCATTTTTTTAATTATTCGATACAATTTATGGCATGTATAAGGAAGAACAACAAAGTATTTAGGATTTGAAATGCTTAGTATCTGGATGATGATGATGATATGCTGCTTCGATGGATGATATCCACGCCTCTCGGAGGGCATCTCCTTGTATGATCGATATGTGCACGTTAAGTGCTCGACCAAATGCCCAGGTGAATATATTTTGAAAGTATTTGCTTGAGTGCTCCTATGCCTCTTCATAAGAGAAAACCTTTGCATGCAATATTTCTTATTATAATTTTTTCTTTGCCTAATTTATGATGAATGTGATATATAAATCATGATTATTGTAGTTTTTGAAAAAAATTACTGCATTAATTTTGATGATCTAATATGATATAAAGTGTTTATAACAAATCTATTTTTTTATTTTTGAACTGCTTGTATATGATAATTTTGTCTGCATATAACAATTTTTTGTTTACACTAATTTGTATATAGTAAATATTTGTATATAATCAAATTTGATTTGTGTATAACAACTCCCAAAATTAATTTACAATTTAAAGATTTGAAACTAACGAGAAAATAATGAGTTTTGTATATAAATAGAGATACTATTCAACTGTTCAAAATTTGCTAGTTGAGACCACAATTATCATCTCCTTAATTTTTGAATGCATTAAAAACTTCCTATTTTTTTCTTGCAGAAATACAAAAAGTCACCCAAATTTTTTTATAAAATATTATATGGAAAAGGACTAGTGAGTTATGGTTTAATCATGCAATAAGTATATCAAAAGTAAAGGAGAAAATGCCAAAAAAAGTGTAGGCCAAGAAAGAAAAACTGAAAACTATGACCAAGTCAAATAATTAATGGAAAAAAGCAAATTAAGATCAAAATTTAAAAGAAACACATAAACCATTGTCTAATTCTGCAGCTTTGTTTTGTTTGCGATGTGCGGTCCAATAAAAGCAAGCTTACGTGGCTAAAGATGGCGATATTTTTGTATCCCATTAACATATTTATTTCCTTGGTTTGTTTATAACGAGTTGCCAGCTATATGTCAACGAGAATAATTATGATTGGGAAAATTATTTTGGGAAAACCTATTTCCATATCTTTTTCTGTACATTTATATATATACTATACTAGCAGAGTGTAGTCAATCTCAGGGTTCCCTATGCCGACAGTACATTAACTATTTATCATCTCTGTTGTTATGAATTGTTAGTTTAGTCGTGTTATCTTAGCTCGAGAGCGAGTCAAACTCGCAAATGGCTAAAAAGTGCTAACCTGGGAATTTTACGTGAAAAATCGGAAAGGGAAAAACTATGGGGTCTAGCCCACTTCAGACAATCCATAGTTAATGTTTAAGCACACAGTTGTGTTGGCCAGAGTGATAGACCACTGCTTATTTTACAATGGTTAAGTGAATTGAAACTATGTGCACCGGTGCACTCTTAAGATCTATGTGAGCGGGCTCGATCTTCAAATCTGCGTGCGGGCATGTTGCTTGAATCTACATGTGTGGGTGTGTTCTTTGCGATTTTTTACACTCATGTCATAAGCTGCTAAGTGTCGTCGTGCCGTGAGCGTCAAAAAGAGCAAGATTTGCTCTCGTTGGAAAATTTTCAATGCCGCTACACGAAAACACAAGATTCGAAGGCTTCCTCCAATTATCCCTCATTCAAATGAAGTAGACCCACTTTTCTAGATTGTAAGAGGTGCGCAAAAAAAATTTCGTTAACATAATTAATTGGTGGATGAATAGAAAGCCTTGGTTTATGTCCATCTGATCGCCAATTTTGATGGTTGAACAATTTTGTCCCAGTGCGAATTCGAGCGGCCTGATCAGGTTCGTCAGAGTTTGGACAGCCGAAAGCGGTAGTTATCTTGTTGAAAAAATGAAATTGCTCGGAACTTCATAAAAATTAAATGAAATTGCTATAACTTCATAAAAATTTCAGTGAAGCTTTGTCTCACGGTTACAAGTCTGTTGGTGCAGACTGTTTCTCGATTGGAGGTTTGGAGGTCAAGAGCTCCTGCAGTGATCGATAAAATGTGTGATAGGTGAAGTAGTTGTCCCGCGAAAATTCAACAAAAATATTTGATTGAATAATGTAGTATTTAGTACAGTTTTTCGAAAGCAAACCACTATCCCTTTAAGATCAAAATTTTGTTGGGCGGTGAGCGGCATCTTTCAAAGTTTCAAATTTCTCCTACACATTAATGACGTAAAGGCTTGTTGAAGAGGGGAGGAAATTGTTGAAATTGTTGAAGTGGTAGTAGATGTGGGTGGTCTGAAGTGGCAGCCGCACTGCTCGTCGAGACCGTCGCGGCCTGGTGGATTAAAGTCGGCGGATAGCCGGGTTGTCCTGTTCTTTCCTCCTGCAAAAACTCATGGTGAGGTAACTGGGCGGTTAGGGTTGTCTAACCACGGATATGGCGGACTCATCTGAAGTTCGCCGAGTCCGACATGTTTGTTCTTGCAGGCTCATCTGGAGCTCGCCGAGTCCGGCTGTCTTCTGTGCTTGCGGTAGGGTGATGAGATCGTGGAGATTGACACGGTTGCTTGGTCTGTTGGTCACCTGGAGACCGCGCTGTCTGGATAGGGGCAGTCCGCAATTGTGCGGACTGGTGTTGTTATTCGGCATTGGCGCGGTCTTGTTCTCAGGTGTCGCGGTTAGTTTGAAGATGGCGGAGTTTGCTTGTGGTGGACTTGGTCACGGGAGTGTGACAAGTCTGGTTGTTGTCTAGTCCGCGGTGATCGTCTAGTGCGCGGTCTGGTTGCAGAGTCCGCCGAACTGCGCGGATTGGATGTGGAGTTCGGCAGTTCGTCATTAGCGTGAGGTGGATCCCGACGCGTGGTTGAGGTGTCCAAGTCTACGCGGACTGATGGTTTTATCCACTCGGCTATGCGGACTGTCAGAGTTGTCTGCATTGTCTTGCGGGTTAGTTATGCGGATAGAGTGGTGTGTCCACACTTCTTGCGGACAACTCTTTCTTCAGTGGCGGACAGATGCTTGTATCCGCACTTGTGCGGATACGTGGTGCTAGTTGCAGGATTGACGAGCGGTTTTCCTATCGCTATGAGTAGTGACGGCACTCCTCTTCACGTCTATAAATAGGAGTTTACGGCTCGTCATATATAATTGAGAACAGTGAGAACTCAGCTCGCGCTTAAAACTTGCAGTTGCGCGACTAAGTGAGGTTGGCTATCTGTGCAAGCTGTGCGGCTAGCGTCAGGCGGCTAGACACTAGTGGAAGCTTGGTGTGGATTAGTTCGCAGTAAAAAATCGGCAGATAACAGCAGGTCGCGGTTTCTGCGACTTGAAGTCACCTTACTCGGGGTTGCGGATAGAGTTTGGAGTTTGCCCGGCTTATTAGCGGATTTTGTTTCTTGATCGTCAGCATTCAATAACAGGCAGTCCGCATGGCTAGTTACAGACAGAGGCAACTTGGCTGATCTTGGCGGACAGAGCTTGTGGTTTGAGCAGTTTGTGCGGATTACTACTTGCCTTCTGTTGTGATTGAGTGTTCCTGCGACCTTTCTAAGCTTCCAATCATAAATTTCTCCTGCACATTAATGACATAAATGTTTGTTGAAGAGGGGAGGACGTATACCTCCCCACGCTTTTAGGTTGATGATTGGCAGCCAGAATTAGGGGGCAGTGGACTCCGCCCCTTCGTTCCACCACACGTTTGGGCTTCGGCCATAGTGTAAGGAAAGGAGAGACCGGCCTAGACTGGGCCAATCTGGTTTGAATATACATTTTTCGTGTGAATTGCTCCGGGGCGCCATTTGAAGGCTAAATGAACTTGGAATCGCGTGAAATTAGCCCCTTGGAATCGTCTAGATGAGCCAGTCGAGATCTCGGCTTTATTGGTACGATCTGACCACTATGATTTCTGGAGCACCCATCAATCTTCATGTGATATATGGTTGGTTTGAACATTCAAACATGTTGAATAATTAAAGTTTTATTGAAGATTTTAGATATGCAAGTCTTCAATTAAGACTTTTCTTACTCAAAGTTGCAAGTTCATTAACCTGAAAACTTCCAAGAAATGTTAAGTTTAAGCATGAGAAATGCTTATAAAATGAGATCAATGGAAGTCTGTATCATCATCGCGGAGGAGAGAAGTCAAATCCGCTTCTGAGAGAATGGATGAGAAAGGAGGTGTTGTGCGCAATGGGTTGCATCGATCTGGACACGACAACATCAATAGCAGACTACACACAAAAAGTGGCACTGGGTTGCGTAGATGAAACAAGGGCAAGTATCGGTGGGGCGGTACGTTCTTCGGTGGTCATGGGTCGTCTAACGACGAAGAAGCTTCATTCTTTCATGAACCTTGTACGTCCGCTATGATAACGGATTACAGACAAAATTTTATTTGCTCTGCGGATTGTATTGTTTTTTGCCTTTATCTATGACATTTATCCGACGCACTGTAATTTCTCCTTATTTGAGGAGCGGCAATATTATTGTTAGAAAAGTATTGCAGAGTTTTCATTTTTTTTTCTTGTATTTTTTACTGCCCTTGGGTTATTCCGCATCATTCCCAATAAGTGGTATCAGAGACAGGTTCGTTAGGAGACCGGTGAATGGACATTCGGGGAAAAGGTCAGACTGTGGTGATGAATGACCGGGTCATCTTCTCATCCTTTCAAATTTGACCTTGGAGCAGGTCAGGTTTCACTAGTTTGTGTTGAGGACCATCACAACAGGGAAGAACACAACTCTAAAGAGATTTTATGTGGAGAAGTTCGATGTTGGCAGGAACTTTAGCATATGACAGATTTAAGTGTTATGCTGATTCAGCGTGGCCTAGTTTGAGTCTTGCAGCGGCGTGACAAATTGCCCACAAAGGTAAATGATGAGGATTGGAAGGATCTTGATTAAAGATACACAAGCAGTTTCAAGATATGGGTCGCTGACGATGTACTCTTCAACATTGTCGCTAAATAGATAACAGATAAGGTTTAGGAGTAACTGGAGCGGATGTACCTGTCAAAATCCGTTACGACAAGATTGTTGTTGAAGCAATGCCTCTATGCGTTGAAAATGCAGGAAGGTGGCAAATTGCAGGAACACTTCAAAATGTCCAACGGTCTTCTGAGTCAATTACATGTGGTTGGCTCGAAAGTAAAGAAATAAGAAAAAGCCTTCTTGCCTCGTACCTCCGACATCCAATAAGCAAATGTTGATTATACTCCTGTATGAGAAGGTTACAGTGGGGCTAGATGAAGTAACTTCTGTGATATTGTCCAGTTAGATGTTTAAGAACCCCACTCCTATGGGTGACCAGATCTGATAACGCATGGACACGAAAGAAGTTTTAACAAAGGATCGAGTGGTGCACACGCTTGGTCGACGTCGAAGAAGGCAATGATGTGTTTCCACTTTAAACAAGTTGGTTGCATTATGAGACATTGTCTGCAATGTGCAGAGAGTTTTAACACTTTAGGTGATTCTAAGTTGCGAGCATGGTAACACTAGACTTGGAAGGAGTTGACAGTTTTTATTACACCACTAAGAGTCATGGCGACTCTAATAGCTAGATGCTTGATTCTAGTGCATTGCAGGACACCTTCTCATATACGTTGATGTTCAGTTCCTTAGAGGGAACGACTGGGTCAGTCATTCTGGGTGATAACTTGAGAAGTGAGGTCACATGGATATGGATGGTGTACTTGTAGACGCATGAAGGGGCGATATTTAGATTTCAGAGGGTGTATCTGTTGCCCAAGTTGTGCAAGAATCTTGTGTCAATTGGCAGATTTGACTCAGAGGGCTGCATCTAGGCGGCTAAGCTTGGAGTTCTAACGCTGATGTGAGGGTGCATCGTGCCCATGCAAGTTGTACAATGGTATAGGCTATATCAGTTGTTGGGGACCACATTACGAATTGGTGGGTGTTGATTTTATTGGCTCCTACCCGGTTCAAGTGGACCGGGCCACTTTATATATATATACAAAAGCATGCAGAACATGCTTTGTATATATATATATATATATATATATATATATATATATATATATATATATATATATATATATATATATATATATATATTATATATATTATAATATATATAATATATATATATAAATTAATAAAAGCATGCTCCGCATGCTTTCATTAATCTATATATATTTATATATATATAGGATAGGAATTCAGACAGCAAGTGCAAGCCGCCTGGTAGAAGGAGTAGAGCCGGCCAACAGGAGGATCAGCTCTCTCTTGTTTGTGCACTCGGAGCGGTCGTGGCCGAGGGTGTTCGTCGCCGGTCTTGGAGGAGTTAACCGCCGGCGTTAAGAGAGTTGTTGTCGGGCTCGGTTGGAGTTGCTCGCCGGCGTTGCAGTGGAGAGACACGCTGTCGACGGCGTGCGTGTGTGCAGTTAGCCTCGACGGTGGTGGCGTTGTTCTCCGGTAGTGACGGTGGTGGCGTTGTTCTCCGGTGGTGGCGGTGGTTGCGGTTGAACGTCGGACCTCGACGTTGAAGGTTCGGTGAACCTTGTGCGTCCGTTGTGCTAGCGGATTGCAGTCAAGATTGTCCTCTCTCCCGCGGACCGAGCGTGTCCGGCTTCTCCGCGGCGTTTCTGTATCGGACGTTGATCATTATTGTGATATTTTTGTTATAAAATATTGACGTTATTTTTCTTTGTATTTTTGACTATTCAGTGGAATTTGTGGAGCCAATTCCTAACAGTGGGCACATGATTTCTGATAGCAATAGGATTGACAATAGTGGTGGTGCAATGGATTGCCTTCTTGGGTCTCAGGTTCATTAACGAGTGAGTTTCTGCGATCTTGTGTCGACTTTCCCAGGTTGATATGGTGTTGGATGGAGTTTATTAACACCTCGGTCAGTGAGGTGGTGTTCGTGCAAATACTTAGTGCAGTTCTGTACTGTGAGCAGATTCTCGGTGTAGTTCGGTGCTACTTGCAGATGACCTTAAGTTTCAAGGGCATCAAATGAGGATCAAAAATTTAAGAAACCAACGGCGGGATCTATGCAAAATACACTAAATCATGAAAAAAGTTTATACATGTGTCAAAATTCAAAATGCTAGCTTCGATTTGATAGAGATATATTATTGGTGGTTTTATGGCACGAAGAACTCTGAATCGAGTCATGATTCTTCGGAATAAGTTGGCAAATTTATATGCACGAACCCTTACGTATAATTTGGGGTGCACCGTGCGCGCGCCCATGACACATGGGCATATGCATTGGGTGTGTGCCCCCAATATTCATGTCGGTTCATGCAGACATTACTCTTCGTGACTCTGGAATAAAAAACCATAAACACGTCTTTAGCACGCGGGCATGTATCGTGGGCATGTGCCTTCAAAAGTCACGCCTTTTGGTTCAGAATTGATGTCAATCGTTATCCTACCATTTTGAGCGCACACCCTTGACACATAGGCATGTGCCTCGGGCCATGTGCCTCTAATACTGTGCAGTATATCATATATGCACATTCAAAAATTGGTCAAAAAAAACCAACACAATCAAACACTCCCATTTTCAAATGTTCTTGTTTGTGACTCTTTAGGCTTGTATATTACATCGACAATATGTTGAATCCTTGACTACTATATCACAATTCACAAGATTCCAACAAATGATGTTTAATGCAGAAGATGTTTCATGCAAATGATGTTTCGTGCAGGTGATCATGATTGAAATTCAAACCAATATGGTGTTTTAATATGGCTTGTTTGAATATTCAAAACTGATGGCTAACTAAAGTTTTGATTGAAGACTTTAGATATGCATAAAGTCTTCAATTAAGACTTTTTTTCCTCAAAGCTACATGTGCATTAACTTGGAAACTTCCAAGGAAGGTTAAATTTAATCATGTGAAATGCCTATAAAAGGACATGAATGGAGCTTCTTATCATCACCATAGAGAAGAGAGAACCCCAATCTACTTCTGGGAGAGTGTATCAGAAAGGAGGTGTTGTAAGCAGTGAGCTGCGACGATTTGGATACGACAACAACAACAACAGACTATACACAAAAATACTGGTAGTGGGCTGCGTAGACGCAAAAAAGTCAAGTCTTGGTGGTGTGTATCTCCGGTGGAATTGGGCCGTCTAATGAAGATGTGTCACGACCCGTTTCAACAAAAATTTAGAGTGCGCTTTGGGCAAGTCGTGATGTCACAGACATAGACAGAAAGAAAATTCATGTTTGTTAGGCGGAAGCAAAGATACTAATAATAGGTTTTAAAATAATTACTTTTAAGTAAAATAAATTTTTTTTATGTGGAGCTTTAAAATATGGCTAAAAATTTGATGCACATGTATTTTATTAAAACTCATGATACAAATTTTATGCTATGACAGTCTCAGATAAATGAATTTTGCAAATAATATTAAATTCTAGTATATTTAATATTTAGCCTAGCAGTTGCCCGTGATAACAAAAAAAAGTGGTTGATTATAATTATTACATAAAAAAAATATCCGACGGTAAAAGAAATGAAATATAAACATAGAACCTGACATGACAAGGAGGTAAACTTCTAGAAGTTGGAGCTTGACGCAGATCGAGCTAGCTCGAGATGCAGGCACAGACACGGACGATAAGGTAAATTCAAAAACAAGAAGGGAAAAAACTTCAAAACATTGAAATAAACAGTGAGCAAGAAAAATAAAATAAGAGCACCTGTGTTTTCTCTCATCTCCAAGTTGTAACGAGCAGCGGTCTGTCGCCCTCGATTTCTCTGACACGAGTAAACCGCCGCTGATAGTAAAGTTTGACTTCTACTGAACCGGTCACGTGATTTTTTACCCAATTTACAGGTTTTCCACGTTAAAAATCGTCCCGGGCATTTCTCTACTTACTCTATGACTCTTTGCCATTTCGACCGCTCCACGGACTAAGATAACCTAATTTAGTCTGGTACCTCTATCAGAAGCCTCGAGCGGCCCGCAACACATGAATTGTTAGTTTCTTCGTCTTCCGTCAATTCTGCGCCTTTCATATTGTGCTGATCCAATTTGCGGCTAATTTTTTAATACGTTCAACCACATGTAAGAATCATGCGTAAAATGAAATTTTCTTCATATTTGTTTTTTGGGTCATCAAAAAAATCATGAAATATTGATCCTTGCATTTTTCTGATCATTTTAAGTAGTCATATGTATATATTTCGATTTGAAAATACACATTCAAAAAATAATTTTACAATTGCATTTTACAACTGTATTTTACTACTTTTATAACTGCATTTTACACTGAAAATGCAATCCATTTGCCACTGCATTTTACATTACAATTGTATTTTACACTGAAAATGTAGTTCCGCAAGATCCTTTATATACGTTATGCCTACAGAATTATTATTCTCAACTTTTAGGTGCTGACCTGGCCAACTTGCCAAAAGTCGCCCAACCGCAAATTCACTTTTCAACATTATAAACCCGTAATAGAGTCATTATTAAAACTTGAAGCTGCAGGAGTTGCTAGCTGCTGCTATTGTTGATGTTTCTTATGCCAGCAATGCATGCGGCCTACTAATTGTCCTCCGCCTACAGTTTTTATATATTGAATTCTAATATAACGCGCTGCTGCCTTTTTATGTTATATATATAACAGCTTTTTGGAGTTGTTTAATTTCTGCATGCATTGGGATTAATTCTGTCCGCCATGTTACCTCTACTTTCTCAATTGGCTCCTGCTGCATGGTTTTGTTCCTGGCCTGGCCGGTGCGCACGCTTGAACATTGTATGCATGTATTCATGCGTTTCGGGGTCTTCTTATTGGCCGGGGACGACACTGGATATATAAAAATGCATATATAATCTTGGCTGGTCTTTTAATTTTTTTTGGCTCTGCCTATGTTTTGTGTTAGTATTTGGACCATTTACACGATAAGAATCTACCCACAAAATATCACAAACAAAATATTTACGTGAAAAATTCTCTCAACTTAAATGAATCAGAAACCACGGGGCCCCAAAATTCCTTTGCTTCATATATATATACTGGTTGGCTTAATTAATTCCCTCACTGCTTTTACTTTTCATAGATTATTATTCAATTCCTCCATCCGAAGGCTTTATTTCCCAAAAGAATTTTTACATGCTTGGCAAAGGCATCTCTCAGCCCTTGCATCGCATATGCAAACTCGTTCTCGAAATGACTCTCGTATGTACACGTAAAAATGCATTGCATTAATGTTTCTAAGCGTATACCCTCAGGGTCGGTATCCTATAAATAGTCAACACAACTTTTATTTAAAGGTGCACAATTTTTTGATTAAAGCAAAAACAAAAAAAAGGATATGAGAATACTAGTGAACCCGTCGAATTAGCCAAGATTAAATCTGGACAATTAAATGTCTACTATCCATTTGAGTTCAAATGAAGAGAATCCTGATACGTTTGCTCGCTCATGTTAGTTAGATTGAAATGCATGTAAAGGTTGGAAGTCAAGAAAATTAGGCATAGTATTTTCAACTGTTTTGAAAAAAAAAAGACTTAAAGGATGATGAGATTGTTTATAGTATCCCTAGGCTCCATATATAAAGTCTAATTTCACTTGTATATTTTCATCAATTGAGAGTATCCTTGAAGCACATGCTCAAGCTCAAGTCTCAACAAACTCATGTCACCAAATGCTGTATGACAATTGTTATTAGTCTTTGCACATTATATATATTTATCATGAAATAGTATATAAAGCAATTGTTCTAGATATTCTCTATGTGCATATATGTCAATTAATTAGTGGCCCTAACTTCTTGCAATATAATTATTATTTCAATGATTAGAAGTTTTCATATTGCTTGGAATCAAATAAATATGTTGCTCATGCTAGCTTGACTGCCTTGTATGCAAGGGTGGATCTAAGGGAGGTGTGTTGGGGCTTGGGCCCCCAAAAATTTTTGCAAAAAAAATATCAGATTTGGATTACTCTTGCGGAGACAATGAATTTTAATTACTGATTATATGACAGAAATGATGGCTGAATGAGTGAAACAAATTCAATAAAATAGAGATATTCAATTTGATTTTGTAGATTTCATTGGCATAACATTGAACTTAAAGATTATGCTCAATGGTTTATATAAAAATAACTAAGGCTATCTTTGGCGTGGCTTATTGCAGCTTATTTGCTCCGATAAGGTTGAACAAAAATGTCATTTTCATATCAAAATCTTATGTCTCAAACTAGTTTCTTTTTTGAAACATTTGTCATACCACATATATATTCTATGACAATGACGTTTTTGTTCAACCTCATCGGAGCAAATAAGTTGCGATAAGCCACATCAAATGCAATCTAAATAAATACGAGAGAGTAACCACTTTCAATAATAGAAATTAAAGAAAAATCTTCTTCATTGCCCTTCTTGTATGCTGCTATGATATAGGTTCTATTTGGCATGGTGGTGTGGTGATCATGAACGCGACAATTATGAACCGTTGTTCATGACCACCCGACCACACCTGGTCCTCCACTTTTATGTTTGAAATTAGTTTTTTTTTTTCTTGAGGTCATAATTATTGTCATGCCAAACATATATTCTATAATTATCACGTTTTTGTCAAAATTTACCAGAGCAAAAACTCACTGCCAAACATATCCATAGTTAATATCTATACTATATTTTAAAAAAAAAGGAAAAACTGTCTTTGATTAAACATTAAAAATGCCTAAATTATCCTTGCATTTTAAAAATGCCTAATGTAATGGTCAGAATACCGTCGTGATCGGAACACTATCGTGAATGGCCATAAGAGCAGAGCCCCATCCTCATCACTTGTTATATTAAAAGAAAAAATACTCTTTGTTACAACATTATGTTATCCACTTTTACCCTCCCCCATTACAAAATTTTCAAAATTAAACATTCAACTTTTCAAATTTGCCCATATATTACAAACTTTTTAAAAATTTAATAAACACATCGTATTAATGTTGCGGTCAAATTCGGCGCTCTTGTAGACCAGTCTAAATTGTGTTGTCTTAGCCCGGAAGCAATCAAGCATGCAAACAGTCAATGTAAATTAAGACGACTGACAATGCATATTTTAAACGTGAAAAACCTCAGAAAGAGATAAAAATTACGTGATCGGAACTATGCCGATCAAACCTCCACTATTCTCTGGAGTGTTACAAGACTTGAATAAAAGGCGAGGGCGACAGATCACTGCTCCTTACAATTTGTAGAGAGAATCCCGGGGGTGACAGATCATTGCTCGCGGAACTAAGTATCTTCTTGGTTGCTACAGGAAGCGCTGCGTTCTAAGCGCTCTGAAGTATTTTGTTGAGGGTGCGCGTTCTGCACGGCTTAGAGTTTGTGGCTTGTCCCATGTTGCTTATGGAGGAGTCTGGAGCGGAAGGCTTTATGTAGAGTCTGGGCGTTGCGCGCATAGCAAGGTGCAAGCAAAGTGAAGCGTGTGTACGTAAGGACTGGTCGGGCAAGAGCCGACCCGGAACGAGGCGGCGACGACCGGGAGGTCGAGGGGGCCGGCCGAGAACGAGGCGGCAGCGGCCGTCCGGGATACAGGCCACGACCCCTCGCGCTCGTGTATCCCTCGCGGTCGCGTGTGTGAGACACTGAGGCGGTTCGGTGGCCGGCCGCGGGCCCTCGCGATCGCGAGGCACGGGGTGTAATACTCACATCCGTCGCATGAAATATAACAGAGGGTCCGGCCGAGACCCCACGCCATATTCCACAGACAGTCAGCGGGGTTACATGTTGAATATCATAAGACCAAAGAATCTTAACTCAGAACATTCTAGCATAAGTTTCATGGTTACCCAAACTCAATTCATGTTAATGTTCACGATTATACATATCATGAATATTTTACAAAATACACAAAAGTTATGGTCTTAAGCCCTTACAAATATTTTTTTCCAAAAGAGTGGTTTACAAATATCGGCGCGTAGGCTGACCACACATAAAAAACACTAAAAGCTCTATGCTTGGCCTTCGAGGGTCGGCATAGCATCACAGGGCTGCAACCCGCTATTTCCCGCTCGGCTCTCTAGCACCTGCACAGGGACATTCCACCGGATGGTGGCAAACAAGGCAACGGTCAGCTTTAGCTGACCAATTTATAACGACCATACCTCATACCCGGGGCGGCGGTATTTCTTCCCTGCAGGCATAGCATTCATATACAGCATATACAGATATATCACAAGAAAGTGCAACCCAAGCACCATTCAATATATCACAAACGTCTGCATCAACTGTCAAACGTTTCGTGCACTCATGGCACATTATCGGTATAACGAATAATCAGGGTCCCACCATCGTTCAGAGGTCCAAGACATAACGGTCAACTTTGAGCATTTCCTGTCTAGCATATAGCCAAAACTCTCCTCACTCGTGCCAACGGTCTATAATACCATGACTTAGGGCGGGTACAGTTCAACATTTTCTCGTTGCTCAAATCGGCATGCCATAACCGAAAGCCGAGCTTCCATGGCTCTACATGGACAGACGCGGGTCACATCACATTTCCCGAGGAGTTAAACATAACCGCGTTACATTTAAATAGATGACTCTCACGGCCATCAGAGCTGAGCACCCAGGCTACAGCTCACATACTAGCCAAAACGGTCTCCGAGAGACAGGCTTGGTAATCGAATGCTATCTGGGAGTTATCGCCAGCGATAGCCACTATCACCTGGTGTTAACAATAGAACTTCTCTTTCTGTACTCAGACTCGGACACAACTGGAACATCTGTCCAGAAAAACCTGCAGCATCTTGCAGTGCCAGAAAAACTGGGCTTTCACAAAATATAGCTCATCAAGAGCTATCGCCAGCGATACTCACTATCGCCCGGATATCCACAGTTATCCAAAAATCGTGGTATTTTCTGGGCATTTTCCTGTAGCGCATCCCCAGTACTTCCTGCTACTGATTTCACAGGCACAACCCCTCGGACTCCATAAACTACCCGTTTATACTTGAAGTTTTCTCCGGCACGCAAATTAAAACATCACTAATCTAGACCAACCTGTCCGGATGGGCTTCACACAGCATGTCTATTCCGTACTGCAATTTCCGGATTCTATATGCAAAAATACACAGGGATATCACGTATCAACCCATCAGAATTCCCTTCGTTTTTCCACTTTTTTGGTGGGGGATTTCATGCATATGCAAAAGGAGGACTTCACTTGTCCAAGAAAGAAGATCGTTACCCTTGTAGTTCGTTTCGGAGCGATGAACAAGCTTTCTATCCGGCTGGAAAGGAGCGTCTCGCTTTCCTCTTCACGGATCTTGCTTCGGTTCTTGATTCCGACCACAAGATCTCTTTCACTAAGCTTGCAAATTTTCAGCCTTCTTCTTTCTTAGCTCTTTCTTCTATAAGAACTTGATGAAAAAGAGAAGACAGTGTGAGAGAAGAGAAATGACTTCTCTTTTCTCCACTCTTCTGCTTAAGTGACCTCGGGATTTATCTCAGCCACAGGATCCTGTCATCAATAGTAATAAAGGGCCAAGATTTAAGCTGACAAGTCAAACTTATCGCTATCGCCTGGCGATATAGTCGGTAGTCACTTTGACCACAGTCAACCACCGCTCATCGGCCGCTTACCGGCCATCCAACACGTTGTCTAGACCCCACGTGGTGATATCGCCACGTGATACCCACTATCGCCACTCTGATAGTTTACTCGACGATTTGTTGAATGCGTCGAGTGCGTCGAGTGCGTTGAGTGTGTCGAGTGCGTCAAGTGCTATCGCCAGCGATACCCACTGTCACCCAACCATAGCCACCTTTAAGTTTTGTTTCCAGTTTTTGGGGTGTCACACGGGGGACGGTACGACGACTGGTAGTGACCCCTCGCGGTCGCGAGGCACGGTACGGCGGCCGGGCGCGACCCCTCGCGACCGCGAGGCACGGTACGACGGTCGGTCGTGACCCCTCGCGGCCGCGAGGCACGGTACGACGACCGACCGCGACCCCTCGCAGCCGCGAGGCACGGTACGGTGACCGGTCGCGACCCCTCGCGACCGCGAGGCACGGTACGGCTACCGGTCGCGACCCCTCGCGACCGCGAGGCACAGTACGGCGACCGACCGCGACCGCGAGGCACGGTACGGCGACCTGCCGCGACCCCTCGCGACCGCGAGGCACGGTACGGCAAGCGGTGTCGACCCCTCGCGATCGCGTGAGTGCGGCCGGCCGCGACCCCTCGCGTTCGCGTGCTTGCGACCGCGAGGCCGGTCGCGGGCCCACACGCCAACGTGTGTGCAGCTGTGAGGCACGGCAAACCCTGGAGGTCGTGTGCATGCGGCCATGAGGCACGATGGTTCCTGGCGGTCGCGTAGCGCGACAGCCTGCAACAACCCCTTTCGGTCATATGCATACGCCCGCGGGGTGCAAAGGAGACAACCGATCGTGAGGCCTCGCGAAGGGCGGCCAGTCGTGCGGCCGGCCCGAGTCCTTGCTATCGCGCACGGCCAAGGGCTGCCGACCACGATCCCGATCGCAGGCGCGTGGCCAGGGGGCGGTCGCGGGCCTAATTTTTTCGTCTGAAGTCCGGACTTCAAGTGATCTCTAGGAGATCAAATATAATTTCCTGGAATCAAATATACTTCAGATCAAAATATAATCTCCAGGGGTCGAGTGATCTCCATGAGATCAAATATGATTCACAAGAGATCAAATATGAAACCCAGGAGATCAAATAAGATACCCAGGAGATCAAATAAGATCCTCTGGAGATTAAAAATATGATCGCCCGGAGTCCGGACTCCAGAAGGAAAAAAATTCCGCCGGACGCAGACCCTTGCAGCCGCGCACCGTCGACGTGCGCCCGATGGTCTAGCCGCGGGTGGCCGCCCGACAATTGCCTGCCGGATGGCGTGGCAGTTCCACCATGTGGTGTGCATGCACTGGCTGGGGGTTGTTTCAGACATGGGTTAATTGGAATGACTTTGGTCAACCCTACTTAGTCACCATGACCCCGACTAATTTAGTAGAGGATACAAGAATTCTAGCTATTCGCAGCCCATAATTCCTATAAATGAAGGACCCCATCAATTAAAAAACGTGCTCTTTTAGAGATTGCCACAGTGGTGAAGCCCCCTGCATATTACTCGTATTCTAAAAGGAAAATTTACTCTTATATAAAGTCTTCACATGAATTCTCTTTTTGTTATTACTCTCAACAAAGTAATTTTGTATCACTTGACCTGCAGCATCTAGAATCACAGAGAAAGCTTGGCCACTGCCACGGGAAGTGGGTCGAGTACTTCACACTATGCTCTCAAACCCAAATGTGGTGCCATAAACAAGCCATCAGGTGATTTGAGCCGCCGGATTAGCTCACTTGCATGTAACGAGCGCAAGAACGATCTGATTTCAGCAAGCGATTGAAGATTAACCCGATTGTTCAGATTTTGACGAGTTATTCTTCGTTGACGAGAGTTCCTCCATATAACCCAATGATGGATTACGAAGAGTTGTATATATTTACATATAAGAAGAAGATTGGTGCCACAGTTGCTAGCATACATAAATGTGGAATTAAAAGTAAGAACTCTATCCTCAAAGAAAGGAGGAGCCACGTTGATTTAGCCAAGTAAAAAAAACAATATGGGTGTCAGCAGTGACTTCAGCGAAGAAACCCAGTCTTCTGTATCAATTATACATTATTATACAATTGCTATACTAAAATAAATTTCTTTTTTAAAAAAAAAATGAGGTCACTAGTGAATATATAACGGTCACCTTTACCTTCTGGCCACGTGAAGCAATGTCCTCCATTCATAGAATATAAAAGCGGGAGACCTAAAATATTAAGCATAGAGAGTTGTGAAGATTGATATTAACTTTTACCTGATTTTTTTCTTTACAGCGAGGGTCAAATTAAGCTGCATCTCCTAAAATTTAGGACATGTCTTTAGAACCTTGGTTCTAAAATTAGTGATCGGACCTTCCAGGCCTTTATAGCTCCATTGGAGAGCGAAACAACTAAAGCCTTTCGCTTATTGAAGGGGGTCTATAATAAGCTGGCGAATCTCGATAGCACTGACGTTGTTGGGGCGATTTGGCACCTCTAACGGGACCGAGACGATCGCTCTTCAAATGGTTGAAGGTAGATCACTACAAAAAAAAAAGGATGGTGGCTACAGCAGCAGCATTAGTTAGGAGCACTGGGCTATTACTGCCAGAAAGAGCTTTTGCTGCAATGTTAACAGCAGTTTATATTGGAGGACAGAAGGCATGATGGTTTCTAAAACAAAGATTAAGGCTCCGTTTGGCGGGACTTATTTTCACCGGTCAAGAGGTTACGACAGCATGAACCGGACCTTCTTGACCGGTGAAAATAAGTCCTCTCAAACGGAACCTAAGTGTACTAAACAGCTTTAGAATATTGACATATGCAACACAGCGTGACAAAGTGAAGCCCGATAGTCGAATTTTTCGGCAATTTTGTAATTGATGACTTCATGTTCTCCTACATCACATAGCGCGTCAAGTGACGGGAGAGTGTGAAGGATCAAGCGCATACCCAACTGCACCAAAATCCCAGACTGTTGGAGAGGGCGCTACTTAATTTCTTAAATAAGTAGCAAAGCGCCACGGGTCAAGTGAAGGAACGCCGGAGGGACCTCCCCGCTGAGATCTTCCGGGTGTGTGGTGGGACCTCCCCGCTGAGGCTTTGGGTCAGTCTTTTGACCTTAGCAGCCAGTCAAGGGTCGAGATAAGAGAGAAGTAGGCGTCGGCTGCACTTTGGTTTGTGAACATTCGTTGGGGTCAATTTTGGCTTCAACATTGATCAACCCTACTTAGTCACCATGACCCCGACTAATTTAGTAGAGGATACAAGAATTCTAGCTATTCGCAGCCCGTAATTCCTATAAATGAAGGACCCCATCAATTAAAAAACGTGCTCTTTTAGAGATTGCCACAGTGGTGAAGCCCCTTGCATATTACTCGTATTCTAAAAGGAAAATTTACTCTTATATAAAGTCTTCACATGAATTCTCTTTTTGTTATTACTCTCAACAGAGTAATTTTGTATCACTTGACCTGCAGCATCTAGAATCACAGAGAAAGCTTGGCCACTGCCACGGGAAGTGGGTCGAGTACTTCACACTATGCTCTCAAACCCAAATGTGGTGCCATAAACAAGCCATCAGGTGATTTGAGCCGCCGGATTAGCCCACTTGCATGTAACGAGCGCAAGAATGATCTGATTTCAGCAAGCGATTGAAGATTAACCCGATTGTTCAGATTTTGACGAGTTATTCTTCGTTGACGAGAGATCCTCCATAACCCAATGCTGGATTACGACGAGTTGTATATATTTACATATAAGAAGAAGATTGGTGCCACCGTTGCTAGCATACATAAATGTGGAATTAAAAGTAAGAACTCTATCCTCAAAGAAAGGAGGAGCCACGTTGATTTAGCCAAGTAAAAAAAAACAATATGGGTGTCAGCAGTGACTTCAGCGAAGAAACCCAGTCTTCTGTATCAATTATTCATTATTATACAATTACTATACTAAAATAAATTTCTTTTTTAAAAAAAAAATGAGGTCACTAGTGAATATATAACGGTCACCTTTACCTTCTGGCCACGTGAAGCAATGTCCTCCATTCATAGAATATAAAAGCGGGAGACCTAAAATATTAAGCATAGAGAGTTGTGAAGATTGATATTAATTTTTACCTGATTTTTTTCTTTACAGCGAAGGTCATATTAAGCTGCATCTCCTAAAATTTAGGACATGTCTTTAGAACCTTGGTTCTAAAATTAGTGATCGGACCTTCCAGGCCTTTATAGCTCCATTGGAGAGCGAAATAACTAAAGCCTTTCGCTTATTGAAGGGGGTCTATAATAAGCTGGCGAATCTCGATAGCACTGACGTTGTTGGGGTGATTTGGCACCTCTAACGGGACCGAGACGATCGCTATTCAAATGGTTGAAGGTAGATCACTACAAAAAAAAGGATCGTGGCTACAGCAGCAGCATTAGTTAGGAGCACTGGGCTATTACTGCCAGAAACAGCTTTTGCTGCAATGTTAACAGCAGTTTACATTGGAGGACAGAAGGCATGATGGTTTCTAAAACAAAGATTAAGGCTCCGTTTGGCGGGATTTATTTTCACCGGTCAAGCGGTTATGACCGCATGAACCGGACCTTCTTGACCGGTGAAAATAAGTCCTCTCAAACGGAACCTAAGTGTACTAGACAGCTTTAGAATATTGACAAATGTAACAGTGTGACAAAGTGAAGCCCGATGGTCGAATTTTTCGGCAATTTTGTAATTGATGACTTCATGTTCTCCTACATCACATAGCGCCTGTGACAGGGGAGTGCACATTTAATCATCATTTCTTGATTTGCTGAGAAGGAAACCTTAGAGAGAGCCTTAGGCTCCAACTAAGCATCTCTATATAAGTATATAATTCAGCTGAAAGTATCTGAGCTAAATTAAGGCTCTGTTTCGGGGGACTTATTTTCACCGGTCAAGCGATTACAACCACATGAATCGGACCGTAATTAAGGTCCGGCTCATGCGGTCGTAACCGCTTGACCGGTGAAAATAAGTCCTCCCAAACGGACCCTAAGTCTTTGTTTGGCACGGCTTATTTGCTTCAGTGAGTTTGGTCAAAAACATCATTATCATAGAATGTATGTTTGGCAAGACAAATTATGTGACCGCTACCAATAAAATGAACTAGTTTTGAGCATAAAATGCATGAAATATTTTAGGTGAGGTCGGGCATTCAAGAACGACGGTTGATGACCACCACATTCACGACTGCCGTCACCATGCCGAACGAAGCTAAGTAAAAAAACGATGGGGATAGGGTCTAAAATTCAAATTATATGAACTTGTGGTTGAGCTCCCCCAAGAGAAAGAGCCTGATAAGCGTCAGTTTCAACAGTCTTGTATCAAACACTGTCAAAACTCATCAAATACCATCAACACAATGTTATAAGCTCAAGCCTTTTTTTAACTTGAATTATCATCAAACATTACTATGAAATATCAGAGAACACTATTATATACAGGCTGAAAAAAGTCTTTTAAATTAAAATTGAGGGAAAAGCACCTAAAATATAAATAATAATATAAACTACACTAAAACCGACATGTCCATTTTTATTCAATCATGAACATCATATCTGATGCTCGTGCCTCTAAAATTTCCTTCTTCACAAATCGATGGCCACATTAGTGAGTGGCAGGCACTAAGAGAAACTTATGAAACATAGTACATCAATTTTTTGTTCTCTCTATGTATGTGCCAAAAATGGGAGTTGCGGAGATGAGAATGCTTATGTGAATGTGCGAATACATGAGACTGGATAAAATTAGGAATGAATGTATCAGAAATAAGACAAGAGTGACACCAATTGCAGAGAAGATGAGAGAAGCTCGACTAAGATGGTTTGAGCACGTACAAATGAGAACATTAGAGACACCTTTTAGGTGTTGTGAGAGTTTAGTCACTAAAACATGTTAAACGGGGGAAGGGTAGACCAATAAAGATTTGGAATGAAATTATAAGAAAAGACATGATGTGCTTGAGTATTAGTGAGATTATGACTAAAGATAGGGTACAATAGCTACAAAAGATTCATATAGCCAACCTTACTATAGTGGGATAAAAAGGCTCTGAGTGTTGTTTATATATCTTTATTATATAAAAGTCTCGGTCGTCGTCGGCAAGGAGGAGGCCGACCACTTGCTGTGGTGTTGGGTGCTAGTGAGTGCGCAGCCATGAAGACCTAGCGTGGAGCTTACACTTGGCCGACCCAGAACGCGGGTGGAAAGCATCGAGAGTTGTTTACGCCACTGTTCGTGATCGAGCCATGCCTCAGAAACGCGCGTCAAGGGTAACGACTTTTCTTCTAGGGCAGGTGAAACCCTTAATTATCATATTTGCATGGAAGCCCCTCTCCACCGACGGGTGGGAGAAGAGTGCTCTCTAACGAGTCGATGTTTACATCCCCGCTATTAATTGCATTAGCACCCGGAAGCGCGAGTACGGTTTAGGCATGATGTGTGAAGCCCAACCGGACATGTTGGTTTGGATTGGTGATGTTCTGGGGTTCCCGGAGAAGACTCTGTGGAAGTTGAATATTTCGAAATGGGGGTCTGCCCGAGGCGGCAGTTAGTACTGGAGGTGTGCTCCAAGAAACACCCTAATGTTTGCACAAAGTCGTTGGATCGTCGGCATTAACTCCCTGGGAGTTTTGTCGTGTTTGTACAAAGCCCGTCTCTCGGAGACTGTAGGGCTAGTGTGTGGAGTTGTGCGCCTTGTGTGCCCAACTCAGGTGGTCGCGAGTGCCACCCTTGTTACATTACAATCGGTTATGTAGGCGATAACAGGCAAGGGGACGTTGACCCGCGTCGTGCGTGTTGGGTACGACGATTTGAGCAACGGGCTTGACTGAACTGTATCTGCACTATGTGGTGTAGTTCGACTACCTAAGGAAACTGGTGTGTTGTTACAGGCAGAGGAGAGAGACGAGGACCTTGAGTCACGGCTAGCGAATGCTCAATGTATTGTCGTCCAGTCTAGGACTGAGGATGGTGGTGGGACCCGGGGAAGTTCGGTACACCGTTAAGGTGCCCTGAGTGCACGAGACGTTGGGCTGGTCGCACCAACGTTTGTGATGATTGGTGCTTAAATGGCACATTCTAGCTTTATGTGATTATGTTAATCCGCTTGCAGGGAAGAAGCACCGCCACCCCGAGAAAGAGGTGGGGTTGTTATAATTTGGTCAGCTTTTGCTGGCCGTTGCTTTGTTTGTCACCGCTTGGTGGAATGTTTGCTTGCAGGTGCTGCGGAGCCAAGCGGGAAATAGCGGGTTGAAGCCCTTTTTGCAGAGCTGGCCCTCGAATGCCCATTTGTTTGTTTAGTTATTTTTCATGTGTTGTCGGCTTGCGTGCCGATGTATGCAAACTATTTTATTTGGTTTAACATTATTGATGTAAGGCCTTAAGGCCAAATCTGTGGTTGTTGTATTTCATTCTTAATGTCATGGTTAGTGGGCATTCGCCTTTGGGCGTGGTTTTTATTTAACTCCTTTTATTTTTCCGCTAGAATGCAACTCTGTGTTAGGATGCGTTTTCAAAATGTTAAGAGTTTTTGGTTTCATTTAGTATATGACGTGGGGCCCCGGCCGGACCTTCTGTTATATTATTCGTGACGGATGAGGGGTGTTACAGATGACCACCTGCAGGACTCCTTCCAGGACAGAGCTTTAACTTCATTTCGTCTCCGCATCAAAGTCGTCCCTCAACGCTTGCAGCTGTCTAATGCCTATTTCATGATTTTAGGGCATCATTGCACCAACCTCCCAATGCTCGCAAAGATCTACTATTTGGTTATCAAAGCAGGGCAGTATTCTAGTCATCTTCTCATTCAACAATATTCACAATTAAATGATTATTCAATACAAATAAAAAAAAATCACAAATTCACAATTAGCAGTTGCCTTCACGCAGAGGGCAAAGACAATCTGTCATTGTACATTTTTCATATATATTAAAAGTGCATTTCTGTACGCTAACCCAATATCAGAAGACTCTTTCCATTTCTTTTGTTTTTCAATTTAATGACAGGGACAGTAATTAATTTACATTATTTATATTTATTATTTATATTTATATTTATATTTATATTTATATTTATATTGGATGTTTCTTAATCATGTCTGTCACTTGCTAAGCTAAAGTTAGTAGCAGCGGACTCATCTTATTACTCATATTAATAATTATTATTTCAATCCACTATCATGTGCTCGAATTAAATATTTATTTTGAATATTAGTAATTTGGAGCCCCTTATAACATATGCACGTTAGTTTGATAATCATCAGAGAGGCAGCATCATCAGAGAGGCAGCATCTATCGGGAACTAAAGGCTTTAGGCTCCGTTTGGGGGACTAATTTTCACCGGTCAAACAGTTACCACCGCATGAACCGGACCTTAAGCAATTTAGCTGTTTACTTCGCTAAGGTCTGCACGGACGAGATCCGCAAGGTCGCAACCATCAGCCGTTTGGCGGGGTCACGGCCGCTCAATTTCCGCCCGTGCAAAGGACTCCTCGCGGATCCTCTCTCCCACGCGGCCAAACAAGCCCTAAAGCCGGCCATCCTTTGGCAACCGTAGACTTCAGCGTTCCTCGGAATCAATGGAGACTGTGCACTAAGCCCATGTTGCGCATGAATCAACACCAATTCATGACCTAGTTACTGTTTCCTCTCGTCTCCCGCCCGATTTGCATTCACTATTTTAAGTTTTTGCTTGATCTTTAATGTCTTCTTCTAGCTTGGATCAATCAAGGAAATGTACACTTTAATGAATAATTCTACATTTAATTTCATGGTTTTAAGGTTTAGGGTTTACTATATATTATGAGAATTGGCATATTTATTGAAATGACATAAAATCAACCTCAAACATCTAGGCTCCGTTTAGGGGGACTTATTTTCACCGATAAAGCGGTTACGATCACATGAACCGGATCTTAATCATTTCAATAATCAGACACCTCATCTCCCATGTTAATACCCACTTCCCACTTATTCTTGAGATCATTTTTTTTATTCTTATTCTACTTTACTCTAAGCAAAGTAAATAGATTAAGTTTTATAAAATGAAATACACATAATCCTCAAACATGGATTCTCAACAACTTCACAAAAAGGCATCGTTGTTTAGGTATTCATGAAATTATTTCGGCGTGTGTAATTATTATTCCATATCCAAGAAGGAACTGTCGGGCTGGTTGGTTATGAAAAGCAATGATTAAGGGGCTGACATCATAATTAAGTTGATAAGCATGGAATTAAGGAGATTTAAGCAAGCAATGCCAGAAATAGTACGGCCACAAACTAAATATAATTTTAATTATGGAAACACAGCAATTAAACACGGAGGGAGAGAAAAAGAGAGGGCGAAGAAAGAAAAGTAAATAATTAAAAATTGTTTTCAGTTCGGTTTCTTCTTTGTGTTCTCTTCCTCACTTTTATCCTTGTTTGTATTATTAAGATGGTGGCTGTCTGTTAATTGGTAGTTGTATTTATGTAAACCATACCACATTCAGACATCCTGATAGTGACGGCTACACTGGGATTATCCAATATTATACAGTGTTACAAAACTAATTCTAAAATTCTAATTCTAATTCTATCCTCCATTTTTAGTTATTATTCAATCAAATAAAATTAAAATAATTAAAGAAAAGTGGAACATAAAAGAAAGGAAAAAAGCATCAGAATATTGAAGGCATCGACCCCCGCCAAAGGGTGTGGCTACTGGTATGCCGCACTCTTCTTGCCGATGATTCTTTTTAGCATATCTATTCATCCAAACTTATCATGATGGCGATCGCGGCTCACACACTTCTATTTCCGCTGGAGGCAGTGATCGACAACCTATTTGGGCGATCCGAGACCGCGGATGAGCCCGGATGATAGTTCTGAGTCTATTTGATATTTTATTTTATTTATTTTGTGTGTATTTAGCAACCAATCGGCCAAAACATTCTTTGTCGTCCATCGGGGTGCCAATCACATGTAAGGCCAACTACACCGGAGCTTTCCTCCATCCCTAATCCCGTCTCCACATGCGATGTTATATCTCTTTTCATTGTTTTCTTTGGTAAAGACTCTAGCTTTGGGTCTTAATTTTCATAAGTATTCGTATTCGTTGCGTAACTTGCGAAGCTCATTCGGTGCACTTGAACGGAATTGTACCTCATCTCATTGGTTTATTGTTATTGGTCTTTAATCTTCATGACTTGTTATCCAATTGTGCAATTGGTTGTTTAGGTGTGTTATAGATTTTAATTACTAGTTTGATGATTTTGATATGAACCGTCACCTCATGTTTGCACGTGCACAACATTTAGATTGCATTTTCATTGGTTGAAGTTCATGTCCGTCTCCACTACATCAATTGGTATCAGAGCCAGGTTTTGTTAGCGCCGCATTTATATACGCAGTAGTATCTCATGGCATATTATTACGATGATCATCCGTATTCGCATTCCACTCATTCTAAATATCGTGTCGACCCTTCGTCACGATTTGCTAGAGACGGTCGCTATGATTCTAGCACTTCATGTTATCATCACTATACCACGCCACGACCTGGTGTTGGTAGAGTTGAGGATCCTCGTGGAGCCCCTACGAAGAGATCGTCATACTATTCTGATGATCACCTTCTCTCATCGTCATGCGCTCGTAGGGTTCACATTCACCCTCTGATATGTTGAGAGTCTATCAGGGATGATCAATTTGATGACTATCTGGACCCCTATAGAGGTCACCACTATGTGGATAACCTCATGCGTTTGGATCCCCCTATTGTTCCACCAGTAGAGATACCCGAAGAAGAATTTCAGTGATTGGTTCTTGATCAATTTGATCGTGTACATGCTCAAATGGATCACTTGAAATCTGTCATTGGGGGAACCTATAGTGTGAGACATCAGGATTCAAGTCAAACCACTGATGCGTGTAGTACTCTCATAGTTATGAGAGATTCGCCATCTGATTTTGGTACTCTTCCCCTTGATGAGCCTTCATGCCCACGCGATTTTGAGGCAGAGTATGGCCCTGGCCTTATATTACAGGTGGAGAGCGTCATTGGCACGTCTAGTGAGTTTGGTCATGAGAGTGAGACCGAGCGACCCAGTGACATTGTGATGGTCTATCCATCTGTTATACCTTAAGTTGGCCTCGTTTCCCCCATGGTTACAGACCCCTTTCTTGACACCTCGCCGGCTAACCCCCACTTGAGTATGAATTCTTCGCACTCTCCCTTTTGCCTTATCTCGAGTGATGTCATGACCGAGAACCTCGAGCCTAGTGTCGATATCTTGGCGGGTGTCCCACTCGCTTTTGGGGACACTACCCTTATTAGTAGCATTGACTTGGAGGATCATGACCCTACTAACGGGTTCTTTAAAGACCCCCCTCACAAGCCACCTGATGAACCACCACTTCCCCGTAATATTGACATCCCGTTGAGCGAGACATCTGTGAGCGCCGATTTATTGACACCTCTCCAATGCACGTCCCTTATTTTGATTTGGAGAGCGAGTCATGAGGGCGACACTTAGTATGTCAGGATTTTCTTAGGTACGCTTGAGCATCCTTCCAATGTATTGAGAACTGAGCGTATGATTTACCACACTCGTGATGAGTTCGTAGACATCGCCTGCCGACCCACCATATGGGTTCTTGCTTATTTGTGGCACTCACCTCACTCGAGTGTCTCATCCTATTATTGATGTCTCTGTTACGCACTCAAGTATTTGTCGCCTTCACAACGAATTTTCATATGAACCTCCTGGTGAGCCACCTGATGTGTCACGTTCCCTGAGAGATACTAGGAACCCTATGAGATCATATTGCAATGTTGGTGTCTCACACGGTCATTCTGCCACTCTTCACACGCTCACTGAGTTTTATTACACTCCTGACGAACCACCTGATAACCCACCCATTTCTAAGAACCTTCGCCAAATGGAGCTTGTTGTATATCTGTGTACCGTGTCTGTCATGTTTCTCATGCACCTCTGTACCACATCCCTCTCTGGCACCTCTATACCCACTATGCCCGGGCAGTCGCACACCGCTCGGAGGACCCCACCTTCCAGCAGGCAGTTCCAGTTGCATCACGTTCAGACATAGATACATTGCTACGACAGTCGCCTACGCGGCTACGCCTACCGGTGATGCAATACAGATCGTTGGTCATGATTTCACTACGACGAGCGGTCTGGTGGTACTGCGATACTTGGTCAGTTGGCTCGCTCGCCCGACTTCTGATAATACTTGGATTTCTGCTAAGGAGCTCGAGAGACTTGCCCCGGACTTACGCCAAGAGTACGACCGTTTTCACTCACCGGAGATGAGTGCTTTTAAGTCAGGGGAGTTGATGGCGAACAACGGCTCACGCACTTCTATTTCTGCAGGAGGCAGTGATTGACAACCTATTTGGGCGATCCAAGTCCGTGGATGCGCCCGGATGGTCGTTCTGAGTCTGTTGATATTTTATTTTATTTATTTCGTGTGTATTTAGCCCTTGATCAGCCCGAACATTCTTAACCGTCAATCGGGGTGCCTGGTTTATTTTTCCCCTCCCCTATTTATACTCATGTAGTGTGGTCGGGTAAGCCTCCAGCAAACTCCTCCGCCCTCCCCCGTTCCTTCCTAGCCCCGGCGCTCCTCTGGTAGCCGGCCCTCTTCCATGCCCTCACCCACAAACCCCTACCCGCGACATTCTTCCTCTTCTTTTTTGACCCTGTCCGGCCACACCCGCCCGCCCTGCCTTCTTTCCCCCGTTCCCAGCCCGCCAACCTAGCTCCAAACCCACCTCATCCTGATCTCCTTCACACAGCCCGACCACCCTCCCTCCAGCCAACCCGTACGCCAGAACAAGCCCCTTCCCCCCTACTACCAGCAGCCCCAATAACCCTAAGTCTCCAGATCTACAAAAGTACACCCCATTCAACCCACTCGTGGAGCCAATCACATGTCAAGGCCAACTACACCGGCACTTTCCTCCATACCTAATCCCACCGCCACATGCACGAGTACATTTAAGTATGGATGTTGTATGTCTTTTCACTGCTTGCTCTGATAAATACTCTTGCTTTGGGTTTTAATTTTCACAAGTATTTGTATTCGTATTCGTTGCGTAACTTGCGGAGCGCATTCGGCGCACTTGAACGGAATTGCACCTCATATCATTTGTTTATTGTTAATGTTTTTTAATCTTCATGTCTTGTTATCCAATTGTGCAAATGGTTGTTTAGATGCGTTATAGATTTTAATTACTAGTTTGATGATTTTGATATGGACTGTCACCTCATGCTTGCACGTGCATGACATTTAGATTGCATTTTCATTGGTTGAAGTTCCTGTCTGTCTCCACTGCATCAAATCCTCATGCCGCTAGTTTGTTCACAAGCCCGCCACCTAAACGGCTAAACGCAGTGTTATGATAGACTACCGCGGATGCAAAACTTCGCCAACCAAGCCTAATTAGATAAATGTTTCTTGTTTAACATACGAGTTTGATGGAAGCTGCTCGGATCTTGGTAGGAGCTTTTGTTCCATTTTCTGTATCATTGTTATCATAGTTATCAATAAAACAAATCATGACTGATAGATTAAACCCTACTCTGAAAAATTAAACTATGTTTCAAAAGAAATATAAAACCATAGTTTAATTTTAGAACCAAATCCTAAAATCCTACTGTGAATATCAATGCCTTCCAAATGAATGGACCTTAGATTTATTACAAGAGTGTTACCAAGGTTTACTCTTTGTTAGTTTGATTCCGAAGGGTTGGAGAGACTCTTCTATGTTTATGTCCTTCTGAATTCCAGTACAAAAATGCTTCAGAAATACAAGTATTAGTTTTATTTCCACTATCAAATATGTCAAAAATATATTCGCATCATATTTATATATCAGCATTTATATTAGCACCTCATTTATGGATATTAACACCTCGAAAAAAAACCTAATAACACATATTTTATGGATATTAACACCATATAAAAATACCAAACAATATGTAAATTTTAATGCAGTACTAGTATACGCTCACCCCAGCGCCAACCCGCGACCTCCGCACCCATGCACCTCGCTCCCTGCTCATCATCATTGTTCCCGATGTTGCTTCCGTCGCCGACATCGCCCTCAATCTCCAGCTCTGGGGACTCTTCCGGCGGAGGCTGCGTCCATTTCTGATGACAATGGAAGGTCCAACGATTCTCGCGCGACACAAGTTTGCTTCACTCCGGCGTCAACCTTGTAAATCCGACGGAGGTGCTAGGGCAAGCTTATATTTTCTCCCTTAGGTACTCCAATCATTTCCCAACTTAGGCTATATTTTACTTTTGATCGAAGTATTAATATAGGGTGTTGATGCAATATTATGTGGTTTGAATTGAATGGAGATATTTAAATTTTATTTTTTAGGTGGTGTGCTAATAGTCTGCTAGTATGAAAATAGAATTTTTTGAAGTACTAATATAATATGACCGTTAATAACAAATTATGGGGTGATAACATCATAATAACATTGCTCTATTTATACTAATCGTGGAAGCTTCGCATCTAAAAATATCTCTCGGGTACCACAAGATTTAACTTGGTTGCATCATTTAAGAAATCAATATTAATTATAAAAAATTTGTAAGGAATAAGCCCAAACTATGATCAAATATAATTTTGATAATAATACAAATATTTAAATCCAAAAACTTAGACTATTACTCTCCTACACTTTGACAACCTCATCGAGCATCCTTAGTAACCGCAGACACTATAACCATAATCTAGTTATGATCCCTATGGATTTCAATGTTGGGATCTATTTTATTGATTCAAAGTTTTGTTGAACTGGGAAGTTCAAGTGAACAGGTTTTTCCTTCGAACATATGTCAAACGAAAGCCGCAGGACGTTGTAGACTCTGCTTAAGGCTATCCGCAGGACGTTGTAGCAATTTGCGAGATTGAACTTCCATTCAAGGAGGAGTTGCTCGTTGAGGCCGAAGAATGTTGTTTATGATCGCGAATATGAATGTGTGGGGAGGAGTTGATGCTGGTTGCGGCGGTAGATCGGGGAGAAGAAGCACGTCTCTTCTCGTCCGTGATTGTTAGAAAGAGAGACGGAATAGAAGGAATAACTTTACTCGGTACATGAAATTGATACAAAAAGGAGCGAGAATGCATATACTTGGGCTTTGTTTAGCTCAGCTACAGTGATTGAAGAATCCAAGGTGAGAAACAGTGATGGGAAAATTTGTTATCTGATGAGAAAATCAGTGAAATTGTTTGAAAATATAGCGTTTGCGTTATTGTTTCAAACCAAAAAAAAAATTTGTTTAACCTGTTTGGAAAAACAACTGTGTGGTTTGTAGTATAACTTGTTGAAATTAAAGCAAGAAAAATTACAACAAAAGGCAAGTAACATCATGCAAAATAAACACAGCAATTTCATTAATTATGAATTTGAGAAAACTGTAAAGAGAGGCCTAAAACCTTGTATATACTTCTTGAATGAATAGTTACAAGTATGAATACACTTATATAGGAGAAGAATGAGAAAAGAAATCCTAAATACAAGATGTGGGACTAATACATGGAGAGAGAAAAGAGAGAAAACATGGGCCCTTAATTGGGCTTTTCTAACACTCCCCCGCAAGCTGGAGCGTACAAGTCGTAGGCACCAAGCTTGGATAAAAACTGATAGTATAGAGGCCTGGAGAGAGTTTTTGTCAGGATATCCGCAACTTGGTCTTTAGCAGGAACATGCTCCAAATCTATCTTCTTTGACTGTACCTTTTCTCGGCTAAAGTGACAATCAACTTCGATATGCTTTGTGCGTTCGTGAAACACCGGATTCTTGGCAATATGTATTGCTGCCTGACTGTCACAAAATAAGGTAGCCGGTGATGAGAGACGAACACCCAAGTCTCCCAAAAGGCTCTCAAGCCAGGTTAGCTCGGAAGCAACCGCAGCCATAGCTCGGTACTCGGCTTCAGCAGAAGAGCGTGCAACCACGGATTGTTTCTTGCTACGCCATGTTATGAGATGACCACCAAAGTAAGTGCAGAACCCCGTAGTGGAGCGCCTATCATCGATAGATCTTGAGTAGTCAGCGTCAGAGTAAGCGACGAGTGATAGAGATGTGGATGGCTTATACACAAGTCCTTGTCCGGGGGCGATCTTGAGATATCGAAGGATGCGCTCGACTGCTTGAAGATGAGATGTCCGATGAGCGTGCATGAACCGACTTACAACTCCTACAGCAAACGAGATGTCTGGTCGAGTCACCGTAAGGTAGATCAGCTTCCCAACCAAGCATCTGTAATATTCCGGATTTGTAAGCAGCTTGTCAGAGTCAGAACTATGGGCCGAGAGCTTGTGATTTGCGTCCATAGGAGTCTCTGCAGGTTTGCACCCAGAATAACCTGCATCATGAAGGAGGTCCATACAGTACTTTCTTTGAGATAACACAAGACCATCAGAGCGTCGTGCGACCTCGAGCCCAAGAAAGTACCGAAGGTTGCCCAGATCTTTGGTCTGAAAGGCGGAATTTAACTGTTCATTGATCTGTTGTATTCCTGTCGTGTCGTTACCAGTAATCAGGATATCGTCAACGTAGACCAGAAGAATCACAGTCCCGGTTGACCGGTGGCGGGTGAAGAGAGAAAAATCAGCCGAGCTCCGAGTGAAGCCACTCGCACAGACCACCTTACTGAATTTTTCAAACCACGCACGCGGAGACTGTTTGCGACCATAAATGGATTTCCGAAGGTGACATACCAAAGACTCCCCCGTGATCTCAAACCCGGGAGCAGTGTTGTAGATATCGGACGACATGTCCGACATGTCGGCCGACATAAAGGTTTTGGGTGCAAACCGCAACGAAATCGATTTGTTTGACAAAAATATCGTTTTGTAAAAAAACGGCGATATATCCCGATATATCGATATATCTCTAACCCGATATTTCGGTTATTATATTTAATATATAAAAAAACAAAGTTCACGAGACCCATATTTTTCTACTTCATGAGGCAACGAATCGGCATCGCAGGCGAGGAGTAGACGATGCCGCCGGGCTTTCTACGAATCGACATCGCAAGCGAGGACGCGAGGAGTCGACGTCGGGCTTTAGGGTTTCTACTACTTCACTCCACTGTAATCCCCTCTTCTTGTTTCTGCGACAATTGAAAGTTTTATTTGAAGTTATATTGATCTTCATAAGATCTAAAAGTTTTATTAAACTTGTGTTACTGTAAGCTTCTTACTTATGCTAGGGTTAAGTTTCTTTCTTGCAATAACTAAGTTTATACCTTTCCTTGTGTAAATCTGCAGTTCTTTTTGTTTCTTCTATGCACTTCTAACTTATGTTAACATTATTTTGTTAACTTCCGTTATAGTGCTTTTTGCAATGGCTAAGAAAAACTCCCCTCCAACTTTACATATTTACATGGCTTCTCCTTTATCTTTCAAAATTATTTCAAAGAAAATGTTATAAATACTTATTTGTCTGTACATTGCTATAGCTATTTGTTTGTACATTTTTATTTATTTGCAAAAAATGTGTTTATAAATACTGTTATCTTTATTTAAATATTAAAATCCGATATTGTAAAATATCCCTGATATATCCCCCGCAATCCGACATACGACATTTCAAACTCAAACCGACATGAACCCGACATCCGACATCTACAACCTTGCCCGGGAGATTGCTGCATATAAACTGTCTCCTGCAGATCGCCGTTGAGGAGGGCATTCTTAATATCCAGCTGATAAAGCGATCAGTGACGATGAACGGCCATGGAAAGAAGAACGCGGACCGTGTTCAATTTGACCACTGGAGAGAAAGTTTCCTTATAATCAAGGCCATGTTGCTGAGTAAAGCCCCGGGTCACGAGGCGTGCCTTCAGACGGTCAACAGTGTTATCCGCCGCATGCTTGACAACAAAGACCCATTTGCAGCTCACAGAGGTATGATCAGTAGGAAGAGGGACCAGATCCCAGGTCTGGTTAGCCCAAAGAGCCCGCATTTCATCTTTCATGGCTGCCCGCCACCCTGGATGTGTAAGCGCCTCCTGCACAGAGTTAGGAATAGAAATAGAGGAAAGAGAGGTGGCAAAGGCGTAGAGAGGTGGTGTCAGACGATGGAGAGAGACGTAGTTAGCCAAGGGATGAGCAGTAGAGACGGGAGCCGGATCTGCCGTAGCCGAGGTATCGCTGGTAGCGGGGAGCTGGTTCACGGGAGTATCCCTGGATGGACGTCGAGAGTAGACCCGAATGAGTGGTGGAGGAACCCGAGGAAGAGCTGGTTGAGAGGAGGAAGAAGAGGGTAGAGACGATGGCGTGACTGGTACTACAGGCCGGGGAAGAGGTGGAGCAGAAGACGAGGTGGGGCAAGGTACGTGGAAGGGCTGGTGTTCGCAGAAGGTGACATCTGCAGAAACAACCAGCCGACCATCAGAAGGAGAGTAGCAGACATATCCCTTTTGAGTCTGGGAGTAGCCAACAAACATATACTTGGCAGCCCGAGGAGCAAGCTTGTCGGAAGGAGGGCAGAGATGGTGGACATAACACACACACCCGAAGACCCGTGGTGTGAGAGAGGTGGTGTTGGTGGAGGGATAGAGAAGTTGGAGCGGTGAGGCAAAATTTAGCACAGATGAGGGAAGGCGGTTAATAAGATGACAGGCTGTGGAGACGGCAAAATTTCAATATTCGACCGGAACCTGCATTTGGAACATAATGGAGCGGGCAACATCGAGAAGATGGCGATTTTTCCGTTCGGCGACCCCATTTTGTTGAGGGGTATAGGCACATGAAGTTTGATGGATGATACCGAACTTGATGCAAAGAGTAGAGAAGGCACGCCGGTATATTCGCGAGCATTATCGGTGCGGATGACTTGGAGGGGGGTGGCGAATTGCGTACGCATCTCAGTCAAAAAGGCACGAATCACAGAAGGAAGTTCAGTACGATCATGTAGTAAATAAAGCCATGTAGTACGCGAGTAGTCATCAATAAATGTGAGAAAATAACGATAACCAAAAATACTGGGGACACGATAAGGACCTCATACATCAGAGTGAACTAAAGAGAGAGGAGTACTACTCCTGGTACAAGCAGGGGGAAAGGAAGAGCGATGTTGTTTGTTATAGATACAGGATTCACAAGAGAACTCCTGCAGAGGTACATCAGGAAGAGCCCGCTTGAGAATCGGCAGGGGGGCATGCCCAAGGCGGCGATGTCAATCAACCGTAGAGATAGCATATAGAGTAGTAGGTGGGATGTCCAAGATATAAAGCCCGTTCAACAGCTGCCCCTTACCAATGGTACTCCGGGTGCGACGATCCTGCATAAGAAAAGAAGAAGGTGAAAAAGTTATGCAACAGTCAAGGTCGTGGGTGAGACGACTAACAGAAAGTAAATTGAAAGGGGATCCCGGAACATGAAGAACCGAGGAAAGAGAGAGTCGGAGTTAGCTGAAGAGCAGCGGTGCCAGAGACAAGAAGTGTATCACCGTTGGCCACAGTGATGCAAAGAGGATGAGGCGTCCGTTGGTACTTGGTGGGCTTCTGGGAGGTAATATGGTGAGTAGCCCCGGAATCAACGATCCAACAGGGACTATGAGAGAGACAGGTTATACCTTCCGCAGAAAAGGACGCGACGGAGTCGGAGGAGCGGCCGAGGGCACCTTGAAGCTGTTGGAGTTGGGTACGAAGCTCATCAATATCTTGGCGGGTAGCGAAAGCCAGATCGGGGGCAGAAGGCCTAGTGGGAGTAGGGGCAGCAGAGGTAGTAGCAGTAAGGTGAGGAGGCAAGCCGTACTTGCGGTAACAAGTAGCTTCGAGATGATTATTGCGGCCACAGTAAGTGCATTTCATAGAGGAACGACCACCACGTCCTCGTACCCGAGACGGCGGCCGCCCCCCCCCCCCCCGAGTGGAAGATCCACGAGTAGGAGGGTTCGGAAGGAGAGGCTGCTGAAGAAGAGCGGGGGAAAAATCATGAGGAAACTCGGAAGGAGGCGTGACCTTGAGCAGCATGGAACATACATCGGACAGGGACGGAGTTGTGGCGGATGATAGGATCTGTGCTCGAACACTATGTAGGTGGGGAGGAACACGAGACATCATCATGGCGATGGCAACTGCTTCTTTCTGATTCCGTTGAATGGCGAGATTAGTAGTAGGAGGCTGATGTTGAATCCAAGCCTCGGCCAAACTCTTTGCTTTAGCCACAAAGGAGAGCATATCGACAGGAGCACCGGGGGAAAGATTCTGAAGATCAGAAATGATATCATAGAGGTGCTGTAGGCTGTCATGCCCGGAGTAAAAAGAGTGAAGCTCCTCCCACATGGTCTTGGCCATATCCTTCTACACCACCGCCGCTCCTCCCAACCGACCGCCCATCCACACTCCAATCTGGAGGATCCCCACTACAGACGTCGGCAAACACGATCCCAGGCTTCCGCACGTAACACAGTGCCTTCACGAGAAATCAATGCACAACCTTTTCTCTCCCCTTTGACGTTTTCAGATTCCATATATCGAGTCCGCCGGTGGGCTTCGGGCAAGCCGCCGTGGGCGGCCTCAATTGCGAGGCTTTGAATTTCTTTTTTTAACAACTTTCACGAGGGATGGTTGGCTATAACTCATTCTGGATGAATCGAACGACTAGAATCAATTTGATGGGTTGTTGCAAGCTCGGCAAGTGCACCGGTCGTTCAAGTAATATAAATAGGAAGTTATCCCCAAGTATTGATATCTCAAGAAATACAGAAAGGCTAGTGTTTCTATTATTAGAAAATTTAATTATAAAGGTTTTAAAACGATGATTTGAGTTAGTGGTGATGGTGTGTGCGGAATGAGGAAATTATTGCGGGTCGTCGTCACCGCTTCGCTTATGGCTTCACAAGCCGAACTCAACTAATTCGAGCGTGGGTGGCCTTCACCGTTTCGCTTAAGGCTTCACAAGCCAAGCTCAATGAACTCAAGTGTGGGTCGCCTTCACCGCTTCGCCAACACAAGCTAACGGCGCGCCATGACCGACGCGTGTGTATTCCCGAAGGAGGCGGTGATCCGTTGTCCAAACGGGTGATCGGAGCCCGTGGTTGCGTCCAGATAATTGTTCTGAGTCAAATCCATATTTTACTTTTATTTTTTTAGTTGTATTTAGTGTCGATCATTCAAAACATTATGCCTCGTCCGATTAGGTAGTTATGCTGCAGTTTTTATTCAGGATGTTATAAATAGGTAGCCGCCAGTTTGGAGGGCATCTAAGATTTTCAGGGAAAGTGTTGGAACTGCTCGGTCGCTGGATTCTGGTGAGACGCCGGAATTCCTCTTCCCCGGGTGCGATTCCTGGATCTTCCCTCCATCCCGATTTCCCCCACCCGACTCTATCCATCAACCGCTCCGTACACTTCCACTCTCTCTTACGGTCAATCCAGCAAACCCTAAGCCCAGACTCCTTTTCCTGTTGAACCCGCCGCTGACCTGCACCCCGCCAGCCCCGTGAAATCCAACCCCGGCCCCTTCTTTTGTTGATGAGCCCGTCGCCAACAAGGAACAAACCCCCGCTTCCCCCTGTTGCAGCCGCCTGCACTACCCTTCCCCATCCCCTCATCAATTTTTTGCACCTTCCCTCACTATGGTCTCCACATATATCCCACCCTCCTCCCTCTACACAAGTTGTTTTTCCCTGCCCTAATTCCCCATTCCAGCCACCCCGAAATCAGCCTACTCCTTCCTTCAGTCCAGTATAGTTACTCCTACACCCTTTCGTTCTGTGGCCTCCTTATGTGCTCTCTACAACGGCGGTCGCTCTCACCGACATGTATGAACTGTGATAAAATCTTGTCATTTATGATTGTTTATTTGTGGCTACTCTTATTGTGGTGGATTTCTGTTTTATTATGTTATTAGTTTGTCTGCGGTACTATTTGCGGGGTTTATTCTGTGTACGTTCAAAATTATTTGCGCCTCTTTTGTGTGCCTAAATTGATATTTTGTTTCCTTTAATTAAATATTTGCGACTGTATGTGCACCTGCAGTTAAATTTATAATAATAAATTACTTGTTATAATTTTAGTGGACCGCTATGGCACTACATCCCATTTTGGGCTGCATTTAAAGAGTTCACCACGTGTCTGTCTTACCACTGCATCACAAGCTTTTGCAGGTCGCAAACACCGCTTCGTTGGTGCAAGTGAGAGTGAGATTTAGGGTTGCAAGGGCCTCTTCGCCTAACATTAAAGCTCAGCAAATCTCAATTGATTAATGCTTCACCAACATCACACGGCAAGGTAGGTGTTTCCATAAACCGAGCATGAACATCAATATTCATATGAAAATCAACAAGATTTATCATCAATTAAGAGTGAGATTTCAACATTGAAATCCTAGGTTTTCAAAAGAAAAAACGAGAGATACAAACAGCAAACGAGACTTTGCCATAGACGTGGGAGGATGCACCAGGTTGTCAATCCGTGTCCAACATGCCACTCATCGGTTGCATCCAGGGTCGGGGAAGGCTGTCACCGTTTCCTAAGAGTCCGTCTTCTCGTTGGTCTACGTTGTCCACATCAAACCCAAGATCCTTCTTAGTTTTGCGGAGATCAAGTGATGGCGCGCTACGACCGAATCACGTATATTCCCGCAGGAGGCGGTGATCCGATGCCCGTACGGACGATGAGAGTCTGTGGTCGTGTCTGGATGTTCGATTCAAGTTTCTTTCATATTTTGTGTTTTTTTTATTTTGAGATGTATTTAGCCACCGATCGGTTTGGACAATCTGAACAGTCCGATTCGGGTGGTTTAATTTCAGTTTGTAGTACTGAAGTTATTAGGCGATTTTTATATTAGGTTAATAAAATGCAGCTGACGGTTCCTATAGAGGGCATCGTGAGTTTTGGAGAAAAATCTGAAACTGTGCAGTCAATCGATGTGATGCCGACCTCCCCCATTTCCCTCCCGTTGGTGCGACGCCGGCCTCCGCCCCCTTCCGTCTCCACCTCTCCTCCTTCTCAAACGCCTGAAGCCGGCCTTCTCCCCCCCCCCCCTTCCCCGCCGCCAGTTAACCACCAGAGCCTCCGCCGCCTCTTCCTCCATCCCACCCAGCCGCAACCTTAATCTTACTACTCGTCCGCCTCCCATCCCGTCACTCCCACCGCCCCTGAAGCGGCCAGCCACCCCCATAACCGCCTGCAACACATTCTCGTCGCTTCCCACAACATTCCCTATACACCACCTCCTCTCCAACGCCCCCCTAACGTCGCCCCATCGGCCTCCAGTTATTTTCCCCAACTCCTACCTTCTTCCAACCAACACTCTGCCACAATCCCGTCATTCCCATCCCCACCAAACCCTACTAATCCTTGTACGAACCTCCTTCAGTCTCCCCACCCCACCATGAGTCTCTCTCATATCCTTAGTTACCAATCAACCAACCTCCACTCCTCTAACAACCACTAAAAATTCCTCCCAAGCCTTCAGCAGTCCTGACCCCACTCTCCGTGTATTCCCCAGTTGTTGCAACCATGGATGCCCTCCACACCCTCTATTATCGCCGCCTGCACGCGTAAATTGTGGTAAAATTATTTCCTTTATAGTTGTTTATTTTGGTAACCTGTACTGTGGTGAATTTTAATTTCATTATGCTAATAGTTCATTCGTTGTGCAACTTACGGGATTTATTCTGAGAACGCTTAAAATTATTTGCGCCTCTATCGTTTGCAAAATTGATAGTTTGCTCTCTTTTAATTAATTTATTGCAATTGCACGTGCCCCTGCTGTTATTCTTATAATAATTAATTATTTGCTGCAATTTTGAGCAGACCACGTTTGCACTTGCATTACATCTCATTGCACTTAGGGTTGCATTTAGAGGATCCACCCCGTATCGGCCTTACCACTGCATCAAAATTGGTATCAGAGCCCTAAGTTAGGGTCATTTGCATGTTACGTAGTGGTAGGGATTATCGTTAGTCCATGTCGAGTCACAATCACACCGACAATAGGACCGCTAGTTCACAGATAGACATGATGCCCGCTGAATTTCAAAGCCTTGTCCTCGATCGATTTGAACAAATGGGAGTCCAATTTGACACCCTTAGGGGTGATATTATGAGGGTCAACAGGAGGGTTGATCAGTTGGAGACACCTAGAGGTCGAGCGCTCCCTCCCCCAGATGAGGAGCCTCACAAGGATCCACGAGATGCCACGCCTCCTCCTGAGAGACGTGGTAGAGACGTAACTCGTCGAGTTCCCCCTCTCCCTCCGAGAGGGAACTATCGTCGTGGATACGAGTATCGGCGAGATCCAGGGAGAAATTACCGTCCCCCTGATGAGCCTCGTCCTCCCTCACCTCGACGTAGAGATCGAACACGATATGATTATGAGTATGATAATGTACGGTGACTACCATGAGCTACATCATAGGATGACTCCAAAGGAGGAGGATATCACCCGACAGATCCGCATTGACGCTCCCACCTTCGATGGTCACCGGACCCGAAGGCGTTTAGTGATAGGCTCATGCACATGGACCACTAATTTGACCGGTTCAAGATGAGCGATAAGTGGCGAGAACGGTTTGCCAAAATGAAGTTGATCGGCCAGGAAAAAATTTATTGGTCGAATCTCGAGAGATCTCTTGAGCGTGATGACTATTATCCTATTACCCGATGGGATGAGATGAAGCAGCGCTTACAAGTAAAATACCTCACCGCTTCATATTGAGATCAGCTCTTATATCATCTTTACGCGTTACGTCAGGGGACTCTCTCCGTTGATGAGTATATATCACGATTTGACAAACTCATAGTTCGTAGCGACATTATGGAGGAGCCCGTCGCCACTGCCTCATGCTTTCGTGCAGGTCTTAGAGCAGACATCCAAAGGGAACTGATTCCCCATAGGATGGATATGGTTGAGCAGATCTTTCAGCTCGCACTAGAATACGAGCAGTATTTACATATTGCTAGCCCGAGGAAGGTCACCACTCGACCTGATGCCACCACAGCAAGGAGATCCCCTCCTGCAACAACTACTGTTACCCCTCGCGCCCCCGCAGACACGACGGGAAAAACGATTGTTCCCGGAGGCCTCAAGCCCGGGGGTGTCCAATGTTATCAGTGTTCTGCCACCCCTCGCGCCCCCGAAGACACGACGGGAAAAACTATTGTTCCCGGAGGCCCCAAGCCCGGGGATGTCCAATGTTATCGACATTATGGAGGAGCCCATCACCACTGCCTCACGCTTTCGTGCAGGTCTAGAGCAGACATCCAAAGGAAACTGATTCCCCATAGGATGGATACGATTGAGCAGGTCTTTCAGCTCGCACCAGAGTACGAGCAGTATTCACATACTGCTAGCCCGAGGCAGGTCACCACTCGACCCGATGCCACCACAGCTAGGAGACCCCCTCCTGCAACGACTACTGCCACTCCTCGCGCCCCCGCAGACACGACGGGAAAAACTATTGTTCCTGGAGGCCCCAAGCCCGGGGGTGTCCAATGTTATTGGTGTTCTGGCAGAGGGCATTTTGCAGCGTAATGCCCTACTAGGAATTTACTGATTGAGGATTCAGGCGAGCCCAACACTGAGGCTGAGGACGCAGCCCTTGAGGAGAGTACTGCCGTCGTAGAGGACGGGTGGGAGAGCGATGCTGAGAGATCTCTAGAGGTAAGAGTCCTTCGCCGCATCCTCCACACCCCACGTGCTGAGGAGGATTGGCGTCGCACCACTATTTTCTTTACATATTTACCAAGCGCGGGAGGCCCCTGCAAGCTCGCAATTGATAGTGGGAGTTGCGTAAATATAAATACTACGAAAGGGTAGGAGAGGATGCAGCTCACCGTCAAACCACATCCACATTCTTACTGTGTTTTATGGGTGAGCAAGTCTATCATTCATGTCACGCAGTGGTGTCTGCTACCGATTCTCTCAGCGACTACTGAGGACAAGGTTTGGTGCGATGTTATCCCTATGGATGTCGCTCACGTTCTTCTTGGGAGACCCTGGCTATATGATCGTGATGCCGCGTGTTATGGCCGGTCCAACACGTGTGTATTCTTCAGCAAGGGTCGAAATATTACCTTTACCCCGACCACGCCCAGGGATCCTCTCAAGGGCAAAGTTGACTCGTCAGTTAGTGCGGGGTCGTCAAGACCCCTACATGTCTTGAGGAAGAGTGATTAGAGAAAGTTTGGAGGAAGGGGTCATGTTAATTGTGCGGCCACGATGACGTCTGAGACCCCTAGCGAGAACGAGATTACTGACCCGGATGTTCGACAATTGTTGGATGATTTTGTAGACATTATGCCCGAGGAGCTTCCTGATGAGCTTCCCTCACTGAGGAACATCCAGCATGCTATTGATCTGATTCCATAGGCATCTTTGCCCAATCTCCCGCATTATCGTTTGAATCTGACTGAGCTTGTCAAGCTAAAGCGGCAAGTTGATGATCTTCTGCGTAAGAAGTTTATACTAGAGAGTTTGAGTCCTTGCGTCGTACCAGCCCTTCTGACCCCGAAGAAGAACGGTAGTTGGCGCATGTGCATAGATAGTCGTGTAATAAATAAAATCATGGTGAAGTATCGTTTTCTGATTCCTCGCCTCGATGATCTCCTGGACTCGATGGTCGGTGCCCAGATCTTCTCGAAGATCGACCTTCGTAGTGAGTACCATCAGATTAGAGTAAGAGAGGGGGATGAGTGGAAGACGGCCTTCAAGACGAAGGACGACTTATATGAGTGGCTAGTGATGTCGTTCGGATTATCGAACGCGCCAAGCACGTTCATGAGAGTGATGACACAAGTCCTGCGGCCCTACATGAGCAAATTCTTGGTGGTATATTTTGATATACAGTCAGGACCGCACTGAGCACTTGCGTCAAATTCGCTTGGTGTTCGAGCTCCTCCGAAAGGAGCATCTTTAAATCAACTTAAAGAACTGCTTGTTCATGTCCACATATGTTCATTTATTGGGTTACGTAGTATTGGCGTCTGGTATATCTGTTGATCCTGACAAGGTCAGGGTGATTCGAGAGTGGCTTATCCCTACGAACATTCACGAGGCATGTAATTTTCATGAACTTGCCACCTTTTACAGGAGGTTTGTCTGTGCCTTCAGTTCGATCATGGCTCTCATTACGAGCTACCTTCGTAAGGGTGATTTCGTTTGGACGAAGGTTGCCACTCGAGCCTTCGAGGAGATGAAGGAGAAACTGTATATTGCTCCCGTTTTATGCCTACCAGATTTCTCCAAGCCCTTTAAGGTAGCCTGTGATGCGTCAGGAGTTGGTAACGGCATAGTCCTTAGCCAGGAAAGCAACCAGGTAGCCTACTTTAGCGAGAAGTCGAACAAGGCCCGATAGAGATATTTGAATTATGATCGGGAGTTCTATGTCATTGTGCGGTCATTGCGTTACTGGCGACATTATCTCCTGAACAAGGAGTTTATTTTATATTCAGACCATCAGGCACTGAGATATCTCGACTCACCAAAGAAATTGCGACATCGACACGCCAAATGGGTGGAGTATATACAGGAGTTTCATTACATTCTCAAGCACCGAGCGGGTGTTGAGAACAAGCCGGCTGACGCCTTGAGTCGCCGAGTCAGCATCCTTCACACCATGAGCACCCGAGTTGTGGGATTTGAGCAGCTAACTTAAGCCTATCCCGAGTGCCCAGATTTCAAGGACTTACTCTACACTGTCGAGGGACCCGCCAGATCTTTGTGCGGGTTATTCGATTTTTTATGGATATTTATTTATGCGCTCTCGACTCTGCATTCCACAGTCATCCCTCCGAGATTTCCTTATCTGGGAGCGACACGCAAGCGGAGCTGCAGGGCACTTTGGTAGAAACAAGTCGATTGCGTTGGTTGAGGATCGTTTCTTCTGGCTCGGCTTGAAGAAAGGCGTCACTAGGGTTGTCAGACATTGTCGAATCTGGCAGACCGCGAAAGAGACTCGTCAACCTACGGGGCTATACACGCCGCTACCCGTCCCTGAGCGACCATGGTCTGATATTAGTATGGACTTCATTCTCGGATTCCCTCGCACTCTGGGGAAGCTCGATTCGATATTTGGTGTAGTAGATCGTTTCTCTAAGATGACCCATTTTATCTCTTACCGAAAGACTGTTGATGCCTCCCACGTGACGGCATTATTCTTTAGAGAAGTGTTTGAGTATCATGGTCTCCCCACTTCCATAGTTTCTGATCGTGACGTGCATTTCATGAGCGATTTCTGGAAGACCTTATGGAAAAAGACCGACGCAACCCTGAAGTTCTCCTCCGCCTACCGCCCGCAGACGGATGGACAAACCGAAATGGTTAACCGTAGTCTGGGGACACTTCTTCGTTGCCTCGTTGGGGATAACCCGGCTACCTGGGATCTTGTTCTCCCTATAGCCGAGTTTGCGTATAATATTTCTGTTAATAGGACCACGGGATTGAGTCCTTTCCATGTAATATTAGGATACGATCCTAGAAAACCTTTGACCTAGTGGATATCCCCATAGGGGTCAGGCCCAGTGAGTCAGCAGAGTCCTTCATACAGCATGTGCATGCACTCCACGAGTCGGTCCGAAAAAGAATTGCAACTAGTAATAATTATTATAAAGATCAAGCAGACCAGCGCAGACGGGAACAAATCTTTGAAGCAGGAGAACAAGTACTGATTCGCATTCGATATGAGAGGGTCATGCAAGGACCAGCAAAGAAATTAAGCGCATGCAGAATGGGGGCACTATACAGCCGTACGGCAGATTGGTACGAACACATATGAGATAAACATCCTTGATGGTATAGGCATCACCCGAATATTCAACGTGGAGGATATGACTCCTTACTACGAGGAGCGCGTGAACGTGGACCCTTCCTCCACTCCTTTACTTGAGCCATCATCTCCTGTAGCCCCTCTACCTAAGTCCTCTCCTATTTCTAATTATGAGTCGAGGAGCGCTTCGTGTGTAAATTGGGTTTTAATGAATTATGAGAGATAATGCATCATAAGTGAAGCGATTAGACATGAAAACATGCCTAAATGAGTATGAAATATGCTATATAAAATGGACTCATCATGGGCCTCAACGTTACACCGTGAATTTTGATCGACTCCTAATACATCTTTATATATATATATATACAAGCAGTCGTGCACGGGGGACCCCGTGCGGGGCGATGACATTCGGCGGGGGCGGCGACATTAGTCGTGGGCGGCGACATTGGTCGTGGCGGTGACATTGGTCGTGGGAGAAAACAATGGTCGTGGGGGTGACATTGGTCGTCGGCAGCAACATTGGTCGTGGGCGGTGACATTGGTCGAGAGCTGAGACATTTATCGTGGACGGCGACATTTGTCGTAGGCAGCGACATTTATCGTGGACGACAATTTTTGTCATAGGGGGCAACATTTATAACGGGCGGCAACATTTGTTGTGGGCTTCGACATATGTCGTGGGGGAAACATTTGTCGTGAGCGGCGACATTCGGCGGGGGCGGCGACATTCGGCGAGGGCGGCAACATTCGACGAGGACGGCAACATTCGGCAAAGGCAGCGACATTTTGCAGGGGCGGCAACATTCGGCAGGGGCGGCGACAATTATCGTGGGGGCAACATTTGTCATGGGCGATTACAATTGACTTGGGTGGGCAACATTTGTCGTGTGCGACGACATTCGGTGGGGGCAGCAACATTCGTCGGGGGCGGGGGCATTCATGAGGGACGAACATTCGTCGGGGGAGGGACATTCATCAAGAGCGGGAACATTCGTCGGGGACGGCGACATTCATCGGGGATAGGGACATTCGTGAGGGGCAGCGACATTCGCTGGGTGCGGGGGCATTCGAGAAGGACGGAAACATTCGTCGGGGGCGGGGACATTCGCCGAGGGCGGGAACATTCGTCGGGGCCGGCGACATTCGTCGAAGGGACATTCGTGGGAGACGTCTACATTCGTGAGGGGTTCTGACATTTGTCAAGGGCGGGGAGTAGTCCCAACAGTAGATTCTATTGTGGAATTGTAGGGTAGAGAGAACTAAAGTAATTCATATTTGTAGTCCCAATAGTAGATTTTTCTCTAGAATTTATTAAGCAAATCATTATACTATACAAATTTGTAATATATTATAAAAAATTTCAGTAAGACTATCAAATTTGTACTAAAGCAAAGAATCAATAACATTTATGAATGGGGCTTCAAGAAGCAAAAACTATACAACATCAACATCTTTACTTTGCACATCATCCACCATAGATTGACAGCAACAAATAAACCCATAGATAGATACATTGATGGCAACCATTAAAGTAAACACAGACACTTTAGCCATTAAATCTATTTTATCTTCACAATAAACAAAGACAATGACGCCAATGAAAACAGAAAAAACATTAACATCATGAAAAGAAAAGAGCTGGTACCTTTTACAACTTCTATAAACAATTTTGAGGAATAAATAAAGATATGATGCTTGCTATAAATAGATCAAAAAGGAGTTACCATGAGTATGAACAATCTTTACATACTATTATGATATAACCAAGTCTCTAAACATCACCAATAATAATATATAAGCAATTCTCTAAAGATGAAACTAAAACTTCTTAAATGAGATGTATCTACTTCTTCAGGAAGTTAGCAAAACAGTATTCTTGCCAGATATTTAATTAGGGTGCTGTTATAAGCAAACCCGTTTTGGTTGTTAGCACACCATAATAAACCCGGTTCACTTATATTTCCTCTTATTTCTAACCTAAAAAGAAGGTTGTTAGCAAACCTACTATATAACTCAATTTCTAACCTAAAACCGCATTTTTTTCCTCCCGAATTTTTCGAGAAGCCCTCTAGTCGCCCGCTGCAGCCCTAGTTCCGCCGGAGTGGAGAAGCCCTCTCGTTGCCCGCAGCAGCCCCCTCCTCGCCCGCAACGCCCGGAGCAAAGGGCCTCCGCCGGCGTTAAGCCCGTCTACGTACAGCGTCTCGCCTCCGCCGCCTCCGATCCTCCCAAATCCACGGTCCGCGAAGGGCCTCCGCCGGCGTTAAGCCCGTCTACGTGAGCTCTTCATCTCCTTCTTCTTTGGTTAATTCTATGCTTTAGTAGTGAAATTGGTTAAGGGATTGGGTTACTAGGCAGTTTTATTTTTCCCAGGTTTAGAGTTTTGAGTTAGAGTTCAATTAACTAGCTGTTGAACTTAGGGTTGTGATTTGTATGTCACCAATCTTTCTGCTATTTGTCGTTCCCTAGAATGCATCTGCAACACCAACGTTCTCCTCTACAACGAGCTTGCCTCAACCTTGAATGAGAGATATGCTTGTTTAGTTCTTCCACTAATTCCCATACTGCTTTTGTATCAGATAAGCCTTCTTATTTGATGAAGGATTTGATTGGGCTCACGTGTCACCATACTTTCAACTAGTTGTGGTATAGGATGTGTTGTGATTGGTGGATTCCCCATATATGGTTTCAATAAGGAAACACAAAACTATGTGTTTTGGCTTTTAGAGGCAAATCTAGGTAGTAAGGAACTAATCCCAAATGTTCCACAACCAGAAGAAATTTAGATCATAGTAAAATTAGTATTGTCACAAAATGGCCAGTTTGATTACAGGAAATTTATAAAGAATTATAGGGAGAATGTCGCATTGTATCAAAATACACCCAAATTTCACTAGCTTTCTTTTGGGCACTTTCTTGATGATTAGAGTGCAAGGCATTTAGGGCTGCATGATTTCTTGTTTTTACCGCATGATTTTGGGCCTTGTTCAAATAACTGATTTGTGGTTCTGCTCCTGTTGAACTTAGGGTTGTGCATCTCTGGTAGAGGATTTTGGGGAAATTACTCCCTTTTTTTCACTGCCTAGGTGATCTAATTGAGCATTTCATCGCCGGTGCCTTCCCAATGGAGATTGGTCTACAACATTCATCCTCTACAAGGTATCAATGCTTTATTTGAAGTTTGGTTTTTCTTGTCGCCGTATAATACATAAGAAGTTTGAATTGTTTTTAAAAATTTAATTTGTAGTGAAACAAGTGTATATCCGGATTATAGTAGACACTTTGAAACAGAAATTCAATTTCCATCAAGGGAAGCTTTAATTGAGTGGGCTCGTAATGTCGGTAAAAGCCTGAGTTTTGCGGTCACGGTTAAAGGTTCAGACAAATTAGAGGGAGGAAGAGCAAGGCCACGTGTTTTTCTTGGGTGTGATAGAGGTGGTGTATACCGTGAGAAGCAATGCAAAAAAGGTTGGGTTAAACAAAATTTGAGAAAATGTACTAGTAAGCGTTGTGGATGTCCTTTTTCGCTGACCGGGAAAAAAAATGCATACTCGGATGAAGGGACTATTCAAGTCAATTGCGGGACGCATAACCATGAAATGGTTCACTTGGAAGCACATGCTACTGTGGGAAGATTGGACTGTGAGGAGAAAAAAATAGTTCATGACATGATAGCCTCTAATGTGAAACCAAGAAGCATATTAACCACGCTTAAAAAAAGAAATGCAGAAAATCATACAGTGATGCGGACAATCTATAATGAGAGATATAAGTTGCATCAAGAAGAATTGAATGGTTCCACACCCATACAATTTTTGTATAAGTGCCTAACAGATAGCGGCTACTTGAGCTTTAATCGAGTGAATGATGAGGGGAACTTAGTGAGCTTGTTCTTTGCACATCCGACTGCTATTATACTAAGTAAAACATTTTATACCGTATTTTTAATGGACTGTACGTACAAGACGAATCGGTACCGGTTGCCATTACTATCTGTGGTTGGTGTTACATCTACTCAGCAAACTTTTTTCGCTGCTTTTGCTTTTCTATCTGATGAGTCCGAGTCGAGTTATAGATGGGCACTTGAGCATTTCAAAGCTACCTTGGATGAAACCTCCTTGCCAAATGTTTTGGTTACAGATAGAGATTTGGCTTTGATGAATGCCATAAAGTTTACATTTCCAAACGTCAAACATATTCTATGTCAGGTTCACGTGCATAGAAATATTTTGGCTCATTGTAAAAAATATTTCAAGGATGGGAAAGAGTTCGAAATATTTCTTGGTGCTTGGCAACGATTAGTTGATGCAAGAAATGAGAACGAGTACAATATGAGATACAACCATATTTTGAGTTCGTACTCCACCTCATTTCCGGATGTTGTCACTTATATATGCAAAACCTGGATCGATCCTTTAAAAGAATATTTTGTGTGCGCCTGGATTGATAGATATTTACATCTTGGCAACTCAACCACAAATCGGGTAGAAGGTGGTCATAGCAAGTTGAAGAAATTTTTAGAAGTGTCAATTGGGAATTTATTAACTGTTTGGAAGGCTTTTAATCAAATGTTAAATCTTCAACATATAGAGATCAAAAGGTCCTTTGGGCAAAGCTCCATTCAAGTTAGTCAAGAATTCAAGGGCTCTTTGTATTCAGAACTCATTGGAAATGTGTCATTGCAGGCATTAAAGTTGATTAAAGTAGAAGAAGACAACTTGCGTAAGACAAGAAATATATGTACAGATTGTCCTCATACAACCCGAACCACGCTTGGGTTACCATGCGGTCATGAGTTAGCACCATATGTCACACAAAAGGCACCTTGTCCGATTTGGTTAATTCATAAACATTGGAAGCAATTGTCTTTTCCATTAGATAGCTATGAAGTACCACAAGCACAAAAGTCTGTCAACACAGGAGACATAGATATAACATTTGAGTTGGAGGGGATCATAGAAAGGTACAAAAACACAAATGAGCATCAACAAAAGGAGATTAAGAATAAGTTACGTGAACTCATGGATCCGACTTCAAGTGCAACAAAAGAGTCTCTCTTGCCTACAAAATTAAAGGGGAGACCAAAAGGGAGTTTGAAGAAGTTTAAAGATGACTACAAAAGTACTAAACGCAATCCGTCACTATTTGAAATTGTTTTGTCAGATGGACCACTTTCACAAGAGAAAATGTCAAAGTTATCAAGGGGAAATAGTAAGCAAAAGAACAAAGTATATCATAGAGTCCGCCGACAACTACCTACTTATTTTTCTGATCAATTGGTTGATGTTTTTGATGTACCCGCGGATGGCCATTGTGGGTTCCGTGTCATTAGTGAATCAATCAACATGGGTAATAATGCACAACAAGTTAGAGAAGATTTAATGAATGAATTGGTGAAAAGAGAAACAATATATGATGCACTTTTTGGAGCTCCTAGAAAGATGGAATTAGTAAACAACCTTGAGTGCAAATGCTCACCCGCACCATTTGAAAAATGGATGTCCATGCCAGATATGGGGTTAATTATATCTTCTTGTTACAATATTGGTGTGGCTTTAATCTCACGAAATCAGAGTATGATGTTTTTGCCATTGGACACCGCACTTCCTCAACTCCCAAACGTAATTTTTATTGGCTTCGTGAATGGTAATCATTTTGTGAGGCTATGCATGAAAGAAGGATGTACATTGCCTCAACTTTACACCCCATGGAGGAGATATCATACACAAATAGCGAGTTCATGGGAAAGCATTCTCAACAACAAATCATGAAAGGTATAAATTTTAAGTTCAAAATTCATAGTCCACTAAATTACTTACAATTGTACTAACAATGTTTAATTATATTGCAGAATATTTTAGAGAGTACTAAAGACAAACAATTTTTGTAATGTTTTGGGAGCAATTGAGAAAGGTATACATTTTGATTTATTTTCCTAAGCGTATTCATTTATACATAATATTGTAACATTATGTTTATTTATTGCAGAGGTTTTTGGGAGCTATTGAAGATGACTGCTTTTTGGATTAACTTTTTTTGTAGCAAAATGACGTGATCATTAGTCAACTTTGTAATTTTAAATGATATAGTATAGTACAAACTTTTTATGTTTTTTTTTTAAAGTTTTTTGAGTGGTTTGCTAGTAACCATTGGGTTTTTAAATAGCCAATTTCAGATTTTATGGTTTGCTAGTAGTAAAGGTTTGTTAACAACCAAAATGGGTTTGCTTATAACAGCACCCTTTAATTAAACAGACCTTGGTCGGGACGGCGGCATTGGTCAGGGCGGGGAAGTTCGTAACGCATTTTTTTAGTCAGAAACAATAATAAAACTTTAAATGTGTAAAAGCATATTCTCATTTAACAGCATGTGCCAGATATTAAATGGGTAAGACTAAGAATGAAACTTTTAATGTGTATAATTTGGAAGATTATCAACATACATATCCTTGACCTAAACCTTAAAAAGTAATTGATCAAGAATCGCCTAGATTCCAGCTTAACACATCCTAAAGTAAAGTTAATAACATATAATATTCAAGTTAATAAAATTAGAACCAAAGAATCACCTGTAGGTAAATGAATGAGCGAGGATATCTTTGGAAAGAAAAATGTGTATTCTAGTGTGCTTCATTCACCCATTTATACTCTGGGTTTAAACTTCAGCTTAATATTGGGCATACATTTTTGATTATTGAAGGACTCATATCTGCAATAAAAAAATTCATAGGTTTGAAAATAATTCATTCAGAGCTAGTAGAACTTGAATAATTCATAAGATCCTAAAATAAATCCCTTTTGCACATTATATTGGCATACCTGAATTTTTATTTTGATATACTTCTATGTTAAAACGACTCATTTAAGCTAACAACTTATTTAATGGAAAGTTGAAGTGATTACACATTTATGAAAACATTGTAGTAAACACTCACGTGCTTCCAAACATCACGGCCCTCATAACCCCAGTTTCACTCAATCCACGAGCATTTATAGCAAATAATGACCATAATCTTCATGGGTTCCCTGCATCAAAAAACATGAGGGTGGTGGTGGTAAGAATTTATATATAGCAAATAAAAATCCTTCTTTTGGCAAAAGGAGCATGCACGGTTGGAAATGGTAATTAATATTTCATAACCATCTAATATATCACAGACAACTAATATATCATAGGAAATCTAATATTTAACACATTTTTGATGAGTTGTTCTGTGCTAATTTTTAGAAATGGATTTCTAAATTTTATATATCAAGATTCTCCTAAGTATGCACACTTGGAAATGGCAATTAAAATTTTATAATCATGTGTCAAGGAAGGATCTTTGCTTGTTTTTTGCATGGAAATGCAGTGTATGGTGAATGTAACTCTTTTATCTTTGCAAACTGCAATAACAGGTTGCAAAATAATGCTGCCAGCGGAAGCAGAGTTTTCAAATATTCAATATTCAAACCCTTCTGTTTCATTTTACTAACAATATTCATGTCATGCACGGGGACCCGTGCGGAGGAGGCGACATTTCCCGGGGGAGATGACATTCAGCAAGGGCGGAGACATTCGGCGGGGGCGGAGACATTCGGCGGGGGCGGCGACATTCGGTGACAGTAAAAAACAAAGGTAATTTGCAAGAAACTTACCAACCACTGCCTTAAGTAGAGAGAGGCCAGACTCCATCACACTGTCACTACCACAATCGCGACAGGCAATTCCAACATCCGCACCGCCACCGCCGTCACACTCCAATCCTTCCTCTCCAATAGCATTCCAGCTACTGAAATTTATCACAAAAATGACACTGAGTAAAGAAAAGCAATGCCAAGAAATGCTGAAGTATTGAATGCAGGATATAAGATTAAAGTGTGATGCCCAACAATCATTATTACATTTTCATTAACAGACCATCTTTCCAAATTAGTAGAGCATCTATCCAAATTATCAATTAGTATCCAAACATCAATTAGCAAGTAGCATCTATCCAAATAAACAGGAAGGGGAGACTAATTGCGGTTAAAATCCATCTTTCCAAACATCGATTGCCGCCCATTCTAAAATCCTACTCTTTCTCCTGACTCCTGAGTACACTTGAACAGTATATTTAGCTCGAGTTGTTAGGTTTAGCAGTCATTGGATGTACAATAAAATCTGACATCCAGTAAACTGTCAACAATTCCAGTTTGAAGAGGAACAAAGACCTTCTATAAAGCTGAGAACAAAGTAAAAAAAATGGATTTTACTACCCAAATTAAATAAAGCGACATCAAAAAAATCCTAAAAGAACATACAAAGAACATTAAACATGAGTAATGAAGACTGGAATCATACAAAATGCTCTCTAATTGTGTTTTTTTCACTTTTCCCTTTTATTTAATATTTTCACCCTTTCATCTAACATAACATGATGGAAATAAAGAATGACACTAATTGAAGAGAGAGTCCATCAAATTGAATAAGGGAAATTATAACCAAAAGATAAGAGTCACCTAATTGTTTAGGCCACTAATTGCCCTTCTAACATAACATGGTACACGCACAGTATAAACAAAAAAGTTGGACATGCTATATTTATTGAGAAAATTGTGCTACAAATTAAAAGGGTAATAGAAATATTCTACTTCTAAACCAAAAACATAACTCATAACTGTCAAGAGTTGTGGAGTTGTAATGGGCACGATTTAAAACAGAAATAATGATGTTAGAGATGTGTATACCTACAATTCCGAGAAACTTTCAAATCCCCCAACTTGGGGCTGCATAGAACAAAAGAGTAAAAAATCAAATATAGAAAATGAAGGGAGGGAAAAAAATAGATGCAGTAAATGGTAGAAATTAGATGCACTTGCAAATTGTAGGCAATATAAACCTTTGCTAAATCAAGAAAACTACTGTAGATGCAAAGCAGAACAGAAGTGATTTTCACCAACCGGAGTGCATTCGAAGGAATGGCATCAATGTAGAGAGCAAGGCCATGCTCAGATCGAGGGATGAAGTAGCTTACCTGTATCCCCCAAATGAGCGAGCCAGCAAGTCAAAGCAGGGAGGCTGAGAATCGGGAGTGAGTATTGTAGCTGCAAAGTAGAAGAGGTGTGCATTCAAAGGAGTGACGTCAATGCAGAGAGCAACCCCATACTCAGACTACCCCAATATGAACAAATGGAGCAAAAGCATCAGCAGTAAGTAGGTTACCTTCGCCAAAATTCAGAAAGTATCTTCAGTTGCCGAAAGAAATACCAAAGAAGAAAATAGTAGCATCAAATAACCAAGGATTCTCTTCTGTTACCTGAGTAGAAGTTATATTATGTCTCCTTCTTTTGCGCCGTTTTGACAGTTTAGTTTTCATTTTGAGTTTTCGCCATCAAAATGTAGTTGTTTGTTTGCCTCTGTTTGGTATGTTTTGATTTTGACCCAAAACCAAATCGTTTTCACTCCTTCATTAAACACCCCCCCCCCTCAAACAATACCTAATCTGCTCGGTTTTCACCCGTTTTCCTTCCCGATGGATCACACGAAACCCCTCGTGAAACCCTTCCCACGCGGTAAATCTTCCCCGACCAGCACCCGGCGCTGAGCTTCTACCAGTGAACCACCCTCCCAGCGTTGTTGCTGGACCCGGAACACTTATACAGGCAGCCTTTTCTCCTTTAACAGAACCGTGAGTAGGCCCTACTTGAATAGAGCTTCTACAGGGCTGTATAAGTGGATCGGTATTTCTCCTTGAACAGAGTCGTGAGTAGGCCCTACTTCCTCCTTGAACAGAGCTTTCCGCGAAGCCTTTTCTTGAACTTTTTTTGGACGCCCTATGCGTCTCCCTGAAGAGGTATACCTAAACTTGTGTAAATTTCAATTTTTTTATTAGGTCTTAAGAACATTTGTGGGTTGTTTTTCTATGATCAACATGGGAGTGTGTGTTACTTTGAATGTGTGTTGTGTGTTTTTTAAAATGTGTGGGCTAATTTATATTTGTAGGGAGAGAAGAATTTATTGTGTTACGTAGGGAGAGAAGAATTTTAAGAAGGAAGATATCAATCATGGTAGCTTTATCAGTAGCTGTCGTAGTCTTCATGAAACGTAGTACACTAGGACAACCAAACACTTGGGATCAACGTGATACTCTACGGCGGAAGGTACTTAATAGATTATATAATGGATGTGACATAAACTGCTACAATCAACTTCGCATGAACAAACGTGTTTTCCAAAACTTGTGTACCTTATTAGTGGATAAGGGCTTTGTACTTGACACAGATAATGTAACTGTTAACGAGTCGGTAGGGTTATTCTTACATATCCTAGCCCATAATCACAAATTCAGAGATGTAGGTAGTAAATATTTACGTTCCACCAATACCATAAGCAGACATTTCAACTTGGTGTTGAGGGCAATTCTCAAGTTGAGTGCGGAGATGATCAAGCGTCCGGAAACATCACAAACACATGGGTGGGGGTGCTTTCAGGATTGTGTTGGCGTTATTGATGGCACGCACATTGAGGTCACTATCCCAGTAAGTGATCAAGGTAAATACCGCAATATGAAACAAGCTATTACCACAAATGTCCACAGATTATGTGATGCAGACATGAAATTCATATATGTTTTGCCTGGATGGGAGGGTTCTTCGTCAGATTCAAGAGTGTTGCATAATGCACTAGAGAGAGAGGATCGCTTTGAAGTTCTCATAGGCAGGGGCGGCCCAAGGGACACTGGCCCCCCATTATTTTTCAAAATGTTTTGTGTATTTGGATTCCTCTCGTCAAGGCAATGAATTTTGACTACATATACGTCAAAAGTGGTGACCATATGAGGGAGAAACAGCTCTGATAAGATGGATACTGTTGCGGTCTAACTCGACGTTCCGGTCGGACCGGAATAACCTGGACCGCCTTAGCTCTCGAAACGGTCAAGCGCACATAGTCAATGAAGTAGATCGATCGTACACATGAAATTTTAACGCAGAAAAACCCCTCAATCGGGTAAAAAACCACGTGACCGGATCTATGACGGTCAAAGTCCACTATTTCCAGGTTGTTACAGCTTGTGCGTCGAATCGAGGGCGACAGGCGTCTCTCGTACAATTTTGGGATGAGAGAACACTTAGCACATGACGGGCGACAGGCCGTCGCTCCTGTAGTTTGTTACAAATTGCATTTTGCGACGATGGGCTTCGCTTGGGGTCCCGCTGGCACTGAACACGGAAGCGGAGCACTTGAGTTTGCGGTTGCGAAGGTCTCTTGGCAATTGAGAGATTGGGCTTCGTCAGGTGACTCGAACGTGCCTCGTACGTGGCTCGGGTGCGGCTTGAGTGCGGCTCGAACGCTGCTCGTAGGAGAAATCTGGCAGAGCTTTGACCTGAGGAAGAAGAAGACTGAGAGAAAAAAGGTGAGAAATGAGAAGGCCTGACGCTCCTTATTTAGCCTCCAGGGGTGGTTATGGTGGTTACGCGGCTATCCGCACACCATAACCACCATCATAAATATTTTTGCTATAGTTTAAGGGTGCGTATTATGATAATTAATCCCGCTATTTGCATCCTAATTAAATTAATAATAAAATTCTTCCACTAACCGAGCGGTTAGTGGGTAATTATACGTGAATCGAACGATGAGGAACGACCCCAACGATCGGACGGCGGGGACGGGCTCCCACGGGCGGGCGGTGAACTTGTCGCCAATCTCGCAAGCGAGGGGGTGACCTCCGGCGACGGCCGAGGAGGGGCGGCCGGTTAGGACGCTCCGGCGGCCGAGGAGCGGCAGACGGGCGCTTTCTCGGCCGAGCCGGCGGCCAAGGAGGAGAGGCCGCTGCAGCCGCTCCCTCGTCCGCGTGTCGGCGGCCGAGGAGGAGCGGTTGGCGGGCGCTCTCTCAGCCGCGACCGGTGACCGAGGAGGAGCATCCGCCGCAGCCGCTCCCTCGGCCGCGTGTCGGTCGAGGAGCGGCCGGCGGGCGCTCTCTCGGCCGCGCGCCGGTGGCCGAGGAAGAGCGGTCGCCGTGCGCCGGCGGCCAAGGAGGAGTGGGCGCGGCGGCCTCTCCCCCTCGGCCGCACGCCGGCAGCAGCCGAGGGAACGGTCAGCGCGCCCGCTTCCTCGACCGTGCGCCGGCGGCTGAGGAGGGGCGGTCGGCTCGCCCGTTCACTCGGCCACGCGTCGGCGACCGAGGGGACGGACGGCAGCGGTGAGAGGAGGGGCGGCCGGGGATGACGTCAGTCATCTGACGCCGGCAAGGCGACATGTGCGGCGGTTCTGTTGTTATGCGTGATGGGATCAGCGCGTGGGGGGATCGGGCGCGGTGATCGCGCGTGAGGCCAAACCCATGATCCCACTATTTTTGGTGGAGATCATGGGGGGTTTGATTATGTGCACACTCATCCTTATAAAGATGGATCACATTCCTAACATACACGTTTAAAAAAAATTTGAAGGAAGTTGATGACTGACCCCCGATGTTAAAATTTTTAGAACCCAGTGATGTATTTAAAAAAAAAATTGTGCACACCCATTATTAATTTTTTGAAACCGCCACTGCCCATAGGTAAATGTACACACTTTATGATTGGTACTTTTCTCATAAGGGTGGTTCTCTTCATATATCATTTATTTAACAATGTAGGCAAATATTACCTTATTGATGCGAAGTATACAAATGGTTCAGGCTATCTAGCTCCATACCGATTGACTCGTTATCACCTTTAAGAGTGGGCCGCTCAAGGAAATATTTCAACAACCTATAAAGAATTATTTAATCTCTGACACTCAAAAAAGCGCAATGTTATTGAAAGAACCTTTAGGTTGTTAAAGAAAAGATGGGCAATTTTACGACAAGATTCCTTCTTTGGTTAAAGGACAGGTATAAACATAAGTTGGTAATTTTAATGAGTAACAATCATGTAATTTTAAACATTACTTACTATGCAAGTTAAAATCATCATTGCATGTTGTATTCTCCACAACTTTTTGCCAGACAGGAGGCTTGCACGTATGTAAGAATGTTGGCGGAAGTTGATGCAGAATTATTAACCCAGAATAATAGCGGGGATAGTTACCAATATGAGAATGTTGTTGAACACATTCAAGTGACAAATGAATGAACCGCCTTTAGAAATGATTCGGCTATATCAATGTTTGATGAGTACCAAGCACGAGCAGCGCAGTCGCTAGAGTGAAATAGTTTTGAGTTATTATAGTTTTCATTTTGGGTGCATTTTATAATATATATTACCTTTTTGTGTTACTAAATGAAATGTTTAAATGAAATATCATTTTGCTACATATTTTTGCTTTCATGTAGTGCAGACAATGCAAAAAAAAAACACCAAAGCCGGGAAGGAGAAAGAAAAATGTTATATTCTTTGGACCATCGATATGGATTATGCGCTCTTTTGTTGGCTCTTTTAGAGCAACAAAACCTTGGGTACAAGGGTGCTAATGGGTGGAAGGGACTGGCATTCACTGATGTTATCACTGCTTTGTGAGATGAGCGTCAAGTACATGTAAGCAAAGAAAAGATAACAGCAAGATTGAGAACTTGGAGTAAACACTACCAAGATATATCTGCAATGCTGGATACGAGCGGTTTTGAGTTGGATTGGGAGAGACATGTGATTAAGGTTGACAGTAAATAGGTGTGGTCTGATTATATTAAGGTAACCTATTTATTATCATTCTCCAACATTTAATATCCACAATAAATGATATTTATTTTATGTTAAATTCTTGCACTTATATGTTAAATTTTAAACTGCAGGCATATCCATCTTTGAAACACTATACGGATAAGGCGATTGTAAATTGGGGGAGGGGGGGGACCTTGCAGCCATATGTGGGACAGACCGGGCAACGGGTGGTAATACAACGACTGGGGTGGAAGCGTGTAATGAAGTTGATGTTGAAGTGGAGCAGCTTCCTGATGATGATATGGCGGCAAGCCATCCTAGGAAGAAAAATGTGAAGAAAACATCAGCTATTGATATGATAGCAGCGGTCGTCACTCATATTGCAAACGACATCAATGGTCCGCCAGTACGAGAGAAGACAATCATTGAGAGAATGCATGCGGGATTGGCAGCTATGCCAGACCTTTCAGAGCCTGATCTCATTAAGGTAATAGATTTGTTATGCGCTAGCGAGCTAAAGTGTGAGATCTTCTTAGTTATGTCAGAGCTTGTTAGGAGGAGTTGGTTGCGCGTGCAACTCGATAAAGAACTATGATATTGCTACTTTTGACTTTTGAGGGTTGGACGGTTGCTTTTTGTGTTTAATTCAGAAAAAAATTTATTGCTAATATAAACCTTGGATAGGTATGATTTTGATAATATGTAATTCTCAGCATGCCTTTTGTAATTCTCAGCAAGCCTTTTACAATATGTAATTTGTAAGCATTTTATTCATGCATGGTATTAACTTTCCACTCTCACCAAGGCTGCTTCAGGTTTCTGTGTTCAGATAGATTTATATTGGTTTTTATTTTCTTTGTTGTCTTGGTGCAAGTTCTCATCTCTGGTAGCTTGCAATATTTTCATTTGGCTGTTTTTTTCTTATTTGGATTTTCAGCTCATACAAATATTCCACATTGGTGAATTTAATCATAAATGCATTGTTTTTAATACTAAACTTATACAGCTCCCAGAATGATTGTTTACCGACATTATAAATAAATAAAAACTTCATTATATAAGTGGTGTTTTAACCAAACCCCCATCAAAACGGACATAAGAAAATCAGAAATCACCAGCTCAACCTGAAAACCATGGTCCAAATGAACATAAGTTTTCGTTTTGGCTCAAAACGGACTTGAAAATCAGGTTACAAACGAACATAAGTTTTTGGTTTGCCCCAAAACGAAAACACTTAATTTTTTTGTTTTGAAGCAAAACGAAAATCTAATATGAAAACGGTGCAAACGAACGGACCCTTAGCTCAAAAGAGAACTAAGAAGGAGTACATGGGAAACATGCCCTTCTTTTTTTACCAATGATTCTAGACCGGGGGTGAACATGCTGTCGAATGGGGAAGGGAAGCTTACCATGCATCGTTAGGGTGGAGTCAGCATGGCAGCATCAGCGGGGCATCGTCGACGTGGTAGCATCAATGGGCCAGTGGGAGGGGAGTAGCAGAAACTTACCATAAGATGCAGAGCGCATGTAGCAAGGGTTAGGGCTGGTCGTGAAAAATTGACGTCACGCGCCTCGCGACGTAGAGGTGCGTCGATGTAGAGGTGTGTCGATGCTCTGTGCGCTTCTTTGTCCGGAGCGGGGTGCGTCGATGCAAAGGGGGGCGATCTGCTGATGAGATCCATGCGCAGGGATCGATCTCTCCAAATGGAAGAGCGATTTGTCGGCGAGGTTGAAGCACCGACCTGTGTTCTTTATCGCAAGGAGGCCCTTTATCTTGTGAGGCGTGTAGACGTGTAGAAGAATTGAAAGGGATGAGACACATAGATGGCAGATTTGACAGGAGCACGGGAAATGAAATATGTGCAGGAGAAGTTGGCGAGAGAGTGGAATTTACTTTAAAACCAGATATTTTGAAATAAAAAGATGATATGAGGGGGTATTTTGGGGAGCCGAATGTTGCATCATAGCTTTTTTGGGGTTTCTTTATAGTATAAAGATATATATATGCCAGCGGAGGCGGGCTTATTTAAAATTATTTTCATTTTATTCACATTTTAAATATTTTGTTTAGTTATTTTAAAATATTTTATTTTTTGCATTTTTCTTAAATATTTAAAATGTTGTTTTTTTAGAAAATTAAAAAAAGTTGTGCCCATGGTGACCTGCCTGGAGCCCACTGAGTGGTTCGTCGGGCACCGGCAAACCCGTCGGGGGTTGTCCGGTGACGCTCAAGCAGGGCCACCGTCGGCGGCGATGGACCTAACTGTGAGGTCCAGATTGTACCCCTCACGGTCAGAGCCATTGTCGGCAGTGGCCCTGCCGGAGCGCTGCCAGACAACCCCTAATGTGTTCGTCGGGGACCGGCGACCCCGGCGGTGGGTTTCGGGCAGGCCGCAAGCAGCTCCGCCACCAACATCAACCCAAAACCATGAGCAAGGCATGGGACAGGTTGTGCGATTGAGAGAAAATTGGGAGGGATTCGTGAGGAATTTTGAGGACGCTGTTCGCATACCCCGGCGGTGGGTCGAAGCAAAACTCTGACCATAGATTGTGTGAAGATTTCTCTTATGGGAAACTCCGAGCCCTGTTTTTTTCGTGGACACTCCCCCGCAGCCTCCCAAATCAATCTTATCTTCATTCCTCCTCTGGGTTAGAGCTTGAACGGGCTATGCCTCGGCAGGAGCCACCTACCTCTGGCCTTCTCCTACTCATGTTACTTCTCTGGCTCTCCGCCTAGCTTCCAGAAAATTCGGGCAACTCACGGTGGCATGTCCATTTACCTAATGTAGTTCACGGCACAAAAGTGACCTGCTCTGGCTGATTCCTCCTCTGTTGTTGCCTTTCGATGTTGCATGTTGTATTGTCAGGCTATCGTCATTGCTTCTCAAGGTTCCCCTCCCTCCTCTCGGGAGAGAATCTTCTTCGAGAGCCCATTGTTGAAGTCTCCCTGCCGGCCTCCGCGGCGGTCGATTCACCAAAGCCAAAAACCTCTTCTCCAGCCCTCGATTCTCTGGAGCTGCGTAAGGCCTCCTCACCTCATGTCTTCTAGGCTTATCATGTCTCATTGACTCCTCTTTCCTTCTTTCCTCATGCTTCCTGCTCTCTTGTCTCCCCTGCTCCAGTTTTCTTCCTCCCTCCGGGGCCTCCACTTCCTCCTTCTTGGTCAACTTTATCAGCTTGGTCAAGAACTTAAATGTTCATCGCTTCCCCTTGAATGAATTTTTTTGCCCTGTCTATCAGATCCTCAAAGGAAACCGGGGGATCTCGGATAATGTCCAGTTTAAAAAGGCCTTTCTGCAAACCGACAGACAGTACTAACTGCAAAGTGAAGTGAGCCACCTTTTGGATATTGAGAACTTCTTCCTGAAAGCGGTCGATATAGTTGTTCAGGGTCTCGTTGACTTCCAGCTTCAGATGAAAGAGAGTTGTCGACTCCCTCTTTCCCTTCTTTGAGGTAGCAAATTGCAAGCGTCGTCCCTCAGCGCGGATCTTTGAAACAGTAGATTGAACCTCGCGGCAATTGATGGAACCAGTCTCTCGCCTTCCCTTTGAAGGTGATGGCACAGAACCACCATTTGAAGGCGCCAATCATGCACCGGATGGAGACCATGTCCTCGAACCACTGCAGGTGTTGGATCGGTCATCTTTCCATATATAGTAACTCAGGGTAGGCTCTCTAAACCCTTCAGGAACCGGTGCCGACAAGACTTCATCACAGAATGTGCTCCTTCCTCCAGATTGGCGGGTTGCGAGATGGCGAGCTCCCAGGCAAGTTTCTTGATAACTCGTCAAATGCTCAACTTCTTGGAACCGGATTCCCTAGAAACTCGTTGGGAGATATCGAGATTACACGGGTCGCTCAGCTTTTCGATCATGGCTTCCTTACCTGCTCGCTTAGATGGCTCACCGTCCTCTGAAGGAGTGACACGACGGCGCGATGTTGTCGTCACCTCAGCACGAGGAACAAGCATTGCTCGCAAGGTATCCTCTATCCTTAGAGTGAAGTCATCGAAGTCCGCCTTCGTCGCACACTCGCCCTCCGTTAGGCAATTTGTTGAGTATCACCTCATGCTCGCCTTCTTAAACCATTTCATTTTCTCGCTAGACCTTTATCTTATGACTACGATTCGCGCTCACGACACAAAAATGTTGGAACCAGGAAGATCGATTCCAAATATTCGAACCAAAGGACGGTCTGGGGTCACTAGTCCAGCGATAAAACTCCACGGAGACAGATGACAAGATCACAAGAGATAGAGGGGGAGATGTCTATAAACACACCTCAGGTGTTGTAGCGAGGAGGTCTCACAACATACCCGGAAGTTAAAGAAACTTCTCCTCCACAATCAAAATGTCGGGCGAAGTACAAGGAAGACACCACTTGGAGAGTAGCAGACACGTGGGGAGGAGGGTCAAGATTTTAAGATGTCATTCTAGATACCCCTGGGGTCCTATTTATAGACAAATCCTGAGGGGTATACATGTGAGAATACCTTACCCCTGCGATATACCCCCTATGCAACTTTGAGAATATCCTCATTAATTAAGCGATTATGTCGACTGCTTGCTCATATTGGCGAGTTACATAGGTTACCCGGTTACTCTGGCAAGTATTAATGATTAGTCGCCCTTTGCTGATAACTGTCACTATTGGTGGACTTTGACTTCTGCTTAGGCAAGATTGGTCCACCCTCGACGAATACGGTTGTACAGTATAATATGGTTTTCAAGTTAATGTCTCGTCCCTTGCTAGTTTACTCTCACTAGCCTACTTCCAACTATATGAAATATTTTTTTAAAAAAAACTAGGGTAACGTTGGAGCCAAGTTCCAACCCCGATGAAATTCAAACTAGGGCAACGGTGAGTTCCATCCTCAACCCCGATGTCAAGTTGTTTAGGATTTCTTTCAGGTAGTATGAAAAAAGCTTTGACTTGGAAAGAATTTTGTAGAAAATGGAAGAAGATGACATGAGAAACGGACAGACCCTGCTTCTTCCCAAGCACGGCTCGTGTCGACGTGCAGGCAGATGAAGCCCTAGGCGCACATTATCCTCCGTTACTTCCCCGGCGACGTGGAAATTCCAAGAATGACAGCAGGCATCGATGTGATAAGGAAAACCAAATATTTGCTTTGGTGGAGAAATGAAATGATATTTTATTTTTATATTAATCCGGAATTATAATTGTACTTCAACACGTTGTTACTTATTAGGCTGCTGATTGGTCCCCTGAAATTTTTTGAGTCAAATCGGTAGCACTTCAACGGAAAAGCAAGCCGATCCGATCGATAGAGCGGTGTTAGAGAGCCGGGCCCGCTTAAAGGGTCCAGAACTATCCCAAAATGTGGGATGAAATTGAGCACGCACAGGCACCGCGCGCGCGGCCAACGCCCCCCCCCCCCCCCCCCCCCCCCCCCCGACCACCACCTCCACTGCCTCTAACCGCCACCATCACCGGGCAAATTGCCAGGGCCGCCCGGTCCGCCCAGGGGCATGTTCTTCATTTCGAGAAAATTATGATCCAGGTGACAGGAATGAAAAATCACCATTCGTCAACTATGAATTCAACCGGGCACAATTACCAATGTACCGTTCAAGAAATATATTAAAAAGAATCGAGACCTTCATTTGCATACATGCATTCAGAGATACTAGATAGAAATTTAAGGTTTTTCGATGAAGGCGTGGGACTTATATAATTCTTTCGCTCTGAATTCCCTTTGCTCTCTTTCATGCATGTTTACTCACAACGCTCGTGGGAACGCTTTAGCAAGCGCAGGAGAAGGCTCTGGAGCATGCTCTTGTGGACGTTCTTGCGGAAGCCATGTGAGATTTACTCGATTTTTTAATTTATCTATCAGCAGAGCTTGTAAGCATGGATGTGGTCTGGCACCTTTTTGACAGCTCAAACTCTTGTAATAATAAGAATTAGTGGATTTTGGCTCGGCATATATTCGGCTCCGTGATTTTTCACCCTTTTCGGATTTTCCACGTCAAAACTTCTCATTTGTCATTGTTGTTGGATCTCTTTTGATTGTTTGCGTACTCAACTCACTCTCCAGCTAAGTCGAACTAATTCTCTAGTTCAAGGGAAAGCTGAGCGAATCGTAAGAGCGGTGGTGATTAGAGACGATCACCATCATTCTCGTGCTCTCTCGTTGAACACTTCTCTGACTAACTGAGGCTTGACGACCACCGCAGGCTTCGCCGGAAAGCTTTGAATCGCCAACTCATCCTTGTTCGTGGAACCTCCTCCCGCTTGCAGACGCCGACAAATCCAAATATCTCTGCTAGGGAAATTTTTGGCAATTCCTTTCTTGGGTAATATTCTTCTCCTTCATACTTAGTGAAACCAAGGGCAATTGTTTGGTGCTTAATCGAGTTTCTTTATGACTTCTGTGGGGAATATGACTTATTTTTGCATAGATTTTTTGTGCCTTTGGTTTTTATATGAAATTTTCTTAAAGTAATATTGTTTGTTCATGAATTGATTTTGTATGATTCAGACATCTACTCTAACATTCAGATTTATGAAATATATATTTTAATTTGGAATTGTGGCAATGGTATGGATTGAATGTTGTGCTTTAATGTTAGCTTATGGAACAAATGTTAGTACCCAGGGTTTGTTAGTGTCACACATTGCTCGAGACTCTGGTAGATCAGACTAAATTGAACCGCGTTAGTCTGGAAGCGGTCGAGCGTGCAAACAGTAACACTGAAAGAAAAGTTGACAAGGCAATTTTTTGACATGAAAAACTCGTCAACTGGGTGAAAAATCACGTGGTTAGGACTGTGCAGACCGAACCTCCACTTGAGATGAGCGCTGTTACAGGGCTTTTTTGAAGAACTCGAGGGCGACAGACCGCCTCTCATTATAATTTAAGGGGGAGAGAGCTGCTCGGAGGGTGACAACTACCACTCACGAAGTTAAGTATTTTGCTTGCAGCTGTATGGGGCTTCACAATCCGGATGCTTTTGAGTCTTTGACTGTTGTTTGGAGATGGGAGCTACTTGCTTTGTTTGTCTTGGATCCAGCGGCTTGGAAGTTTGAGTTGCTTGTTATGCGCGTCTTGTCCTCTATGGCTTGTCCTTGATTGTCTTTTGGAGGTGTTTTGGTGCGGTTCTCCGGAGGATAGCGCTTTCTGGAGGAGAGCGTTGAGCGCTTGTTGATGGAAAGTGCGTGGGGCGCTTGTGGGAGGAGAGTGCTTGGGGCGCTTGCTGGAGGGGAGCGCGCGGAGAGTTTGTTGGTGGAAAGCGCACGATGAAGTGGCGCACAGGAAGGTGTGTAAGTAGGCAGTGCGCGTGGGAGCGTGCGAGGAGGTGGTGCAAGGAAGCGCACAAGGAAGAGGTGCGTACGGGAGCGCGCAAGGAAGAGGCGCGCGCCAGAGCGCGCTAGGAAGAGAGGTGGAGGAGAGAGAAAACTCGTAGGAGGATTTTCTGAGCGGAGAAGAGGATCCCATGAAGGATGGTATGAGGCTCTATTTATAGGCCTCAAAGGTAGCTACGGTGGTTATCTGGTTAATCGCAGACCGTAACCGCCGTAATTACTAATTGTAGAATGATAATATTACATATTATGCGCATATTATCTTATTAATTTGATTAGACGCAGACCGGTTCTATTTTGGCAACGCACTTTCCCCACTATGGAAGGTCATGTGAGCGGTTACACGGGCGGTTACCTGCATAACTGAATCGTAGGAGTGCGATCAGACGGTGGAGAAAACGCATGACCGACGACAGGGAGATCTCTTGGCCGGCGAAGGTTGTTGGGTCCATTGCTCACAATGTCCCATATTTGTAGAAGTCAAATAAGTCAATGTTATACACATAGTTGTATTTGATGTATGTTCAAGTTCATGCATGCAGCTTAGTTCTTGTCACATTGAGTGAGCAGGTATTCCAAGAGATTGTGACGGGTGGTCACAAGGTAGAGAGGTGGAAAAACAAAAAAAATATGTCTAAGTCCACAGGCGTTGAGTGAAGTCAGTTCACTCAACATCATATGCCAAGGAAGGAGTCAATTCACTCAACGCCAGATTCCAAAAAGCGTCGAGTACATCACAGTCTGTCAAAGCCTCGGTATTGGCAAGCTGAAAAATCGACTTTGTTTAGAATCGTTGAGTGAGCACAACTCACTCAACGCATGATGAAAGAAGCGTTAAGTCAAGCTCAATCAGTTGAAGATTTTGTCAAGAAATCTGATTAAGTCCATAAGTGTTGAGTGAGAACAGCTCACTCAACGCCAAAGAAGAAGGCGTCGATAAAGCAATGATCAGTCAAAGTCTAAAAGAAAGATAGACAGAAAAAGCTGTCTAAGTTCATATGAGTTGAGTGAGGACAACTCACTCAACGCATGCTCATCAAGCAGTTGCGACTAAGTACAGAAACATTGAGTGAAGCCAGTTCAATCAACGCCGACCGAACCTCCACTTGAGATGAGTGCAGTTACGTCAACACGTTGTTACTTATTAGGCTGCTGATGGGTCCCCTAAATTTTTTGGGTGATGTTATATGTAAATCAATAATGGTTATATACAAACCAATATTTTAGAAAATTTTAGGTGTTTTAAAATAGTATACATAAACCAAACAAAACCCTAAAACTTAACCCTATTCCTCATTTCCACTCTTCCCGTTTAGGCCGTCCGTCTTCCTATTCTCACAACCCGCTTTCCCGCATCCGCCGATACGTAGCTCCCCACCTCGCGCCGCCCCTCTTTCGCCCCTTTCCAGCGTATAACAGGCGTCGGTCGGCGAATTACAATCATGGCCTATCTTCCGCAGTCGGAGGCGCTGTTTGGGATGATTCCTGCGAGGAACGTGGTGACCGACTCCGCGATGATCCACGACCTTGTGAAGGGGGGCATGGTTGATGAAGCCAGGGAGCTGTTCGACAGAATGCCAGCCCGAAATGTCTTCACCTTGACCATTTTGCTCTCTGGCTACCTGCGCTCCAGCGATGTTCTGGCAGCGCGTAGGGTTTTTGACGAAATGCTGGAGAAGAACGTCGTCTCCTGGACGACGATGTTTTTGGGTTACGCTAGAAACGGGCTCCTGTCGGATGCCCGAGTGTTGTTCGATCTTATGCATGAGAGAAATGTAGTGGTCTGGACTTCCATGATCTATCAAGGCTTATGTCGACGAAGGTGCAATCGAAGATGTCGCCGAGTTATTCGACAGAATGCCCCAAAGAAACTTGCACTCTTGGAACATAATGATCAAGGGATATTTGCGGTGCAATCGAATACGCGACGCAGTCGATCTGTTCGAATCCATGCCTCAGAGAAATGCGGTTTCTTGGAACACTATGGTGCAACCGAAAACTAATTTGTCTTTAAACTAATTTTGGTTAATATAATTGTTGAAACCGAAAAATCGGTCTCTGTGGAGTTCGACCCTTGGGGAAGGGGTGGCCGCGCACCTACTTTGCTCCTGCAAGAAAATGACAAGAAAAAAGAAGAACCAAGGACTAGATCAAGGGCCCGGCGTGGAGGTCCCACCACACACCCGGAAGATCTTAGAGCGCTTCCCCTCCTTAGCCAAGTGCCGGGCTAAGGTACCTCAGAAAGCGCTAGTAGGCCGGAGAATTGGTAAGCATGCCTTCTGAGGTACCCCTTGTGTCCTATTTATAGGAAAAGATGGCCTGTCAATATACAACCTTCACGGTTCTCGAGGACCATAGGCAGACCAAAGGGGGCAATATGGTAAAAATATGTCATGGCCAAGATGCGAGCTGGACCTGAGGTAGCACTCGCCCGGCAGGGGGCCTGACTTGCCTCGCCCTGGGCCTAGGCGAGCACGTACTCGGCAGGCTATGCTCGACTATCGCTGAGCTCGGCTTGACTACCGCCGAGCTCGGACTCGGCACGACGATCGCCGAGCTCCAACAGAAACTGAGCTCGGCATGGGGATCGTCGAGCTTGATTCGACTACCATCGGGCCCTATTCCTTTACCCGAGCTCGGTCTCGGCATGCCGGGCTCCGTTCGGCCATCGTCGAGCTCGGCTCGACTATCGTCGAGCTCGGCTCGGCTATTACCGAGCTCGGGCTCGGCATGCTGGGTTCACATTGCGGTCTGAGCCGGCCGGTTCAACTCCTGTCGACCACTCGCGGGATACGGGGTTGTACAATAATTGATGAGTTGTCTTTTAATTTAATTTTTTGTTGGTTTAACAATTTAAATTTTTTTTTTAAAATTGGTTTGTATATAAGTATTAGGTTTGTGTATAACTAAAAAAAAAAATTGCATTGATTTGTATATAGTAATTGTTTTTATATAGTCATTATTGGTTTACATATAACATCACCCAAATTTTTTGACTCAAATCGGTAGCACTTCGACGGAAAAGCAAGCTGACCCGACCCATAGAGCGGCGTTCGAGAGTCGGGCCCGCTTAAAGGGTCCAGAACTACCCCGAAATGAGGGATGAAATCGAGCACGCATAGGCACCGCTCGCGGCCAACGCTGCCCCCCGACCACCACCTCCACTGCCTCTAACCGCCACCATCACCGGGCAAATTGCCAAGGCCGCCCGGTCCGCCCAGGGGCATGTTCTTCATTTCGAGAAAATTATGATCCAGGTGACTGGAATGAAAAATCATCATTCGTCAACTATGAATTCAACCGGACACAATTACCAATGTGACCATTCAAGAAATATATTAAAAAGAATCGAGACCTTCATTTGAATACATGCATTCAGAGAGACTAGATAGAAATTTAAGGTTTTTCGACGAAGACGTGGGACTTATATAATTTTTTCGCTCTGAATTCCCTTTGCTCTCTTTCATGCATGTTTGCTCTCAACGCTCACGGGAACGCTTTAGCAAGCGCAGGAGAAGGCTCTGGAGCATACTCTTGTGGACGCTCTTGCGGAAGATACGTGAGATTTACTCGATTTTTTAATTTATCTATCTTCAAAGCTTGTAAGCATGGATGTGGTCTGACACCTTTTTGAGAACTCAAACTCTTGTAACAACAAGAACTAGTGCATTTTGGCTTGACACAGATTCGACCGCATTGTTTTTCACCCTTTTCGGGTTTTCCACGCCAAAACTTCTCATTTGTCATTGTTGTTGGATCTCTTTTGATTGTTTGCGTGCTCAACTCACTATCCAGCTAAGTCGATCTAATTCTCTAGTTCAGGGGAAAATTGAGCGATTCGTAAGAGCGATGATTAGAAACGATTACCATCCTTCTCGTGCTCTCTCATTGAAAACTTCTCTGACTAACGAAAGCTTGACGACCACCAAAGGCTTCGCCGGAAACCTTTGAATCGCCAACCCATCCTTGCTCATCGAACCTCCTCCCGCTTGTAGACGCCGAAAAATCCAATTATCTCTGTTAGGGAAACCTAGGGTGATTCCTTTCTTGGGTAATATTCTTCTCCTTCACACTTAGCGAAACCTAGGGCAATTGTTTGGTGCTTAATCGATGTTCTTTATGACCTTTGTGGGGAACATGACTTATTTTTGCATTGGATTTTTTGTGGCTTTGGTTTTTATATGAAAATTTCTTAGGGTAATGTTGTTTGTTCTTGAATTGACTTTGTATGCTTTATGCATCTACTCTAACATTCAGATTTATGAAATATACATATTAATTTGGAATTGTGGCAATGGTATGGATTGAATGTTGTGTTTGAATGTAAGGTTATGGAACGAATGTTAGTACCCCGAGGTTTGTTAGTGTTGCGGATTGGTCGAAACTCCGGTAGACCGAATTAAATTGAACCGCCTTAGCCGGGGAGCGTTCGAGCGTGCAAACAGTCATAAAGAATGAAAAGCTGACAAAACACGTTTTTTGACGTGGAAAACCCATCAACTAGGTGAAAAACCACGTGCTTAGGACTGTGCCGACCAAACCTCCACTAGAGATGAGCGATGTTGCAATGCTTTTTGTAAGAACTTGAGGGCGACAGGTCACCTCTCATTGCAATCTGAGGGAGAGAAAGTTGCTCGGAGGGTGACAAACCATCACTCACAGAGTTAAGTATTTTGCTTGCAGTTGTATGGGGTTTCACGATCCGGATGCTTTTGAGTCTTTGATTGTTGTTTGGAGACGGGAGCTACTTGCTTTGTTTGTCTTGGATTCGGAGGCTTGGAAGTTTGAGCTACTTGTTATGTGCCTCTTGTCCTCTGTGGCTTGTCTTTGATTGTCTTTTGGAGGAGTCTTGGTGCGGTTGTCTGGTGGAGAGCACTTGCTGGAGGAGAGCGCGCGAAACGCCTCCTGGAGAGTGCCGAACGTTTGTTGACGGAGAGAGCGCGGGGAGCTTGGGGAGGAGAGCGCGTGGGACGCTTGCGGGAGGAGAGCGCATGGGGCGCTTGCTGGAGGGGAGCACACAGAGAGTTTGTTGGTGGAAAGCGCACGAGGAAGTGGCGCACGGGAAGTTGTGTGTAACATTTGTTCACTAATACAAAATATAATTAAATTGCAGGGTCTGATCGCAAACATGTTTGATCGAGTCGACATCATGTCAAGGTACGATTTTAGTATGGTTAAATTTTATTACGTAAATTGTTGGAGTAAATTCAGTCGTTGTGTACGTGTTCGTCACATGAAATTTTTAGTGTGAGGGTGTATCACAATTTCTAAAGTATTCGAGTGTAGTGGAATGACGTTCCGGTAATAATTTAAAAGTGTGAAATTTCTCCCAGTGTTAAGTGAAGCACGATTCACCTCTCCTTACCCGGCGGTTACCAAAACCGTAGAGTGCCGCTTAGGATTAGAAGTCTGTAACCCTCACTTCTCGTAAATTAGCCACTCGTCTCTCCCAATAAGCTCGAGAACCGCCATGTGAAGCCCTAGATCACCCTCCCGATCGCTAAACTTCCCTTCTCCGGTGACGTCGAGGCAGGCGCCTTTCCCTGCCATCGATTTTGGCGTTGTTACCCGACGGTCCAGGTGCCATTATCGCGGGTCTGCTGCAGCCGGAAATTCTTCCAGTCTTCCTCCATTTCTAGGGCTTGGCTGATCCCTCCTCTTCCTCCTCAGAGTCAGAAATCGAGGTTTCTCTATCAGGTAACCCTATTGTTTCTTTCTGCGACTCGTTCTCAGTGTGGGATGATTTTTCTTTGTCACTCTAGTGTTGAAATTTCATATTAGTGACGTACTGTGTGGGTGATTTATCCTCTACAGAAATTTCTGGAACCTTTATCAAGGCTACTTAAGCAAAACAAGCGGTCCTTCTACCCTCCGTTTCCATTTTCGCTCAGGTTTTGAATTGTTCCTCCTAAACTTCAGTCAATTTATGTTTTAAATTTTTATATTGGGTATGGATCATTTTTTAGGGTGTGGTTAAATAACACCAAGCATATGTTATGACGTTTTTCCTATGTTTCAGAAATAGTAACTCTTCCATCACGGAAGTGGTAAGAGTCCTCCATTCGTTATAAATTTTTATCGCATATATTCTCAAGAGATATGTAATAGTGTAGATGTCCTTGTAGGTTCTTGAGAAAACAAGCTTTCTGGTTACTTGGAGACCAAATTAGTGTTTCAGACACTTTTTTAAAAAAAATATGCCGCCACGTTAGGTGTATGAATGTCATAATACCGCTGTATGAAATCTTTATTATTCCTAGATAGACATGTGAGATAACATGCTTAGTAATGCTTATTATAATTCAGTAAAACTAATATGTTGTATGAAATCACTTTTATCATTAGAGATTTGTAGTGCAATTCTTAAACAACTAGTATATGTTGTAAGTAATTAATTTCTAACGCATCTCAAACAGTTAGATCATACGAACAATGTAATTACTCGCGTAGATTTACGAGTAGGAAACGTTAAAGTCAGGAACATGGTTTCCAGTTGTTTGAACGATGTGATGAACTTCCTTGATCACGTATATTTTTTCACAAGCAGAGCAGAGTAGCACTAGATAAAAAATGTTTTGTAGGTATGGTTGAGATATCCTTCCGTGTTTGATAGAGGCACATTATCTTTCTCATGGCCTTTAGAGTACTTTATGAGCCTCAATGTTTGGGAGATGTTATCCCATTTTAGAAGATTAGTAGATTCGAGTTTGTGTCCGTGAGACAATAAAACACTGGAGTTCGTTAGTAGGACTCGGATCGTTAGATTAGCGTTGCGCGATAAAAGATACTCTGCCTAGAAATTTGTCGAAGAACAATCATAAGTGAATTTTTAGAACTCACGTTTAGACCGAACCCTAGAAACTCTTAGTTAAACATATTATTCGGATCTTGAGTAAACTTAGTACATTATGAGTAACTAGAACAGTCATTTATTTTACTAATTTTATTTGAGAAAACCATGCTTAGTACACTAGCATATAGTTTTTTTGTAGTACAAAATCTATTTTTAAAGCATTGCATATTTTCCTTTAAAACAAATTTTAGTGTCACTATGCGAAATAGTTTTTCTTACTCTACCTTTGGGATGACCCATGTTTGGGCATGTTTTTATAGGGACCCAGGTTGAAAATTACGCCTAGGATAAGCGTGTTATTGGATTCGCTCCTATAGTTTATTTTCCGGTCCAGTTGTTGTTTTACTTTTAGTATTTTACTGTTATGTTTTGAACTTCTTGAATATTAATGTTTAAGAATTTGTATATGTACCAGAGTTTTTGTAATATTTCAGTTATTTAGTGATTTGGTTCTTTTTACATCTAGTGACTCTGTGAATTCAACTAGTTGAGGTACACTTTTACCTTTAGTTTCATATTCAACTTCCGATATAAGCTTACATTTTAGTTCTTTTTCATTTATGCATGTTATGTGCTAGTTTTAATATTGTTTCTTAGTTTACTTCTTATCGCTGGACCCGGCCGGATGGCTAATTGATTATATAACTAGGTTGGGGCGTTACAATTGGTATCAGAGACAGGTTTAAGATCCCTTGACCCAGAAAATTCAGAGTCATAGGATTTCATCTTAACCACTCATTTGATGATAGAGTCATTAAGTTTTATCTTGTTTTTAAGTTGTGCATGCGTCGTTCTTTTTTAATAGATCCTTAATTTTATTCTCATACATCAATAATTCTTTTATCCTTCATATGATAAGCATCATGTACCAGTGAGGTCGGTGTGCCTTCTCGCTAGGTTATTACACCTAAGATAACCATGAATAATAATAGTGCCCAACAGCACCAGCAGCTCCAGCAGTGCTAGACCCAACAGATATGGTCGTTACAGATCCAATCGCACTTCCTGTGCCAGCTGTAGGGGATTTAGGGATCGATGGAGCACTATCTGAGAAATCTCTGTGATCTTCATCCCTCCAACTTCACTGGTGAGGAGGAGTCAATGGAGACTGATGATTGGCTAATTAAGACCTGTGAACTGCTTGAGGTGATGGAGTGCCCTGAGAACAAGAAGGTTCCGTTAGCGGATTTTCTCCTGAAAGGAGAGGCCCATCAGTGGCGGACCAAACAATTGGCGGACGCCCCCGCTCGTAAGTGCTTTAGTGCAAACTTTGTTTTTACCAAGTGTTCCTTATTCTTTTAGCGTAATGACGTGTGTTTACTCATATTGTCAGGTCGTACCACAGACATGTTCACCTTGAATGACTTCTCGTCGGCGCTAGCTAGCTGGTTTGTTCTCCCGTCCGAGTGCTGCAGCCTCTAGGAGAAGTACCTTAAGCTGATTCAAGGGGGACAAGACAGTGGTGACAATTGAACGAGAGTTGACTCATCTTTCTCGTTATGTGAGCACAATGTAGGGGGATGAGAACGAGAAATATAGTTACTTTATGGATGGACTGCGTGATTCTCTAAGGCAACCGTTGATGACAATGGTGAATGTAGATTATAAGAGTGGTGGACACTAATAGGAAGTTAGAAGATGATCAGTAGAAGGTGCAAAAGCGCAACAGCTTCCGTTCGAAGCGACCTCAAGATGCACCGCATCAGCAATATAACAAGAATAGCCAGGGTAGAAACTGGAACAAGAAGTAGAGGTCAGGAATCCCAAAAAGGTGATCAGACTGGGACCAGGATCAAGGACTACCCCCTTTGCCCGAAGTGTTATTTCCGCCATCTGGGAGAGTGCTTGGTTACCGCGAGGGTATGTTACAAATATCAGCAACCGGGACACATGGCCCGTTATTGTCAGGGAGCTTCTGGAAATCAGGTAATTTATGTTAAGTGTTGATTGTTGCTCATCTATGTATACCCTTTTCACCTTAGTCTGATTTAGCGAAACCCTCTCTTGTAGTAGAAATCTGAGGTTGGTGGCCCGAGTAAAGCTAATAAAGGAAAAGCACCAATGAGTGATGACACGAGACCAACTCTGGGATGTGGACCAGTGCAGCCTAAAGCTTATGGTCTTGTCCAACAGGAAACCAAGGAGCAGGAGGATGTGGTGACAGGTATGTGTTATAGTACGACTGTCTTATAGGAAATTAAATTAAATCCTCCTCAGTGACACTGTAAATTTTTTTGATCAATCATTTATGTAGGTATTATTATGATTTATAATATACCCTCCAAAATTCTCTTTGACACAGACGCCTCGCACTCGTTCATAGCAGAATCCCTAATGCATAGACAAAGATTAGAAGTATGTCCATAGGCATCATCGTTAGAGGTCATGATGCCTTATGGATCCTTCTTGCAGACCAAAGATAAGTGTATGGTACCAGTACAATTTGGAGAAGCGAAGATTATTATAGAAGCCTTGCTACTCCCTATTGCGGGTTTCGATTTGATTGTGGGAATAGACTAGTTATCGGTTGTAAACGCCAAGATAGATTGCAGAGACAAGATGATACATTTTGAAGGACCCAACCAGATCGCTGTCACTTTCCAAGGCATTAAGGGAGTCGCTAAGCTGATTATCTCATCCGTTGAGGCTATTAGATGTATTAGCAAAGGTTGCGAAACCTTCTTAGTGCTGATGAATGCAGAAGCTAAGGCTGATTTGTTAAAGGTACCTGTGGTTCAAGATTTTCGTGATGTCTTTCCAGAGGAGTTACCTGGTGCCCCATACTAAAGAGATTGATTTCTAGATCGATCTTTTACTTGGAGCAGCACCAGTGGTCAAGTCCCCTTATCGCATGGCTCCTAGAGAACTTGCTAAGTTGAAGGTCCAGTTGCGGGAATTGCTTAACTTGAGCTTTATTAGCCCAAGCACTTCACTTTAGAGTGCGTCAGTTCTGTTTGTGAAGAAGAAGGATGGTAGTCTGAGGTTGTGCATTGACTACTACGAGCTGAACAAATTGGCAGTTAAGAATACGTATCATATCCCCAGGATTGATGACTTGTTTGATCAACTTGAGGGTTCTTGCACGTTTTCTAAGTTGGATCTCAGGTCAGGCTACCGTCAGTTGAAGATTCAGGAAGCATACATTCAAAAAACAATCCGCTTGGGCTGACAATTGCCCAGTACGCTTTTATGAATTTGATGAACAAGGTTTTTCGGGAGTGCTCAGACTGTTTTGTTATTGCCTTTATAGGTGATATTTTAGTGAATTCCAGGAGTGCAGAAGATCACGTTTCTCACCTCAGAACTGTTTTAGGGACGCTCCGAAAGAATCAACTGCATGCAAATTTTTCTAAGAGCGAATTTTGGTTATTAGAGGTTGTATTTTTAGGACATGTTATCAGTTAGAGTGGCCTTTCCGTTGACCCGAAGAAGATAGAAGTAATAAGGGAGTGGCCGAGACCGAAGGCAGTTACGGAGGTCGGTAGCTTTTTGAGTTTGGCAGGATATTACAGGAGATTTGTAAAAGACTTCTTGAAGATAGCTTTACCACTGTCTTCGCTCACCAGGAAGGGTAAAACTTTTAGTTGAATGGTGGAGTGCGAACTGGCTTTCGAAGAGTTGAAAACCAGGCTATTGACCGCCCGATTTTGAGTTTACCATCAGGGTCAGATGAATTTCAGATATATAGTGATGCCTCAGGTCAAGGTTTGGGCTGTGTGCTGATGCATCATGGTAAAGTCATAACTTTCGCCTCCAAGCAGTTAAAGGTCCATGAGAAGAAATATTCTATGCATGACTTGAAACTAGTAGCAGTCATACATGCTCTGAAAATTTGGAAGCACTATTTTTATGGCGTCCGTTGTGAGATTTTCACTGATCACAAAAATCTCATGTATATCTTCGATCAACAAGAGCTCGATATAAGACAACGCAGATGGTTATAGTTTTTGTCAGAATATGAGGTGAACATCCAATATCACCCAGAGAAGGCGAACGTAGTAGCTGATACGCTTAGTCAAAAAGGTTCGAGTCATTTTCTCCTTACTCAGCAAGAAGAGTTAGTGCGAGAGTTGGAGAGGCTGGAGATCAGTGAGGAACCACTCCCAAATGTTGGATCGACAAGGTTGAGTTGTATGGAAATCACATGTGACATTAAGGATAGGATCAGAACAGCTATATCCTTGGATCCAAAGATGTCAGATATTTGAGTTTTGACTAAGGCGGGTCAGAAAGAGAAGTTTAGTATACTTGAGGATTGACTACTGCACGACGGTAGGGTGTGCATTCTAGATGTTAGTCACCTTCGAGAGGACATTGTTTGAAGCTCATAATTCTATATATTCAATACAACCAGGTAGCACAAAGATGTATATGGACTTGAAGAAGATAGTGTGGTGGCCATGTTTGAAAGGTGATATTACTGAGTATGTTGTGAAGTGCAAAACTTACAAGTTAGTTAAAGCTGAATGTTAGAGGCCAGGAGGCAAGTTGCAGTCTTCCCATCCCAGAGTTTCATTTTGAGGACATTTCAATGAGTTTTATTCATGGCCTTGCCAGATCGCACTGTGACAATGATTCCTTATGAGTTATAGTTGACCGTCTCTCTAAATTTGCCCATTTCATACCCAATAAGTGGATAGATCAGGGCTCCAAATTGATGCAGTTATATGTTGATGAGATTGTTCGACTTCACGGTGTTCACAAGACCATTGAATTAGACAGAAATGATAGGTTTACTACTAAGGAGTGGAGATACGTTCAAGAGCGGTTGGGCAATAAGCTACATTTCAGTACCGCCTTCCATCCCCAGACAGATGGTCAGATTGAACGTACGAATAGAACGTTGTAAGATATGCTCCGGATGTGCATCTTGGACTTTGGAGGGAAGTGAAAGAAATATATTACTCTTGTTAAGTTTTCCTACAACAATAGCTTTCAAGCAAACGTTGAAATGTCTCTTTTTGAAGCACTGTATGGAAGACGTTGTCAGACATCATTATGTTGGGCTGAGAATGAAGAAAGGTCTTCCATCAGGGAATCCTGGATTGACAAGACCACAGAATGAATCAAACTCATACACGAGCGTTTGAAGATAGCTGAGGATCGTCAAGCCAAGTATTTTGAGCAGAGGAATAAGGCAATAGAATTTAGTGTTGGTGATTTTGTTTACCTGAAGGTCAGACCAATTAGAGGTGTCTCTCAAATTAAGCAGATTAAGAAGTTGAGCCCAAGGTTCGTGGGTCCATTCGAGGTACTAGAGCGAGTTGGTGAGGTTGCTTACAGGTTGGCTTTGCTTGAGGAAATGAGTGGTCTACATGATGTATTCCACGTCTTCTTTCTGAGAAAAGCAGTTAGAGACCCTAGCTAAATAATCAGTACCGATGAAGCACCAATTGAATCAGATCTTAGAATCAATGTTAAACATGTTAGAATAGTCGACTCATGAATTCAAAAGCTCAGGAGTAGAGAGATCCCGTTTGTAAAAATTTTTTGGATGAATTGTGGCCGACCCGAGTACACTTAGGAAAGAGAAGATGAGCTTCAGAAGGTAGAAGACTGTGCCTTCCTCTTTCGCTCAGGTATGTATGTAATTTTCGAGGATGAAAATTTTTTTAGGAGGGAAGATTTGTAACATTTGTTCACTAATACAAAATATAATTAAATTACAGGGTTTGATAGCAAGCATGTTTGATCGAGTCAACATCGAGTCAAGGTACGATTTTGGTAGGATTAAAATTTGTTACGTAAATTGTTGGAGTAAATTTAGTCGTTGTGCACGTGTTCGGCGCATGAAATTTTTAGTGCGGGAGTGTAGCACAATTTGTAAAGTATTGGACTGTAGTGGAATGATGTTCTGGTAATAATTTAAAAGTGTGAAATTTCTCATAGTGTTGAGTGAAGCACGATTCACCTCTCCTCACCCGACGGTTACCAAAACCATAGAGTGTCGCTTGGGATTAAAAGGCTGTAACCCTCACTTCTCGTAAATTAGCCGCTCGTCTCTCCCGATAGGCTCGAGAACTGCCAGACAAAGCCTTAGATCGCCCTCCCGATCGCCAATCTTCCCTCCCCCGACGACGTCGAGGCAGACGCCTTTCCCTGCTATCGATTTTGGCTATGTTGCCCGACGGTCCAGGCGCCATTATCGTTGGTCTGCTGCAGCTGAAAATTCCTCTAGTCTTCCTCCATTTCTAGGGCTTGGCCAATTCCTCCTCTTCCTCGTCTGGGTTAGAAATCGAGGTTTCTCTATCAGGTAACCCTATTGTTTCTTTCTGCGACTCGTTCTCAGTGTGAGATGATTTTTCTTTGTCACTATAGTGTTGAAATTCATATTAGTGACGTAGTGTGTGGGTGATTTATCCTCTATAGAAATTTCAAGAGCCTTCATCAAGGCTACCTAAGCAAAACAAGTGGTCCTTCGACCCTCCATTTCCGTTTTCGCTCAGGCTGTGAATTGTGCCTTCTAAACTTCAGTCAATTTATGCTTTAAATTTTTATATTGAGTGTGGATCATTTTTTAAGGTGTGGTTAAATAACACCAAGCATGATCGAGGACGTTTTGCCTACATTTTAGAAATAGTAACTCCTCCATCAGGGAAGTGGTAAGAGTCCTCCATTCGTTATAAATTTTTATCACTTATATTCTCGAGAGATATGTAATAGTGTAGATGCCTTTGTAGGTTCTTGAGAAAACAAGTCTTCAGGTTACTTGGAGATCAAATTAGTGTTTCAGACACTTTTTTTAGAAAAGTATGCTGCCACGTCAGGTGTATTAACGTTGTAATACCGCTGTAAGAAATCTTTATTCTTCCTAGATAGACATATCAGATAACATATTTAGTAATGCTTATTATAATTCGGTAAAACTAATATGTTGTATGAAATCACTTTTATCATTAGAGATTTGTAGTGCAATTCTTATATAGCTAGTATATGTTGACATAATTAATTTCTAACGCATCCCAAACAGTTAGACCATAAAAACATTGTAATTACTCGTGTAGATTTACGAGTAGGAAACGTTAAAGTCAGGAACATGATTTCTAGTTGTTTGAACGATGTGATGAGCTTCCGTGATCACGCATATTTGTTCGCAAGTAGAGTAGCACCAGATAAAAAATGTTTTGTAGGCATGATTGAGATCTCTTTCCGTGTTTGATAGAGACACACTATCTTTCTCATGGCCTGTAGAGTACCTTATGAGCCTCAATGTTTGAGAGATGTTATCCCGTTTTAGAAGATTAGTAGATTCGAGTCTGTGTCCGTGAGACACTAGAACACTGGAGTTTGTTAGTAGGACTCAGATTGTTAGACTAGCGTTGCATGATAGAAGCTACTCTGCCTAGAACTTTGTCGAAGAACAATCATAAGTGAATTTTTAGAACTCACGTTTAGACCGGACCCTAAAAACTCTTAGTCAACCATATTATTCGGATCTTGAGTAAACTTCATACATTATGAGTAACTAGAACAATCATTTATTTTTCTATTTTTATTTGAGAAAAATCATGCTTAGTACATCAACATATATTTTTTCTATAGTACAAAATCTATTTTCAAAGCATTGCATATTTTTCTTCAAAACAAAATTTAGTATCACTAGGAGAAATAGTTTTTCTTACTCTCACTTTGGGCTGACCCATGTTTGTGCATGTTTTAGAGGGGACCGGGTGGGAAACTACGCCTATGATGAGCGTGTTATTGGAGTCGCTCATATAGTTTGTTTTTCGTTTAGTTGTTGTTTTACTTTTAGTACTTTACCGTTATGTTTTGGACTCCTGTAATATTAATGTTTAAGAATTTGTATATGTATCATACTTTGTGTAATATTTCAGCCAATGTTGTCAAGGTGTCGCCTAGGCGCCCAGGCGCCCATAAGAGAGCTATGCGGCGGGCGCCTAGCAACATTTGAGTTAGGCGCCCGCCTAGAGGCGCCTAGGCGCCCAGGGCGACGCCTGGACGCCTAGGCGCAGACGCCTGGACGCCTGGCCGATCAATTAATCCCGCTCATTATGTTTTTTCCTCATTTCTTCCTCCCCTGCTCATTCCTTCCGATCCCGCAGATCCCGCGCCGCTCCCTCACTGTCGCACTGCCGATCCCGCGCCGCTCCCGCACTGCCGATCCCGCGCCGCTCCCGCACTGCTCGTTTGTCCGATCTTCTTCTTCTTCTTCTGCCGAGCTAGGGTTTGTCCAATCTTCTTCTTCTTCTTCTTCTTCTTCTGCCGAGCTAGGGTTTGCCGAGCTAGGGTTTGTGGGTTTGTTCTTCTTCTGCCGAGCTAGGGTTTGCCGAGCTAGGGTTTGCCTAGGCGACGCCTCCTCCTCCTCCTCCTCCTCCTCCTTCTTAACTATTGACTAATACAGTGATTTATTTTCTGTACATTTCTTAACTATTGGCTAATACAGTCATTTATTTTCTCATTTATTTTCTGTACATTTCTTAACTATTGGCTAATACAGTTACAAGCTTGGGAGATTGACTTGGGGGAACTCACACTTTCTGTATTCCATCCAGCTTACTGATCTGTATTCCATCCAGCTTAGTCAGGTATTCTAATTCTCCATACCAGCTGAATCTTCTTCTATCATTTATTCTTAAACTTCTGTACATTTCTTAACTTGGCTAGTGTTTGAAACTTCAATAAAATTAATTTTTTTACTAACAAAGATATAATCACGTGTAGTTTTACTTTTTTCTTGGTCTTCAAGCTTTGATCATCACTAACAAAGATATAATCACGTGTGTTTTTTTCCCACATTCATGTTTTTAATCAGGTGTGTTTATTTCCCACATTAATGTTTTTCAAATGCATATATTTTTTACATTGTTTAAGTATAATTTTGTAATGTCATAGTTTGCTTATTTTTGTTACCACTAACATTGTAGTGGTTGTGGATGCTTTGTATGAAATTTAGAAATTTATTTAGGGTGTTAAATATTTAGTATTTACTGTCGAATGCTTATATTTTGTTGATAATGTAGAGAACTATTGCTTAGTTAAAGAGTGATTTTAGCTCAGTTACCCCATGTGAGTGAGAGTGAAAATAACCATTCCAATTATTTTGCATGTTGTAGTTTAAAAGGGAGTTATCCTTTTCTGAGCATGTTAAACGTTTTGGTCGCCTAGGCGACGCCTCGCCTAGGCGTCGCCTCGCCTAGGTACACCCTTTAACGCCTTGGTCGCCTTGACAAGCTTGATTTCAGCTATTTAGTGGTTTGATTCTTTTTCTATTTAGTGATTCTGTGAATTCAACTAGTTGAGGTACACTTTTACCCTTAGTTTCATATTCAACTTTCACTGTAAACTTACATTTTAGATCTTTTTATTTATATCTACTGTGTACTAGTTTTAATGTTGTTTTTTAGTTTGATCTTATCGTTGGACCCAGCCGGAGTGGTGATTGGTTGTATAACTAGGTTGGTGTGTTACAGGGCGTAAGTAGGCAGCGCACGCGAGTGCGTGCGAGGAGGCGGTGCAAGGAAGCGCGTAAGGAAGAGGTGCGTGCGGGAGCGCACAAGGAAGGGGCACGCGCCAGAGCGCGCTAAAAAGAGAGGTGGAGGAGAGAGAAAATCCTTATGAGGATTTTCTTGGTGGAGAAGAGGATCCCATGAAGGAGGGTTTGAGACTCTATTTATATATCCCAGAGGTAGCTACGATGGTTATCTGTTTAATCGCAGACCGTAACCACCATAACTATTAAAGTCAGACCGATAATATTATATATTATGTGCATTTTATCTTATTAATTTGATTAGACGCAGACCGATCCTATTTTTGACAACACACTTTCCCCACTATGGAAGGTCATGCGGGCGGTTACGTGGGAGGTTACCCACGTAACCGAATCGCGGAAGTGTGATTGGACGGTGGAGAAAACGCATGACCGACGGCGGCCGACGGCGGTGAGATCCCTTGTCCAGCGAAGGCCCCACTTGACCAAGGGAACTTGGTTGGCCGCCAATGGAAGGCCGATCAGCCGAGGGGAAGGGGAGGTCGCCCCTAATTGGGGTTGGCAGACGTTGGGCGGACAAAGGGCCGCCCTTCTGGACAAAAAGGAGCCTCCCCTGGTTTGGGCGGCGACGGAGGACGGGTGGCCACACGGCCGCCAGTCTTGGGCGAAGGGGTGGCCGCCCCAAAATGGGGGTGCCCGACAGAGGACTGGTAGCCACATGGCCGCCCATCCTGAGCGAAATGAAGGCTGCCCCTGCTGCGGCGATTGTGGAGGACGGCCACATGGCCGCCCGTCCTGGGCGAAATGAAGGCCGCCCCTACTGGGGCGGTGGACGAGGACGGGCAACCACATGACCGCCCGTTCTGGGCGAAATGAAGGACGCCCTTGTTAGGGGCGGTGGCTGAGGACGGGCGACCAAATTAGCTAGCTGTCCGTCCTAGGTACCGGAGAGAAGGGGAGGGTGGTCAGAAGGACTGCCCTCCCTGGAAGAAGGACCAGCCTCCCTTATAGGGGTGGCCGGGGGGGGGGGGGGGGGGTCGGAAGCTGGACGGCTAGGAGGCCGTCCGCCAGAGCAGCGAGGCAGCGTACAAGAGCGCCGACCCTGCGCGCGACTAGGGTAGCGCTCGCACAGGTGCGCGCACGTGTGCGGGGCCTACGCTTGCTGGACCTGACCGCGCGCACGCTCGCATGCGGCCCGCGCGCACGCTCGCATGCGGCCCGCGCGCACGCTCGCATGCGGCCCGCGCGCCGCGCAGGTGGGGTCGCACTTGTTCAGCTATGCAGCTGCTCAGACAGGCACGCGAGAGACCGCTCCGCGCACAGTGATTTGCACGAGTGCGGCCTGCAACCCCGCTAAAGGGATTCACCGTTCAATCGAAGCCACTCAGAGGAACCTCATCAGTTAGTTAAATCCAACTAGTTACATATTGCACTCAAATAATTGTATATTTATTTTTTATTTGTAAAATACAATGAAAATCATCTATTACTAGCAATTTTGTATTATTCCAATATTTAGGGAAGCTCATGCATGTGTGAGAACTAATGATATACAATTATTTTGAAGGCTTACATAGGTAACTAGTACTTTGTTTTAATATTACAATATTTAAGTTGAGAATTATAATAATTTATGGTTAAATTTTTTATTATTTATGTTGAAAAAATTGTCTTTAACAATCTCTATTTTCACATTCATGATGTCACAAAATCATAATTTTTTCGAACAGCACATCTGTGTTCATGACTATAATTTTCAACCACGATTTTTTATTTCCAATTACTCTATAATTCACAAACACCATTGCCATCCCAAACATGCGAAATTTCTAGGTTTGGATGTCCAACCGTCCAGAACCACTGATTAGCCGACACATAATCCAGCCCAGGCTCACACACACATATCAAACTTTTTACTATTCCCACACCACAAATATTTCAGAGATATCCAATTATAATGCAAAATCAGTATTTCAGATGTTCCTAACCCAGACACACCTGGATCTTAGACCGGACCAAAAGCCACGGGGAGTAACAATAGGTTGACACGCCATCCCGCCACCTATTTATAATAGCGGCCCCACACCATGCCAGCATGCCTCACGAAGGGAAGCTGCTCGCGCCTTCATCTCTCTTTCTCTTTTTATCTGCTCTCCACAGTACTTCTCTATCAGTCCGAGGTTTGCACCAATAAACGCTTCAGTTTCTGCTCAGGGATCGATATCTCCATCGCCCAGCAGAGGGTCCGTGCTGTTTACCTAGTTTTGACCAACAGGTTTACTGGATTTCGATTTCCCCGGCATCGTGCCAGTGTTGCTCAGTGCGGTTCAGCTTCTTCTTCTTCGGCACTGCAGCGTTTCACTAGGGTTTGGTGATTTGTTACTGTCTGTTGGATGGCGGTACAGTATGTATGCTGCGAGGCCAAGTTCTTTATTAACCTGGTGGTGATCGCGTTTCTAGTGCTCTTCGCGGGGCTCATGTCCGGCCTTACGCTCGGCCTAATGTCCCTTAGCCTCGTTGATCTCGAGGTCCTATCAAAATCTGGAACCCCTAAGGACCGCAAGCATGCCGGTAATACCTTAATTTTCATATCGCATTCTATATCTAGATTTCAGTAACTGCTAATGTGTTTGTTCCGTGAAAAGATTAAAATCGTTTGAGGGCGATGATTTGAGGGGAAGGATTAACTCGGAGGAACATAAACTTGTTGTTTAGCATCATCATTGTTAGTTGAAGTCGCGTGGAGCAAGACCTGAGCTGGGTTATTATGTGTACTATGGACCTAACAGTTTATCTTGGAAGTAGCGGATTCCATGGGAGGGAGTTTAATGTTTAAATTTTTTGGAAAGTAGACTTTGTATGAAATTTTGTTCTGTTTGACTTGTCTGATGAAGGAAGAAGTTGATTCAATTTTGGTTTCTTAGATGGGGTGAAGCTTAATCTGTCATTGTGTTGATTATTTTTTACCCAGAGGGATCAATTAACGGCATATTTGGGAGAATGGTGGTAGTTGTGAATGCAGTTATGTAAAACACAATTAGCTTTCGTGCAGGTGCAATCACAAAAGCTATTAATTAAGATGTTTTATGCCACCATAGTCATATAAGTGTGGTCAAGCGTTAGCAGCCGTGTAATGTTAGATCCCAGAAAGTGAAATTTAGGCTAAAAATTTGTTTCAAAAGTTCTAAACGCAAATATACGCCTGCCACTGCGTTTACTACCACTGCTTAAACACCTAAGCTCTCCCAAACATAGCTTAAATCTGAAGCAAGGCCCATGATAGTCCATTCATGAGGTCTAAATGGAAAGAAGGAAATAAGAAACCGAGTAGTATTTTATGTCTAAATCAAGCCTATATTGTACAACCCATTTTTGCCGAGGGTGTGCCCACTCAAAGCCATGTCAGTAAATGGTCAAGGTCAACAGGTCAAGACAGAAGTCAAAGGTAGCATTCAAGACAGTAGAAAATCTGGGCGAGTATGACGAGCATCCCCCGCATACTCACCGGGTGAGCGTCCAAGATTGATACTCGCCCAAGCTGGGCGAGCTCCCCCGAAGTCGCATGGTCGTCAGGTGGGGTTGAGCTATAAATAAGACCCCCCCTATCCCTTGGATTTGCCTATAAATAGGACCCTCGATGAGGACTTTTTTCTTGACATTTGACTGAGCTTTTTGATCATGCTATTGAGGACTTGAGCCGTGAGACAATGATCATCTCCCTTAGTCGTCATCTTGTGATAGTCGCCAAGTTAGTGTTCACCTTGTACCATGCTTAGCCATTTTTGGTTGTGGAAGGGAAGTTTGTTTTAAGCATCCGGGTACGTGGTGGGACCTCCCAGCTGCAGCTCCTGGGGTGCTCTTAGCGTTCCCTCTGTTTGTTTTAAGTAGGGAATTTTCCCATCTTCAACATATATAACTAAGTTTTAAGATGACAACTACATAAAAATTTATGGATCTTATTAGAGTATTTGAACTCTTGATGAAGTAATATGGTTCATAGTTTATGTAGTTACTATTCCATGATTCTTATATTTTGGATGAGTGTTTTTTAGGATATACATGTCCATTTATGCTTAAGATCTTATGATTCCTATATTTTTGATGAGTTTTTTTCCATGATACACATGTGCGCATGCATGCAAATTTATTTGTTCAAATCTGTTTTCCATCTTGCATACTGTCTATTTACTTTCTCTCTGTAACGTTGCAATTGACTTAAAGTCTTACAGGCTTTTTCCCGCTGTTAAAGAACAAAAAACCATCTATTTACTATGTTTTTCAGCATAGAGGTCAAGCATGTTTTTGGATGTACTCTTCAATATCATTAATGGTCTATTTCTTGAGCCCATAAATTTACTTCTTAATAAAATTTTCTATGCAAAACATTTCCATGGCACTAAAATGCATAACAATAGTTTTTAAATTAACATCTTTCCCTTCGGACATGATAGTTAAGAGTACGTTTTTTTTATTTGCATGGTAATAATCATTAGATGTTTTATGGTTTCTACAGAGAAGATAATACCCGTTGTTAAAAACCAGCACTTGTTGTTATGCACTCTTCTCATTTGCAATGCCGCAGCTATGGAGGTAAACTATTGCAGCAATACTTTTTTTTTCCTTCTTTAACTGATATATTAGATGATTATTATTGAATGTTTAATTTTCTTTCTTGCATTAGGCTCTGCCGATTTTTCTTGACAGTTTGATTTCAGCATGGGGCGCGATATTGATTTCTGTTACTTTGATACTCTTATTTGGAGAGGTGAGCCACCCTTGTTTTATGTTCTATTCATTTGAAGTAAATTAATCATTTACATATATATTTGTTGCCTTTGTGCTACTAACCCTAAGTAATCTAATGTACCTTCAACCAAGTAGATTATTCCACAGTCTGTATGCTCTCGTTATGGTTTAGCAATTGGAGCATCAGTTGCACCTGTAGTCCGTGTACTCGTCTGGATCTGCTTTCCAATTGCATATCCAATTAGCAAGGTGATTTTTCTTTTATCATTTGTTGTATGTATAAACTATAAAAATATTAGTGAAGGGATCTTTTCATATGTTTTTGTATTAATGACATAATTGCGTTCTTTGCCAAAATTGATTTATTCTTCACCCCAAAACATCAGTTGCTGGACTATCTTCTGGGTAAGGGTCATGTGGCCCTTTTTCGAAGAGCTGAGTTGAAGACCCTTGTTAATTTGCATGGTAACGAGGTCAGTATTTTGTTTTAATTTCCAAAAGAAAGGCTTCTTCTTTGGTTATATAGATAGCATACTGATGTTTCCAATGGCAAACTTAGGGTATGTTCAATGAAGGAAAGGAATGTAAATGCATTGTACTTCTCAACTTCATATTATGTGTTTGGTTAATCGCTGTATTGACTCAGAAAATGTGATACAATTCATTTTTTTGATGAAAATTATTGATCTGTATCTTCCTGTACATGGAATCCTTTTCAGGAACATCTTGCTCTTCGCCTTCCCATTATAGTCACCTTTGCTCCCACTTTTTCTTTGAAACTCAAAGCCTGAACTGTAATGCTAGTTTGGGAAAAGTGGGGTTGCATGATATGGTTATGCAAAGCCATAATTTTCACTAGTCCATAAAAGAATACAAGTTTACATAATTTTACCCCTAAAGATTCCATCACTCAAACTCCCTAGAAATTTCTCTTTTTTTCTTTCCTCTCAATACAAATATTATATTTGCCATAACAGTATATGCTTATATAATAATAATTTTTTGGTACTCGCCCATCTTATTAGCTTCACCCTGACAACATGCAATATCTTTTTTCTGGCTGTCCTTCAGTGTTGTTGAGAAAGTTGACAATGAATTAGGTTTCAGTGCTAATAATTGGCAACTATGGCTTTAGACGGCCAATGAATCAAATAGTTGAGAGGAGAGGGTAGATGGGGTGTTATTGTTTAGGGAAGGATGCATAAAACTGAATTCAAGGCCAACAAGTGGTCGAGGTTGTTGAGGAACTTATTCTATCTGAGACATGCAACATGAGGCGGAAGAAGAAGGGCCAACAAAGTCAAAAGGGGATTATTGCGGCCGAGGAGAATTTTAGTTGATTGATGGCGTTGGGTGACAATTCAAGGTGAACAACGTGATGCTGTGGCTTTATACTCAAATTGATAAAATTACTGATATCAAATCTTGCTCCCTGATATCAAGGAATAAAATAACGAATTTGTTGGGGCTGCGGTCCGGAATCGCCCCCGCGCTGCGGTGCTATGCGGTAATGGCTTAACTGGCTGCCTCGTCCCCGGTCAAAATCTTTGATATAAAGATTAGTATGCGCCTTTGACCTTCAGACCGGTCTTTTGGTGCAGTTGGTAGCGCTAAGTCCTCTCAAGTGGTGGAGATGCGGGGTATGGGTTCGAAACCCCGGGGTCATTTCCGGGGGGGGGGGGGGATTGTTGGGGCTGCGGTCCGGAATCGCCCCCGCGCTGCGGTGCTATGCGGTAATGGCTTAACTGGCTGCCCCGTCCCCGGTCAAAATCTTTGATATAAAGATTAGTATGCGCCTTTGACCTTCATGCCGGTCTTTTGGTGCAGTTGGTAGCGCTAAGTCCTCTCAGAATTAGTTAATTGCACGGGAAACTATTGGGTCTTTGGCTAGAGTGTCACTAGGTTTTCTTACATAAGCAGAGAGTCTCCAGGTTCTCTCACACGACGAAATTAAGAAAATACTTTAATATCATATTCATAGTATTTAATTTTAAATTTAAATCAAATAACAATAAATCGATTATGATAACATTAGATTCAAATTTATCTCAATTTAGAAAATGCCTCTTAGATAAATAATATGAAACTAATGATTATCTACAAGTCGGATAATTAACTTTCTAACAAAATAATTAAAAAAAATTTATCAGGATGTGCTGCCAAACTTGCATCACTCTGTTATAATTCACAGGGAACCTCCAACTTAGGTTATTTTCATTCCTTAGGTATAAATTGTGAATAACTGAACATTCGTTGAATGAGTACTTATTGGTACTAAAGAAAGTTCACAACAATAATTTTGTTATGGACAAAGACTTGATGGGTCATAAAGCAAGAGAACGAACAACTACAACAACAGAACCCATATAGTACCCAATCATTGGGGGTATGAGCAGGGGAAGATTGGAAACAGACCTAACCTTTCACACTATGCACAAAGTGGCTTCTCTCAGAGGAGAAGACCTAACCTTTGACAATAAATGCACAAAGTGGCTGCTCACAGATATTACTGAAATAGTGGCCCCCTATACCGTCACGTTTGTTGCGGAATCATGCCCTCAAATCAAAGCCAAAGACATCAGAGAGGGCAGACCCAAGAATCCATTTTGTTTTATGTGCTCATAACCATGCTTCCTTCATCCAACATCCAGAGCATTGGCCTTGCACAATAAAGCAAGAGAACGAACACTCAAAGAAAATTACATTAACTAAAAACAACACACAAGATACAATCCAAAGCAAGCCTCGACCAACTCTCGGAGGCTGGGTCCTCCAGAGAGCTTCTCTCACAAGAGAACTTAAACTAAGAGATCCCAAAGATACCCATACCGATCATACCCCTCCCCTTATATAAAAGTGGGAGGGCACACATAATAAGAAAGTACAAAATATATTAATTAATAATATTAATCAATATTAATTAATACTAATTAATCACAAGATATTATATTTCACCATGAATTAATCATGGTAGCTTCCATATGCGCGCTCTGGTGGTTCCGACAAGGGAGGTCCTGATGGTGATCAACGACCCACGCGTGTCTATTCCCGCAGGAGGCAGTGATCAACGATACCATTTGGGCGATTCGAGTCCGCGGATGCGCCCAGATGATCGTTCCGAGTCAGTTTGATATATTATTTTATTTATTTAGTGTTGTATTTAGCCCCCGATCGGCCCAAACATTATTAGCCGTCCGATATGGGTGCCCTAGTTCTTATTTCCCCTCCCCCTATATATTCATGCGTGTGTGGCTGTTTTAGGCATCGATGGTTGCCTCCTTGCAGCCGGTCGGTCTTCTCGGTGGATTCCGAGTGCTGCTGCTGGCGTGCGCTCTGCCCTAGCCTAGATCGGGTTTTCCCACAGCTCTGCTTCCGCCCCCTCACCTTTCCGGCCCCATATAGCCCCCTTGTCAGCCCGCTGCCGTCCGTGTTTCTTCCGACACCGACGGAAGCCTCGCAACCCGCCGACACTAACCTTCCTCTCCAGCCAGCCTGTTCTTTCCCTCCACCGCCAGATCCCTCCTCATCCCAGCCCGACTTCCCTCCTTCTAGCCTTCCCGCAACCCCCCCCCCTCTTCCCCGACCCCCATTCGGCCAACCCGCATGCCCCACCCATTCCCCTACCACCCGTAGCCCTCCACAACCCAAAATCTCAAGATCTACAACCATACACCCCCGATTAGCCCTCCTATGGACCCAATCACATGTCAAGGCCAACTACACCGGCGCCTCCCCCATCCCTAAGCCAAGCTGACACATGCATGAGTAAGTGTAGGTACGGAAGTTTTATTTCTCTCGTTGGATGCTTTGATTTTGAACTATTGTCTTGAGACTATTGACTCTCTTATGCAATTGTTACTTCATTCGTCGTTTAGTTTGCGGTACTTATTCGGTACACTTGAATGCATTTGCGCCTCATTCTGGTGGTAAATTATAATTGTTCTTTACTCGCCATTGCTTGTTATTCAATTGTGCAAATTGTTGTTTAGAGTTTTGATAAATTTTAATTACTTGTCTAAAGATCTTTAATCAGACTGCTATCTCATGCTTGCACGCGCACTGCATTTAGATTGTATTTTCAGTTAGTGAGTTTTTTGTCTGCCTTGTTCTTCAGGGAGGTGTTCAAGTATCATGGGTTGCCCACTTCCATTGTCTCTAATCGTGACGTCCGCTTTATGAATTATTTCTGGAAGACGTTGTGGAAGAAAACTGGTGCGACACTGAAATTCTCCACCGCCTATCACCCATAGACGGATGGACAGACAAAAGTTGTCAACCGTAGTCTCGGGACCCTTTTGCGTTGTCTCGTTCAGCATAGTCCGTCCACCTAGGATTCAGTCCCACCTGTCGCGGAGTTTGCATACAACAGTTCGGTCAATAGGACCACAGGTCCGAGTCCATTTCATGTTATATTAGGTTACAAACCTAGGAAACCCGTCCACCTAGTTGACGTCCCATTAGAGGCCTGACCTAGCGAGTCTGTTGAGTCACTCATTCAACATATACACACACTTCATGAGACGGTCCGGAGAAAGATCGCAACTAGTAATGAAATTTATAAATCTCAGGCCGATCTGCACATGAGAGAGCAGGTTTTGACGTTGGAAGCAGGTTATGATCCACATTCGACCTGAGAGGCTCCCACAGGGGGCAGCGAAGAAGTTAAGTGCCCGCCGAATGTGCCCCTATACAGTCACTCGACGAATTGGTGCAAACGCTTATGAGATTGATATCCCACCGACAATGGGAATTCACCGGGTGTTCAATGTGGAGGATTTAACTCCTTACTTCGAGGAACGAGTGTATGTGGACTCATTATCTCCATCTACCCCTGAGCCACAAGCCCACAACTTACCCCATTCCTCTCTAGCACCTCTACACCCACCATGCCCAGGCGGATGGTTGAGCATCGCTCGGAGGACCACGCCATCCCTCTGAGAGTTCCACCAGCACCACTTTTAGAAGGAGATACTTTGCTTCGACAGTCGTCTACGCCTACCGGAGATGCACTACAGATCATTGGTCACGAATTCACTACGAGGGTCGGTCGGATGGTTCTGCGTTACTTGGTTCATTTGTTTGCCCGCCCGGATTGTGACGATACTTGGATTTCTGCTTAGGAGCTTGAGAGACTCGCCCCAGACTTACGCCGAGTCGCCGGGAGTACGACCGTGTACACTCGCCAGAGATGAGTGCTTTCAAGTCGGGGGGAGTTGATGGCGATTGACGGCCCACGCGCGTCTATACCCGCAGGTGGCATTGATCAACGACCCTATTTGGGCAATCCGAGTCCGCAGATGCGCCCAAATGGTCGTTCTGAGTCAGTTTGATATGTTATTTTATTTATTTTGTGTTGTATTTTGCCCTGATCGACCCGAACATTATTAATCATCTGATCGGGGTGCCTTAGTTCTTATTTCCCCTCCCCCCTATATATTCATGCGCGTGTGGCTGTTTTAGGGATCAATGGTTGCCTCCTTGCATTCGGCGGTCTTTCTCGGTGAATTCTGAGTGTTGCTGCTGCCGTGCGCTTTGCCCTAGCCTGGATCGTGTTTTCCCCCAACCCTGCCGCCACCCCCCTCACCTTTTCGACCCCATTTAGCCTCCCCCCTGTCAACCCGCCGCTGCCTGTGTTTCTCCCGTCCCTGACGGAAGCCCTGTAGGTTGCATCCCGCCGGCGCTAACCTTCCTCTCCAGCCAGCCCGTACTTTCCCTCCACCACTAGATCCCTCCTCATCCCAGCCCGACATCCCTCCTTCCAGCCTCCCACAAGCCCCCCTCTCTTCCCCGACCCCCATTCGGCCATACCTCGCCTATTCCCCTACTACCCGCAACCCTCCACAACCAAAAAATCTCCAGATCTACAACCATACACCCCCGATCAGCCCTCATGTGGAGTCAATCACGTGTCAAGGCTAACTACACCGCCGCCTCCCCCATCCCTAAGCCAAGCCGTCATATGCATGAGTTAATCTAGATACGCAAGTTTTATTTCTCTTTGGATGTTTTGGTTTTGAACTATTGTCTTGGGACTATTGACTCTCTTATGCAATTGTTACTTCATCATTTAGTTTGCGGGACGTATTCAGTGCACTTGAATGTATTTGCGCCTCATCTCGGTGGTAAATTATAATTGTTCTTTACTCGTCATTGTTTGTTATTCAATTGTGCAAATTGTTTAGAGTTTTGATAAATTTTAATTACTCGTTTGAAGATCTTTAATCGGGCTGCTATCCCATGCTTGCACGCGCACTGCATTTAGTTTGCATTTTCAGTTAGTGAGTTTTCTGTCCGCCTACCCTTGCATTAGGTCTGTTTGGGTGAATGTGTAAGCGTAACAATACACCGCCCTTGAAAATCGACCTTGCTCCCAAAGGTCTTGGTTCTAAGCTTTATCCAGATCTTTAAGAATGTGGGCGACATATGCAACTTGTGGATGAGGGCGGCAGACACTGGTGCGAAGAGGAGGAATGATGATGTGTTGAGGTGAAGGGCAGTGTAAGTAGAAGCGGGTGAAATTTGGGAGAATTAGATAGCTAGGGAGAGTGGGTATATGGATACATGGGGGGATGGGTAATTAAGTGAAATTTTTTGGTAAGGGAATATTAGTTGGTAGGTAAACTAGAAGGGCACTGTAGCTGCAACAAATAAGCCAAGCTTAGTAACTGTGAGAGTGAATAGGGGACGAACAATGTGTTGAAAAGAGAGTCGAGCAGGGAGCATGAATTGTCAGGGCGTGGGGCGCAAGAACAACGTGGCAGGGATATGTGAATGCACGTTTGTGCGTCGGCATGGAAGTGAGTTGCAGATGCACTAGAGGTGTAGGAAGTCCCGGTGATGAAAGCAAAATCAGAGAGACAAAGGGAAAATGGGGAGACGTTACGCACGAGAAAGTCCCGGTGCTGTTCGTTGTTGTTCCTCTATGTAGTAAGAGACCGGAACGATGTCCGCGCATAAACTTTGGGGTGATCAAGGAGCAGGGAGGTGTCGTTCACGGAAGATCGTAAGGAATGTAGGGGTTTAGCCGCAACCGACAGGCGCATCCAGCGGAAAGCTCTGACGAGGGGAAATTGCTGTGGTGAGGTGTGAGGCGGAGGCTGACAAGAGGCTACCTGCGCTATAGGAAGAGGGAGAGAAGCTAGCGTGCGGATACATGAGAGCAGTGTGGCGGTTGGAGTATCGGGTGGCGGCTCTTGAGGGGAGAATCGTTGGAAAACAAGTCTACGAGAGTTTGCTGGAGAAAGGTTTGGTTAGGCATATGAGCCTGTTGCCCGACGACGACATGGAACTGGAATGCATCTGTGAAGTTTGGCTGGCCAGCCCCAGGGGTTGCTTTGTTTGCTGAAGCGGTCCGCTGATCTTGTAGGTCGAACCAATTGTTACGAACAAAGACCTGATGGGTCGTAAATCGAGAGAACTTACACTTAAAGCAGATTACATTAACTAAAAACAACACATAAGATACAATCTAAAGCAAGCCTTGGCCAGCTCTCGGAGGTTGTCCTCCAGGGAGCTTCTGTCACAAGAGAGCCTAAACTAAGAGATCCCAAAGATACTCATTCCCTCATACCCCTCCGGTCCTCCCCTTTATATAGATGAGGGAGGATACACATAACAAGAAAGTACACAGTATATTTAATTAATATAATTAATAAAATCAATATCAATTAATAATAATTAATCAATCTTAACTAATTAATAAATTCTAATTAATTACAAAATATTTTATTCCACCATGAATTCGTCATGACAACTTCCATATGTGCGCTTCGGTGGTTCCAACAAGAGAGATCCGCTTGGGAAAATATGTGAGCGTAACAAATTTCCTCATAGGCCAATGTGCGCTTACTGTCATGTTTTGTCCAAATAATTTAGAATATGTTAGGTATATCGACCTATAGACTTCCCGCATCATAATACAATATGTATTAGGTGCATTGTAAATTTGAACGAGTTATATTTGATGTTTTAGGGTTTAAGATATTGTTGACAGGAGATGGTGATCTGAATCCGGATATGGTTATGACTGAGAAAATTTTAAGGAATAATTATAAAAAACTTTAAATTTTCATAATTTGAAGGACCCTTTATCTTTCAAAAATATCATTACCTTCTGATGGAAATCGTTCGCACGACATTGGAAGAGCCCACTGGGTCGACATTTTTGGGTTGTCAGATTGTCGATCGGAGACCGCCATCGTGTAGATTTTTTTTTTTTGTATTTTGGACTTGTATTTCGGGGTTTACGTTAAATCATACGATCGTGCATTTAAGTCCGTCGGATGGTTTAACTTAATCCCTTCCTCTACTTATATTGGTATCCCCTGCTAGGATAGGGATCGAGGGTTTTTCGGAAAAGGAGAAACTTCGATCGCAGAAGTGCAACACCTCTCTCCCGCTAAGTGCGACGCCGAGCTGATCCCATTGCCTTCAACGGCTCTTGCAAGGCCCCACCGCCCCTCTCCTTGCCTCCACTCCACAGCTTGCCGCACATCTCTTTGCGACCTCTCAACCCATTCCCACTGCAAAGAGCTGCTTCCCAACCCATCCTGCTGTAAACCCCTGCCTCTTGGCTTATCCCCGCTACAAACTGCCCCTTCCCAACCCTTCCCCATTGCATAACTCTACCTCCCAGTCCCTTCCCTGCCACCGTTACCTCCAATCAGCCCTCTTCCCTGCTGAAGCAAGCTCACAAAACTTCTTGGCCGCACCTAGCAGCCGGTCCTCTCCCATCGCCCAGTGGTCGATCCCCTATAAGCTTCCTGCAACCGACCCTCCTTCCAAAATCTACACTCAGCCTTCCCTCTACCCCATCTCTTCTACGAAAACAACCACCTCCTCTCCTCATTAACCTCCAGACAATCACCACTACTTTGCCAGATTGCATCCGTCATACCGTAGGCCACTGGAGTTCCGCCCCTACACGAACGACTCCTATTTTGTGAGATCCACATTTACTTTCATTGTTTTACACTTGCATGGATATATCATGTTATTTTAAGTAATATTTTACTCAGTTTAATTTGATTGTTTCTCTTTCGGTAGATGCGTAACACCTATTCACCCTTTACTTAATTTCAATGCAACATCAATTTCATATCATTATTATCTACTTGCTTGACTTGAACTGTTTGTGATCAATTGTAACATCTGCGTGAAATTTTAAAATCATTATTTAATTAATTTATCCGTCGGAAGCAATTTTGCGCGACTGACTCATTTGCATCACATTAGGATTGTGGTTAGCAGGTACTTTATTTATTGAATGACGTGCATGTTTTCAAGTCATTCCAGGGTTGGTTGTAGGTCCATTACATTTGCCGCATCCTCGCTTGCATTGCATCTAGTGTTAGGACATCGAGCGTCCTCCACCTGTAGATTCGTCTTGCGTCACCTACCCTCTAAGTTTGCATTGTTAACATACATTTAAAAAAAACTCCCTGGAATTGTAACTATGCAGTTGTTAATTCCATTACTTACATTCAAACAGGCTGGAAAAGGAGGGGAGTTGACTCATGATGAGACAACTATAATTGCTGGAGCATTGGAGCTTACTGAGAAAAAAGTAAAAGATGCCATGACTCCTCTTTCTCATACTTTTTCAATAGATATCAATGCAAAAATCGACAGGTCTGATCCTTTTAACTACATAAAAAGTTTCTCTAGTACATAGTTGTAACAATTGTTTGCAAATATTTTCTTACAGAGAGTTGTTGGGTATGATAATGGACAAGGGACATAGCAGAGTGCCAGTTTACTATAATCGACCTACAAATATAATTGGGCTCATTTTGGTGATCTATCTATCTTATGTTTTTTGTTGACCATCTACTTAATTGGCTTATAATTACTTCACTCAGTACTGTGATTAATTATTATCAGAGACCTGAATATGGTTTCTGTTTATTTGTGCTGATCCATTTATGTATTTCCTTGTTGAAATTATCTTTATGCTCGTTTTTTATGCCTGCAATATGCAAAACTGCAAATTTTATCAACTCATTTACAATAATCCTTGGAATGTACTTTCTCCAAGGATCTTATCCGTAATTAGTCATTCATTTTATAACGAAACTCATTCTGTAATTGTTGTGCAAACGATGCGGAAAAACAAAATCACACAGTCAAAAACAAAAGAACACGATGTGATTTACGTGATTCGGCAGAAACGCCTGCGTCCACGGGGAGGGGCTATCCACTATCACCGGTGGGGGAGAAAAAGAGAGGCCAATACAAAAGACAACTCCACTCACTTTCAACCTCTTAAATAAAAATTCTAACCCCTTTATATTTATAGGGGAAATTAGGGCTAACCAAAAAGACAAAAATACATCTCTCAAACAACAATCTTCACCTCATCTCTTATTTGACACAAACAAATATGAGATGACTCAATAAACATCAACACAAATCGGTTGCCTACATACCTCCCCTCCCATGGGATTAAGCCACACGTAGTTCTTCAAAAGTGCCCCTCAAGACACTTACCTCTGAGCTCGAACGTTCACCAAGCCTTTATAATATGTGAATTTCTGGACTGGAAGCATCTCTGTAAGCCTGTCTGCATGATTCTCCTTGAAGTGACGAGACTTCAGCCTCAGATGCTAAAAGTCCAAATGCAATGTGGTCCCTCAACCAAGCTGGCTTCGGGACATTCTGCCTCCTGGTCCGGCTCCTGACAATAGAATCCTGAACACGACTCTCTGCCTCAACTTCCTCCACCTCCTGATCATCAGCACTGGGTACCTCATCAACAATCTCATCATATACCTCATTAGGAATGCGGGGAACTGGTGGAACAAATGGAGTTACATCAAACTCTTTCTGAATAGTAGTAGTGATCGGTTTGGAACTCTCCACTTGCTCTAAGTCCCGGGGCTTCAGCAAACTCGCCTCGTCAAATGTAACATCCCTGCTAATAACAATCTTTCTCTCTGCCTGATCATGCAGTTTGTAGCATTTGACTCTACGCCTGAAGCCAATGAAGATTGTCTTCTTTGTCCGTGATTCCAGCTTATCATTCTTCGTGTGATAATAAGCAGGACACTCAAACACTTTCATGTGCACATAATCTTTAGCAGGATGCCCCAACCACATTTCCTTTGGTGTTTTCTTTCCAATAGCTACAAAAGGCGGACGGTTCACCAAGTGACAATCATAGTCAATGGCCTTAACCCAAAAAATCTTGTCTACCCCAGAAAATCTTATCTAACCCAGCATTAGACAACATGCATCGAACCTTCTCCACCAAAGTCTGGTTCATGCGCTCTGCTACCCCGTTATGCTGCGGTGTCTCTCTGATAATGAAGTGATGTTCTATACCTGATCTCTAGCACTCTCGCAAGAACGCATTCGATGTGTATTCACCTTCATTGTTTGATCTTATACATCGAATCTTTTTGTCAGTCTGAGTCTCAATCCATTTCTTCCAAGTCACAAATATCTCCAGAAATTCGCTCTTATGCTTCATGGTATACACCCAAACATATCTGAAATAATCATCAATGAAGGAGACAAAGTATCATCGCCCGGTGAAAGATTTCGTCTTCGTCGGGCCCCAAATATTTGTGTGAATATAATCTAAAATACTCTTTGTACTGTGGACGACAATGCCAAAAGATACTCGTATCTTCTTGCCTATCATGCAATGCTTACAGGAATCCAATTTGCATCTTCTTGCCCCCTTAATCAATCCTTGTCTTGATAAAGCCTGGAGAGAAGCCTCTCCAGCATGAGCTAATCTCATATGCCATAAAGTAGTGACATCCAAAGAATCATCAGCAACAACCACAGTCCCGGTAACTGTACTCCCCTGAAGATAATATAAATTTTGGTGTCGAACTCCTCTCATGTAAACCAAAGCTCCACGACTGATCTTTAGAACTCCTGCCTCGATCACTTCCTTGTAGCCCTTGGCTTCCAAAGTCCCAACAGACATCAAATTCTTCTTGATATCCAGAATATGCCTGACCTCTGTCAACTCTTTCACTGCACCGTCATGTATCCGAACCAGAATACTTCCAACACCAACAGTACAACAAGTCTGATCATTGCTCATAGAAACAACACCAGTATCAAAAGACTTTCAAGTACAGAACCACTCTCGATTGGGGCAAATGTGATAGGTAACACCCGTGTCCAGAATCCAACATGAATCATCAATATATAAGCACTGAGGAGGACATAAAGAGAAACATCAGACTCGCCACCACTAGTAATCTCCCGAGTAATATCGACCTTCGCCTCTGAGGGACCCCCCTTATTTTTCTCTTTTAACTTGAGACAATCCTTCTTCTACTGACCCGTCTCCAAACAGAATGCGCACTAATTGCGCCCAATACTGTGACTACTTGAATTGCCACGTTTTTTAGTACCATTATTACTCTTCTTATGCCAATTTTTCTTTTTCTCAGATCTGCCCCGATGAGACACAAGTGCTTCAGCCGACTCCGCCTTCGATGACTCTTTATCTCTTCGATGAAACTCATGATTCAGCAATGTCGTAGACACCTCACTGTACTTTAAGACCTCCTTCCCATGAATGATCGACATAGTGAAGTTCTCATACTCATCTGGAAGCGAATTCAATAGGAGTGCCTTGTCTTCATCGCCAACATTCTCGTCCAAATTCAACAGATCTGCCAACAGTTTTGTAAACTCATTCAAGTGCTCATCAATCGAAACTCCACGTCTCATCTGATACCGGTACAATCGACGCTTCATGTGGAGACGACTCTCCATGTTCTTCGTGAGATATTTATTCTCCAGCATCCTCCAAAGATTTCCAGTAGACGTTTCCAACATAACTCCGTATTTGATCTTCCGAGTCAGGCAGTTTCTGATCAACCCGCAAGCACTCTGATTCATCTTCGCCCAAGCTTTCTCAGTCATCTCATCAGGACATTCATTACAATCAAGAACATCCTTCAAATTTAGAGATCAAAGCGCATCCATCACCTAACAATGCCACATACCGAAGTTACCATTTCCATCGGATTTGGTAACATCAATTTTCACCGAATGTGAACCCGTATGATGGATAGTTGATTCTACGGCTCCGGAGCCTCATATTTTCGGACAATAATAACACAGAAATCCAAACAACAAAAAGCAACAAAAATTTTTTTTTGTGAGTTAATCAAAAAACAAAATAAAATTTTGTTACTTCGTTACTCTGCGGATCATGCCTCCCACTAAGCGAAGATAATATTTTTTTTCAGTCGGACACTCTACCAAAGGACCAAAAACAAACTATGCTTAGAGGGAAGAACCCACCGCCTCCTGTATCGCCGGAGGAGAACCAAAACCAAAGCCACACACATTTTTTTTTCAGGTTTACTATTTCAATTCATGCACTGCTCTCTGTACCGCCGGAGAGAGAGAACCAATCCAAAGTTTCTTGTTTTTAGTTGCTGCTGTGCCGCCGAAGGAGAGAGAGCGGTCCAAATTTTTTTATGCGCCCGCCGCTCTCCTGTACCAGCGCCAAAGGAGACAACTAATCAAACCACATTTTTTTCCGCTACTGTACCGCCAATGAAATAGAACACCAAACAAACTCCCTTTTTTTCTGATCCAGGCGCTGCTCACCGCCGGCACCGCCAATCAAAAGGCAAAAACCAAAACCTTTTTTTCAATTCCTATGCTGCTCTGTGCCGAGAAAAAAAAGGAAAGATCTCGCCTTTCTTCAATTGCTACTGCCTAACTAGAGAAAGAAAAGAGCCTCAAAAAGATTCTTTTTTTTCATTTTGCACACCCGATGCCAGAGAAGGAAAGAAGCACGACTGTCTGTTCTTTCTGCGCCCCGAAGACCTCCTTTAAGATGAGTCCCGACCCTCTGAAACCAGCGCCGCTTCGATCTGCTGCTTGTGAACACCGGCCGCCGCCTCTGATCGAATTCCCATTCAGATCTTTGCTTCTCCTACGTTTGCCTCTTGTGTCGCGTAGGAAAGCAAAAGAAAACAAAGAACCCTTGCGCTCGGACCGTAGGAAGGAAGAAAATAGACGATACCTCCTCCGATTTCAGCGAGTCAATCAACAGTTTCGCGCCTCCACTGAATCAAGCGGCTGAATCTACAACGCCGCCTCCATCAAACGAAAAGATATCTAAAACTGCAGCGGCCCTCTTCCGGTTGAATGTCTGAGAACCACTCCGCCTCCAAATCAAAAATCGCAACGCAATCAACCTGACTCTGATACCACTTGTTATGCGAACGATGCGGAAAAACAAAATCACACAACCAAAAACAAAAGAACACGATGCGATTTACGTGGTTCGGCGAGAAACGCCTACGTTCACGGGGAGGGGCTATCCACTTTCACCGGTGTGGGAGAAAAAAAGAGACCAATACAAAATACTACTCCACACTCTCAAGCTCTTAAATAAGAACTCTAACCCCTTTATATTTATATGGGAAATTAGAATTAACCAAAAAGACAAAAATACCTCTCTCAAACAACAGTAACCTTTTAGAATAAACACATTTCTAGTATCTAGCATATTCATTAAGTCTATGTTTCCCGCGACATTTTTGCTCCGGTGCGTTTGGACAAAAACGTTACCGTCATAGAATGTATGTTTGACATGACAATGGTTACGACCACCACTAAGAAAATAAAACTAGTTTTGAACATAGAAATGGATGAAGTTCCTTAGGTGAGGTCAGGTGTTCACGAACTACGTTTCATAACCACCGTATTCATGAACTCCATCGCCATGCCATACAGAGCTTAGCCTAAGTCTGTACTCTGTAGAGGAAAATATATTTCTAGCATCTTTGTAGGAGTGGATGACAACTTCTCTTTTCATGTTTTGTCTAGTTTATCATGCGTAAACTACTAATAAGTGGTCACTTATGCAACCTAATAAGATATTTTGTGCTTATAAGTTCAACAGAACTCTGAAAATTTCATGATCCTGCAAATTTATTTATATTTTATGTTTAAATCAGTTTTGGTTTTATTCTCACATAATGTGTTGATGAAATTTGTTTCTTTTTGATTGTTTTTCATATATGGAGGTTATTTTATGCCAAAATGTTTGGATGACACTAATGATTCTGATGTTTTTATGATTTAGGTCAAAAATTTGCTGGCTCTAAATCCGGCATCTGAGGTGCCAGCACGGAATGTTACAATTCGTAAAATTCCAAGGTATGATTGTTTTGGAGAATGATTGGTTTGGCTGGATTTCTGAGCATCTTCATTATATCTTAAATTTTGGACCCTTGCTGTGCGGGATGCTCTGAACAAACCACCAACCTTTCCACACCACCAACCTTTCCACACCGTCAACCCAAACTTGGTTATATCAACACTCTCGCAAGATTGTGGGGGTTGACCTAAATTTTTTTGTCGACAAAACTTGGTTACGTCACACCTGGGCTGTCCCTACACACCTGCGATTATCATATCTGCAGTTTACTGCATGCTGTCAAAGCTTTGTACTGCTGATTGGTTCCTTTGGCAATCGAACAGTAAATACAACCAAGGAGCCTGAATCTGGCTTAGTCTTAAGAGATTCTCTGAACAAACCAAACACTGGAACAGATGTATACTGCTCCTCTACTCAGCCGTCACAGTAGCAAAACACAAGCATACATATTTCATACCGGCTCCCAAACCCTACACTGCTATATATAAGTGCAGTGATATTACAAAACTACCCCCAGGGAAAACAATTAAAAAAATACAGCAAGTTAACAAGATACAGCAAGTTAACAAGATACAACACCAGAGCCATAAAGCAACAGGAATGCAAGCAGCCCAACAGGAGCGCATCAACTGCACATGCTTGCACGCAGCTCTACACTCTAATCCACACTCACACACTAATGCTTCTCGTATGCTCTGCTTCGGCTGAACCTGAAATCCGTTTGGGATAATTTTTCTGATCCAAAATGACTCGCTTCAAGCAGGTTTTTATAGAGCAGAAGATAAGGAAAACATTTGCAGGTGGGTAAGCGAATGATGTGAGTGGGTAAAGATTCAAGCAATTACAATCACTTGAGAGACAGTAGCAGGTAGACAGTTTACGCAAATGAGCCAGAGCGAGTCGATGTAGGGGGTAGGCTGGGATGCGGAGAGCTTGATGAACACGATGATGTTGATTCATAGATGGCGTATGTGATTCACAAAGATGCAGGGTTGGGAGGTATGCATTTCAGGTTCTAGAGAGATCTTGATTGTGAAAATCTGGAGTAAGCATTTGTGGTTTTGCTATGTGGCAACTACAAGAGAAATTCTAATTTCTGGATATCAGGTTAGATGGCAAATAATTAAGTAGGGAATTGATTTACTGAAGAATTATTCAGGCATCTCTTGTACTTTCTCAGAGAAAGATGAAGTGTTAACCCAAAGTTAGCATGCTAGTTTTAGCTAGTTAAGCAAGTAACATTTCCCTCTTATTTTTTTCATGATTCCTAACAAATTTTCTTACGTACTATACAACAACAACAACACTCAAGCCTTTATCCCACTATAGTGGGGTCGGCTATATGGATCCTTTGTCGCCATTGTGCCCTATCTTTTGTCATAATCTCACTAATGCCTAAGTACATCATGTCTTTCCTTACAGTTTCATTCCAAGTCTTTATTGGTCTACCCCTCCCTCGTTAACATGCCTAGTGACTAGACTCTCACAACGCCTAACAGGTGCCTCTAATGGTCTCCTTTGTACGTGTCCATACCATCTTAGACGAGATTCTTGCATCTTCTCTGCAATCGGTGCTACCCCTGTCTTATCCCTTATACTTTCATTCCTAATTTTATCCAATCTCGTGTGTCCACACATCCACCTAAGCATTCTCATCTCCACAACTCCCATTTTTTGCTCATGTACACAATTCACTGGCCGACACTCAGAACCATAGAGCATCGCAGGTCTAATTTACGGTAAAATTTGCCCTTAAGTTTTAGTGGTACTTTACAATCACATAAGATCCCTGACACGCCTCTCCACTTCAACCAACCCGCTTGGATTCTGTGTCACATCTTTATCAATACCTCCGTCTTTTTGAACTATCGATCCAAGATATTTAAAACACTCACTACTGAAATATCTTGATCACCCAACTTAATAACAAAGTCATCTGTCCTTCTTGTACTGCTAAATTTAAGCTCTGTATACTCCGTCTTTGCCCTGCTCAACCTAAAACCCTTCTTTTCTAAAGTATCTCGCCAAGATTCAAGTTTTGTGTTTACACCCTCGCGTGTCTCATCAACCAAAACGATATCATCCGCAAACAATAAACACCAAGGTATTACTTGTTGGATATGTCTGGTGAGTTCATCTAAGTCAAGGGTAAAGAGATAAATGCTTAAAGCTGAACCTTGATGTAAACCAACAGTGATAGAGAATTCCTGTGTTAATCCTCCAGCTGTTCTCACCCTTATTTTTGAATTTGTATACATATCTTTGATTGTGTCAATATATGATATATTTACACCTTTCTTTTCTAAGACTCTCTATAAGATCTCTCTTGGAACTCTATCATAAGCCTTCTCAAGATCAATAAACAACATATCCAAATCTTATTTTCTTTCTCGATAGTTGCCAATGAGTCTCCTCAAGAGATGTATAGTTTCCATGGTCGACCTCCCTAGCATGAATCCAAATTGATTCTCCGAGATATTAGTCTCTCGTCTTAATCTTCTTTCTATTACTCGTTCTCATAGTTTCATGGTATGACTCATCAATTTAATTCCTCTGTAATTAACACAATTTTGTATATCCCTTTTATTCTTATACAAAGACACCAATATACTTTTTCTTCATTGGTCTGACATTCTCTTTGACTTCAATATCTTATTGAAAAAACATGTAAGACACAAAATTTCTTCATTTACTAGTCATTTTCATACTTTGATGGGTATATCGTCTGACCCAACTGCTTCCATTTTTCATCTTATTTAGAGCATTTTTACCTCTGGTACTTGAATTTTACGATAAAACGTTATGTTCTTATATTTCTCTGATTTACTTAACTCTTTCAAGTTCAATTCATTGTCCTTTATTTCATTATAGAGTTGATAAAAATATCTTTTTCATTGCTCTTTAATATCCATATCAACCGTCAAAACTGTATCTGTCTCATCATTGATGCATTTTAATTGACTTAAATCTCGTCTTTTTTCTCTAGCTCGATCAATTTTATATATGTCATGTTTTTCATCTTTGATATCTATTTGTTTATAAAATTCTTTATAAGCTTGACTTCTTGCTTTTCTTACTGTATGTTTAACTTTTTTTTTTGTGAGTTTATACCTGACTAAGTTTCCATCATTCGTATAAGCGTAAAGTGATTTATAGCTAACCCTTTTTGCCCTCACTTTGTCTTGCACTTCCTCTTTCCACCACCAAGATTCTTTATTTGGGAGCGCAAGACTTTTTGATACTCGAAGTACGTTATTTCTACTTATCTTTAAATGTGAAGACATAATTTCCCACAAGACATTATGATCAACATAAGGGTCATCAACTAGTTGTTCCATAACTGTTTTCTTGAAAGCAACCTGCTTTTCCATCTTCAAGTTCCACCACCGAATTTTTTGCAATATTTTTGTTCTTGTCTTAAATTTATTATATTTAATTTATACATTTGACACCACTAACCTATGTTGTGTTGTCAAACTTTCTCCTGGTATGATTTTACAACTTGCATACTATAGACATCATAAATTTCTTTTCCAACTTGTACAATTGGAGTTGTTTACTGTGCTTGGCAGGGTTCATGAGGACATGCCTCTCTATGATATTCTTAATGAGTTCCAAAAGGGTTACAGCCATATGTCTGTTGTTGTTAAGCGGAACAACGCAGCTAAGCAGCCGAACGGTAATATAGACAATGGTAAGTCTAATTCAAAAAAAAAAAATCCCAGGGGCTTATACATTTTCATTTTTGCTACTAAACTCCAGACACTGATGAGCTTATGGTTTCGTCTTTTTTCTCTTTTGGTTTTCTGAATCTATTTCTGCTAAAAGAGGTGCGGTTAGATATCGACACTGATCAGCCCAAGCAGGACGCAGTCTTGAGGCCTAAGGTTCCATTGCACAGGTGGAAGAGCCTCCCTTCTTCAGCGACTTTAGCCAAAAGTGGCAGCAGAGTTGCTAAAAAATGGGCACGGGAGAAGTGCGCTGATGTTCTGGATGTCGATGAAAATCCTCTGCCAGAGCTAAACGAATACGAGGAGGTTGTTGGGATTATAACTATGGAAGATGTGATCGAAGAGCTTTTGCAGGTATTTAAGAATGATTTTGCTCGACCTTTTCATTTCATCGGTGACTCAGCTTGTGCATGGTGCTTTGTTCATGCAGGAGGAGATCTATGATGAGACAGATAAACACGAGGATTTCTAACAGAAGTATGAAGTTTCGGATAGAATGCTGTGATTAAAGAAATTTTGCTTCGTGTACATGCATGTGATTATATTCTTGTAGTATACCCATATCACTGGGTCAAGGGGTCAATGCATCTGTTTCTTTAGCTCACATATGCTTTCTTTAGTTAGACTGTACTCCATTTCTGTTAATATGCTTTCAAATCATTTGCATTTCCAGTTGTATAAGCGTCTAATATACTATATATGACGTATAGTAGGAAGTTTTTCGAGCGATTCTTCATGGACATGACCGATTCTGCAGCACTCTAGGTACATTAGAACTTATTTTTCAATGCCACAACGATAAGTTTTTAATGAGAATTCAGACACTTTAATGCCCTCAAAAACAGAGGATAATTGAATGTCACAAGTATATCCACATGACATGCCCTTTGTTTTGCTCGAATCAAAGGAAGCAATGGCTTTGGTCACATAATCCAAGTAAAAAAGACTTTTTTTTGGCATGCACATCTCGTCGCCCATATCATACAAACAAAATCTCGACGGGTGTTGTGATGCTCACTGATCGCATGTTACATAACACAATCTCTAACAATGGGAATTTTTTCGGCTGGGCTCTGAATTAAAATCAATGCACAGGATTCACAAATACTCAGCAGGTGCCATCTGCAGGAAAAAAACATGCCTCAAATTGAATGTATCAATCACACCTCTAAAAAATGGGTTGTTTTTGCCCGAGCAAGCATCCTCAACCAGGACTCATTTTCCCTACCTCCAGCTACTGCGACCCGATGCCCTCCTCGCAGACCCTACAAACAAGTAGGACTTTCGTCCACCAGTTGCGTCCGGAGCCTATTGCAAGTAGGATTTGAAGATTCCACTCTACAATTTTTGGACGAGGGAGACGATCTCACATGTATACAAATCAGAGATCCAAATGGATCTGTGATCCTCGATCATTGATTTAAATTTGAAAGTCGGACCAAAAAAATTTATATAATTAGATTTCAATATTAAATATTGTTGTAATATTGAACTTGATAAGTAGGCTATAAATAGTCATTGTATTAACCCTAATGAAAATTGCGGTTCATTTGTTTCAACTGGTATCAGAGGCGGGGGAGAAAAATGAGCGCCCGACGCATCGCAAGCCGCATCGCCCTCTTCTGCCGCATCGCTCGCCGCACCACTCTCGCCGCCTGCGTCCTCTTCCGCTGTGCCTCCATGATCACCGGCGTTTGACGCTGCCGCATCTAGCGGCTGCCGTTGTCGCCGACTGCGGCTAGACGGGCCGCAGTGGGAAACCCCTCCGTTCAACTGGTATTGCTTGTTTCTGTGCGGGATGTAGTGATCGGTGAGGAAGTTGATCCATAACATCGAAGGAAGGTACAATGACGAATATCTTCCAGGTATTGGACCCGGTTTTGTTAGTCACATTGTTGAGGGGGTTGGGTTCATCACAACGGTCGACGAAGTTGGAACTTCCACCGATTGATTTGAAGCTTGATGGGCCAACAACCTACCTGAGTTGGTCACGCCGTGTGAAGAAAATCCTTGCAGCGAAACAAGTTAGGGGATTTCTGACATGGGGATTGAAGAAACCAAAGAATTCGACTGGGGGGAGTCGACCCATTTGCTAGTATTTATGTGGCTTCTTAACTCGGTTGTCCCATCGATTGCCGCAACGGTAGATGGCCTCGAGACAGTCATGGAGGTTTGGGACAAGCTGAAGAACACATATGATGACATTAGGAACACTCTGCGGGTCTTCCAAGCGATTGAGAAATTGATGACACTACTCAGGGAGAGAAGACAGTGCAGGAGTATGTTCTGAGTTGGAACGATTATGGGTGGATTACGATCACGCCTCCGACGGGATGTGTTGCAACGATTCACAGTGCCGGGTTTCCAAGATCATCGTGGAAGAGAGGACGATGAAATTTCTGAAGAGATAAGATGACAAGTTTGATCAACAGAAAACCCTACTTATTTATGGTACGACGATTCCTACACTCACCGAGACCATCTCTGCTATGATTCAGGAGGAGACACGTTTCAAACTTCAGGCAGGGACATGAGGGTCCATGAATATGAAGTCAGCACTAGCGATTGCTGCCCCTAGCATTACAGGACAGAGGGAAGAGATCCACCTGTGCTACAACTGTGGCGTGGTGGGCCATCTGAGGTAAGCATTCCCAAAGCCGCCCAAGGAGAGAGATTTGGGTGGTGGACGGGGACACGGTTGGGGATGTGGCCGTGCTCGTAGTGGCAGAGGAGGCTATCGAGCCAATTTTGGCATGACTAAGAGTTCGGAGGAAGTTGACGTTATCTATACAAAGGAGGAGCAGACCCTACTTAGCATGATGGAGGGCATCAAGAGGAAACAGACAGACGAGGGGAGTAGAGATGGAGCTGGGGGGGGGGGGTCTCTATGTATGCCCACCCAACTGATGGATCTCTCGCTCTTACATCTATACATTCCTTCAGGGCAACAGATTGGATCATCAACTCAGGCGCATCATGTCACGTGACAGGAAATGCAGGCGAGTTCTCCTACACACGTCTAGCTACTGCAGATGCCATCCAAATGACAGAAGGTACGTTCCAGCCAGTGGTCGGTAAGAGTACTGCTAATTGTCCAGATTCAGTAAAACTATCCAATATTCTGCATGCTTCTTTTTTCCAATTAATCTCTTATCTATTAGTTACATGATCATTCAATTGAAATATGTTATTTTTTTATATTTCCAATGTGACTTTTTAGGAGAAAGGGACGAGACAGATACTTGGGACTGAGACTTTGACATGACAGACTGTTGATCTAGATCAAGAAGGACTGGATGCGGCTCTTGTATCTGTGGTAGAGAAGACGAGAGTCAGAGGACAGAAGATGAGTGCAAAGAACATGCTGATACTTCATCATAGGTGGTTGGGGCACCCCTTCTTTAGTACTGTAGCTAGATTATTTTCTGTTATTTTTAAAATAACAAATAAAATAAAATTTGTGTGTGATGCTTGTGATTTCAACAAGCTTAACCCAATACTATGCAATATCGAGCCCAACTGCCCAAGCAGATCAAGGTATGATTTCAGAACCGCATGTACCGGCTGAAATCAAGCTTAATTGCTTGGACTTCATTCTCTTGCTGAAATCTGATTAAATTATATATCCCTTCAAATTATTATTTCATGTATTTTTTTTGTTATTTTCTAAGCTGTTTTTTCTTTGTGGATGATGTTTCAACATTTTTATTGCAATTTAAAGGTTATGTTTCATAGATTATGTTGTCTTTGTCTATTTTTTATTTAGAATTGATTTTTTTTTTTTTATATTTTCTTACAAATGGAATTCCTCTTTGTTCATTTTGATGTTGATATTTTCTTTTATCTTTTATGTTCTTGTTGTAAAATACATGTTCTTATTGATATGTCTATCCGTTATAGGTGTGTATTAATTGCAGATATGTCTAGTAAGTTAGATTTGATCATTTTTTGTATTACATTTTTTTTCAAGTTTTAGATCCGCTCACATAGGATACAATTTCTGCATCCACCACTGTATGCGAGGCCGGATGTTCATAACCACAGCGTTCCGTTCGCCGCGCCGAATGGAGCCTGAATGATGCATTATTATTTGATCGGATAAGATTATATTGATCTTGAAAGATCGAGAGGTTGGATGTTTTATGCACGTGAGAAGAAATAATCGCACGATCGCACATAGTGATCACCAGGTCGCACGTGCCCATCGGGTTTTAAGCCAAAGAGCCACTGTTGCACCCAGCTTTGCTTTGCCAATTCAATTGGGTTTTCTTCGATACGTGCAAAATGCGACTTCAAGTTCGTTCCCGATTCTTTTTCTCTTTGGCGGTTCTATCTGTCCCCAGTCCCCTCCCTCTCCCTTCCTCCTGCTGTTTTCTGGCTCGCAACCGTGCCTCCCGTTGTTTCAGACCGTCGACATCTTTTGGGTCTGTCTCCATGGCGAACAGTTGAGGCATGCTCTTCTCGATTGTTGTCTCCGACGCCAGAAGAGGGGATCGTAAATGGCGGCCTCCGCTGGTGGCAAGTCCAGTGACGACACAAATCTATGGGAAGAGCCTCACCGTGGATCCCTCTCAAGGGGAATCATCCTCCTCGGATTGATCGGCGCCACAGCCACCGTCGCGGTACCCAACTCGTTCTCCCTATCCTTTCGATTGTTGAATTATGATTGGCTGCTGAAAACGTTTAACCATTTGTTCATTTTCTGGTGCAGTAGATTGCATTTGTTTGTTTATTCATGTGGGTGGAGTGGGAGATTGGGTTGGTTTGTTGGGTTTTCGTGGGTATGATTTAGTTTTTGGCTCAGTTTGGGACTAAGGGATGAAAATGAAGTTTTTGTTTCTATTTTTTGTGGGAATGTTTTAGGTACTGGCATTGGATGGATCAAAAGGAAGGATTTTGTAAGGAGTTCAAGGATGATATTTGACGGGGAGTAGTCCATTTCTAGAATAATCAGGGTGCGTATAGCCCACTCCTCCATGATCCCACTCTATTAGTGGAGAACATTGAGGAGCCGCCGCGCGATCCCCGCGCGCACGATCCCGCACCTGCTTGCCGTCCGGGGTCGACCGGAGTGCCGGCTCCCTCTTTCTCCCTCTCCGCCGGCCGGATGGCTCAAGTCAGCTCGGCTTCCGGCCGGCCAGCGAGGCCGCGCCTCACGGCCGCACGGCGCGGAGTTCCCACGAGTCGCGGCCCCCTCTTGTGGCCGCAGTTGCGGTCACGTGAGGCCGCGAGTTGCGGCCGGCTGTGCTAAGCCCTCTGGCCGGGCTCCCTTGGCTGGTCACGCCCTGCGCCTACCGGCTTCGGCGTCCGCACCTTGCGTCCGGCCAGCGCCGGCCTCATGGTTGGGGCCGGCGCCGCGTCCCGCACTTCGACCAAGCGCCACCAGCTGGCCGCGCTCGGCCCCCACCGGCTCCGGCCGGTCGCCCCCCGCCGCCTGCTAGTGTCGCGCCGGGGGCCGACGCCGAGATCGACCGCCTGTAGAGGGGGGGACCTGCCTCCTCCCTCTCCCCGAGCGGTGCTTCCCGTCGGCCGCACCGCCGCGCGATTGGTCCGCTCCTTTCTCGACCATACGATCCGCGGGAAACCACCAACATAACCACCATCGTTAGTGGGGGAAACATGATCTTAGTGGCGGCTTGCATTCAGTAAACATTATATGATTATATTCCCCCCGAACTATGCGCTTGGTGGCCTGCAAATAGCAATTTGGGGGAAGTTATGGTGTGCGGATAGTCGGATAACCACCATAACTACCACGAAGCCTATAAAAAGGCCCATAGGCCCCCTCATTTCTCACCTTTCTCCTCTGTGCTTTCTTCTTCTTCAGGCCAAAGCTTTGTCGATATTCTCCTATGAGCCACCGCTCCTCCACCAGCATTATCCTACGAGCCACCGCTCCCCCACCAGCATTCTCCTACGATCCATCGCTCCTCCACCAGCATTCTTCTACGAGCCACCGTTCCTCCACCAAAATTCTCCTACGAGCCACCGCCACTTCACCAAAAATTCGGCTAAGTACCCAACATCACCACGAAGAAGACGCTTTGCCTATTACAGCACGAAAGCCTCGTTCGCGTACAACCTCCAGCAAGTCCGCTCCAACCTCATTCCGCGCGTACTGCGCCCGTTCTCGCACTAAGATTATGAAAGCAAAACCTCGCGTGGAGCAGCCTGTTGCTCGTTGAGCGCCAAAGATTCTCTCACCTCCAAATTGTAATGAGTAGTGGTCCGTCACCCTTGATTCTACAAACAAGTTGTAACCCGAAGCTGATAGTGGAGTTTGACCGACACAGACCCAATCACATGGTTTTTTACCCGGTTGAGGGGTTTTTTCACGTTAAAACCGCCTTGTGCACTTTTTTTATTACCCAGTGACTGATTGTGCGCTCGATCGCTCCCGGGCTAAGACGGTCACATCTAGGCCGGTTTAGGAGCGCCGAGTTAGACCGCAACAATATTGATACGAGATTCTCCCATAACTTTGATAGTGTTGTCGGAGGATGCTGGAGGCTGGGATGTTAGTGGCGAAGGGTGTAGTGGAGCTAAAACTACGATTGTCTAGACGACGTGTGCTTGGGAGGAGAGAGCTACCACAATTTCATCAAAGGAACAAGAAAATAGAATTGATTCTTCACATTCATTATACTAGCCCAAAGGGCCTTTAAATAAGAGATACAAGGGGCCTTTAAATAAGAGATACAAGGGGACTTTAAATAATAGATACAAGGGACATAGACATGATTAAGTTCCCCAACGACAAATACAACGACATACATAAATAACAACAGGATATCAACCAACATAAATATACATAATAAGGATACAACAAAATAATTGAGCACGAGTCCTTAACTTCTCCATCACCGTGCAATAAGAGCTTGACCTCAAGTTTAAGGGAGACTAATGCCGATACTAACTTCACTTGATACCCTCATCATCAACATCTTCCACGTGCAGATAAAAAGTCTTTTGCACCGTTGTATGCTTGTATATTACTCATCGCAGTTATAACATAACTCTTTTGCGTGTCAGTCAGACATTTGTGCACGAGACAATCGACTGATCTGCGGGTTTTGGGTTCCCTCGGCGTGCCCCTCTTGAGTTCCTATGCTTGTGGTGAAGTAGGCCTCTTGAGTCTGCTGAAGTCGACGGGCGCACAATCTGGATAAACTCATAGCAGTCACCAAGTCCCTGAGAGCCTCAAATTCAACGTCTAACCATTGTCGTTCTTGAAGCCCGACTGTTAAGATGGTGAATACATCTCATGGGTATCGTGATGTGAGAATCTGAAACTATTTCATATATCTATCAATCAACCCTATCCGACGTAAAGTCGTGAGAGCCCCGAGGGGGTTACTGTGAATCAGTGGGCCAAAGAAAAGGTTGGAAGCCCTCCTATAATCACGCCAGGTCAATCCAAGATTGTTGGCATGTAAACGAGAGAACCATAACTAAGCAATATCATGCATGTGGAACGAGGCCAGACTTATTCATTCTGTCACCGGTGTCTGTTGGTGGCTAGAACAATATTTGCATCTGGTGAGCCAACCTAAGGTATCACCCTTGCCATCATAAGTTAGGAAGGCCAACCAGGTGTAACAGGGAGCAATGCTGACTTTAAGTGATATCTTGGTCAATGGATCATGACGAAGGAGCAGCGGTGGAGGCAACAGACTACTGCAAGTTTTTTATTGTGCAAGAGTAGTGGACAGTGGACACTGACAGAGCGAAAGCAAGATCATCGAGGCGCTTGGAGAGGGTATCAATGGTCTCCTGATGACATTCCTTGGTGGCAATTTGTTGTGCAATGAGTGTTTGCACATGGTTAGAAGTCGGCTCAGCTGATTTGACGAGTCACCCATGTTGCGCAAGGAGCAGGAAATAGAGCGAGTTACAGGTCGACTTGTTTCTGGCGGGGCGAGCCGAACGAACATGCTCGAACTTGATGTACCACGTGAAGCGCGACACTTCACTATGTTGTGCAAAATAAACTCCCTCAAGTCGGATAGGTCACAACACACGATTCCAAAACATTAAGTTGCGGCTTGAAACAAGGGTTTGCAGTGCTGTGTTGGCGTTGGGCGTGAGAAGAAATAAGCAGCAGTGGGTTCAATAAGCGGCTTCGGTTATGGGAAAAGACGCGGGATACTATTATGGGAGACGACATGCCGACCGTGATCGATGCAGACAGTTTCTTACGTGGCTATGCGTGAAGGCAAAGGGAAGCAGCTTCAACTATTGCAGACGACAAGGATTGGCATAGTCGAACAACTGAAAAATCAGAGGGCTTTGACGATGAGGGCTTCAATTGTGATGACAAGGGCTTCGACTATTGTAGGGGAGGGGGCCGTTGGTGATGAACTTTCCGTGAAAATCAAAGGCAAAAGCCCAAAGGACTTGCATCACCTGTCCTCTTTTTTTGGATATGTGGCTGGACCAGGCGGAAGAGAGCAGGAACCTAACTCTGATACCAAGTTGTCACCGTATTCTCCTGTAACTTTGGTAGTGTTGTTGGAGGATGCTCGGAGGCGAGGATGATGGTGGCAGAGGATACAGTGGATCTGAAACCGTCACTGCCTAAGCGGAGTGTTCTCGATTGGAGAGGGCTACCACAATCTCATCAAGGGAACAAGGAAATGGAATATATTCTTCACATCCATTCCACTAGCCCAAGGGGCCCTTAAATAAGCGATACAAGGGGCGTAGACGTAATTAAGTCCCCTAACGACAAATACAAATACAACGACACACATAAATAACGACACAATATCGACAAAACATAAAGATACAATATAATAAGGACACAACAAAATATTGGAACGGGATGCCTCACCCAACAACCTCATACTGCTTTCTTATCGGACCTTTCCCTTGTATCCTTGGCCACTGCAACAATCTTCCTTGTGCATGGGTTTTTCTTTGCCATTGTCTTCATTTAGGAAAAAATGGTAATTGATATTTTACACCTCTGAAAATCACCCTTTTGGCACATTGCACCCTAGAAGTTTTAAATTGACACATTGCACCCCCAAATACCTTTTAGTTGGAATTTTGCACCCTAGGCTGAAATTTGAAGGGTAATTTGGTCCATGCCTTCTAATATAGGACAAATAAACTTTTGATGAGAGCATCATGAAGTTTTTGACAAGAAAATTGTTCTCCGGTAAGCCCAACAGATTTTTGCAAGATAAGCAACAAACATACTGCTCCAATTGTTCACAATGGATCAGAAGTGGGAGGGGGAATATATTGATTTTCAGGTGTAAACAATTCTAGACCCACTTTCTTATTATCCTCAAAGAAATTTTTAGTTCTTCAATCAATATTTTTTGGAATAGTAGTTTTGCTTAGGAAATCAAAACGAGCAGTGAAGAAAAAAACAAATGTTTGAACAGCCCATTTAAGGATAGCTAGTATTTTGCAACTCATTCATTCTTTTTTTCTTCTGATTATAAAAATTCACACTAATTGTTATAATAGGTTTGCATTCAGCCATGATACCTTTCTTCAATGCACCCAACATATATAAATTCTCTTGAAAGTGCGTGTTTGAGAGGCTACAACGTGCTTAAATTTAACCTTAATTGTGGTGTTCGGATTGGTTCTATAAATTTCCTTACAGTGGTCCCAAAGCTTTGCATATTGCTCAAATTCTATACCACTAATTAATTTAAAAGCATGCTTCTTGACTCTATACATCTTCCAAATACTCAAAAAGTTATTTCTCCACTTGAATTATTTCATGCATTGAATTTGTAGGCCACTCTAGGTTGCTCATAATGTGGTGCAGGGGTGCAAGCGGTTCAGTTTGGGTCGGTTTGGACCAAACCAAAACCAAACTGAAACCAAACCGAAAAGTGTCGGTTATTTATTACCCCAAACGGGACCTAAACTGATCGCTGCGGTTCAATAATTGGTGCGGTTTGGAGCGGTTTGGAGCGGTTTTCGGTTTTATTAGAATAGTTTTTAAAGCACAAAATTGATATTATTATTTTTATAATACATGATGTATACGCATAATTGAAAATTGTGATAAACTAATCTTCATTATAAATTTATTATATGTAAGTTTGTTTCAATCAATTTGTGAGTCAAGAATATTATCTTTGACAAAATTTCTAAACGAGAAAATCATACCAAAGTAAGAAAATATTAGAAAATTTTGAATATTTTTTTTAAAAAGTGAAACTAGAGAATATATTTAAGATAAATATTAGTATTAAATATGAATAGTCATGAAATAAAATGCAAAATTTTATGATATTTACATTGTTTCTCAATCATCATTTTGCAACTTATCTTGCATCAAATCAACATATAAATTCAATGTGATAAATTTACTAACATACATATGTAAACAAAATACATAATTAGATCATGAGGGTTTGAGGGAAAAACTAATGATGCGTGAAAAAAACATAATTCGACTTTTGTGTAAATTGACTGCGTGATTAGAGTATAGAATATAATGTATTTATGGTTTATTAATTTATTTCGGTTCCATGCAGTTATTTTGGTTTTTGAAAATTGAAAACCGCACCGAACCGAAATATGGGCGGTTCCATGCGGTTATGTTCGGTGTGGATATCAGTTCAGTTTTGACGGTTCGGTCGGTTTGAGTGATTTTCGATTTTTCATGCACACCCTTAGTGGTGCTCATACTTCTTTGCAAGAAACTTAGAATTTCAATGTTGAGAATTTGCGACTCTAAAACATGTATGTTCTCCTTTGATTGGCTTCATTTGAAAGGTTCTTTCACTCTTAGATATGGAAGAAGCAAATATAACCCAACCACAGTCACACGTAACTTGAACCTTATCACTATATTTCTTAGTAAATTTTAAAGGTCTCCCTTGCTTGGTAACTTACATTCATATTGCATCCCTAAAATCAAAAGCGGCATTGAAGCACAACCCGACGTCAAATTCGAAATCAGAATCATTTGCATCAACAATAACAACAACACTCAAGCCTTTATCCCACTAAAGTGGGGTCGGCTATATGGATCCTTTGTCACCATTGTGCCCTACTAAATGATCCATATTCATAAAGATGACTAAATTTTATGTTGGTTGTCTACCTAACACAACCCTCATCATTTTTCATCCGAGCTTGGGACCGGCATAGGCTGGTTTACAAATACTTTTGTTGTATTTAGGAAAAAAATATATGAGAAATTAATATATTATTAATTTTTCTCTCAACTGACACCTTATATTTCAATTTCACTTTTTTCTACATGGTATTAGAGGCTAATCAGAATCATTTGCATCATCTTGATAAATTTGAATTTGTGAAGATTTTCCTTTTTGTGATTTGGATGAAGATGGAGTACCATGCTCCCTAATCAGTATTCCAACATTCATATTCAATATAGGTTTTGATTCATCCTTTACGCCAACCAATTCAATTTCTTCTTCTGTATTTTCATTAAATGTTTGCATCATCCGATTCAAAATCACTTTCCTCCAAATCATCCGTAAACGATGAACCGTGTTTGTCAGTTTTCTTCAATCAACATGTTCTCCGTCTCTATGTTTACTGAATGTGGCATTCTTTACTCCAAAAAAACATCAACATATTACACTCTTGATCTCAGGGATGAAAATAATAAAATTATACTTAGGATATACCTAAAGCAGGGAATGCTGGAGCTGAAACTGCTTGGGTCACATGGGCTGGGCTCGGAAATGCTATCCAGAACTTAGGGGATCTCAAAAATACTGGAGCTGGAACCGCTCGGGTCATCGGGGATGGGAATGAGAAGGCTGGCCGGAACCGAGAGGATCTTGACAATGCAAGAGATGGAATCACTCAGATCGTCCATGATAGGCTCGAGAACGTTGGGCTTGAATGGAGAGGAACTTGACAAAGGGTAGAAGCAAAGGAATCCTCGGTCTTCACCCTTCAGTGATGGCAGACAAGCTAGACGAAGACCGCGACGTGAAGAGCTTCTTCATTTCAATGTCCATGCGCGTTGGAATGACCTAATATCTGGGGCTTCTTTTAGGTCTGGATTGAAATACCCATGTAATTTGATGCTATGGTGCAAAATGTCATCTTTAATGTAATTGGGGGGATGGGGAGGGTGTGCAATGTGCCAAATTAAAAGATTTAGGGTGTAAAGTGTCAACATTGTGATTTCGGGGCACAAAGTTCCAATTATCCGAATTTTATTTTCTTATTGAATGTGAATAAGGGTACTTTTTTGTCCTTGTTTGGGTTAGTTTTCTTAAGTTGCCTAGGATATAGAGCCATAAAGCGCCGCATGTTTTCAAAACAATCATAAATTCGGATGATATATTCCATGTCGGTTCAAAAAGTTCTGTAGTTCTTTTAGTATGTCAATGCTTAGTAGGGATATGAATCTACTAACAGCTACCCTAAAATTGGACCGACTAAAGAGACACTTGTCGAGGTGGGAAGGATGCCCTTACAAAACTTTGTGAAATTGTTTGAAAAAGCACCAAACTTTGCATCCGGAATTATCCAGATATCACTGAATCAACTGGCGCACTCCTTTCTACTCCTTGTATGAAATTCAAAATTTAGGTGTTATTGAGTTGCATCAACCGTCTAGATGAAGGGGGAAATATTATATATGATCTTTATTTAAGGATTCAAATGTAAATTTTTATACAGTTCATATATATTCTCTTTCATACTAGTCAGAGGAAGGAAAGTCTGGTTTTACAAAATTTTCAAATGAAACAATTGCTTTTTTTTAATGATTCATCATTGGGAACAATGAATAATGTGCTTTTATTGTCATGAGCATGTTTCTAGAGCTCACATGTCCATAATATTTTGATTATCACGTGTTACTGTTTTAACAGATTGTTTATTTTCTTGTTTTTGGTGTCACAGTCCATTCGTGTGCGGAGAACTATTGACTGGGTCTACAATCAGGTTACTTATTATTATGCCCTAATAAAAGACAATATTCATTCTCCATTAATTCTAGAATCATTTTGTTTTCAATGAGTAGCCTAGTGACTGCTTAATTGATAGATTATAGAAGTTGGTATTGGCAAATGCATGACTCTATATGGATTGAAAGGACCACAGGTTTCATGAACATCAAGAAAACAGTGTATTTGATCTCTCTCTCTTTCTCTTTATATATATGAAGGTTTGACTTGACATAAGATGAAGAAAATCAAAGTTCAGAACATGTAAGGTGTTAGCTTGTATCGAAGTGCTATGGTGCTATTGTTACGGGTACTCCGTCATTTATCTTATTATATTAATATTATGTTGTATTGAGTCGTTGTGTAGTCTTTGTATATGTTTAAATATATTCATGCTTGTAGTTGTTTCGGGTATTTACGCCCATGCCTGTTGGACCTTATATAAGGAGGCCTTGTCATGTAATTGGAATTAAGCAATGAATGAATGAAGTTTCCTTTATCTCTCTAATTTCCTCTCACTCTCTCTCTAAACCCTCTTCTCCTCTAGGGTTTCCTCTTCCTCTTTCCCAACTTCGTCTCCTTTCTCAAGCTCTACGGTTTCAACGCCCTTGTATCACCGCTGTCCCTAACATCTTGGTATCAGAGGCCATCCTTCCCCGGCTCCACACTTCCACTGTCCTCTCGGTTTCATCAAGCAGGGTATCCTCCAGCGCCGCTGCACGCCCACGCCAGCAACGGCCGCAACGGGTTTCTGCTTCTCCGACGTCTGCATCCGCTTCAAATACGCAGCCGACAGCCCTGTCGGCTTCCAACAACACAGACCAGCAGACAACCTCTCCTCCCGACCTCTTCCGTCGAAGCCAGCAACCACAACGTTCTCTCTTCCCCAAGCCGCACGCTGCTGGCGTCAAGTCGTCGTCATCGCTGCATCCCGGAGCGCATCCCGCTTCCGCCTCTGCTATACTCGCCCAAGCCGCACGCTCCTGGCGTCCAGTTGTTGTCGTCGCCTGCACGTCGGACGCAGATCCCGCTTTCCCCCTTCTCTGGGCGCCGCTCTTTCGCTGTTCTCGAGTCGCGCATGCCCTGTCTTCTCAAGCGTCCAGCCTTTCAAGTTTCGAGCCGCAACTTCGGGGAACTGTACAGACCCCCTCCCAACCCAATTCATCTGGATTTCACGGAATTGATTTTTAATTAATTCCTTGTGAATTAATTAATTCCCCCTGAATTACTTAATTCTCCTTTTGAATTCATTATTTCTTCAATTAATCATGATGGACAGGCAGCCACGCCACATAAAACTTAGTGCCGTAGAAGAAGCTTCCCTTTGTTCGATGTTGTGGAAGATGTTGAAGACATTTCAGGCTTCCACATATTGCCTTAACACCACACTCGACAAATTGGTGACTTCAGAACACTTCGGCGTTCCGCCTCTTCCAGTGTCGGAACCCTCCCAACCCGCACAGTTTGTGCCACCACCACCGCCGCGACGTGTGCCACCATCATCGCATCTTGTGCCTCCACAGCCACCAGCTGAGCCGCCTCCGCCTGTCACAGTTGTTGCCATTCAACCACCCTCATCATCGTCTCCTCCACCGGCTCCTCCGGCCGACTCGTAGTCTCCTCTGTCGGCTCTTGCTCCGTCGGCCCCTGCCATGCCACTCCCATTGGCCGGTCCATGCTCCATTGACCCCGACAGATCCATTCCTGCCGCCGCATGTCGTCCCTCTGACCTCCGTATGGCTACTGCTCACAGCCCCTCTAGCGGCCCCGACGAAGCCATTCCATATGCCGCCCAATTTCCTGATGACGCCACCGCTCCTCGCCGACGCCACCACTGTCGCTACGCGTTACCGCGCGTTGTTCTGGAGGGAGGTCAAAGTACCAGATGGTTTGGCCACCCGCATGGAGCACGAGCTTGAGAGCAAGCTCGTTTTGAAGGACAGATGGAGTGTTACGGGTCCTCCGTCATTTATCTTATTATATTAGTATTATGTTGTATCGAGTCGCTATGTAGTCTTTTTATATGTTTAAATATATTCATGCTTGTAGTGTTTCAGGTATTTACGTCTGTGCCTGTTGGGCCTTATATAATGAGGTCTTGTCATGTAATTGGAATTAAGCAATGAATGAATGAAATTTCTTTTATCTCTCTAACTTCCTCTCCCTCTTTTTCTAAACCCTCTCCTCCTCTAGGGTTTCCTCTTCCTCTTTACCCAACTTCGTCTCCTTTCTCAAGCTCTAGGGTTTCAACGCCCTTGTATCGCCGCTGTCCATAACAATTATTTACCACTATGAGGCACTTTCTATTGTCCGTTACTAAATATCTATCTTTAATTCTAATATTATTTTATCTAATCTAAGATCTATGTTGTTGGGATACTACTTGTAAGGATGAAGTTGTTGGAGTAAGTAGAAAAGGTGATAGAATCTTATCTCTTAAATTGGTCATAGAAAAAAAACTATTAATGTGATCAGTGCCTATGCGCCACAAATGGATTAAACAAGCTATTAAAGTGCAGTTTTGGGAAGACTTAGATGATTTAGTAAGAGAAATCCCACAAATAGAGAAGATTTTCATAGAAGGAGACTTAAATGGACATATAAAGAAAGAAAAATGTAGATTACATAGCCGTTCATGAGAGATATGAATATGGAGAAAAAATGAAGAAGGACGAACTATTTTAGACTTTGCCATAGTACATGAACTAATTGTGTCAAATATGCTTTTCATAAAAACGGATGAACATTTAATTACGTTTAAAAGAGGACCAAATAAGTCACAAATTGATAATTTTATGACTCGTAAAATGAATAAAATGATTTGTAAGGATTGCAAAGTCATATCAGGAGAAAGTTTGACAACTCAACATAGGTTAGTGATGTTAGATGTACAAATTAAATATAATAAATTTAAAAGAAAAACAAAAATGTTGCAAAAAATTCGGTGATAGAACTTGAAGATGGAAAAGTAGGTTGCTTTCAAGACAACAGTTATAGAACAACTAGTTGATGACCCTTATGTTGATCCTAATGCCTCATGAGAAGTTATGTCTTCACATTTAAGGATAAGTGGAAAGAATGTACTTGGAGTATCAAAAAGTCGTGCGCTCCCAAATAAAGAATCTTGGTAGTGGAAAGAGGAAGTGCAAGAAAAATTAAGGGCAAAGAGGACTAACTATAAATCACTGTACGCTTGTAGAAATGATGAAAACTTAGCCAGGTATAAAATCGCCAAAAAAGAAGCTAATATGCAGTAAGTAAAGCAAGAAGTCAAGGTTATGAAGAATTTTATAAGCGAATAGATACCAAAGATGGAGAATGTGACATATATAAAATTGCTCGAGCTAGAGAAAGGAAGACGAGATTTAAGTCAAGTAAAATGCATAAAAGATAAGACAGATACAATTTTGACAGATGATGTGGATATTAAAGAGTGATGGAAAAAATATTTTTATCAACTTTATAATGAAACAAAGGGCAATAAATTGAACTTGTAAAAGTTAAATAAATCGGAGGAGTATAAAAATATAACGTTTTATCGTAAAATTCAAGTATCGAGGGTAAAAGATGCTCTAAATAAGATGAAAAATTAAAAGACAGAATAAGATGAAAAATGGAAAGACGGTTGGACCAGACGATATACCCATCGAAGTATGGAAATGTCTAGAAAATGAAGGGATTTTGTGGCTTATATGTTTTTTCAATAAGATACTGAAGTTAAAGAGAATGCTAGACCAATGAAGAGAGTATATTGATACCTTTGTATAAGAATAAAGGAGATATACAAAATTGTGTTAATTACAGAGGAATTAAATTGATGAGTCATACCATGAAACAATGAGACCGAGTAATAGAAAGAAGAGTAAGATGAGAGACTAATATCTCGGAGAATCAATTTGGATTCATGCCAGGGCGGTCGACCATGGAAGTTATACTTCTCTTGAGGAGACTCATTGACAACTATCGAGAAAGAAAACAAGATTTGCACATACTGTTTATTAATTTTGAGAAGGCTTATGATAGAGTTCCAAGAGAGATCTTATGGAGAGTCTTAGAAAAGAAAGGTGTGAATGTATCATATATTGACATAATCAAAGATATGTATGCAAATTCAGTGACAAGGGTGAGGACATTTGGAGGATTAACACAAGAATTCCCTATCACTATTGGCTTACATTAAGGTTCAGCTTTAAACCCTTATCTCTTTACGCTTATCTTAGATGAGCTTACCAGACATATCCAACAAACAATACCTTGGTGTTTATTGCTTGCGGATGATATTGTTTTGGTTGATGAGACGCACGAGGGTGTAAATGCAAAACTTGAATCTTGGCGAGATACTTTAGAAAAGAAAGGTTTTAGGTTGAGCAGGGCAAAGACGGAGTACATAAAGCTTAAATTTAATAGTACAAGAAGGACAGATAACTTCGTTATTAAGTTGGGCGATCAAAAAATTTCCGTAGTGACTGTTTTAAATATCTTGGATTGATAGTTCAAAAAGACGGAGGTATTGATAAAGATGTGACACATAGAATCCAAGCGGGTTGGTTGAAGTGGAGAGGCGCGTCGGGGATCTTATGTGATCGTAAAGTACCACTAAAACTTAAGGGCAAGCTTTATCGTACTACAATTTGACCCGCGATGCTCTATGGTTCTAAGTGTTGGGCAATGAATTGTGTACATGAGCAAAAAATGGGAGTTGCGGAGATGAGAATGCTTAGGTGGATGCATGGACACACGAGACTGGATAAAATTAGGAATGAATGTATCGGGGATATGACAAGGGTAGCACCAATTGCAGAGAAGATGCGAGAAGCTCAACTAAGATGGTTTGGACACGTACAAAAGAGATTATTAGAGGCACCTGTTAGGCGTTGTGAGAGTCTAGTCACTAGGCATGTTAAACGAGGGAGGGGTAGAACAATAAGGACTTTGAATAAAACTATAAGGAAAGACATGATGTACTTAGGCATTAGTGAGATTATAACAAAAGAGAGGGCGCAATGGCGACAAAGGATCCATATAGCCTACCCCACTATAGTGGGATAAAGGCTTGAGCGTTGTTGTTTGTTGTTTAAGATCAATGTTGTGACAAGCCCTCAATTAAACGTTAAATTTTATCACAAATTTAGCGCCTGTTTAGTTGGAGCCTAAGTTTGGCTTAAGCGCTTAAAGTCTGCAGATAATTATTTGAATCAGTAATTGGATCATTAAATACTCAATAATTACCCTATTTAGTTACTAATTATCCTAATTGCCTTAATTTTTTACTTAATCAACTTATAACGGTTAATATAATAAGTTCCTACTAAACTTTGATCTTTGCATCTTTCCTAAACTGGTTAGATTATCTTTTTGCGCAACTAAATGGCGTAACCCCACTTAGTCCGATGCTTCTATGTTTCTTGCTTACATGATTTTGCTTAACCTATTGTCGGCATGTACTATCAATCCTTTAAGACCCTTTTGCAACCGTCATCTGTATTTATCAATCCTTTCGGCTTTTCTTTATGTAAAAGTTTATCAATCTCTATAACACGTGTCATTTGCTCCTATGAATATTTTGTTGGTGTATTTACCACTTACAAAATAAAAATTGTTGGCAAACCTATTGTTTGTCACACAGTTTTGTTGTGGCATTAAATATTTGTAAAAACATTTGAATTCAAAGTATCAAATAGAATAAATAGATGTTGATGTTCTTATATCTTGTGGCATTTTACACAATAAATCTATTTGCGAGAAGATTATTACACAAATTCTCTGTTTAGTTTCATTGATTGATTATATTGTGCTGTATTGCATATAAATGGCTGGAAATATTATAGCTATCCTCATTTCTATTCTAGGCTTGTATTCTAGGATAGTAGAATCCCATTAGGGGTCCCACACCACAGTTATCTAGTGGTTATATTATTTTGAGTCTTTGGACATTGAGTCGAGTTGTATCGTGTCAAGTGTATGGATCAAAGTTGTATGAGTCGAGTGTATGGATCAAAGCTGTATGAATCGAGTCATATCGAGTCGAGTCGTGGTAACGGGTTATTAACGTCACAACGTTTTAATGTTTCATACATTTGCTTTATATAGGGTATTTACACCTATGCCATCGGGTCCTATATATAGGCCACCTTAGGTTTTGTATAAGATATCAAAGAATGAAATCAATTTTCTTTCTCTTAAGTCCTTCCCTTCTCTCTCTAGTTCTCTCCTCTTCAGCCCCATTCTAAGGTTTCCCTAGTATTTCCGCCTCCACCGCCACCTCAACAAAGTACTGAAATAGACACATTAAACTTGGTATTAGATCCCTCAATCCTCCCCACAACGAAACTACTCACTGTTGCCTCTCCTCCTTTTTCCCTGTTACACTCAACCGCAAACATCGAGCAGGAAGAAGATTAGCTAAGTCAACCAGGAGTGGGACGTTTAGTCAATCTGCCGCTTCATCGATAGGATCTCCATGACGCTCCAACATCCGTCGTCCTCGTCGTCGGGCATCGCCTATTTCATCGCACGCCCCAACATCCCTTGCGGCGTAGACTGACATCGTCGAAGCCGCCCACGCCTGCCTTCCTTGAGTGCGCTTCTCCATCGGACTGTTGCCCGACCCTTCCCAACGTGGCTTCTCCTTCTTCACTGGTGCCCCATCTTCCTGGAGCCGAGCTCGCCCTTCCTCCTCGAGCCCACAACCACAGACGTGCACCCCTTTTCTCGCACGAGCAGAGCAACACCCCAACTTTTCTTCAACTGGGGATTTAATTAATTGATTTAACAAATTACTTTTAATTGAATTAATTACTTAATCAAGTAATTATGTTGGATATGAAAATAAGCGCCACTGATTCATGCAGCTATCCTACATTGGTTGATCACTTCATATTAGGCCTCATGTCGCGATTTTTCGTCAACATCGACCAATTGCTTTTACTCCCTAGTGCATCCGTCATCCCTGCAGACACATATTGTCGTCCATTCCCTTCCATCTTGCCCGGTCCTACCGCCGCCTCTGTTTGCTCCACCGAGGCCGTAAATTATGCTGCTGCCTCCCCTGCCACTGTCGGACCCTACATGCAGCCTCTAGAAGCAACTTCCACATTCCCCATCGTCAATTCTCCTAGTGCAGCCGCCGCTCGTACTGACGACCGTAGAAACTCCAACGCTCTCCGCAGTTCTTGTCTCCCCACCATCGCCGCCGGTGGTTCCCGCCCCGTAATTTATACCACCTACATCGTCACCTCCAAGCCACGTAGTGGTGCCGTCTCAGTGTGTTACCACCACCAGTGCCCGCGATCACCATCTTGCAACCTCTACTCCGACCGCCTACTCTGCCTTCCCGTCTCGATCCATTCCTTGATATAGATTTGGATATTAGGAGCCATGAGATTGCAGCCTAACGATATTTGCATTATTGGCAAGAGTTCGGATGTAACATAGGTTTTAGAATTCTTGTGTAACATAAGTTTTGTGGATCACAATCATTCACATTGAAAATGTCTTATAATGGATGCATTGAGATATTGATAAATGCAAGAAGTATCTTATGACATGGTTGAATTTCGGTAGTTCCCGCTTCCATTCGACTTGATGAGTAGATGTAGACCTCCCTTCCTCTCGGTCCATAATCTCGTGGTCAATGATCAAAGACTAATCGCTCTTTCCACATCCCAATGACTTCCAATCACCTCTTCCGCGACCTCCTCTCAGCATCCCGACCGCAGATCCCTCACCATCGCTTTCGAGGCCCCTCACCAATAACCGCAAGCCACTCCTTCTAAGACCTTGATGTTTATTGTTTGCGGATGATATCATTTTGGTTGACGAGACGCGCGAGGGTGTAAACGCAAAACTTGAATCTTGGCGAGATACTTTAGAAAAGAAGGGTTTTAGGTTGAGCAGGGCAAAGACGGAGTATATGGAGCTTAAATTTAGCAGTACAAGAAGGACAGATGACTTCGTTATTAAGTTGGGTGATCAAGATATTTCCCGTAGTGAGTGTTTTAAATATCTTGGATCGATAGTTTAAAAAGACGGAGGTATTGATAAAGATGTGACACATAGAATCCATGCGAGTTGGTTGAAGTGGGGAGGCGCGTCAGAGATCTTATGTGATCGTAAAATATCACTAAAACTTAAGGGCAAGTTTTACTGTACTGCAATTAGACCCGCGTTGCTTTATGGTTCTGAGTGTTGGGAAGTGAATTGTGTACATTAACAAAAAATGGGAGTTGCGGAGATGAGAATGCTTATGTGGATGTGTGGACACACGAGATTGGATAAAATTAGGAATGAAAGTATCGGGGATAAGACAGGAGTAGCACCAATTGCAGAGAAGATGAGAGAAGCTCGTCTAAGATGGTTTTGACACATACAAAGGAGACCATTAGAGGCACTTGTTAGGCGTTGTGAGAGTCTAGTCACTAGGCATGTTAAATGAAGGAGGGGTAGACTAATAAAGACTTGGAATGAAACTATAAAGAAAGACATGATGTACTTTGGCATTAGTGAGATTCTGACAAAAGATAGGGCACAATGACGACAAAGGATCCATATAGCCGACCCCACTATAGTGGGATAAAGACTTGAGTGTTGTTGTTCTAAGGAATTTTTTAAATATGAGCCTCTTTGAACAAAACTACCCTCAACTGTGGTTTTAGGATAAAGTCAAGGGCCACCTTTTTTCTTCTAAAATGACAATGTCATTTAGTTGAAATCGTGGTGTTTATTTTGATCATGAACATGTATAGAAATTATTTCAGGCCATCTATCCTCGATTTTCTTGAACTTTACTAGCATCTTTGGATAGTTTTCTGGGAATTATCATATTATAACCGTTGGCAGGAGGTTGTACCACCTGATAACAAGCAACCATGTGAGAAGTTGAAGCGCACAAAATAATTCTCTCTATATTTCTGGGTAGTTTTGTGTTTCATGATTAGGATTAGATTATACCTTTGGTAGCACATTTCATGGATTTAAGCTTATATCATGAGAGAGATGTCAAAGAGCTTACTGATTGTTGACCAACTCCTTTGATTTGGTCGCCGTTAAGAACATTCATACTAATTTCCACATTCATACTAATTTCCAGTGTACCCATGAAATTGGAATTTTTTATAACTGTTAGAAAAGCCCATGTAAAGAGCCCATTATTGAGCCCATTGTTGTTTTCCCTCCTCTCTTCTTTAGTCCCACATCATGTATAAGATTGTTCTCTCTCTTTCTTCCTCCTATATATTTGTATTCTCTCTTTGTATTTACACATACAAGCAATACATACAAGTTTTTGGGCTCTCTCAACATGGTATCAGAGGCAGGTTCCGGTCTGTCCGGTTAGATTTTTTAACCGCCTGTAACCGCGGACTCTGCGGCTTTCTCGCGCTATCCGCTCCTATTCGCTCCTACTCGCTCTCTGTTCGCGCTATCCGCTCCGACCTCAGCGACTTGTTCGCTCTCCACCTTCCTTCCGTGGCTCCAGTTTCCTCCATCATTCCCTCTCCTTTTATAGCTTTTATCATCTGATCCGTGGGCCCCCTCCTCCGGTCTCTCTGCCTATCCGCTCGAGTTCTCTAACTCGCGGACTCATCTTCTATCTGCTTGAGTTCTCTAACTCGCGGATTCTTCTTCTATCCACTCGAGTTCTCTAACTCTCGGATTCTTCTTCTATCCACTCGAGTTCTCTAACTCGCGGATTCTTCTTCTGACCGCTCGAGTTCTCCTACTCGCGGTTTCCTCCTCTTGCCCGCTGAGTTCCTTCTACTCGCGGCTTCCTCTTCCTGTCCGCTCAAGTTCTACTCGCGACCTCCTTCCTTGTTTGCTCTGACCGCTGGTGTGCTCACTGAGATCGTGCGGTCTATCGTATTTCCGCATTTTGGTCGTGGCCCGTCTAGCCGCTGGTGTCCACACTGTGACCGTGCGGTTTGTTTTTTTCGCATTGTGATCGCGGTCTTCTCCTTGACTGCCTACCAAGCGGTCTCGCGTTCTTCTCGCAGTGGTCTTCGTCATCCGGTACAGTCTCTAATCGCTGCGGCTTGCAGACCGCCCGACTTGCATCGGTCTCTCTCCCGCTTCTATGGACTCTTCTGTCAACTCCACCGACTCGACAGCTAGTCCTCCTGCAGACTGCCCGGCTTGTCCTGCAGACTGCCTGACTTGTCCTGCTGAAATCCGCGATGAGCTGCGGATAACTACCATTTCTCTCTATGGGAAGAAGAACTTTATCCGTTGGGTGCATTCTGTTCGACGGGTTCTTCAGGCCAAGGGCCTTTTGCCTCACCTCACTCAGGAACCTCCTTCTCCTACCGACGACTGGCTCCGCAATGATGGTCGCGTTCAGACTTGGCTCCTCAATTCCTTGGATGGTGAACCTTATCAGATGGCCATGTATCACAAAACCGCCAAGGCTATGTGGGATGAGCTGCATTCCTTGTACTCAGGCCGAGACAGCCTTCATCATCTCTACGACATACTCACTGATCTTCTCGCTCTCGACACTGGAGGGGCTTCGGACATGACCTCCTTTGTCGCTCGAGCCAAGACCCTTGCTGAAGCCTGGATCCAACATCAGCCGTCTACCAATGATCATGCTGCTCAGCGCGCTCAAAAGGAAGCCGTCTGCATTGCCATCATGATGGTTCGTGTTCCGCATCACCTTCAGAGTATTCAGACTCAGGTTCTGGCTTCTCCCACAACACCGTCCTTCTCTGATGTTTGCTCCATGCTCCTCCGTGTGTCACCTCCTCCGGATACTTCTGCACCGTCTTCCCCGACCCTTCTTCAGCAGGCCCCGTCCCCTACCTTCCCCACCTACCTCCGCTCGTAGCGGACGTTCGGGATCTCAGGGCCGTGGGCGCGGTGGCCTGGGTCGTCCGAAGTGTTCCTACTGCGGGAAGGACGACCACCTTGAGGCGACCTGCTACTGGAAGATTGGTTATCCTCCTCTTCCGACGGCTTCTGTTGCTGCTGACGCCTCCTCTGCCGCCCCTCCTGACCTTGAGGTCGTTCGTCTCCAGCTCCAGCAACTCCAGGGGCTACTCAACCCGCCCTCTGCCTCCATTGCCTCCGTCTCCAACACATGTACCGCTTGTTTATCCACCAGTCCGTGCTGGATCATGGACTCAGGTGCCACTCATCACATTACCTCGCGACGGCCTGCCCAGTACTCGGATTCTCCTCATCCGAAGTGTATCACTGTGGCTAATAGGGCGACGGTTCCCGTCTCCGGCTCGGCAGATCTCTCTCTCAACCCGTCGATCTCCCTTCGCTCGGCTCTTCATGTTCCGAGCTCCCCGTTCAATTTACTTTCTATTGGTCGCGTTACTAGTGATCTTGATTGCTCTGTCATATTCACATCTTCTTCTTTTGTCATACAGGATCGGCAGACGCAGACTACCATTGGTAAAGACACACTGCGGAACGAGCTCTACCTTCTCGAATCTCCTACCATCTTCTCCTCTGTCTCTTCCAGCGAGTGACATCGACGTCTTGGGCATGCCCCTCTGCCGGTCCTCCAGCGGGCTCTTCCTGATATCTCTCTTCATCCGTTTCAGTGTGAGTCCTATATCTTCGGCAAGCAGCCGCGTTCTTCTTTTCCTGCGCATTGTACCCGGAGCGCTACTCCTTTTCATTTAGTACATTTCGATGTATGAGGTCCTTTCTAGATTACTAGTATTTCTGGGTTTCGATACTTTATCACATTTATTGATGATTACTCTCGCACAACGTGACTTTACTTACTTCACGATCGCTCCGAGCTTCCCCGTATTTTTCGGGCCTTTGTTCTTGAAACCCGTACACAATTCCACACCACCCTAAAAACATTGCGCACCGATAATGCTTGCAAATACACCGGCCACGGCTTGACCGATTTATGCCCTGAATTCGGGATTATTCATTAAACATCCTGTGCCTACACACCCCAACAAAATGGCATTGCCGAAAAGAAGAACCTTCACTTGCTCGATGTGGCCCGCTCCCTCATGCTTCAAATGCATGTTTCCAAACCTTACTGGAACTTTGTGGTCTCCACTGCCTGCTTCCTCATGAACCGTCTCCCTTCCTTCGTCCTCCACTATGCTACTCCGTTCAACCTACTGTTTTCCTCTACTCCGGCCTTTCCTCTCCCGCCTCGTATCTTCGGCAACACCTGTTACGTCCACCGTCTGGGGCCGTCCTCGGACAAGTTGGATCCCCAACCGGCTAAACACATCTTTGTCGGATATTCGCGCACCCAGAAGGGCTATGTATGTTATTCTCCAGCTACCCGAAAGATCTCGGTATCTGCTGATGTCACCTTCCGGGAGGATCAACCGTTTTCCCCTGCTCCTTTACCCGCTCATCTACCACCAGCTCCTCTCCCGTCATCCATCCCACGCCCTGTTATCCCCGTTATTGCACCACCTTCACTGGTTCAACCTGCACCGGCTCCTGCTCCCTCCAAACCACCCGTTATCCGTGTCTACACTCGTCGCCCTCCCAGTTCCGTTGCTCCTCTGTAGTCGGCCTCAACCACGGCTACTCCGCGTCCTGCTGATCAGGATCGCCCTCCACTGCTCATCCACTGGCAAACTGTGTCTCCCTCCATCGCCTCTCTCCCCACCTTCACACATTTGCTATTTCTCTTTCCTCGGTCTCTGTTCCTAACTCTGTGCAGGAGGCGCTCCGACATCCGGGCTAGCGAGCCGCCATGGAGGAGGAAATGACTGCTCTCTGGGCTAACCAGACATGGACTCTAGTACCCCTTCCTCTGGGTCAGAAACCGGTTGGGTGTAAGTGGGTCTTTGTCATTAAACATGCTGCTGATGGGACGATTGACCGTCTGAAGGCTCGTCTAGTGGCTCGTGGCTTCACCCAACAACAGGGGCTCGACTATGAGGAAAATTTCTCTCTGGTGGCAAAGCAATACCGTTCGTGTCCTATTCTCCGTAGCTGTCCTTCACCAGTGGCCCTTACTCCAACTAGATATCAAGAATGCCTTTCTGCATGGTGATCTCCAGGAAACGGTGTATATGCAGCAACCACCCGGGTTTGAGAACACGGGGGAGTCTCAGGTCTGTCGTCTTTTGAAGGCTCTGTATGGTCTCAAACAATCCCCACGGGCATGGTTTGACAAGTTCAGTAAAGCCCTTCGGGATATTGGTTTTACTCGGAGCTCGACTGCCTTCTCGCTGTTTACTCGTCACCGAACAACAGAAACGGTTCTTCTGCTAGTGTACGTTGACGATATCATCATTACAGGAGATGACTCATAAGGGATACAGACGGTCAAACTACATCTGAGTTCCGTCTTTCAGACAAAAGATCTCGGGCCCCTACGATACTTCTTGGGTCTTGAGGTTGCCTGACAGCCAAATGGGCTTGTCCTCTCTCAATGGAAGTACTGCCTCGACCTCCTTCATGATGCGGGCTATTCAGGCTGTAAGCCGAGTGACACTCCAATGGATGTAAACCACAAGTTGTGCGCCCAGACATCTGACTCGGATCTCCTACTCTAGAATCCAGAATATTATCGTCGCCTCATTGGAAAATTGATCTATCTCACGGTAACCAGACCAGATATTTCCTTCGCTGTTGGTATTGTCAGTCGGTATATGCACTCCCCTCGAAGATCTCATCTTCAGGCTGTTGAACGCATTCTCAGATACCTTAAAACAGCTCCTGGCCAAGGACTAGTTTACAGAACCTCCTCTTCAGCTCCAACATTAGTGGCATATTCTGATGTTGATTATGCTGGTTCCCTTGATGACTGACGATCAACCAGTGGTTTTTGCACTTATTTTGGAGGATATTTGATTACCTGGCGAAGCAAGAAACAAGCGGTCGTTGTTCGATCATCAGTTGAGGCAGGATACCGGGCAATGACATCTGTAGTGTCAGAACTGACGTGGCTTGAAAGTCTTCTTACTGATTTGGGTGTTAAGCTACCTTCACCAGCTCTCCTCCTCTGTGACAGCCAAGCTGCTATACATATAACCAAGAACCCGGTCTTCCACGAAAGAACAAGGCATATCGAAGTCGACTGTCACTTCATCCGAGAAAAGGTTCAAATGAAGAAGCTCGACCTAAAGCATGTTTCAGGGACTGAACAAGTTGCAGATGTCCTCACAAAGGCTCTATCTAGTACCCTCTTCTATCAGTGCTTGTCCAAGCTTGGCGCATACGATTTGTACGCTCCAGCTTGCGGGGGAGTGTTAGAAAAGCCCATGTAAAGAGCCCATTATTGTTTTCCCTCTTCTCTCTTCTTTAGTCCCACATCATGTATAGGATTGTTCTCTCTCTTTCTTCCTCCTATATATTTGTATTCTCTCTTTGTATTTACACACACAAGCAATACATACAAGTTTTTGGGCTCTCTCAACAATAACAATGAATTTTTTAAAATATGAGTCTTTTTGACCAAAACTACCCTCAAATGTGGTTTTAGCATAAAGTCAAGAGCCACCTTTTTTCTTCTAAAATGACAATGCCATTTAGTTGTATGAAATCATGTGAGAAGTTGAAGCGCTCAAAATACTTTTCTCTATATTTCGAGGTAGTGATGTGTTTCATGATTAGGATTAGATTATACCTTTGGCAGCACACATCATGAATTTAAGCTTATATCATGTGAGAGATGTCAAAGAGCTATTGATTTTCGACCAACTCTTTTGATTTGGTCGCCGATAAGTAAGAACATTCATACTAATTTAAGCACAGCACAATAATAGATTTACTTGATAAAACATTTGCATAACTCAATTACAAACAAATTTCTTGGACAAAGAGACGCACCATGAAGATTATTTGATTTTTGTAGTCAAATGAATGCTTAGATTATTTGATTTTTGTAGTCAAATGAATGCTTTTACTGCTTACTTTGCAATGCATCCTTAATTGTTTTTTTTTCCATTTCCTATATTGCTCCTGGAAGGTGAAGGCGCGATCAAATTCGTCGTGGTGGGATGGGAATACAGGCTCTACTCGTGCAAGCTACAGTGAGCAAGCTCGGAGAAGATATAACAGCCGAATGCAAGAGGAGTATGAGGAAGAAATGGAAAGGCTGGTTAGTTCACCACTTTTTCCCTGTCTTTAGCATAGTTATCAAGGCGCGCACCTAGGCGCGCCTGAGGCGCCGGGCGCAGCAAGCGCAGCCCGCCGCGCCTCAGCACAGCTGAGGCGGGCGATGTGCCCCAGGCGCGCGCCTTACAGGCTCCTAGGCGCGCCAAAGGCGTGCCCGGGCCTTTCAAGGTTTTTTTAATTTTTTTTTTGATATGGGCAAAAACATGATCTTAGACGCACCCAAGGCACCCCTAGGCGCACTTGGGCGCCCAATTCGCTCAATTTCCTTTTCCCCCAATTTTTGCGCCTCACATGCCTCAGGCGCGCGCCCGCGCCTCGGTGCGCCTAGGCTCCAGGGGCCCTTTGCGCCTCGGTGCGTCTTGCGCCTTTGATAACTTAGGTCTTTAGCTTTTACTTCTATGCATTGTTTCTAGATTATATGTCACCAGTTGTAATTTCACAATCATGTGATGGTGACCATCTTTTAGGATACATATCATCATCAAGATGATAATTAATTTCTTCTTTATAGTTGTTTCAGTTTTACAAAATATCTTTATTTTTTTTGTTTTTCTGTATTATTTTAGGTTTTATATGTTAGGCATAAGAATTTAATTACATATATGTATTATCCTTGAGATCATGTTTATGATTTCTATTTCTACATATAGAACCCTAGATTTATTGGAATAAACAATTGAATTTTGCCTTGAGAAATTTCATATGCTCTTCTTCCTTCCTATTGGTCTTCCTCCTCCGCATTCCTAACCTTAGGATTTTTTCCCAAGCTCCTATAAAACTAGCATGCTCGTATGTTTGTTGGCGTGGCAGTGTATCTGATAATGCCCATTCAAACCTGCCAGAAAAATGGCTGTCAACCTGTTTTTTTGCCGGCCCATTGTATTTATTCTGTGACTTACCATCATATCCTTGATAGAATTTCAATTCAGAATGAGAAACACCAAAGTTTAATTTCAGTAATACATTCGTGGGTGCTCCAGGTGATTAGGTGAATATTGCTTGTACAGTTGTACATGTCTTTTACATTTGAGATGGGGAATCCCATTTGTAGAATAATATTTAGGCGGAAAAATGAAATCTTGTATATCCTTCTTGTGTATGTAAATACAAGTATGAATACAAATATATAGGGAGAGAAGAGAGAAAAATCCCAAATCCAACATGTGAGACAAAAAACAAATAAGAAGAAAATACAATAATGGGCCTTTAGGCCCTTTACATTGTCTTTTCTAACACTCCCTCGCAAGCTGTAGCGTACAAGTCGTAGGAACCCAGCTTGGACAAGAACTGATAAAATAGAGCACTTGATAGGGCCTTAGTGAGAATGTCAGTCACTTGGTCCGTAGCCGGAACATATCTCAATTCCAGCTTCTTCATTTGAACTTTTTCCTGAATAAAATGACAGTCGACTTCAATGTGTTTCGTTCTTTCATGAAAGACCGGGTTCTTAGCTACGTGTATAGCAGCTTGACTATCACAGAGTAAGATAGCTGGTGAGGAAAGTTTTACTCCCATATCACTTAAGAGACTTTCAAGCCATGTAAGCTCGGATACAGCATATGTCATTGACCGATATTCAGTTTCAGATGAAGATCGAGCAACCACAGCTTGTTTCTTTCTGCGCCAGGTAACAAGGTGACCTCAAAAGTAGGTACAAAAATGAAATCTTGTATATCCTTCTTGTGTATGTAAATACAAGTATGAATACAAATATATAGGGAGAGAAGAGAGAGAAAAATCCCAAATCCAACATGTGAGACAAAAAACAAATAAGAAGAAAATACAATAACGGGCCTTTAGGCCCTTTACATTGTCTTTTCTAACACTCCCCCGCAAGCTGTAGCGTACAAGTCGTAGGAACGCAGCTTGGACAAGAACTGATAAAATAGAGCACTTGATAGGGCCTTAGTGAGAATGTCAGTCACTTGGTCCTTAGCCGGAACATGTCTCAATTCCAGCTTCTTCATTTGAACTTTTTCCTAAATAAAATGACAGTCGACTTCAATGTGTTTCGTTCTTTCATGAAAGACCGGGTTCTTAGCTACATGTATAGCAGCTTGACTATCACAGAGTAAGATAGCTAGTGAGGAAAGTTTTACTCCCATATCACTTAAGAGACTTTCAAGCCATGTAAGCTCGGATACAACATATGTCATTGACCGATATTCAGTTTCAGATGAAGATCGAGCAACCACAGCTTGTTTCTTTCTGCGCCAGGTAACAAGGTGACCTCAAAAGTAGGTACAAAATACGCTGGTAGAATGCCGATCATCCAGGGAACCATCATAATCTGCATCTGAGTACGCAACCAATGTTGGAGTAGAAGAAGAGGTTTTGTATGTCATCCCTTGACCAGGAGCAGTTTTTTGATATCTTAGGATGTGTTTGACGGCCCGAAGATGAGACATCGAGGTGAATGCATGAACCGGCTGACCACCCCAACAACAAAGGATATGTCTGGTCTCATGACCGTTTGGTAAATCAATTTCCCAACGAGTCGTCGATAGTATTCTGGATTTGGAAGAAGAAGATCTGCATCAGAAGCATAAACATACAACTTGTTATTGACATCCATATGAATGTTAACCGACTTGCATCCATAATAGCCAGCATCCTGAAGAAGGTCGAGACAGTACTTCCGTTGAGATAGAACGAGGCCATCGGGATGTCTTGCGATCTCAAGGCCAAGAAAGTATCGAAAGTTCCCCAGATCTTTTGTTTGAAACATGGAACTTAAGTGCTGTTTGACCATTTGTATTCCCTTTGAATCATCTCCAGTGATTAAAATATCATCAACATACACCAAATGAAGAACCGTTCCCGTTATTCGATGTCGAGTGAACAGAGAGAAGTCTGCCGAGCTCCGAGTAAAGTCAACCTCCCGAATAGCATTACTGAACTTATCGAACCATGGCCGAGGGGATTGTTTGAGACCATAAATTGACTTCTTTAGATGTCAAACTTGGGACTCCCTCGTGGCCTCAAACCCGGGAGGCTGCTGCATGTAGACCGTCTCTTGAAGATCGTCATTTAAAAATGCATTTTTGATATCCAGTTGATGTAATGACCACTGGCGATGCACAACAACGAAGAGAAGGACACGAACCATGTTGAGTTTCGCCACCAGTGAGAAGGTTTCTTCATAGTCAATGCCCTATTGTTGAGTGAATCCGCGAGCCACCAGTCGGGCTTTAAGACGGTTAATTTTTTCATCAGGAGCATACTTGATGACAAAGACCTATTTACAACCATTAGGGGTCTGTCCTGGAGGAAGAGGGACCAGATCTCACGTGTGATTTGCCCAGAGAGCAGTCATTTCTTCGTCTATGACCGCCCGCCAACCCGGATGTTGGAGAGCCTCCTGCACAAATTAGGGACAAAAATAGAGGATAATGTAGTGGCAAAGTCCTGAAGCGCCGGGGACAGACGATGTAAGGATACGTAATTCTCCATGGGATGGGCGGTGGAGGCCGGCGTCAGATCAGCATGTCACAGAGTGCCAGGGGTTGAAGCCGACTGCATTGGGGTGGCAGAACGAGGAGGTCGACGAGTGTAGACACAAAGAAAAGGAGGTTGGTGATGAACATGAACTTCAGTTGGAAGTGGTGGTGGTGGAGGAGATGTAACTGGAATGACCGGTCGAGGTAAGGATGACGATGGAGGAGGTGGTGATGAAGTAGAGAAAAACGGTTATTATTCTAGAAAGGTAACATCTGCCGACACGGTCACCTTGCGGGTAGTGAGAGAGTAGTAAACATACCCTTTTTGTGTACGGGAGTAGGTAACGAACATATATTTGTCCTCCCGAGGATTGAACTTGTCATTGGAGGGCCCGAGATGATGAACATAGCAAGAACAACCAAATGTGCAAGGGGTGATAGAGAATGATAGTGTAGAGGGAAAGAGGAGACTAAACCGGTGGCGTTGTTGAGGACGGAAGAAGGGAGACGGTTGATGAGATAGCATGTCATGGAAACCGCAAAATGCCAATATGCCTTGGGAACATGCATTTGGATCATGAGACAACGAGCAACATCAAGAAGATGTCTATTTTTGCGTTCAACCACACCGTTTTATTGAGGAGTATAGACACACAAAGTCTAATGAATAATCCCAAATTCAGAGCAGAGAGTATCGAATTCATGACTAGTGAATTCACGAACATTATCTGTCTGGAGCGTTTTGAGTTTATCGACAAACTGAGTGCGAGTCTCAAGAATGAAAGCTCGGAACACATGAGGAAGTTCAGAGCGGTCAGGTCATGAAGTAAGTACAACCAGGTCATTCAAGAATAATCATCAATGAAAGTACTGAAATAACGATAATCAGATACACTTGATATTTTATAGGGGCCCCAAACATCAGAATGAACTAACATAAAAGGAGCAGAGCTCCGGGTACAATGAGGGGGAAACGAGGAATGATGTTGTTTCCCCAGAATACATGAATCACAGGAAAAAACTTTAAGCAGAACATCAGGAAGAGCCCTATGGAGAATGAGAAGTGGAGCATGCCTAAGACGCCGATGCCAGTCAACTGAGGAGACGGAGGAGAGAATGGTAGGAGAGACATCAAGAAGGTAGAGCCCGTTTTGCAGTCGTCCTTTATCAATGATACTCTGCGTCCTGCGATCCTGCATCAAAAAAGAAGAAGGGGTGAACGTGATAGAACAATCCAAATCAGCAGTGAGCCGACTAGCAGATAGTAAATTAAAGGGAGAGCCCGTGACATGGAGAGCCAAGCGAAGAGAAATAGAAGAATTGAGGGGTATGTCGGTAGAGTTGGAGACAGGAGCGGTCTTGCCATTGATGACATTGATAAACTTTGGATGCAGAGAATCCAAGTATTGGGGTGGCTTCAGGGATGTGATATGGTGAGTAGCACCAGAATCCACTATCCAGCTCGGACTAGTGGAGAGACAAGCGATGCCTTCGTTGGAGACGGAAGCAACAAAGGCAGACGAGTTGTGGAGCAACCCTTGAAGTTGTTGGAGCTGAACTCGGATTTCATCTTGATCAGCACGAGTGGCCGACAGGCTGAGGGCAGTAACAGAAGCATTTGGACGAGGAGGAAGACCATGTTTGCGGTAGCAGGTGGCCTCAAGATGTCCATCCTTATCACAAAAAGAACACTTAGGCCACGGTCGGCCTCCGCGACCCCTCCCCCGAGAGCCCGTATGCCCCCCACGGGTTGGCAGAGGGAGGAGTAATGATGCAGAGGAATGTTGAAGAAGGGTCGGTGAAGGAGGTCCGATAGCACCAGGAGGCGGTGAAACCTTTAACAACATGAAACATACATCAGAGAAGGAGGGAGTAGTAGCAGGCGAGAGGACCTGGGCCCGAACACTATGAAGATGAGGCGGAACACGAGTCATCATCATAGCAATACCAACAACTTCTTTTTGAGTGCACTGGACAGCGAGATCCGTAGTCGGGGGCTGATGCTGAATCCAGACTTCAACCAACGTCTTAGACTGAGCAACAAAGGATGTTAAGTCAACAGCAGTGCCAGAGTCCAGGCTCTGGAGACCGGTGATGTTGTCATAGAGGTGCTGGAGACTATCCTTGTCGGAGTAAAGGGAATGAAGCTCATCCCACATTGACTTGGCCATCTCGTGATACATGGTCATACGGTAAGGTTCGCCATCAAGGGAGTTGAGAAGCTAGGTCTGAACACGACCGTCATTACGCAACCAGTCGCCAGTAGGTGTTGAAGGAGGATCCCGAGAAAGATGATGTAGAAGTCCCTTGGACTGAAGTTTCCGACAGACAGAGTGTACCCATTCAACAAAGTTTTTCTTCCCAGTAAGGGAGATTATAGTGATCCTCAACTCATCACGCAGTTCAGGAGCAGGAACCAGACGGGCTGCATGAGAGGAAGTCGGCTGCTCAGTAGAATCAATCGAGGAACCCTGGAGAGGCGGTCTGGGGGCTAGAGGAATCAGTTAGATCAGATACAGCGGACAGCGGCTAGGAGGCAACTTGACAGCGGACATTGGCTAGGGGCAATGCACAGTCGCCAACGAGCAATGGTCAAGAAGCAGCGAGCACGACTGAGGAGACCGCGACAAGAAGGGAAGCCGCAGTAAAGTCGGTAAGAGGAGCAAAAAGCGAATGAGGGAAATCGGACGAACACAAACAAACTGGACCACGCTGCTACAAAAGAAGACCACGTGGTAAAAGAGTAGACCGTGACGGCTAAAGAAGTCAGCAGTGGGTGAAACAAACCGGCATGCACTGAAAGAGGCCGTCAAGACCGCGCGACTAGAGAAGTAGACAAGAGCACCAGTGTCCGCAGCAAACACTAGGAGATCACGCGATAAGAACAAACCGCGCGAACACGAAGAGAGGAAGCAAACACGCGGCAGTGTGCGACAAGATTAAGTCGGCACCAGCATACCGCGTGATAAGCAACCTGTACGAATAAGAAAGAGGCCGGAGCGGCTTAAAGTCGCACGAGAGGCAGGTCGCGGGGAGACCGGAGAATCCAGAAGAGGAGAGGACCGCAGCGACTAGAGGAGAAGGCCATGCGGTAAGAGAGGAGGTGGGACCCACAGAGCAGACCTGAGAGAGTTATAAAAGGAGAAGAGGAGAAGGAGGGGAGGAGGGTGGTTCCACGAGAAGTAGCAGAGAAACTGACGGTTAGAAGAAGTAAACCGCGCGAGAAGAAGCAGCAGAGAAACTGGCGGTTAGAAGAAGTAAACCGCGAGAGGTGCGGACACTAAACCGCAAGGAGGATTGCGGTTAGAAACTCAGAGACCGCCCAGGATAACCTAGCTTTGATACCATGCAGAAGAACACTTAGGCGGAAAAATGAAACCTTGTATATCCTTCTTGTGTATGTAAATACAAGTATGAATACAAATATATAGGGAGAGAAGAGAGAGAAGAATCCCAAATTCAAGATGTAAGACTAAAAACAAATAAAAAGAAAATACAAAAATGGGCCAAAACATGGGCCTTTACATTGTCTTTTCTAACACCATTATTTGTAGCTATTTCCGAATAAAAAAAATGGTTTATAATTATTTGAGTAGATACCATCTTTTATTGTTTCTCTTATTGTTTTTTTTTTGTGGTTAATAAGCTCCTTCTTCTAGGAGCGTATAAGGCGCATGCAAAGTGTGTTTAACAGAGAGAGAAGTAAACACAAGAAAACGAACGAGAGCTGGCAGGATCAAGCATCTGGTACTTACCAACAGTCCCCGAGGAATGATTGGTATTGGGAGGCAGATGCTTCATTTAGAGATAGAACTAATTTTAAAGCAACACCCAGAAGCGCTAAGCCAAGTGGAAAGTACATGTGGTCACATCACTATGCAATTTTGGGTCTAGACAGGTATGATTTATATGCCAATCTTTCTTTTTAGTTATGTGTGGATGATCATCTAGCAAGAAAGACGATATGTCATACCTCTAATTAGATTTTTCATATATGCTTGGCGATTTTTTGTAACTTGTTATATTTTTGGTTAGAATTGTTTGTTTTTAGCATTTAACTTTTCTTGTGAATGACTTCAAAACCTAATGACTAAATCTTAATCGTAATTGTTTTGTGCAAGTATGTTTTTTTGTTTTGTTTTATTTGGTTAAGCTATTGCTATAGTTCTTGGCTTGACTATCAAAGATGCATGCATAAGGGTTTATTTTCATATTTAGGTGGCATCATCTAGTTGCTAACAACACCCAATTTGAGGGTGTTATATAGGGAATATGCAAGTCATATTTGTAAGGGTCGAATTATTCCAACTAATTATCATATTAACATCTCATTTTTATTCATACTGATTGAATCTCCATTACATATAAAGGAATTCCTTATATGAAATTTGGTTTTCCCTCAACATGGTATAAATGCATGAATTTTATACCTTGCCCTTTATCTCCCCTCCAACCCCAATCTCACCCAACCAGTATAGTTATTGCTTTCAGCCCTTACCCTCTCTCCATTGCGTGCTCTACCTGCAGTCCAACCACTGTTCCTATTCTTTAGCAATCAACCGATGGCCTAGTAACTGATGGCCCAACATGGAGCACTCTACTGCTTTCCTTTAGTAACTAACACTGACCAACCATACTCGACACTCAAAATTGCTCCCATCCGCCATTGCTTTATCAAATGAAACGGTTACGTGCCTAGATGGTCGTTTGTCGGATGGTAGCCGGAGGTGCTGAGGAGGTGGTGATACATGGGTTGTTAGCCCTAGAAATGGAGGTGGAGAGAGGTTGAAACCCTAGAAGGGAGGAGGTGAAAAGAGAAGAGCTTGAGGAAGAGAAGGGAAGCTTTGATTAATTTCTTGCATAATCATGACATGACCCCAAGGGTCCTATATATAGGCGCCGATGGCATAACCGTAAATAACACAAACATACAACAAATATTAAAACACTTAAACACTACAACACGACTTGGTACAACACGACTCAATACAACACGAATCAATATATAAATAATAATAATACAAGATAACTAACGGAGGATCCGTAACACCGTAACAGATTTGTAACATCCGTCCTTGACATCGAGCTTGACCGCAAGCTCGAACTCCACGTGGATTGTCAGATCATCTGCCATCTTGATCTCTCGCCAGAATAAGGCCTGATAGCGTGCAGTTGCGGTGGCATTGTCGTCCAGTGGCGGTACCGCCGTCAGAAAGATGCGTGACGGAAGTAATGGCTTCCGCAAGGTCAGTGGAGCGGTGGTGAGCAACAACGCAAGGGGGTCGCAGAAGCGACGATCGACAGTAGGAACGGATTCGTCGGGGTCAGCGGATCACGAGCCGACAGAAGAGGCGGCTCAGCGGCCGATGGTAGCGGCAAGGCAGGGGCCGACGGTGCAAGAGCCGGGGGAGGAGGCAGCGAGATGATCGGAGGTGAGGGAGCGGTGGACCAGAGAGGGGGCGGGAGCGGTGGACCAGAGAAGGGGCGGGAGCGGTGGACCAGAGAGGGGGCGGGAGCGGTGGACCAGAGAGGGGGCGAGAGCGGTGGAAGGACGACCACCGTGGAGAGAGGTGATACATCAGCGGCTGGTGGAGGCGGTGACGACGGCGGTGACAACAGAGAAGTGATGGAATAGCTGTTGGCGCGGCGTGGCAAGCCGCGGCGTTCATCAAGTCGAGTGGGGAACACGTGGTCGACTCGCGCTTCAAAATTATCAAGTCGAGCGAATATTTGAGCGACGAGATCTTTGTCGGCGATGGAGAATGAAGCGGACATCTTAATTAATTACTCAATTAATTCAACAAAAGAATTAATTAAAAATAAGCAATCAAATTAAGAAATGTCCATGCCCGTGAATAGACGACGGTCTGTTTGAGGAGGCTGTTACGTGCTTCCTACGTAACAGAGGCTAGGCGTGGGCATGAGTCGCTGAACTGCACGGGGCTCGAAATTGCTGTCGGCTGGAGGATAAGGCCTGCACAACGGAAATGATGGCGCGACGCTGCCTTGGGGACGACGATGGTCTGCGTGCGAGGGAGAGCAGAGGACACCCTATTTTCTAGCGTAGAGGGGCTGCCGCTGGGGTCGATGAAGACCGTACGGCTCGATGATGACAGAGATGAGTCTCGAGTGGCGCTGAAAGTTGTGCGGGGGTTTTCATGAGTCGACGATGGGTAGTCGTGTTGGCTTGCGGAAAACAGCGGAAGCATAGCCGAGCACGGGAGGTGCACTTACTGGATGTTAAGGACTTGCGGTGTGAAGCAGCGGCTGGAGTTTTATGAAGAAGAAACAGCTAGAGGTCTATGGGGTCGATGAAGAAGCAAGGTCTGCTTATGTTGTCGGCGCCTTGGGGCACAACTTTAACGGAGAGGTGTTGATGTGCGCTGGAGGAAAAGGACTGAGATGCTCTGATACCAAGTTTGTTATGTGTCTGGATGGTGGTTCGTCGGATGGTAGCCAAAGGTGCGGAGGTGGTGATAGAAGGGTTTTTAGCCCTAGAAATGGTGGAGGAGGCGAGAGAGAGGTTGAAACCCTAGAAGGGAGGGGGTGAGAAGATAAGAGCTTTAGGAAGAGAAGAGAAGCTTTGACAAATTGCTTGTATAATCATTACATTACCCCAAGGGCTCTATATATAGGCGCTAATGACATAACCGTAAATAACACAAACATACAACAAATATTAAAACACTTAAACGCTACGGCACGACTTGATACAAAATAACTTGATACAACACGACTCAACATATAAATAATAATAATACAAGATAATTGACGGAAGATCCGTAACAGATCCGTAACAAAAGCAAACTGTTATGGGTCTTAGAATGTTGCCGGAGGAGAGGCCGGAAGTGGAGAAGATGGCGGTGGTGGAGGATACCGCGGAGCCGGAACTGCGGCTGCCTAGGCGAGATTTCTCGTTAGAGGAAATAGCCACCAAGATCTCACAATAAGGGGACAAGAACTAGACTTCATTCCTTCCTACCATAAACAAGACCCCAAGGGTCCCTTAAATTAAAACATACAGGGGCATTAACGTAATTAGCCCGACACCTACTAATAATATCATATAATAATGAGACATCATACAACACGATACAATAAGATAACTTTATAAGAACATTGACCATAACATAACTCCCTCCGTCCAAAAAGAGCTTGTCCTCAAGCTCGAGAGGTCCACGGTGGAGCACTTCATCTGATGCCCTCGTCGTCAGAGTCTTCGACGTGCAAGTAGAAAAGCCTATTGCACTTGTGGCCGCGAGTGAACTGCTTGTCGCAATTAAAACATAATCACTGGGCGCGTCGTTGCAGCATCTCAGCCCGAGATAATCGGCGGACCGGTGGGGCTGGGTGATCCTCGATACGTCCTTGTTCAGTGCCGTTGTCGGTGGGCAAGTAGGCCTCCCAGGCCAACTAGTGGTGGCGTTTACATAGCCTGGCCATACTCATAACTGCCACTAAGTCTGGAGAGGCCTCGAATTCGACATCCAGTTGTAGGCGATCTTGAAGTCCGGTTGTGAAGATGGCAACTTGCATCGCTGGAGGAAGCGTGTCGTGTGCTAGGAGGAGATGAAACTGTTTCAAGTAATCATCCACTGTGCACGTTTGACGGAGTGTCGTAAGTGCACCGAGGGGGTTGTTGCGGATTGGTGGGCCGGAACGCAGGTTGCAATGCCGCTTGATGTCGTCCTATGTCAGGCCTGGTCGGTCGGTTAGGAGACAAGTGGCCCAAAGCAGAGCTGAGTCGAGTAGGTGGAAAGAGGCTAGAGGAAGTCGGTCATTGAATAGAGTTTGTTGGTGACCGAAGAATTGCTCGCACCCGGTGAGCCAGGCCAATGGATCCGTTTTGGCTTCGTAGGTGGGGAAGTCCAACCTTGTGTAGCACGATAGCATACCCACTTCTGGGCGGATGAAGGTCGGTGGCTCGTGGAGGATTAGTCGCGGTGCCTGGCTGCTGTTGGCATGATCTGTCGGTGGGGTAGTAACAATCGGAAAGATGGCGGTCAGCTCATTAAGTTTGATTGTGATGGTGGCCAGATCATCCTGATAACGTGTTTCAGCTTTCCGATGACGGGCCTTTATGGACGTCATGAATCCTTGGAGTGCGACCATGAAATCTTGTATGTCGCCCATAGTATGGCTTGAAATAGCACGCGAGAAGGACAAGGTCACTGGACTACTGGATTTCTCTGACGAGGCTGATTGGGAGTTGCCGCAAAAGCTATGTCGTCACCCAATGGTGACACGAAGAAGTGGCGTGAGAGAGAATTAAAACTGCGAGGAGTAATGAAAGTGGCTGACAGCTGCTAAAAAGAATAAAATAAAATAAAATATAATTGGAGGTGGGGCCCATGATGAATGGTGGAGAAGGCATAAAATGTGGCGCAGGAAGTGCACACCGAAAGGCTCTGCGGATTTTACTGGCGCATTTTCTCTAGAGAACAAAGAGAAACGGGGATGGGGCTCGAGAATAGCAAGGCTCGACGGGGATGGGGCTCGAGAATTGCAGGGCTCGACGGGGATGGGGCTCGAGAAGACAGAATGTCGATGGGGGGTGGGGGACCGGTCGATGGAGGTATAACGGGGCTTCATCGGCGAGGGAGCAGTGCGTGCAGGGAAGGAATCAAAGGATAGCGTAGATGCAGCGCCGAGCAGGCTGCGGTTTTGCTTGCGGTTTCTGGCGGCGATGGCGCCGGAGCAGTCAATCGGAGGGAGCTGGGATCAAGTTGTTATGGGTTTGATAACGATGGTCGGAGGAGAACGCCAACTAGAGTTAATGTTGCCTGGACGGTCGCGTCGTCGGGGGGACTGGATGTTTTTTTTGGCTGTCGAAGGTGTCGACGCTGACAGGAAGCAGAGGCTTCTAGAAGTCAGTGTTGGCGTCGTAGAGGCAGACATGACGTTGAAGGGACCTTGGCTTGTTGAAATTGTGAGGTCAAAGGAAGGGTCGAGCGGTGGAAAACTCGAATGGAGGAAAGAGTAGCATTGGAAGACTCCAGCAGCTGTGGGGGTGGCTTTCTATGGTCGAACAATGGAGGAAGTGGAGACGATTTGTGCAGCGGGAGATGAACGACAACGGAGCGTCAAGCCGAGGAAGGATAGCTCTGAAACCAGATGTTATGGGTCTTAGAATGTTGCCGGAGGAGAAGCCGGAGGTGGACAAGATGGCGGTGGTGGAGGATACCGTGGAATCGGAACCGCGACTTGTGACGCCGCCATCTATTCATGTATTATTTAATTACACAAGTATGTTAATACGCGACAACATAATGATTTGTGTTGAAAAATATTAGTAAATACGAAATTAATAATACACATGCTAGTTATACATATGAGCTAATGAGCCTATATATTAGATTAATCCCTATGCAATCATTCAGGTGGTGTTTGGCGCGGCTTATGCTCTCCGGTGCGTTTCCAACGCACCGCAATTTTGACAATAAGCGCCGTTTGGCGCGGCTTGTTTTAGAAACGCCGGTTGGGTTCAGCCGCATTTTCTTATCTACCGCTAGCCGCTGTTCTTTTCCACGTGCAGCCGCTACCTTCCTCCCGATAACCTAACGAGCGGAGTCGAGCGGAGCCCCGCGCTGGACTTTCTTCCCCAATCGACGACAGGATCCGCCCCTCTACCGACAGCCGGCGATTCTCCTTTGCTTCCCGTCCACGAAGAAGGCCGGCGCACATCAGAAGCTTTTCCCGTCCACGAATCGATCCGCTTCTCCCACCGTTAACCCTACATTGAGGTATACTCCTTCTTCCTTCATATCCTATGCAAATTTCGGGTTTATTTAGGGTTTAGGTGCTTGTAAGTCTTTCCCTCATCTCCATCTTCCACCGTCCTCCTCGATGCACAACCCAGTCCCGATTAGGGTTGTTCGCGAGCGGAGCTGGAGTAATTTCGGGTTTCTGTGATTGTTCTTGTGTGTGTGTGTGTGTATATATGAGTGTTCAATTTTTTTTCTGTGTGTGTGTATATTGTGAGAATGTGTGTATATGTATATATATGTGTGTGTGGAGATGAGGGAAGGACGGTTGAATATGAGTGTTGAATGTGTTCCTTCCCTCATCTCCATATGAGTGTTGAATGTGTCTTTTTTTGTGTGTGTGTATATATGTGACTGTGTATATATATGTGTGAGGGTGTATGTGGGTTTATGTGTGAGTGTATGTATATATGTGTGTGTGTGTTTGGGTATTTGTGTGTGTATATGTGGTTGTGTGTGTGTGTATATGAGTATGTGTGTGTGTATATATTTGTATGTGTGTGTATGTGTGAGTGTGTATATATTTGTATATGTGTGAGTGTGTATATATGTGTTTATGTGTGACTGTGTATGCGTGTTTATGTGTGAGTGTGTATGTGTGTTTATGTGTATATGTGTGAGTGTGTATGTGTGTTTATGTGTGAGTGTATATATGTGTTTATGTATATATGTGTTTATGTGCATAAAGTTCTATTTTGTCTATACTTATACCACAAACCAAAAATGAACAATATATATGAGTGTGTGTGTTTGTATATGTTGTTCATGTTTAGCTTTGCATTAATAAAGTATTTGATGGTGTTTCTATTTGTATTTCCGTTTGTTTGCCTTATAAAGATGGGTAAAACAAAAGATGGTGGAGTCGCCGCAATGTGGGATAATGCCGATGTTATGATTTTTTGCGATATTTGCATAAAGGAGATAGAACGCGGGAACCGACCAACGACGCATTTTAATAAGGAGGGATGAAGTAATATTATGAAGAAATTTGAAGAGTCAACAGAAAAGAAGTACGATAAGGTCCAATTCAAAAACAAATGGGATCACCTTAAGAAAGAATGGAAACTTTGGATGGAGTTGAAACGCGGTGAGACCGGGTTAGGTTGGAATACGTCAAGGAAAACTATAGACGTCTCCGACGAGTGGTGGGACGAACGATTGAAGGTATTTTTTTTAAAGTCACTAATTTCGTAATTTTTTTTTTTTTACATCATGTTTGCTAAAACATATACATTTTCAGGTAGTCCCGGCCGCCAAGAAATTTCGGTATTCAGGCATCCATCCAGAGTTAGAGGAGAAACTCACCCTGATGTTCAGTGCTGTTGTCGCGACAGGACATCATTCATGTACCCCCAACACCATCAATGATCCACCAGAATCTTTTGATGAAAGATTGATGTCAGATGGTGAACATGTAGACGTTGAGGTAAACAAAGGTCCTACTTCTTATGATGGTACTTCAGAAGTTTCGAAAAGAAGAAGGAAATGGAAAAACAAAACTGTTAGCTCTGTATTAGAAGATTTGGCGGAGTCTTCTAAGACCATCAGCAGATGCATCCAAGAGCCAGCACCAAAAGCTTCTTCTGAGTTTAGCATTCAGCGAGCATTGGACAAATTAGCCACGTACCCGGAAGTGGTAGCTGATGAGGACTTCAACGACTTCGCCATCACATATTTTATGGATAGAAGTCATAGAGAGACTTTCTATGCCTTCCAGATTCCCAGAACGTCAAATGGCTGCGTAACCGTTTTCTTCGTGGGGGTTAATATGGAGCATATGATACTATTTTCGCTGTTCTGTTTTTTGGATTTTGTTATCTGTTAGTTTATATTATTGGTTGCATGTACTCATGGTTGTGATTATCTCTATTGTGTGAACGCATGATATATTATCAGTTATGTGTTGTTGATCTCTTTTGTCGATGCGGATATATTTATGCGAATTCATGTTATCTTATCAGTTATGTGTTGTTTATCTCCTCTGTGGATGTGTATATCATTGTTTGAACTCATGTAAAAATTGCTCGTGCATATTAACAGAAAATGTCTACCGATGATTCTGAATATTCGACGGACGACCATGAGACTACGAGAAGAAATAATGCTATTGCAAGTCATCAGAATGTGGTATCAGCAGTATGTTTGATATCAGAATATACTGGTTTGTTAAACGGTCCAGTTCCTCGAATGACATCAAAACAAACAGACGACAAATGGGTTGGCGAGCTTCTTCGTGCACCTCGAGTTCGATTTCATGACTCTTTCATGATGAGTCAGGAAATTTTTATGGATTTACTATTGTCTCTGGAGGAGAAATGTGGGTTCAAGGGATCTCGAAGAACGGCATCAATGTAGAATTTGATAAATGTATGAATGAAATTTTATTTGGCACCAATGTATGAATGAAGTTTTATATTGTGTTAAATTTGGGAAAAAAATTAATTCAAAACTCCATTTTCTATCCAAACAACTTTTTGAAAACTCCGTTTTGTAAACTCTGTTTCACCCAAACAGTTTTTTAACAAAACTCTGTTTTTCAGAATCAGCAGTTATTCCATCAGCAACAGTTCATCAACAGCTTTCCATCAACAACAGCCCAACCAAACAGACCCTCAGTGAAGAGGAGATTGAACCGAGTGGTTCAATAGTGAGTCACGCAAATAACGCCCGTGTCACCAAATGTCGGAAACGGTGCTTCCGTTAAGAAGAGAAGAACAATGCCCGTAGCCATTCCTCTCCCACGCGAGACCGACGGTAGCCGATTGATGCCCCTGCCTCTCGAGAGCCCAAATCTCCTCCGTTTTTGTGATTTTTTCTTCTTTAGAAAGGTAATCTCTTCCTCTCCACTACTCTTGTTTATTTTGTGAAGTTTTTGCATGGATTGAGTAGGGCGAAAATCCTAGGGTTTTATTTCTTGAATTTCTTTTGATTCTTTTCTTCTGAAAAGTTTATGAAATGGATTATTATGTCCTAGTCTTTGATTTCAAGCAATTTCTATGAAACTCTAGTTGAAGAAATGTTGATTTCAAAATTTCTAAGTGTTTCTAGTGTTGGAAAATGACTCCTAGAATTTGTACCTCTCCATTGGAGCAAAACCCATCCCCATGGCATTAGGGTGGCTATTATTTCTTGGAAATTTTTGATCCTTTTGCTTCCAATCAGTAAGATGAGGTTAGGGAATGATGTTCCCTCACTAATTAGTGCAAAACCCCTTGTTTACAAATTAGGGCAGCCAACACTTCGGTCGTTTCAGACTAATTAGGTCAAGTGCAACCTATTTAGACGCTTTGTGGTGCGCTAGCAAATGGGTGTCTAAAATATGAGTTGTCAATTGGATATTTAGCGGACTACCTTGAAGTAATTATAATTTTATTATAGGTCATGACATCCCAAGGAGATGGGAAACACAATGACGATGGTAGGAGGGACAAAGAAAAAGGAAAGGCCGCGGTAAGTTCTTATCCCTTATGTTTAGTCATCCATTGTTTTTGTATAAATTACTAGACTTGCTTTATATTGATATATTCACTTTAAAAAGGAAAGGAATCAAAATTATAACATGAAATAACAACAAAAATAGAAGTGCAATCAATGAAAGCAATGTGACATAGTAAAGAGATGAGCTATGTTAAGGATGTACCCAACTAGTGGAGGTGAGGTGAATGTCCTCTCAACATAAGACATGTAAAGGATTTAATAAGGTGCGAATATGAAAAGGCACGTAAAAGATTTATCTGTGTGCGAATATGAAAAGACAGATAAATAAAAGCACGCTATAGAAATGTGTGAGTAAAGGACTTATCAATATATCTTTAACATTGTCCAATAACAAAAATAACAAGTGAAGAGATACCCAACATTTAAGGGGTGACACAAAAGAATACGTAAATACATACTAAATGAATACAAATATATGTACCTGTTAAAGGAATTATGTAAAGGCCCATTAGTTAATGCCCATAGTCTCTTAGCTAAGAAGTTTTAGTCCCACATCTTGAATGAGATTTTCTCCCCTCATTCTCTTTCTATATATTTGTACACATGTATTATTATAGTTATCTCTTTGTAGAAATTAATAAAAATATTTTCTCATTTCTCTCATTTTCTGTATTCTTCTACATGGTATCAAAGGGCTCGGTCCGCTCCACTCGTTTCAGTTTTCTCTTGGGCTCTGACCGCACTTCTTCGGTGGTTTGATCGCTTCTTACCGCCCCTCCCTAACCGCACCCTTGGGCGGTTAAGTTTTTTTTCTTGCCGCCTCCTCATTGTGGCATCGGGCTCTTCTACTCCCTCCCCCCTGTTTCCCTCTTTATAGTTTTCTCCTGCCTCGACTGGGTCCCGCATTTCGTGCGACCTCTTCCTCAGGCCGCACCTCCCGGCCAGTCAGCAAGCTCGCAGTTCCTTCTTCTTCAGGCCGCAAGTCGCTTGCTCTAGGCCTCCCCTCCAAGTCGCACCTCCAGGCTGCAAGTTCGCCTGTTTTCGGGCTGTTTCTCCTGGTTGTCGGCTCACCCTTTCTCCGCTCCAGATCGCTTCTGCAGGCCGCAAGGTCGACGCTCCTTTGCGGCTTTCTTCTTTACTCGCCTATCTTCTCCAACACAGCGGTCTATCTGCCCTCCTCTGCCGCTTCTCTCAGGCTACCGCATCCCTCCAAGCCGCAAGGTGTTTGCAGACCGCGAATTCTTCTCCAAGCCGTCGGTTCTTCCCCAGGCCGCAGGTTCTTCAGGCCACAAGTTCTTCGCCGCATTCTTATCGTGCTTCTAGCCGCTTAGCCGCTTTTTCTCTGGTCGTCGGTCTATGCTCCTCTGGTTGCCGGCCTAGCCGCTTATTGTGCCTGTTGTTGCTTGCCGCGTGGACTCCTTGTTGACTCTCTTACTGCCAGTAGACAATCTTCAGGCCGCCCCTTCTTCTTGCCGCTACTTCCCCTTCCACTGCCTGTCCGCCATTGGCCTGGCCTGGTCGCCTTCTCAGACCGCCTGACCGCCTTCTCAGTTCTCAGCAGCCGTCTTTCTCTTCTTGCCTGGCCGCCTCTCTGTCGGTCGCTGCTCAGAGTCCTCCAGTGCTTGGTCACTTGGACGGACAACCTGCTCTCTGCTGTTTTTTTTCTTGCCGCCAGTGCTCGGTCATTTGGCCGCCAGTGCTTGGTCACCTGGCCGCCTTTCCGCTTGCCCAACCCCTGCTCTTGTCGCATGTTGCTTTGACCGCTACGTCGCCTCAGATGGCCGATCATGCTTCTCATTTTTCTCCTCTACCCTCTCATAGAGGTCGCATCTCTTCTTTGGGTAGCGGTCGACACAATTACACTCCAAACAACATTCCAGCTGACATTAATGCCTTGCACATCCAACTCCACCAGCTTCAAAGGATGATCACCCATTCCTCTGGCTCTGTTGTTGTCTGTTTTTGATAGCAGTCTATCCTGTCTCACCCATAGCTCATCCTTTATGTATTTCGGGGCCTCCCACCACATTACCCCACAGACACCTTCCAAATACTTGGACTCTGTGCATCCCAAGTTCATTACTGTTGCAAATGGGGACACCACTCTTGTCGCTGGCTCGGCAGACATCAACATTACTCCCTTCATCAATCTTCGCTTCTTTCTTTATGTTTCGGGCTCCCCTTTCTATCTCCTCTCTATTAGTCGTCTCACTCAAGACCTTGATTGCTTTGTGACATTTTCCCTTACCTCTGTTGTTGTGCAGGATCGACAGACGCGAAATATCATTGGCATAGGGCAACTGTCGAATGAGCTCTACATCCTAGACGCCTCTTCCCCCACGTCACTCTCTTCTGTTAGCTTTGTCAACTGACATCGGCGTCTTGGGCATGCTCCTCTTCACATACTCCGGAAAGCTCTACCCGATTAGCCCCTCCATGACTTCACATGCGAGTCTTGTATCTACGGTAAACAACACTGTGCTACTTTCTCACCTTCTTCTACCCGGAGCGCTGCTTTTTTTGATCTTGTTCATTCAGATATTTGGGGACCCTATAAAACCACAAGTACTTCTGGTTATCGGTGCTTCATCAGCTTTATTGATGATTACTCTCGAATGACATATTTATATTTACTTCATGATCGCCTTGACCTGCCTCGGATTCTTCGTGCCTTTATTATTGAAACTCGCAATCAATTTTCTAATACAATTAAAATTCTTCGCACCGAAAATGCCCGTGAGTATACAAGTCATGAGATTTCTGACCTGTGTGTTGAGTTTGGGATCATCCACCAAACATCTCGTGTTTATACCCCCTCAACAAAATGATATTACTGAACGCAAGAATCGTCACCTTGACGTAGCACGCTCCATTATGTTTCAAATGAATGTCCCCAACCTCTACTGGAATTTCGCGGTCGTTACAACATGCTACCTCATTAACCGCATGTCCTCCGTTCTCAATTTCGCGTCTCCCTTTAATCTCCAATTTCCCTCAACAAACCCCTTTTCAGTCCCACCTCGCATATTTGGCTGTGTTTGCTTTGTTCATAATCTTAGTTCTTCCAATGACAAGCTTGCTCCGCGTGCCACCAAATATATGTTTGTTGGTTACTCACGTACTCAGAAGGGTTATGTATGCTTCTCTCCCAAGAATTGCAAGGTTGTTATTTATGCTGATGTCATCTTTCTCAAAGACCATCCCTATTATTCTCAACCACCTGAGTCTCCACTTCTACCTCTCCTTCCACGACCTGTTGTCTCTGTTCTCATCTTCCACCTCTCCTTCCCACGCCAGTCCTATCAAACCCATCTCTCTTTCCCACTCCAATCCCACCAAAACCACCTCTGCTTCAGGTGTATACTCGTCGCCCCCCTTCTCTACTACTCGGGAGCTGCCCGCCATTGATGATATTTTGCGACCTGCAGATCCGACAAACATCTCTACTGCTCACCCGATGATGAGTTATGTCTCATTCCACCACCTTTCTCCGGAACTCCAAAAATTTGCCATTTCTTTATCCTCTATTACCGCCCCTACCTCTGTACAGGCGGCGCTACAACATCTGTGGCGGCGGATGGCCATGGATGAGGAAATGTCTGCTCTTTTGGCAAACCACACTTGGGATCTTGTCCCTCTTCCTCCTGCACAGACTTTTGTGGGTTGTAAGTGGGTGTTTGCCATCAAACATGGTCCAGATAGGACGGTTCAACGTCTGAAGGCTCGCCTTGTGGCTCGTGGTTTTACTCAACAACAAGGTCTAGATTATGATGAGACATTTTCTCCAGTTGCCAAACTCAACATTGTTCGTGTTTTGTTCCTTCTCGTTGTTCATCGACACTGGACGTTGCATCAATTGAATGTCAAAAATGCTTTTCTCAATGGCGATTTGCAGGAGGACATTTATATGCAACAACCTCCCGGGTTTGAGACCACTGAGGATTATCTCGTATGTCATCTGACGAAATCTCTTATGGTCTCAAACAGTCTCCTCGAGCATGGTTTGACAAGTTTCGTCAGACAGTTAGTGTTGTTGGTTTCACTCGGGGTGATGACTGTTTCAAACAAAGTACCTGGAAAATCTTTGATATTTTCTGGGTCTCAAGGTGGCTCGGCGACCTGATGGGCTTGTGTTATCTCAAAGAAAGTACTGTCTTGACTTACTTCATGATGCGGGATACTTTGGATGCAAGCCTGCCGACGCTCCCATGGATATCAATCACAAGCTCTGCGCTCATGCCTCGAACTCTGATCTTCTCCTTCCGAACCCAAAGTATTACCGTCGTCTTGTGGGAAAGCTGATTTACCTCATTGTTACAAGACCTTATATATCATTTATTGTTGGAGTTGTCAGTCGATTCATGCATGAGCCGCGTATCTCTCATCTTCAGGCAGTTGAGCGCATTCTTCGGTAATTGAAGACTGCTCCTGGACAAGGACTTGTATACAAGCCTTCTTTGTCTCCCTTATCTTTGAGTGCATATTTTGACGCTGATTATGCTGATTCATTGGATGATCGTCATTCCACAAGTTGATATTGCACTTATTTTGGGTGACATCTCATTACCTGGCGCAGCAAAAAACAGTCTATAGTTGTTCGCTCATCCGCTGAGACCGAGTATCGTTCAATGACAGTTGTTGTGTCTGAGCTTACTTGGCTTGAGGGTCTCCTTGATGATTTAGGAGTCAAGTTTTCCTCACCGACCACTCTATTTTGCGACAGTCAAGCCGCCATACACATTGCCAAGAATCATGTTTTCTATGAACAGACGAAACACATTGAAGTTGATTGTCATTTCATTCGGGAGAAGGTTCAATTGAAGAAGATAGAGTTAATGCATGTTCCTGCTGCTGAGCAAGTTGCTGACATCCTCACAAAGGCCTTACCATGACCTCTGTACTATCAGTTCTTATTCAAGCTTGGTGCCTACGATTTGTACGCTCTAGCTTGCGGGGGAGTGTTGAAGGAAATATGTAAAAGACCATTAGTTAAGACCCATTTATTCTTTTAGCTAAGAAGTTTTAGTCCCACATCTTGAATGAGATTTTCTCCCCTCATCCTCTTTCTATATATTTGTACACATGTATTATTATAGTTGTCTCTTTGGAGAAATTAATAAAAATATTTTCTCATTTCTCTCATTTTTTGTATTCTTCTACATTACCAAAATAAAAGATATATTAAAACAAAAGTGAATGTGAGATGACAAGATGAAAAGACAATAAGAAGTTTGAATTCAAAAATGCATAAAAATGTATCATAAGTAATCAAGGAAAGTATAAGAATTCGCTTAGTTCTTTGACTAATAGAAAATGTAACTAAAGCTGGGCAAGGAGGCCACTCCCGTCAATTATAGCAGACCCCTTTTGCGGCAAGAGAAGTACACGTCGTGGTTGGACGTAGTCACAACAGTTTTTGGTGTCATGGATATGCACAGAGCTGGGTGCCGAGACCCCGACTACCCGCACGAGGAGTTCCAGTTCTTCTTCAAGTAGCATCAAAGTTCTTGTATTATAATTTTTGTTATGTTGCCCATGTATATGTGTTTATGATGTAGTGACAAAATTTTGTGATAAACTCTTCTTTTTGTACAAATACATGCTGGGTTATCTGCTGTACTGTATTAGTTGTATAAATAAATTAAACGTTTTAATTCCCTGCACTTTTCTTTTTGCGCTCTGTCATGAATTTATGATCGCTTGAATGTTTATACCTGGCGCCTCTGATAATAAAATGTATAATGTATAATTGATATGTTAAATTGTGGCGGTAGCCTAAATAAGGGGCTGTTACATGACTGTCTAGGCGGGGTTGCTCGTTAAAGGAGAGAGCCACCGAGATCGCACAAGGGGACAAGAACTAAACTTCATTCATTCCTACCATAAACAAGACCCCAGGGGTCCCTTAAAACATACAGGGGCATTAACATAATTATCCCGACACCTACTGACAATATCATATAAGAAAGAGACATACAACACGATATAATAAGATAACTTTATAAGAACGTTGACCATAACACAAACCCATACCTGATTTTCCTCCAAGATATTGATGCAACCTACTTCTGCTCCAGTTAATTCCCTCTTGACCATTGTTATAGACACTAACATTCCTTCCCCCTTTAGCCACCAATACCTCCTGAAAGTCCATCAATAACCTTTCCACTAATCTCCTTCTATAATCTTCTTATGTCTCTCCTCTGGTCCATGCCTCTCTGTCCCTCTCATCCCATTCGCTCTCCATGAACTCGACTCCACCTTAACTTCTCCCCTCTCTCTCCTTTTGGTGTCGTGGCATCTCCTCCTATGGTAATGAAATCCTCTTCAACCCTCACAAATTTAATGGTACTAGCTAACTATTGTGCTCAAGAGCATTTCAAATTCTTGTCGAGTATAACAAAATACTTCAATACTTTAAGACTGATGTTGATGCTAAGAAATTTTTCCCATTGGCACCCTCCTTTATATTGTCCTCACCTTGTTATTCACCAGCCTTTAACTACGCATTTCTACCATTGCAATAGTTCTAAATACGTAAAAAGATATAGAACTTTCTCTAGTCCACATACTTTCAGGAAGGTAAGATTCTCATATGACATCCCTTATTTTGGGCTCGTCTCTAAAATCAAATGAAATGTAGATCCAGTAGTGTTACAACATTTTTTTGGGTTAGCGGCATGAGTTGCTTCACTGCTTTCTTCACCACTTACTCTACCCTTTGGCAGAGATAAAAAAGAGAAATTTCTTGTTGCCAAATTCCTCTCTAACCTACATTCCTCTCTCTTGGTGATCCCACCATAGCTTATGGATGATTCCGATGCTTAATCTTTATGTCTCCCTCTCTAGGGTCCTTCCTCTCACCAAACTCTCTGCTTTGGCCTTAAATTTTTGACCACTTGGACACTGGACCTAGGGGTTGCCAGCAAGGTTGTTGTCGCAATGGTTGGTTTAGCAGTCTGTGAGGTCATGGTCACAACGACATCCGTTCTTGTACTCATTATAGTCAGATGAGTAAACCTCGTGAATGTTGTTAAATCAACTTCAGCCTCTTCTTAACTACTCAGCTTGCCACTTCGACTAAGCATACTTCCTTTGCCTCAGTTACTCTATATGACCTCACATTTTTTATGCCTCATCGTATGTATCCTATGCCATCTCTTCTGGATCTGTTGTTGTCTCCACTTGTACATCTTAGGCCTTAGAGTGTATCCTCTCATATGACATTTAATCATGTAGATTATTCTCATGTTGTTATTGTAGATGGTTCCCCCTCTCCTATATCTGATAAAGGGGTGTTTTATCTTACATATTCATTGATTCTTTTTAATGTTTTTTATGTGCCATATTTTCTATCAAACTTGTCCATTCACTGTATACCGAAACTCATAAATATTCCCGTTAGAAGAAAGATTTGTAAAGGCCCAAAAAATGACCCATCTAAGGCTCTATTCCTCCTTATGTTTTAGTCTCACATCTTAGATTGAGATTTTTTCCCTCTTTCTCTTCCTCATTATGTTTTAGTCTCACATCTTAGATTGAGATTTCTTTCCCTCTTTCTCTTCTTATATTAATGTACAAATACTCGTATTCATGTATTTTGGAAAATTAATAAAATTTTCAATTTATTTCTTAGCATTCTAGTGTTTTTCTACATGGTATCAGAGCATTCCAATCCTATTTTTTTTAGGTTCTGCGCTCTCTCTGTGCGGTTAGAACTGTTCTAACCGCAACCCTTCTCTTTGGCGTGTGTTGCCGCCACTACTGTCTAGCCGCAACCCTTCTCCTCTCTCCCGTGGCTTCCAGCTCCTCTACAATTCCCTTGCTTTCTCTCCTGACAAGTGGGCCCAACCCTTTAATCATCTCGCTGCGGTCATATCTTCCTAACCGTGAGTCGCTTGCTTGTCGCGAGTCCTGTTCGCAAATCCTTCTTGCCACTATTGCTTCTCTTGCTTGCCGTAGATCCTTCTCGCCTGCCGCAATGGTTTCCCTTGCTTGTCGCGAGTCCTTGCGGCAAGTCCTGTTCGCAGATTCTTCTCTCCTGCTTCCCTTGCTTGCCGATATTGCTTAGCCGCGAGTCCTTCTTACCACGAGTCCTTTTTGTCGCGAGTCGTCTTCTTGCCGCTATTGCTTAGCCGCTGTTGCTTAACCGCTGTTGCTTCGTTTGCGTTCTTGGGTCTTGCTTAGCCGCTGCCACACAAATTGCTTTTTGCCACTGTTGCTTAGTTGCACTGTTGCCGCATTGGTTGCTTGTTTACTTAGCCGCTGGCCCGCTGCGTGCTACTTGCCGCCGATGCTGCCTGCTTGTCGCTGCTTATCGTTACTGCTTGCCTCTTGCCGGTGCTTAACACATTTCTTGTCTCTGCTTCTTGCCGCAGTTCTCTGACCACAACCATCAGACCGCATCTCCTAACCGCCAGTCTAACCTCCAGTCTAGCCTCCAGTCTAGCTGCTACTCCTAACCGCCAGTGTCTTCTGTCTAGCCGCCCAGGGTATTGACGTTGATACTTGCAAGTTTCTTTGTTCTCTCTAGCCGCTTGTGAGCTCCATGACGTCCACTGATGCGCCTTCCCTTCCCGCTCGTGCGGCTATACCGGTTCATGGGTTCCGAGATGAGTTGCGGATCACCACTATTTCTCTTAGTGAGAAGAAGAATTTTGTTGAGTGGGTGCATTCCGTCCGTCGGGTTTTTCAGACTAAGGGTCTTTTGCATCATTTAACTAAGGACACACTTCTGCTCCCAATAACGATTGGCTTCGTGATGATGATCGTGTCCAGACATGGCTCCTCAACTCCCTGGATGGTGAACGATGTCGTATGGCCATGCATCATGAGACGGTCAAGGCTATGTGTGATGAACTCCAATCCCTCTATTCTGGCAAGGTCATTCTTCAACATCTGTTTGACATCATCATGGATCTTCAATCTCTCGACTCAGGAGGTGCTGGCTGTAACGGCCCGTAGTCCGTACAGTCCACAATAATCATTAATAAAATTTCTAAGCACAATGAGTACGACATAACATGCACAATTCCAACACAGCCAATATTTAGATGTGTCTCATAACATAATAACGTGTCATCATTGTTAAACACATTCCACAGTTTAGCTATGTAATTATCAACATTCAAAGAGTTATAAAAACAAAATGTCACAAAGCTGTCACTTATTTATATATATATATATATATATATATGTATATATGTATAACACCCCGTCATATGCTCCCAGCAGTGCACTAATATTAGTTGGCTGACTCTTTTCCTTTCCCTAAAAATTTAGAAGTATAAACCGTTAGCCTTTTATAAAGATTAAGCGAGAACTTACCGCTTTAATTTGGCGTAGAAACAAACAAGAAAAGTTAGCCCTGAACGGTGTAAGATAAGCGGTTACAAGTGCATGAAACTTTATCATTTATGAAGCTGTTTTCTGTTCAATTGTATTATAAAAAAAAACATGAGCGCGACAACAATGTCTTTACTTTAAAACATAAAGGCGATATGACAATGCAACAGTATGGGCAATGTTAAGGTACATTAACAATGGCATAATCAGTATTTTTAGTATTGGGCCCGACCCTTCAGGGTCTTCAGTCTCCAAATCAGTACGTTCAACACGCGTCTATGCCTTTCGACCGACTGATTTGGCAATCCATCAATACTATTTAATCATAACCTTAACATTTCCAACGTATCGATACATTTATGTTTATACTGATCATATGCAATAGTCGTACGCAATTCAATCATAGATATAGGTTGATTTGTTAACTAATCCTCTCAGAATATTAATCGTTAGCTTGCCTTTGTACAAAGCAAGACATCAATAAAACGATTTGAGTATCAGTGATAATAACCATAGGTAATGTTAGAAAAGCCCAATTAAGGGCCCATGTTTTCCCTCTTTTCTCTCTCCATGTATTAGTCCCACATCTTGTATTTAGGATTTCTCTTCTCATTCTTCTCCTATATATGTGTATTCATACTTGTAACTATTCATTCAAGAAGTATATACAAGGTTTGAGGCCTCTCTTTACATGGTATCAGAGGCAACCGGTCTCCTCCTTGGGTATCCGGCCTAGCCATTTTCTAGCCGCCTCTCTTCCTTCCCTGTCCGCGCGGCTTCCCTTAGCTGCGGACTCTTGCGGCCTCTCTTTTTCTACCCGCCTCAAACTCTGCCTCTCTCGTGGCTTCCACCTGCTCCTCTTCCCCCCTTCTCCTTTTATAATCCTCTCTCACGTGGGTCCACCTTCTCCTTTCCTTCTCTACCCGCGCGGGCTCTTTCTGTCCGCTGCGACCTCTCCTTTCTGTTGTCCGCTGCGGGCTCTCTCTTTCCTACTCGCGGCTTCCTCTCTCTTCCTAATCCGCTCGAGTTCTCTAACTCGCGGATTCTTCTTCTGATCGCTCGAGTTCTCTACTCGCGGCCTCTTCCTGCTCGCTGATCGCAGCTCGCCGCGATCTGCTCTCCTGCTCGCCGCGACCTGCCTCCTGTTCGCCGCGACCTGCTCGCAGCGACCCTCCTCCTTCTCGTCGCGACCTGCTCTCCTGCTCGTCGCGACCTGCCCTTCTTTTCTGCTCGGTGTTATCTCGTCTTCTCCGCTGCGGCTTGCGGCAACTTCCGCGCGGTCTCTCTCTCCGCCGCGGTCTCTCCCTGCTCGCTAACCGTTGCTCGCGGCAACTTGCCTCTTCTGTTCGCCGCGACCTGCTTCTCGCTCGCTGCGGCCTCGCCTATCCGCTGCTGTCCTTCACACTTGCTACTCGCCTGCGGCCTGCCTTGTCGCTTGGGATCTCCCTCTGCTAGTCGCTTTTTGGCCGCGATCTCCTGGTCGCTGGAGTGTCCGCCGAGACCGTGTGACTACCTCTTCTCCCTCTTCTAACCGCCCGACCTCTTCTGCTGGCCGCGCATGGCTTCCGATACTTCTGGTTCTCCGCCAGCCCGTGCGGCTCCCTCGGCTTCCGAACTTCGTGACGAATTACAGATTACAACTATCTCCCTCGCTGGAAAAAGGAACTTTGTTGAATGGGTTCACTCAGTTCGCCGTGTTCTGCAGACGAAGGGTCTTCTTCACCACTTGACCCGAGCCCCTCCGACTGCTCCCTCCGATGACTGGATTCACGACGATGGTCGGGTCCAGTCCTGGCTTCTCAACTCCATGGACACCGAGCCCTACCGAATGGCCATGTATCATGACACGGCCAAGACCATGTGGGAGGAGCTTCACTCTTTTTACTCCGGGCATGACAACCTACAACACCTCTATGATATCATTTCTGATCTTCAGAATCTTGCCCCCGGTGCTCCTGGCGATATGCTCTCCTTTGTGGCTAAAGCAAAGAGTTTGGCCGAGGCTTGGATTTAACATCAGCCTCCTACTACTGATCTCGCCATTCAACGGAACCAGAAAGAAGCTGTCGCCATCACCATGATGATGTCTCGTGTTCCTCCCCACTTGCATAGTGTTCGAGCACAGATCCTATCATCCGCCACAACTCCGTCCCTGTCCGATGTATGTTCCATGCTGCTTAAGGTCACGCCTCCTTCCGAGGCTCCTCATGATTTTGCCCCCGCTCTTCTTCAGCAGCCTCTCCTTCCGAACCCTCCTACTCGTGGATCTTCCACTCGGGGGGGGGGGGGGGGGCGGCCGCCGTCTCGGGGACGAGGACATGGTGGTCTTTCTTTTATGAAATGCACTTACTGTGGCCGCGATAATCATCTCAAAACGACTTGTTACCGCAAGCACGACCTGTCTCCTCACCTTACTACTACTACCTCTGCTGCCCCTACTCCCACTGGGCCTTCTGCCCCCGATCTGGCTTCCACTACCCGCCAAGATATTGATGAGCTTCGTACCCAACTCCAACAGCTTCAAGGTGCCCTCAACCGCTCCTCCGGCTCCGTCGCGCCCTTTTCTGCGGAAGGTATAACCTGTCTCTCTCATAGTCCCTGTTGGATCGTTGATTCCGGGGCTACTCACCATATTACCTCCCAGAAGCCTGCCAAGTACCAACGGACGCCTCATCCCCTTTGCATCACTGTGGCCAACGGTGATACACTTCCTGTCTCTGGCACCGCTGCTCTTCAGCTTACTCCGACTCTCTCTCTTCCTCGGTTCTTCATGTTCCGGGATCCCCTTTCAATTTACTTTCTGTTAGTCGTCTCACCCACGACCTTGACTGTTGCATAACTTTTTCACCTTCTTCTTTTCTTATGCAGTGTAAAAGTAGCGAACAAACGACTAGAAAACAAGCCGGAACTTTGAATAATTGAAAATTTTATTATTCAAAAAGATATCATTTACAAATGTATGACCTCCTTTTTATAGAATGGAGGAGAGGGGAGAGAATACAAACTAACAATGTGGGACTAAAATAAGCCGCGCGGTTAGACAATGGGTTAACCGCTCGGCAATACCAGAGAAAGAGAGCGAGATGTTGTAGGAGACCGCTAGACCATCCGGTCTCCAAGTCACCGGAGACAAGCCGACAGACTGCCGGACTACAAACAACAACAGCCTGAATATTAAACCGCTGGAGAGTAACCGCTAGACCGCGCGGTCTACAACCCGCCAGGCATAGACCGTCAGACCGCCCGGTCTCATACTTCAACACTCCCCATCAAGCTGGAGCATAGATATCAATCATGCCCATCTTGTCACAAATGTGGAAGAAGGAAGTAGAAACCGGCTTGGTGAAGATATCCGCCAACTCTTTGTCGGAGGTGACGAACGGAGTGCAAATCTGTCTCTTCAAAACCTCTTCCCGGATGAAATAGCAGTCGACTTCTATATGTTTCGTTCTCTCATGGAAGACCGGATTTTTGGACATGTATATAACGGCCTTGTTGTCACAGAACATAGGAAGAGGATAGTCGTAGACCTCTTCTAGGTCAAGCATGAGAGCCCGCAACCATTTTAGTTCACACGTGGTTGACGCCATACTCCGATATTCAGCTTCTGTACTGGATCTTGAGACAACAGATTGCTTCTTGCTCTTCCAGCTCACAAGATTACCTCCAATAAATGTGCAAAAGCCAGATGTAGATTTACGGTCACCTTTATCATCCGCATAGCTTGAGTCTGAGTAGGCTTCAACTCTCAGATGACCATGCTTCTGAAAGAGTAGCCCTTTTCCCGGTGCTGCTTTGACATACTATAATATCTTCATGGTAGACTGAAGATGACATTCCCTGGGAGCTTGCATGAACTGACTAACCTTGCCTACAACATAGGCGATGTCGGGTCTGGTCACCGTGAGATAAATGAGTTTGTCCACCAGACGTCTATACCTCGTGACATCAGATATAAGAGGTGAGTCATCTGTTCATGTTTTGTCTTCTCCAGTAGCCATGGGATACCGTGCTGGTTTGGCACCGGTCAATCCTGCCTCTCGTAGAAGATCAAAAGCATACTTCTGTTGGGAGAGAACCAACGAGTCAGGCTTCCGAGAGATTTCTATCCCCAAAAAGTATTTCGGGGAGCTCATATCCTTCATGACAAGGTGTTGACGGAGATGTTTCTTTGTCAAGTCCACCCCAGCCTGGTTATTGCCGGTAAGAAGAATATCATCTACATACACCGCCAAAACCACAAGGCCCAATGCGGTTTTGCGAATAAACAACGAGTGATCAGCCGAACTTCTTGCAAAGCCGATGACAGCCACAATGCCACTGAACTTGTCGAACCATGCCCGAGGGCTCTGTTTTAGGCCATAGATGGCCTTCTTCAACTGGCATACTCGTGTCTCCCCCGGAGCAACATATCCTGGAGGTTGCTCCATGTAAACGTTCTCGTGAAGATCCCCATAGAGAAAGACATTTTTGACATCAAGCTGGGAAATAGCCCAATCCCGGTTGACGACCACAGAGAGAAGAACTCGGATGGTGCTGAGGCGAGCAACTAGGGAGAAGGTATCAAAGTAGTCAACTCCATAAGTCTGAGTAAAGCCTTTGGCCACCAGCCGGGCCTTGTAGCGCTCCACAGTGCCGTCTGGGCGAAACTTCACAACAAACACCCAGCGACAGCCAACCACATCAGTACCCACTGGTGGAGAACTAGGGTCCAGGTACCCCTTTCAGTAAGAGTGGCGATTTCCTCATCCATGACAGATTTTCAATGAGGAATAACAAGAGCCTCCTGGTAAGTGCGAGGAGTAGTAGTAGCCGAGATAACCAAAACAAAATTCCTGCGAGAAGGAGTAAGCCGATCATAGGAAACAACAGCCGCAAGCGGGTGTTGGGTGCACGCCCGCACCCCTTTGCGAAGAGCAACGGGAAGATCCAGGTCGTCTTGGGCCTCAGGGACCGGAGCGTCCGTGGAGGAGAGAGCTAGCCCGGGACTAGAGAGAGACGGCTGCGGATAAGAGGGACAAGGGGAAAGGGTATAACAGGGAGAGGAGGAGACGGAGGAGGAGCGGATGTTGGAGGGGAGACGTCGATATGCGTGGAAGGAACACAAAGTGATGGTGGAGAGTCAGAGACATCAGGAGGAAGTGGGGATTGAGATGAGAAGTAGGATGCATTTTCGAAGAAGGTGACGTCCGCGGAAACAAACTGTTTGCGCAGAACGGGTTCAAAGCAACAATAGCCTTTTTGAGTGGTCGAGTAACCCAAAAAGACACATTTTGTGGAACGGGGAGAAAACTTGTCACGGGTAGCGGACGGAGCATGCACAAACGTCGTACACCCAAATATACGAAGAGGGAGAGGAAAGGGTTCCTTGCCTGGGTAGAGAATGGAGAAGAGGGTCTTGCCATGAAGAACAGTAGAGGGAATGCGATTGATGAGATAGCAGGCGAGGAGAACAACATAGCCCCAATAGGAGCGAGGCACCTGCATCTGCGTCATGAGAGTGCGAGCGACATCGAGGAGATGACGGTTTTTATGCTCCGCCACCCCATTTTATTGGGAGGTGTAAACACAGCTGGTCTGATGAACAAGATCATGTTGCATACAAAAAGATGAAAACTCATGACTAAGATACTCTCTAGCATTATCAGAGCGAATAATTTTAATAGAAATATCAAACTGAGTTTTAATCATATTATAAAAGGATTGACATACAGAAAAGAGTTCAGAGCGATCTCTTAATAGATACACCCAGGTACATCTAGAGAAATCATCAATGAAAGTTACAAAGTAAGAACTACCCCGACCAACGGTGAGAGTTGGAGCAGGACCCCAGACATCAGAATGAATGAGATCAAACGGGCGAGATGAACCACGACCTTGCTTCGGCGGGAAGGAGGAGCGGTGATGTTTGCCTAGCTGACACGCATCACAGTCGAGCGGAGGACTGGTTTGAGGTAAGTGGGGCAGAAGCTGACGAAGAATCCGAGCAGGAGGATGTCCAAGGCGAAGATGTCATTGAAGCAGATCGGTAGACGAGGAAGAGAAGGCGGACAGAGCGGAAACGTTGTCGAGGAAGTAGAGGCCGCCGCTCTCAGTCCCAGTAGCAATCGTCCGTTGGGTTCTCGGGTCCTGAAAACAACAAGAAGTAGGAGTGAATAAGACAGAACACTGAAGTTGCTTGCATAAGGTAGTAACGGATAGTAAATTGCAAGGGAACTTCGGGACATAGAGGGTGTCCGCTAAGCGAAGCGACGGGGTAATTTGAACCATGCCCGTCCCATGAACCGGGGAAGGAGAACCATCCGCAACAAGAATCGGGGGTAACCGATCATGCGTTTCGAGGAGAGAAAAACATTGAGGATTGCCGGTCATGTGATTTGTAGCACCAGAGTCAATCAGTCATTTACCTTGGGTAACGACGTGAGCACTACTTGAGGTCGTGGCCACAGAGGTCGAAGGCCGAGAGGAGGCGGATGTTGAGGAAGGAGTATCACCAGAGGGGCGAAGATGATGATATTTCTGCCAGCAGCGGTCAATAGAATGGCCGGTACGACCACAGTGAGAGCAAAGGAATCTGGACGGACCGCGCGCGCCTGACTGGCTGCGGCCACTAGTGCCGCCCCGCTGAGTTTGGTGAGCATAGGCATCCTGCGGAGAAGGGGAGGACAACAGAGGGTGCTGGAGCAGCGAAGTAACGGAGGCGATGCGAGCCGCGGTGGCATCCAAGGTGGGAGACTCTGCTTCGCTCAAGATCTGCTGGCGGATCATATCAAAAGACTTGGGGAGTCGCAGAAGATAACAAACAACCAGGAGTTCCTGGAAGTGTTTGTGTTGCTCGGCCAAGTCCGCAGAGAAGGGGCGATTCTGGAGGATCTTAGCGCCAAGGGCCTGAACCTGCTGATAAGCCGCAACAGGAGTCATGGAAGGACGAGTGAAGAGGTCCGCATAGAGAGTATAGATACGGGACGTCTGGGTCCCCTTCGAGTAAAGAGCAGCAAGGTGAAGCCATGCGGACTTGACCGTCTCATCATGGCGTATGACGGGAAGGCATTCATCAGAGATGCTGTTAGCCAGCCAAGTGCGGACAAGTGCATCACTCGCATCCCAATCATCAAATTGAGCAGAATCTGGAGGAGGAGGGTCATCGGTGAGGTGATGACGCTTGCGCTAAGAGCGAAGGAGAAAGGTAAAAGAAACGCTCCAATCCAGATAGTTGGAACCAACTAGTTTAGAAACCGTGCCAAGGTTTCCGGAAGGAGTAGAAGGAGGAGACGGAGCCGGATTGGCTACAGGAGTGGTGGCAGTTGAATTCTCAGAAACAGCCATAGAAGAAAGCAACAGGAAGCCGCGCGGTTAGGAAACAAGCCGTGGGAAAGGAAGAAGGAGAGCTGCAGCGGTCACGATGTCAGACACCAGCGGCCAGAAAAGCCACGACCAAGCCGCAGAACCAAGCAAAGAGAAAGAAGCCGGGCGGCTAGAAGACAGACCGCGCGAACAGAAGAGAGGGGGCTGGGAAGAGAAAAGCAAACAAGGCAAAAACAGGTCGCGACGACAGGACGCGGCGACTAGAACAGATTGCAAGAAGAAGCAAGCAAAAGAAACAGGCCGCGCGAACAGGGCGCAAGCAAATAGACGGAAGAAACAAGCCGCGAAAACAGGTCGCGAGAAGAAGAAACAAGCCGCGCGGACAGGTCGCGCGGTCAGAGAAGGGCACAGAATCAGGAGGAGAAAATCGAGTCCTCTGATACTATGTAAAAGTAGCGAACAAACGACTAGAAAACAAGCCGGAACTTTGAATAATTGAAAATTTTATTATTCAAAAAGATATCATTTACAAAGGTATGACATCCCTTTTATAGAATAGAGGAAAGGGGAGAGAGTACAAACTAACAATGTGGGACTAAAACAAGCCGCGCGGTTAGACAATGGGCTAACCGCTCGATAATACCAGAGAAAAAGAGCGAGATGCTGTAGGAGACCGCTAGACCGCCCGGTCTCCAAGTCACCGGAGACAAGCCGCCAGACCGCCGGACTACAAACAACAACAACCTGAATTTTAAACCGCTGGAGAGTAACCGCTAGACCGCGCGGTCTACAACCCGCCAGGCATAGACCGCCAGACCGCCCGGTCTCATACTTCAACCTGCAGGATCGTCGCACCCGGAGTACCATTGGTAAGGGGCAGCTGTTAAACGGGCTTTATCTCTTGGACATCCCACCTACTACTCTATCTGCTATCTCCACGGTTGATTGGCATCGCCGTCTTGGGCATGCCCCCCTACCGATTCTCAAGCGGGCTCTTCCTGATGTACCTCTGCAGGAGTTCTTTTGTGAATACTGTATCTACGACAAACAACATCACTCTTCTTTTCCCCCTGCTTGTACCAGGAGTAGTACTCCTCTCTCTTTAGTTCACTCTGATGTATGGGGTCCTTATCGTGTCCCCAGTATTTTTAGTTATCGTTATTTTCTCACATTTATTGATGACTACTCGCGTACTACATGGATTTATTTATTACATGATCGTACTGAACTTCCTTCTGTGTTTCGTGTCTTTTTGACTGAGATGCGTACGCAATTCGCCACCCCCTCCAAGTCATCCGCACCGATAATGCTCGCGAATATACCTGTCGTGCTTTCTCTACTCTTTGCACCGAGTTCGGTATCATCCATCAAACTTCATGTGCCTATACCCCTCAGCAAAATGGGGTCGCCGAACGGAAAAATCGCCATCTTCTCGATGTTGCCCGCTCCATTATGTTCCAAATGCAGGTTCCGGTCGAATATTGGAATTTTGCCGTCTCCACCGCCTGTCATCTTATTAACCGCCTCCCCTCATCTGTGCTAAATTTTGCCTCACAGCTCCAACTTCTCTATCCCTCCACCAACCCCACCTCTCTCACACCACGAGTCTTCGGGTGTGTGTGCTATGTCCACCATCTTGGCCCTCCTTCCGACAAGCTTGCTCCTCGGGCTGCCAAGTATATGTTTGTTGGCTACTCCCGGACTCAAAAGGGATATGTCTGCTACTCTCCTTCTGATGGTCGGCTAGTTGTTTCTGCAGATGTCACCTTCTGCGAACACCAGCCCTTCCACGTACCTTGCCCCACCTCGTCTTCTGCTCCACCTCTTCCCCGGCCTGCCGTACCAGTCACGCCATCGTATCTACCCTCTTCTTCCTCCTCTCAACCAGCTCTTCCTCGGGTTCCTCCACCACTCATTCGGGTCTACTCTCGACGTCCATCCAGGGATACTCCCGTGAACCAGCTCCCCGCTACCAGCGATACCTCGGCTACGGCAGATCCGACTCCCGTCTCTACTGCTCATCCCTTGGCCAACTACGTCTCTCTCCATCGGCTGACACCACCTCTCTACGCCTTTGCCACCTCTCTTTCCTCTATTTCTATTCCTAACTCTGTGCAGGAGGCGCTTACACATCCAGGGTGGAGGACAGTCATGGAAGATGAAATGCGAGCTCTTTGGGCTAACCAGACCTGGGATCTGGTCCCTCTTCCTACTGGTCATACCTCTGTGAGCTGCAAATGAGTCTTTGTTGTCAAGCATGCGGTGGATGGAACTGTTGACCGTCTGAAGGCTCGCCTCGTGGCCCGGGGCTTTACTCAGCAATATGGCCTTGATTATGAGGAAACCTTCTCTCCAGTGGCCAAATTAAACACGGTTCGCGTTCTTCTTTCCTTGGCCGTTCATCGTCACTGACCGCTTTATCAGTTGGATATTAAGAATGCCTTTCTCAACGGCGATCTGCAGGAGACAGTTTATATGCAGCAACCTCCCGGGTTTGAGACCACGGGGGAGTCTTTGGTATGTCACCTTCGGAAATCCATTTATGGTCTCAAACAGTCTCCACGTGCGTGGTTTGAAAAATTCAGTAAGGTGGTCTGTGCTAGTGGCTTCACTCGGAGCTCGGCTGATTTTTCTCTCTTCACCCGCCACCGGTCAACCGGGACTGTGATTCTTCTGGTCTACGTTGACGATATCTTGATTACTGGCAACGACACGACAGGAATACAACAGATCAAGGAACAGTTAAATTCCGCCTTTCAGACCAAAGATCTGGGCAACCTTCGGTACTTTCTTGGGCTCGAGGTCGCACGACGCTCTGATGGTCTTGTGCTATCTCAAAGAAAGTACTGTATGGACCTACTTCATGATGCATGTTATTCTGGGTGCAAACCTGCGGAGACTCCTATGGACGCAAATCACAAGCTCTCGACCTATAATTCTGACTCTGACAAGCTGCTTATAAATCCGGAATATTACAGATGCTTGGTTGAGAAGCTGATCTACCTTACGGTGACTCGACCAGACATCTCGTTTGCTGTAGGAGTTGTAAGTCGGTTCATGCACGCTCCTCGGACATCTCATCTTCAAGCAGTCGAGCGCATCCTTCGATATCTCAAGATCGCCCCCGGACAAGGACTTGTGTATAAGCCATCCACATCTCTATCACTCGTCGCTTACTCTGACGCTGACTACGCAGGATCTATCGATGATAGACGCTCCACTACGGGGTTCTGCACTTACTTTGGTGGTTATCTCATAACATGGCGTAGCAAGAAACAATCCGTGGTTGCACGCTCTTTTGCTGAAGCCGAGTACCGAGCTATGGCTGCGGTTGCTTCCGAGCTAACCTTGCTTGAGAGCCTTCTGGGAGACTTGGGTGTTCGTCTCTCATCACCGGCTACCTTATTTTGTGACAGTCAGACAGCAATACATATTGTCAAGAATCCGGTGTTTCACGAACGCACAAAGCATATCGAAGTTGATTGTCATTTTATCCGAGAAAAGGTACAGTCAAAGAAGATAGATTTGGAGCATGTTCCTGCTAAAGACCAAGTTGCGGATATCCTGACAAAAGCTCTTGCCAGGTCTCTATACTATAATTTTTTATCCAAGCTTGGTGCCTACGACTTGTACGCTCCAGCTTGCGGGGGAATGTTAGAAAAGCCCAATTAAGGGCCCATGTTTTCCCTCTTTTCTCTCTCCATGTATTAGTCTCACATCTTGTATTTAGGATTTCTCTTCTCATTCTTCTCCTATATAAGTGTATTCATACTTGTAACTATTCATTCAAGAAGTATATACAAGGTTTGAGGCCTCTCTTTACAGGTAACATATCAAAATATTCTCTTGAAAATGCTCATGGCAATAGTGAAAATATTTCAAGTAAGCATAAATTAAAGAAATAGTTCTCACCGTTTCTTTTTCCCGCCCGCCATCACGCCTCAAGTCATCGTCGCGACTTTTGTGGGATGCCATCCTTCACGATATCTGTTTAAAAATTGTATCATTAATGGGCGTAATATCGGGGTTGCATCACCAAAAAGCTATGGCGTTGACGTCTAGGGTGACTTGGATTGCATAATTACATAGCAGTTCCCATAGACTGCATGCACCCAACAAACCCTCAAAATCCACTAGAACCCAAGAAATTAAAGCTCATCATTCGGCCAACTAAAACCCCCAACATATCTTCATAACCCTTGTTAACTGGAAAGAACGAGCCAATAACGACCAACCAAAAACTTATTCAAAGCTCAAATAACCTGGGCCAAATGATAAAAGAAAAATGACCGACAGCCGTAACATATGCAGACGCCTGACTCAAACTGTCATTTTGTTTCCTACGCAAATCAAGCGTCAAACAGTTCAAACCACCAACTGACCAACACACGTAAACTAGGCAAATCCTAAATAGGACCACGAACAACACCACAATTAAAGAGAAAGGAAGTAAAAATTATCAAAGCTTACAGTGGAGTTGAAAATAACTTTGAATCTGATTGCCGGCTAGACCACGTTTCCTTGTTAATAAACCTTGCCAAACTATGATTTTGTGAGTGAAGAGAGGAAGCAGAGGAGAGTAACAAGCGGTCCTATCCAGAAACCCTAGGCGTGGAATGGAGAAACAAATGAGAGAGGATGCATCAGCAGAGATAAGAACAAGGAAATAAATGCCACCGCTGTACAAAAAAGCAAACAGCACCTCTTGGTTAATAAAAACCGAAGGCTAATCCCTTTTAAATGCTCAGAAGTCTCAACTAAACCGGCCCAAAATAAGCCCAATGCTCAAGTCAACAACCCAAAAAAAAAACATGAAGCTTGCCCAGCTAACTTCTCTTTGTACAAAAACAACCCATAATCCAATTAAACATCTCTATCTCATCACTGATTGTATTAGTATCATCACATGGGATATGTCGAAGAGTTAATGATTTTAATCACGTACAAATGACTTACAAGAAAATGTCGTGCGTCACACTGGCGACTTAATCTTCTTTGCTGCACAATCCAAAACTTTGGTTGAGGCATGAATTCAGCATCAACCTCCTACTACTGTTCTCGATGCGCAGCGTGCTCAAAAAGAAGTTGTTATTGTCATGATGATGACTCGTGTTCCGCCTCATCTTCACAGTGTTCGGGCCCAAATTCTCTCCTCCACTATTCTCTCTCTCTCAGATGTTTGCTCAATATTGTTGAAAGTGACACCACCTCCAGATGCTCCCGGACCTCCCTCTCCGGCTCTTCTCCAGCATTCGGTTGTCTCTCACCACCCTCCTCCATCTACCTGAGGAGGTCGTACTGGGTACTAAGGGAGGGATCGTAACAGCCGCCCTAAATTCAAGTGTACTCACTGTGGTAGTACTTGTTATTGTAAACATGGTATGCCTCCGCCTAATGTCTCTATTGATGCTGACACATCTTCTGCCACTAGCGCCGATATTGAAGCAATGCACCTCCAGCTCCATCATCTCCAAGGGTTACTCAACTATCCGCCCAACTCTGTTGCCTTTATCTCCAATGAAGGTATCACTTGTTTCTCCAATGGTCCGCGTTGGATTGTGGACTCTGGTGCCACTTATCATATCACTTCGCAGAAATCACTTCAATACTTGGTATCTCCGCATCCCAAGTTTATCAAAGTGACCAATGGTGACACCGCTTCTCTCTTCGGCTCTGTTGATATGCCTCTTAGCCCTTTTATCTCTCTTCGCTCGGTCCTTCATGTCCCAGGATCCCCATTCAATCTACTTTTTGTTAGTCGCCTCACTGAAGATCTTGATTGCTCTGTCACCTTCACGTCTTCTTCTTTTATGATGCAGGATCGACGAACGCGAAATATCATTGGTAAAGGGCGACTGTGCAACGAGCTCTACCTTCTCGACGTTTCTCCCACCATTCTCTCATCTGTCACCTCTGAAGAGTGACATCGGCGTCTTGGGCATGCTCCTCTTCAAATACTCAAGAAGGCTCTTCCTGACTTACCTCTTCCTGCATTTACCTGCGAGTCATGTATTTTTGGAAAACAATATTGTTCTTATTTTCCTCATTGTACTCGGAGAGCTGTTTCTTTTGATTTAGTACATTCAGATGTTTGAGGCCCGTATACAATTGCTAGTCTTTCTGGTTATCGTTATTTCATTACTTTTATTGATAATTATTCTCGTATGATGTGGTTATACTTATTTTGTGATCGCTCAGATCTTACTCGTATTACATTTACGGCCCTTTATTGTTGAGACTCTTACTCAATTTTCCCGAACATTAAAACTATCCATACAGACAATGCTCGTGAATACACCAGTCATGTGTTTGATGATCTCTGTACTGAGTTTGGGATCATCCATCATACTTCTTGTGCTTATTCCCCAACAAAATGGTGTGACTGAGTGCAAAAAAAGACATCTTCTTGATGTTGCTCGCTCCCTCATATTTCAAATGCAGGTTCCCAAGGCTTATTGACATTTTGCAGTATCTACTGCATGCTATCTCATCAATCGTCTGCCCTCCTCCGTTCTCAGCTATGCCACCCCGTTTAGTCTTATCTTTCCCTCCACACCGCCCTTCTCTCTCACACCTCGGGTATTTGGTTGTACCTGTTATGTCCATAATCATGGTCCTTCTACCGACAAGTTTGCTCCTCGGGCTTCAAATATATGTTCATTGGTTACTCTCGTACTCAGAAAGGATATGTATGATACTCTCCCATTGATCGTAAGGTTGTTGTGTTTGTTAATGTTACCTTTCTGGAAATCAACCTTTTTGATCATCTCATTCCTCTCCTCTTTCACCGTCGTTATTGCCACGCCCTTCCGTCCCTGTTACTTCTCCTCTCCCACGACTCCTTCCAACCCTGGTTCCTGTACCGAACAAACCTCCTCTTCATCGTGGCTACACTCGTCGTCCTCCTCACTCTGACGCCCCTCAACAGTTGCCTTTAACCTCTGGTACTTTGCGGCCCGCTGATCCGGCTCATCTCCTGGTTGATTATGTATCCTTGCATCGCCTCCCCAACGCTTCTCAAATTTGCAACTTCTTTATCCTCCATCTCTATACCTAACTATGTGCAGGAGGCTCTCCAATATCTGGGGTGGTGTACGACTATGGATAAGGAAATGACTGCCCTCTGGGCTAATCAAACCTGGGATCTGGTATCTCTTTCTCCGGTGCAGACTCGCGTTGGATGTAAATGGATCTTCGCGATCAAACATGCTTCTGATGGGACAATTGACTGTCTCAAGGATCGTCTTGTGGCTCGTGGGTTTACTCAACAACAAGACCTCGATTATGATGAGACCCTTTCTCTCGTTGCCAAGTTAAGCACCATCCGTGTCCTAATTTCCTTGGTTGTACATCGCCAGTGGCTATTACACCAGTTAGATATCAAGAATGTCTTTTCAATGATGACCTTCAAGAAACTGTCTACATGCACCAGCCTCTCGAGTTTGAGATCACGGGGGAGTCACTTTTTTGTCACCTCAAGAAATCGATTTATGGTCTCAAACAGTCTCCTCGTTCATGGTTTGACAAGTTTAGTAGGGTTGTCTGTGATGTTCAATTTACTCGGAGCTCGACGGACTTCTCTCTCTTTACACGTCATCAACCAGTAGCCACAATACTCCTCTTATTTTATGTTGATGACATTCTAATCTTTGGAGATGACTCTAAAGGGATACAAATGATCAAGCAACACATGAATTCAGTTTTTCACTAAAGATTTGGGGAATCTTCAGTACTTCCTTGGTCTTGAGGTTGCAAGACGTTCTGATGGTCTTGTTCTATCCAAGGTTGTCAGGATCGAGATCCTAGATGAGATCGTTTCGAGGTAGGATCGGATCTGATAGTAGGGTTGGATCGAGGATCGCTTTACAAAATCAGAATCGATTTACAAAATCTGGATCGATTTACAAAATCTGGATCGTAAGATCCTATGATCTGGATCGTGATCCTGACAACCTTGGTTCTATCCTCACAAAAGTACTGTTTTGATCTTCTTCATGATGTTAGCTATTCTGGATGCAAGACTATTAATACTCCTATGGATGTCAATCACAAGCTCTGTGCTCATGTCTCTGACACCAATCTACTCCTTCCAAATCTAGAGTATTATCGATGTCTTGTAGGAAAGTTGATTTATCTTACAGTTACAAGACCAAATATCTCATTTGTTGTTGGGGTTGTCGGTCGATTCATGCATTCTCCACGAATGTCTCACCTCCAAGCTGTCGAGTGCATCCTAAGATATTTGAAGACAACCCCTGGACAAGGGCATGTGTACAAAACCTCTTCCTCTTCCACTCCGACGTTGATTGCTTATTCAGATGCTAATTATGCTGGCTCCCTGGATGATCGGCGTTGCACAAGTGAATTTTGTACTTACTTTGGAGGACACCTTATTACATGGCGCAACAAGAAACAATTTGTGGTTGCTCGCTCTTCGGGCGAAGCTGAGTATCGTTCAACGACGTCTGTTGTATCTGAGTTTACATGGTTAGAAAGTTTCCTAGATAATTTGGGAGTTAAGCTTTCCTCACCATCTACTTTATTTTGTGATGGTCAAGCAGCTATACACATATCTTCGAATCTTGTTTTCCATGAGCGGACCAAATACATTGAAGTTTTCTTCCACTTCATTTGGGAGAAAGTTCAAATGAAGAAGCTAGATTTGATACATGTTCCGGCTGCTGATCAAGTTGCTGATCTTCTCACTAAGGCCTTATCACGTGCGTTATATTATCAGTTCTTATCCAAGCTGGGTTCTTATGACTTGTACGCTCCAACTTGCGGGGAGTGTTAGAAGAAAGATTTGTAAAGACCCATCTAGGGCCCTCTTCCTCCTTATGTTTTTGTCCCACATCTTAGATTGAGATTTCTTTCCCTCTTTCTCTTCATATATTAATGTACAAATACTTGTATTCATGTATCTTGGAAAAATTAATAAAATTTTCATTTTATTTCTCAGCAATCTGGTGTTTTTCTACAGTTCCATTGCATTTTTCCTTCTAATTGTATTTTTTCAGGATCTTATCTCGAATCAGATGATTGATAGAGGCACTAAGGTTGGAGGACTCTAAATTTGCATCCACTACAGTCTACACTATAGGACTTATTTTCTACCATCATTCACTATTAGTAACACTACGGGTTGTGATTTCGTCTTTCTTGTTGGTGTAAGGATTTATCTTCCTCCTAAATTTGGGTGCCATGCCCATGAGTTGGGCACATGCCATCTTGTCTCATTTCCCTGATCCACCAGTTGTACTCTCTTGATTGAGTTAATTTGCTTATGCCTCTGGTGATGAATGATTTTTCATTAATTTTGTTACTTCTTTTGATAACTTTTTAGAATCATTTGGATCTATGTATTTCTATCATTTTTTCAAAAATAAAGAAGTGTTTTTTTTGCACTCAAAACATTATATAGTGATATGCCCTAGCAGTTCTGCGCAGTCTCAGTTCCACTCTTGCTTTGAGCATGAAATTAGCGACCAAACCGTGTCTTTTTACTTCTCAAGAAAATGGTCTTATTGCCATTTACTTGATGTTGCCAGGACGCTTATCTTTTTATATGAATGTACCTCATTAAGTATGAGAAGATGCATTACCAACAACTAGCTATCTCATATGTTCCCCGCACCTCTCCCACATAGACTATCTCCATTATCCAACATCTCTCCTAACCAAACCACATTTTCTCTTCCATGTGGAGTATTTGACGTGTTTGTTGTGCTTATTTCTTCAATTCCTAGAACAGTTTCTCCCCGTATTATTTGATGACTCTCTTGGAGACTCTTTTTCTCAGAAAGGATATCAATATTTCAATCCTCTAACTCAATGCCCATTCACAACTGTTAATGTTACCTTTCATACGACCACCCATTTTTTCTTTCCGCCTTCCACCATTAAGTCACCATCTATACCCCTTCTTGTGGAGACGTATATCCATGTTCTTACCCCCATCACCCTACTGCATGTTTACAATCGCCAACCACGTCCTTTTGCTTATATAGCTTCATACACATTGTTTGATTGATTACACTTTCTCCTAAGACTTTACTGTGTATCTTCATGTCACTAGTCCTTTAGATCTCCACTTGCACATTGCGTGTAAATGACAACAATCCCCTTATCCCGTTCACTTTTGCATTCCATTGAGCCACTTTTCCCCTATTTTCTTTGTTTTTCCTTGCCTTTCATTTGTTTCTTTTCCCCGAACAAATTCTGAGGCACTGTAGAATTCTTTTTAGAAATAAGCTATGGATGTGGAGATGCAATCCCTGGTCAAAATCCATATATAAAATTTGATGGATCCCCAATATTGGTCAATCCTATCTTCTATTGGTGTTTGTTCACTTTTAATTACAACCCAAATGGATCTATAGCTCATTACAAACGATTCAAAATTTTGTGTGATTGAATATTTTGATACTTCCTCAGTTGTTAGGCTTAGGGGTGCAAGTTGAGCCATGCAAAATGAGCTCATCGAGCTCAAGCTCAAAATATTTAGCTCGAGCTTGGGAATTTTACCAAGCTCGACTCGAGCTCGACTCGTTTACACCCCTAATTAGACTCAACTCCTTTCAGATACTCCTTTTTGTCATCATCAATCAAGAGTGGCATGTATTACATATGGATGCTATTAATGCTTACTTTTATATCCTTATGAAGCAATTTACATAGAGAAACCATCAGAGTATGACGAACTGTATGTACTATCTGTGGCCTTTAGCAAAGTCTTCGGTCTTAGTTTGTCAAGCTTTGCTTAGCTATGGCTGATTTCTTCGCCATAATAGCACTTTAGATAACTTAATCTTCATCCTGCACATGCCATCATAATCAGTTATACTAGTAGTATATAAGGATGTATCTTACTAGAAGTGACCAACAAGACATATTTGATGTAACATACTATTTACTGCTCCAACTGATGTAGGGTAGGCTAAGGGGTGAAAAAATCCAAGAGTAGGAATGGGGAATGCCAGCTTGACGCGCTGATCCCTATTCTATATTCAATGCAACCGTCGATGATGGGGACAAATCAGTACTAGCAATAATAATATTTAACCCACGCAACAATATGCAAATGGAGAAAACATTCAATTAGCGAAACATTTGATGACTTTCCTCCGCTCGGAGGGACAAGGCAAAACGCGGCAAATAGATCCCACCTGTAAATCACAAGCGATATAGGGCGTTTTTCCACAAGTAATTTTATGCAAGCAAATATGAAATCAAAACAATATTATAAAGCTGGAAAGTCCAATCCCATACAACAAATACCTCACCAAGTAATGGTGTTGTACAAGGCAATGGAGATTCCATGAGACGATGCGCTTTGATGGCGATTCACGGCGGAACCGAAGGTGGTATGATGTAGTGGATGGCTGAATCTGGCTTAGGGAAGTGGGATCGGATTGCAAGAATGTAGATTTGGTGGTTTGGGAGCGGAATAGGGCTGTGGGAAGGAGGAATGTGACTGTGTGGAGGCTGGATCGGGCTGAGAAGCGGATAATTTGGTGGTATGGGGCGTCAGATTGAAGGGGAGAAAGTAAGGGGAGGTGGCGGTGGCTGTTAGGGGTTCTCGGTGGGTTGGCAGAAGGAAAACAGTGGGGGCGGCAGGTGCTGTTTCGACTGGGAGGGGCGACGGCTGCTGGGCTACAGCAAAGGGGGGTGGCAGTTGCTGGACTGCAGCAAAAAGGGAGTGCCTGATGCTGTTTGGGAAGGTATGGTGGTGGCGATTGAGGGATTAGGGGGTGAAGGATGAAGGCTAGGGGTAGGGGATACCTTTGGTGAGTGGGAGAAAGCATAGGAGTCGTCACCTAAGGTTCCACGGAGTCGGCACCGTGGGGTGATCGCTGGAATCCGGGAATAGAAATCTCCAAATTCTGCAATGCCCTAAGCAGCTCCCTTACCACTCTATTTATAATAAAGAGATACTAGGGCATCCCACCATCTATAACTATGATTGACCGGAGATGGGGTAGTCCGATTACATACAAAAAAAATAAAAATGACAATATAATATATGAGATCGTGTCAGAACGCTGATCCGGACGCATCTGCGGGGTCTGGTCGGCGATCCGATCAAGTTTCACTGAGCGAGTACACGAACATGGGTGATGTAAACCAAATCTAGCATTTTGAAAATATGATGTTTTTATGCGCCTGATATAAACCAAATCACTTTAAACGTTGGATTTTCTTATGGTCGTTAACCGTTATTCGGAGAGGATTTCTCAAGCATTTCAAAATCCGATTCAAAGCGAGACTTCACGATTTCCCAACAAGCTTAATCACATCAATAGTTTATGGATAACGACAATAAAATTAGTTTGAACGTTCGATGCAATCATTTACTTATTAAATCAGTTGCATACTACTATGCTAATAAATGGGAACAAGGAAAGGGGCGGAATTTACTCAACATGCGTAAATCTACGGCAAGGAGGAGGCCATTCCAAGACAGTTGCCTAGCAGAGCCAACAATGGCTAATAAGTGATCCGGTTTAGGTCGCAGATGCTATAAAAGAACGAGGGCTTCTCGCCGTTTTTACTCCAATAGCGTCGGGTTCGCTCTGGACGAACTCAGGAAGATTGAAACCGATAGTAGATGGGCCGCCGAAGTAGGGTGTGGAGTTGACGGCGACCCGTGAGGCGTGTGGTGACCTTCAGCGGAGTGATCAGCGTTGGAAGATAGCAGGGAGGCGTCAGAAGATACCAATTGATGTAGGGTAGGCTAAGGGGAGCACGAATCCAAGACTACTAGGGATGGAGAATGCGAGCTTGACATGCTTATCCTTATGCTATATGCAATGCAATAGTCGATGACAACAAATCAACACGAGCAATAATAATATTTAACCCACACAACAATATGTAAAAGGAGACAAACATTTAGTTAGCGAAACATTTAATGACTTGCATCCGCTCGGAGGGCCAAGGCAAAACGCGCGGCAAATAGATCCCACATGTAAATCACAAGCGATATAAGGTGTTTTTCCACAAGCAATTGTATCCAAACAAATATGAAATCAAAACAATATTATAAAGCTGAAAAGTGCATTCCCATACAACGAATACCTCACCAAGTAAGGGTGTTGTCCAAGGCAATGGAGATCTCATGAGACAATGTGCTTTGATGGCGATCTGCGGCGGAACCAAAGGTGGTATGATGTAGTGGATGACCGGATCTAGCTTAGGGAAGTGGGATCTGGTTGCGAGAATGTAGATTTGGTGGTTTGGGAGCGGAATAGGGTTGTGGGAAGGAGGGATGTGGCTTTGTGGTGGCTTGATCGGGCTGAGAAGGGGAGAATTTGGTGGTATGGGGCGTCAGATTGAAGGGGAGAGGGGAAGGGGAGGTGGTGGTGGCTTTGGGGGTTCTCGGTGGGTTGGCAGAAGGAAAACAGTGGGGCGGCAGGTGCTGTTTGGACTTGGAGGGACGACTGCTGCTTGAATGCAGCAAAGGAAGGCGGCAGCTGCTGGACTACAACAAAAAGGGGGGCTGCTGTTTGGGAAGGTATGGGGGGGGGGGGGGGGTAGAGGGATTAGGGGTTGAGGAATTAGGGGGTTGAGGAAGAAGGCTAGGGGTAGGGCATACCTTTGGGGTGCGAGAGAAAGCCTAGGAGTCGTTACCTAGGGTTCCATGGAGTCGGCACCGTGGGATGATCACTGGAATCCGAAAATAGTAATCTCCAAATTCTGCAATGCCCTAAACTGCCCTCTTATCACTCTATTTATAATGAAGAGGTACTAGGACATCCCACCATTGATAGCTATGATTGGTCGGAGATAGGTAGCCTGATTACATCAAAATAAAAACAAAAATGACAATATAATATATGAAATCGTGTTGGAACGCGGATCCGGACGCATCCGCGGGGTCGGATCATCGCTCTGATGGATCCCCATCACCAAATTAAAGTGTTAGATGTTAAATATGTAAATTTTATTAGTAATCGTTAGATTACAGTCCCATGGATTATTACCTTGACTTTTCATTATTGTTGTCACTCTCTCTCTCTCTATATATATATATATATATATGCGCTCTGATGGATCAATGCTCGATGTTTTCGGGCGGCCTTCAGCCGCATCCAAGCGGGCTTCGCCCGCCTCCTCATGGGCTTCGCCCGTGCTCGATGTTCTCGGGCAGCCTTCGGTCGCTTCACAAATAATTTTCGCCTCGCCCCCTCTCAGCCACCCTCTCTCTCTCTCCACGCCTATATATATAATATAATATAGATTAAGATATAATATATTATATATATAATTATATATTAGATACTATATATATTATATATAGAGTAAACCCATCCGCTGGACCGCTGCCCCCCTCTTAGCCGCCCTTTCTCTCTCTCCTCTCTCTCTCCCCCACCTATATATATAATATAATATATAATAATATATAATATATTATATATAGTACCCCATCCGTCGCCCCCACCCCCTCTCAGCCGCTCTCTCTCATCCCACACCCGCTGTAGCTTTAGGAGTTCTAATATTTTTTGTTTTGGCCATCAAAGTTGATCGGACGGCAGCCGATTTATCAAGCCAGAGATCGACGACGGATAGAATTTTGAACTCATGGTCTTGATATTTCTATTATAGTAGTAAAGATATACATATATGTGTGTATATATATATACACACGAAAATATGTATATCTGTGCAACGCGGAGATAACATATTTTTGCGCAGCCTAAATCTCCATCTGCTGCATTACAGCGGGGGAGACCGTCGGCTGCGGGCTCGGCAACATCCCCCTGCTACAAAAAAAATTGTTGATAATTTTTTAATAGACGTTGGATTAAATCCAACGACAACAATGAAAAGCACATATATAAATTATATCCGCGCTGCGCGGATTTGCAGTGTTCGAACAGCTCCGCACGGTCTTCGCCCGTGCTTGCCGACTCTTATCGGGCTTCGCCCACAACCGAGCGGGATGCGCCCTCATTCAAGCGTGCTACACCCTTATATGAGCACTTACTTTTATTCAAAACATTACATATGAGTACTTAAAATGACCGTAAAAAAATATGAATCAATATTCCAATTTTAATTTTGTAAAAAATGTAGATTTTTACCTAAAAATTCAATTTCACTCTCCCTCTCTTTCTTCTCTCCCCCTCTCCCTCTTATCCCTAAATCCCTAAATGTAGGGATAGGAGGGCTAATATTAATTCTACCACTCTAAACTACTTCTTTAATGTAGTTAAAGGTATATATGGGGCGTGATCAAATGCGCAGAAATTTTTTGTGCGAACGTGCGAATAATGAATTCGGGAGGTTCATTACAAATTCAGCGGATGTGGGCTCTTCCAGGTGGCGATATCTAGCAACAGCGGCCGGTGAAGACACTAGCGGCAACTGAGGGCGGGCGGAGGTCTCCCTCTCGGCGGTGACCACACCCGTAGTCGCCACCAGCCCTTCCGTGCGGCGGCCGACACACCGATGAACCCAGGGCGGCCAGTGGCCGACGAGCTCGCTGCCGCCGCTGCTGGGAAGAAGACGTTCACAGCAGCGCCGACCGGCGACTTCGGGCTCGCCGGCCACCGGCCGCCCGGGTTCGTCGGCGTGGCCAGTGGCCGGCGAGCCCGCAACCGCCGCTACTGTGAACGTCTTCTTCGCACCTTTGCACGGTATCTTTCTTCGCATATGATAGCCTCCCTATATATATATTTATTTATATTTATATATATTAAGGAGAGCATCTTATTTGAGTTTGACTCTACCCAATCAATTTCAAGAGCTCTTGAATAACCAGACCCTCCCCTGCGCCAAGGAATTGAGATTTTTTTCTTTTCTTTTTTTAACTTTAGGCAAAATTAATAGACTTTCTGATGTATAGTAGGCAATGTGTGTGAACTCTAAATATGCAACCTTAGGTATGGTGCTGATGAAAATATTCCTATCTAGCCTAGGATGTATGCAACTAACACAGGATCCGACTAAAAGATCAGAAGCATTAAATAAACAAATAAATCTCAGGCAGTTAATTTTAAACGGTGCAAATTAATTCTATGATGAGCAAATTTAGGTTTTCCTCCATATGGAGGGCCAAAAGCTTGAGCGTGCAAACGAACAAGTCATGCAAATCACGATAAATTCCAAAACAAACAATTACTAAAGCCTAAGATCCATAATAATATGAATAAACATGTCCATACAACAATAATGAGAATATGAATCCATATAACATGGAAAAAAGGGGACGTGGGCAATGGAGCGTAGATCCGGTGATTGCAGAGGCGTTGACGGCTTCCCGGAGGAAGGGAGGGCGATGGATGATGACTGTAGTGGCTGGTTGGGGGCTGGAATCAGTGTGGGAGGGCTACTGCAATGAAGGCCAGAGGGGGCTTGCGCCTAGGAGGATGCAACAGCAGGTTGCCAGATTTTTTTATTTAGAGGGCTGTACAGTGTGGATGATGGCAAGTCAGGGGGCGATGAGGGGTTGGCGTGGGGTCGACCGGTCTTCGAGAAGCTTTGGAGAGGTGCAGATATGAGGAATACAACAGGGTTGTTGTAGGCGGTGGGTTTTACTGTGGCCGGCGGCTGGAAGGGGGATGGAGGTGGATGGAGGTGTGAGGTAAAGGTAACACCTAGGAGTTGACAACCTAGAGCTCAGAGTTGTCACCGCGAGAAGATCGCTAGATACCATGAAGATAATTTCTGCAAAATCTACTATGACCCACGGCACCTCCCTCATATTTATAACAAAATCCATTAGGGCAATCATACATCAATGCTTGGGATTGACTGTTAATAGAAGGAGCCAAATCTACATAAATAATACATGAAAATGATAAACTAAAATATGAAAAATAGGTAACCAGATATCTCGATGCGTCCATGGTGTCAGATTGTCGACCCGGCCAAGCTCTCCTGTGCAATTATACAAAAGTGGGTCCCGCCGTGCGACAATCCAAGTGTGTTGGATGATCCCCATCCCTTTTCTTTTGCTTATCATATCTTATTTGTGTAATTATACAATATTTTGTCTAAATTTAAATTCTGTGTACACAGAATGGCATATTCTTCTTATTCAAGTTATTTTTAATTTAATATGACCACTGCATTTTTTGATACCCGGATTGGTTAATTTTTATAGGTCAAGATCAAAGCCATACTCAGACGTTGAAATTAAGGTACATCTTTGATGTTTTAGCAATGCAAGTTTGTCCTTGTTTTTTTTCCTAGTTTTTCAGCGATCTATGTATCTTTTTTACTGTTCAGTGCCTTGTACGTAACCGCTTTGTTTAAATTTGATTCTTCATATGCTTAATATGCGCGTATTGATAAACTTTGTTCATAAATATAGAAATTTACAATTTTACGCATGTTAAGAGTGTTAGGCATCTCGTATTAAGAAGTTAATTATAATTTTTCATATATGTGATATTTTTGATAATAGTCAAGTTGTGTGGACTCTTTTGCGAATGAGGTAATACTCCTTGAGCTAGAATGGAAGTAAGAAAAAAATATTTCCATTGAACCCTAAGAGATCTCAGCAGTTTTTTCCACCCCCTAGTTTCCCTGCTATCGGATGACTGGTAAAAGCTCCAATGTCCCTAAACTATTTGGTACGTGCTATTATTTTTCTTAATAGATGACTAAATAATTAACATATGCCCTCGACCTTCTAAGTTAAAATTCCATTACTATATATATATATATATATATATATATATATAGCATAACATTTTTCCACTTTCAAAACATGCACAATGTAGTATGCTAGCCACATTTTCTTTGGTTGGGGGTTTGATGAAAGTTTGGAGGCACGAAAGAACAGAATAGAAGAAGCAGAGTTGCTCAAAGTTGAATGAGTCTTGAAACCTGGTCTGATACCAAGTTAAGATACTTTCAGCTATATGAGACATGCATTATAAGGAGTTGTGGGGAAGACGAAGAACAAAGTGGAGAGCCTTAATTTCTTTGTGTTTGAGACCAGCTGTCTAATTTCCTCTTGATAGGTTACATAAAAACTAGTATCCACTCTTATAATAACAATCTCTCTTAACAATGCTCTTCCTTAAAACTCTCAATAACTTTCAAATTTACATTTTCATCTCTCCTTGATGTTTTTCTTCTTTGATTAAGATCTTATTATATTTAAATTTAACGCATCTAGTTGAATATTGAAATATTTTTGTTAATTAGGGCAATGTTGATTCTATTCAATAGAGGAGTCCTCTATATATAGGGAAAATACATCATAATCGAAACATAACAGAATATGGTCTAACACTCCCCCTCAAGTTGGCCCTGTTATGTTTTTCATACCCAACTTGTCAATACAAGCACTAAAAATATTTTCCCCAAGATTCTTAGTGAGAATATCAACTAATTGTCCTCTGAGGGAACAAAAGGTATGCAAATAATCTTCTTTTCGAATTTTTCCTTAATGTCGGTCCATTTCGATATGCTTGGTGCGATCATGCTGGACGGGGTTGTTGGCGATGCTAATTGCAGCCTTATTGTCACAGTATAACCAGATATGACTAAGCTCATTCAAATTTAGGTCACACATCAAAGAGCATATCTATAATCTTTCACATATGTCATGTGTCATTGCTCTAAACTCAATTTCAACGCTGGACCTTGAGACGACAGATTATTTTTTTACTTCTCCAAGTGACGAAGTTTCCACCGACGAATGAGCAATACCATGATGTAGATCGTCTGTCTTCAACAGACCCAACACAATCAGCATTAGTAAAAACTTCAATCTTCAAGTCTGTATTGGGAGTAAACAGGATCCCCCTTCCTGGTGAAGTCTTCAAATACCTCAAGATTCGATGAACAACATTCAGATGTCTCGTCTTTGGGACATGCATATATTGACTAATGACTTCAACATCATAAGCAATGTCGGGACGAGTGTGAGATAGATAGATTAATCTTCCAACAAGGCGTTGATAGACAACCAAGTCTTCAACAGGATCGCCATCATCTCTTCTATGATTATGATTCACCTCCATAGGTGTATCAGAAGGTCTACAATCACTCATACCAGATTGTTCTAGCAAATCAAGGGTGTATTTCCTCTGGGAGATGAAGTCATGAAGATACCCCGTTTAGATCGTGTTATCTCAATTCCCAAGAAATACAGATCTTTTACTTCAAACTTCCCTGCCAAATTCTTCTTCAAAGCTTTTACTTCTTCAATATCATCTCTTGTTATGACGATATCATTAACATAGACAATGATAACAGTTATTAAATTTGTTATTCGTTTAATAAACAAAGTATGATCAGCATGACTTGGTTTGTATCCAAGTGAAATCATGACTTCGTGAAATCGACCAAACAAAACCCTCAGAGATTGCTTCAAACCGTAAAATGTTTTTTTAACCAACACATTTTCCCTTCAGATCCGGAAGGGGAAAAACTTGGAGGAATAGACATATATACATTTTCATATAAATTCCCATGAAGGAAAGAATTCTTCACGTCCAATTGATTAAGTTCCCAACCCTTGCACGTAGCACATGATAGCAAAACTCTTATGAAGTTCATTTTTGCAACGAGGGCAAAAGTGTCTGGATAATCAATTCCCAAAGAGTATACTCCCTTACGACCAACCTTTCTTTGAATCTTTCAACCAAACCTTAAGAGTTCTGCTTTACGGTAAACACCCTCTTACAATCGACGACCTTCTTTCCAGGTGTAAGATGAGTTAGGTCCCAGGTACAATTCTTTCCAAAACATTCATTTCCTCAATCATAGCCTCCTTCCAATGTTGATACCCAAGAGCCTCCTGCCATGTGGATGGAATGAAGACAGAAGTGAGAGAGGAGACAAAAGCTTTGTAGGAAGAAGTTAGAGCCTCATAGAAAACATAACGAGATAGCAGATGTTGGGTGCAAGATCTGATACCTTTTTGAAGGGCGATGGGAAGTTCAGAAGGATTCATTGACAGAGCTGGCATTGGTGCATGTGGCGTAGGATGAGCTTGTGTGTTAGCTCTACTCCGTCTAGTGTACACCTGTAAGGCTGTGACTCCTTTTCTTTTTAAGGAGACTCCCCTTGATTGGGTGTCTCAGCAATAATAAAGAATGTGAAGGAGGAATCGACAAGGGTAAAATAGGTGAGCTTACTTCACCTGTATATGTGTGCTCCCCCTGAAGTGAGGTCACGTAATAAGGTTCAGATTCTCTAATGAGATATTCATCGTGACAAAAATCCTTTTAGTTAGGGGATGATAACATTTATACCCCTTCTGAGTGGGTGAATAGCCAATAAAAATACATTTAAGGGCCCGAGGGTCAAGCTTGGACCTGCCCAGAGAGTGTATATGAGAGAAGCAGACACAACAAAAAGTTTTTGGTGGTAAAGAGGTCGGTGTCACCCCTGAGGCAGTAAGAGGGGTTTGATGTCCCAGTACTGAAGAGGGCATGTGATTTATGAGATGACAGTCGTGAGAACGACATCTCCCCAGTAGTATTTTGGGAGGTTCATAGTGAAGAGTAAGCAACGAGCCACCTCTAAGATGCGACGGTTCTTGCGTTCATCAACCATTTTGAGATGGAGAGTGGACACATGAGGTTTGATGCAGAATGCCATAAGCAACAACGTAGTCCTGCAATGGAGTGTTGACATACTCCCGACTATTATCACTACTACGGAGCATTTTAATAGGGGCAGAAAATTGAATAGAAACCATGACAAAATTTTTGGAAGATAGAAACCATCTCATTTTTAGTTTTCATCAAATAAACCCAAGTTGTGCGGGAGAAACAGTCAATAAATGTAATAAACCAAAAACATTTAGAAATAGAGGCAACATAGCATGACCCCTACACATTAGAATGAATAATATGAAAATGAGTTGTACTAAGTATTGACACATGATGAACATGAGTACGACGATGTTTGGCAATAACACATACCACAAACAAAATTTTTAAAACACGAAGAAGAAAAAACAGGAAATAAACGTTCCATGGTCGCAACGGAAGGATGACCAAGACGACGATGCCAGGTACGCAATGTGGATGTCTGCGAAGAGTGAAGAGCTTGCGGGTGGCGTAGCCTCATAAGAAGAGTTAAACACGTACATGTCATCCTTTATGCTAACAGAGCCAATTGCATGCCCCGTCTTAAGATCCTGAAAGACACAATGAAAAGTAAAAAAGTTAACAGAGCTGTGAAGAGAATTAGTCAAATGACTAATAGAAAGTAGACTACGGGTGAACTTTGAAACGTGAAGTAAAGAGGATAAAGTGAGAGAAGAATAATGAATGAAGCATTTCCCATCAATAAAAGAGAAGGACTCATCAACAATGCTCACTTTATCCATGTCTGAAAGAGGAGAATATGATACAAAACCTAAAACAGATCCAATCATGTGATCAGTGGCATCAGAATCGATAATACATTGAGTAGGACCAGTAGATGCAGAGTTGGCACACGAAGTACCAATGTAGGCAAGAGAAGATGATGGCATAGGGGCATCGACAGGCTCAGTAGTAAGTTCGTGCATCAAACGACAAAGGGCCCGCATCTCTTCAGCAGAGAAGAAGGACGACTGAGAAGAACCACCATCAAAAGTCTCGGTCAGATGAGCAAAGTAAGGAGATCGGCCTGGAGTCCTACCACGACCGCGACCACCACGAGAAGTCGATCCACCTCGAGGAGGAAAGTCATGGAGGCTATAACAAGTATCCCGAGTATGAAGAGGCTTGCCACAATAGTCACATGTGAGGTAATCCCTATATGTCGGCTTAGGCTTGAAATCATGAAAAGCGCCGCGACTGCCAAAATTGGGCTGATGAGCCACTTGAATAGATCCCTTTGGAAGGGTGAAGGTAATCCAGGACTGTCATCGATCAGACTCTTGTTGAACAATATTGTAAATCTCTGGAAGTGAGGGAATAGGAACATGCCCCAAGATCTGGACCGAAATCTGATCAACTCTGGAACTCAAATACCCGGTTTCTATCTTCGTAATTCTTCAGCAAGAGTGCATCTGCATTGAACACCATGACGAGAGAGTCAAAATGATCGTACTCCTGATAGAGCTGGGTAAACTCAAGGTACTAGGCTGAAGGAGGACGATCCCCCTTATTGAGATTTCTGATCTTGCGACGAAGCTGGAAGATTTGGGCCGCATTCCCCTTGCGGGAATAGGTAGACTCAACGCTCTTCCATATGTCTGCAGTTGTATCCAGAAAAAGATAATTTTGTTCAATTGATTCCTGCATGGAGCTGATAAGGTATGACATGACAAGAGAGTTTTCAGACTCCCATTTAGGCCAAGCAGTAGAAGTCATAGCCGGAGCAGTGGTGGTGTCATTGATGTAGCCAAAGAGTTGTCGACTCTTCAAGACAAAAGTAATAGAGCGAGACCAAGCCAAATAGTTGGTGTCATCAAGGCGGATTGTGGTAAGCCGCGAATAGAGGTGGTCGTGACCAGCTCGGGTAGATCCAGCGGAGGTCGTGGGAGTACCAAAATCACTAATCTCCGTCATGGAAACAAAGTCAACCAAAAACGCCAAGAAGACTGAATAAGGTAGAGAAGAACACCCCGTCAAAGAGAAGAAGGGTGAACAAGCATCAATGGAGGATTATGAGACACGATCCATGACAACAAAGGAAACCCTAGATCAAAGATTGGAAGACATCCAATTGTCGGAATCTCACGAAACTTGAGAGAGAGGATAAGGAAGACAAAGCAAAACTTTTTCCTAAGTAAGGTCTATCGGACCGCTGGAGACCCGTCCGGAGGAGGCATCAGCGCCGATCGGCGCTGCAGAAGGGTTGCGGGCCTGAGAGAGAGAAAGAGAGGGGGCCGGACGGAAGAAGAGCGGGAGCCCGACGACGGAGGCGGAGCAGGAGATCGGGCAGAAGATGAACACGGGATCGGGCGGAAGACGAAGACGAGATTGTTAGCCGCACGGTAGCTCTGATACCATGTTAATTAGGGCAAAAATTGATTCTATTCAATAGAGGGGTCCCTTATATATTGGGAAAACATATCATAATCGAAATATAACGAAATACGATCTAACAATTTCTTTTATGTAATGGATATTATTTCAGCCTATATAAAGGCTGTGTAGTGTGTATGTAACCTTAATAAATCAATAATATCTTTTTTTCCTCGTTTCTACTTGGTAATAGAGCAGAGCAGAAACAACTACCTAAGCCGGCATGCATGCGCCTTCGTCTCTAGCGTCGTAGACAAAACCCTCGACAATGCTTGTTGGCCCCTTCAAGTGTTTCCATCTCTACTTTTATGTCTCACCAAAGCCTCGCCGACTTTGGACATCCCTTCTAGCGGCACCAGCAGACCTCACCAACCACGACGTCCCTTCCAGCGACTTTGTACTTCTCTTCTAGAGGTGGGAATGAATATGAAAAATCAAACCGGTCGCAATCACGGTCTTCGATCGATGTTCCAAAAATGCCGATAATGATGAATCGCCCAATGTGGCGTGGTTGATCTCCATCAAGGGCATATGAGCATCATCTGAAAACGCACAGTCGGCCGAACGACCATACGTCCATACCCACGAACGTGCGCAAGCTTTAGCACAACAGTGCATCCACATGCACGTTCGCATGCCCCCAGTTCAAAATCAAACGCACGCCCATGCATTCTCTCAAAGGCACACCCGTGCATCTTCAATTATGCCCGTGTGTTCTCAACTCGGCTTCCCCTCTTTGGCAGTTACAAATATAAATAGCACACGATCGTGCGTCCCTAGCAATTATCTCCACCTCCTTGTATGTTTTAGGCAGTTTCCTCCGCTCTGTGAACAGTTTGATGTCGTCACAACAAACACGTCAAACTTAGGGTTATAAAAGCTTCGAATTTTAATTCAAAGTAGCTCCTCCAAGTTCTTCCAGGTTTTGGATGAATTTCTTCAAACCTCTCCCACAGTTCAGAGCCTCTTAAGCTTATTGTAGAGAGATTTTAGAGAGGAAAACCATAGAAGATCGTAGGACCATATTTTGAAGTCTAACGTCCTTTGAATTTCTATTGCCTCTTTTGTGAACTTTTTATCCGAAATCATGCAATTCTCTTTATTTATCTTCAATCTTTTTGTGGTTTACTGAACAATTAAAGGCTGGCTCTCTTGTTGGGGTCCTAACAAGTCACAAGAGACTCGTATACGAAGATTACAAACTACTATACCAAAAAATAGTGAATAAGCCCACAATTGGACACTAGAAATATCACAATAATCAATAAGCTTACAATGCTTACGAGGGTTTCAGGCAGTTTCCTCCACTCCATGGGCAGTTTGACGCCGCTACAACAAACGCATCAAACTTAAGCTTATATAAGCTTGGAATTTTAATTCTAAGTAGCTCCTCTAGGTTTTTCCAGGTTTTGACCGAATTTCTTTAGACCTCTCCCACACCTCAAAGCTTCTTAGGCTTATTATTGTAGAGAGATTTTAGAGTGAAAATTCATAGAAGATCAAAGGAACGGTATTTTGAAGTTCGAATTGGAGACTGTCTTGCGAATGTTCTACTTGATTGATGACCCCTAGCGTTTGGATTTCTATTCTCTTTTGTGAACTTTTATCTGAAATCATGTAATTCTCTTTATTCATCTTCAATCTTTTTGTAGTTTCAGAACAATGAGAGTCTAGCTCTCTTGTTTGGGTGATTGTATAGTATAGTAACTTGAATTAATATTAGGATATTTGAGTGAATAAATTAAATTTCAATTATATTTTTATGATTGGAGTTCTATTCATGTGACTATTGTGTACTTCAGTTTAGTTGACCCCTACTCTAGTTTGTAATCATTGATATCAAATTAGGAACCAATTCCTTTATGGATCTCTTGAAGAGTGTCATAGATTTAAATACCTATGGGTTACATTGTACTAATCGATGTGGTAGCTACATTTCTGAACATTGGATGTAGTTGGTATTTTTAACAGTGCATTAAAGCTTTCACTATCATTTTAGATGCGTTCGGTCCACAACGTGCCGTCTGCAAGGAAATTATAATCGATTCGCTCGGACCATGGGGTTTCAACGTGCTTAGGAAATTTTGCCATCAATTATACAAAATTCTTTATAAAATTACATCATTTCGCTCATGATTATTCATATTTGATATTAATGCTATGAAACAATCACCCTAACTCTAAATTTCATATGTTTAATGATAAATTTAATTGTTTGTTTAAATATTTTGTAGTAAATCAATAGTTTGTTTATTTTATCATTTTCTTTTAAATATAATTAACCCAAAATCAATCAATCATCTAGATAAGTTTTATGTAAGTTAGCTATATCGCGGTTCGATATAGAATCCATGTGGAGACAATACTTTCTTATCACTTTTATTACTTATGCGATCGGTGTACTTGTCAATATATAGCAAATGTGAGTACGATGATCGTTAAGTGTTTGCGAATTATCTTGTTGACAATGATATCTTTCACCAAACTACATGCGTTCATACCTCCACTCAAAATGGGGCTACTCAACGAAAAAATAAGCATCGTCTTGGGGTTGCCGATGTCCTCTTGTTAGCATGCACTTTCTTAAATCATATTGTGAAGAGTTGTGTTAACCGCAACACACCTCACCCTCTTACATACCGCGCCCTTTTAGTATGTTATACTTATTGTCATTTTGTCCTCTAAATATTCAGTTCATACATCTCATTTCCCTCGTGTTTTTGAGTGTCTCCTTTGTTCACTTCCATCAAGTGAATCGGGGCAAACTTGATGTGCGATCCCAAAATAGTGTTTTCGTTGGGTAATCATCTTCCACCAAAGGTTATTTGTGTTACCACCCGCCCTCTCATCGCTTCTTTTGTGCTATGGATGTCAACTTTTCTGAGAGGTAGTCTTATTTTGGTTCTTGCCAGGTGTGATGATGACGAGTGGTGATATTTCCTTACCGTTGCTCCGTCTCCTACTATTCTTCATACTACTACTTTAATACGTAAATGTTTTTCCTGCCCTCTGTGGAATCTCATACCTCCCCTTCCTAGAGCCTGTCTTTTCAAACACACTGTCGCCAAGAAAGTGGTCTCCAGCAACCAAACCCTTTAGATGCCTACTTCGATTTCAAATTCTGATGACGATCTTCACCTATGTATTTTCCACACGAGAGATAAAACAGGCTACGCTGTTCATCTTGTAGTCAACTAGGTTTCATATCATCACCTCACCTCTGCACATTAAACCTTTATTTATTCTTTCTTTGATTGTTGTTCCAACAAAACTTGCAGGATACAATTGGTGAAAAAAATACAAAGGAGGAAAAAATGCTTGCCTTAAAAATGAATCAGACATGAAATATCTCTCACCTTTCTAGGTTGGGATCAACTAGCACAAGAGAGAGTGGACACGGCACATGGCGTGCCTATTTGAGGCAGGGGATGTCGTTGAACAAGGCAAAGTCATTGAGATCTGAACCTGTTATGAGCCTACTCGTAGCGGCGGCCGGAGTAGTGGTCGGAGGCGGAGATAATGGTATATGAGATACTACGGAGCCTTGACCGCGGTTGCCTAAGCGGGGTTTGCTTGTTTGTGGAGAGAGCTACTAAGACCTCACACAAGAGAATAGGAAATAGACTGATTTCGTTCATGCCACATACAAGACCCCAATGGTCCCTTAAATAGAACGTACAAGGGCATTACCGTAAATAGCCGACACATTAATAATAACATATAATAAAGAGAACCGCATACGACTTGATAATATAATAAAGAGAACAACATATGACTTGATAATACGATAACTTTCTGGGCACGTTGCCCATTACAGAACCCTAGCATTACATCATCTTTTATGCATATTTTAATTATCACATTCAAATTTCGCATTAATTATTTAGTTTCCCTTTGTAGCATATTTAAATGAAGTTTTGTATGAACATGGATATACGTGGATCAATTGAATTGTCAGCTTAAAACTGACCAAGGGCGTCTGACTTGGATTTCTCTCCCTCCTCTCCTCCTCTCTCTCACCTCTCCCTCCTTTTCTCCTTCCCAGGAACCCTAGGAAATTTGTAGAGGTAACATATTTTGTACCATTTACTGATATAATCATATTTAATATGCTTAGATAGTATTTTTGACAGGCTGCGTTTAGAGAAAAAGCTATGGAATGTCATCCGGATCAAAACCAGGAGAATAAAGGTATTATTAAACATTTAAACCACAAAACAATTCCTCTCTTTTTCATCCTGGTTTCTTGGAACCATTTTTATCCTCTTTTTATTATTTTACATTAAAAAATTTCATTGGCAACCGCACGCTAGCGTTGCAGAGTAATACCAGCACTCTTATATAGATATTGTATCTATCATATGGAATCTCATCAATCAAATAGATCTATGTTTTTGAATACATGTTACACGCTGAAATATGTCTATGTTTTGAAAATAAAATTAAAAATGGGAATGGTAAGGGGATTGATGAAAACACTAAGCGTCAGTGCACGGGTCTCCTGCGCGCAATGTGTGGCGGCAATTGTTTTTGACCATGGCTCGAGACCCCTTGTAAAATTATTTTTTGTTGCATATGTTACGGCAGACGTCGAGCAATGTTGCTGCTGTTGTCCACTGCCCACGGAAAACCTGCCCACAATTGCTTGTTTATAATCTATCAATCATTCAATTAAGCATGCAATTTGTTTAAATTATAGTTTAATATTTCAGGTAGATTATTATAGCATCTATATGATTTATTTGCTAATATTTATTCATATTGTATAATATAGATGAGAGTTGTAAATAATAGGTGTAAAATTGGGGAAATAACAGGGTGAAGCTGCCGACATTGAAAAAGTAGAGTGCATTGTTGGTTCATTTCTATGCCCTGACAGACTTTTGAGATTTTTTAAAGTTGTGAAATGTTATTATCAAGTCGTTTAGTCTTTTTCTATTTCTCACCCCAGGTTGGGATAGTTTTGTCTTTTCTCTTGTTTTAGGTTTTCCCTTACTAAAGTATATGTATGAGTAAGGAACCAGTGTTTTTGATTAATCACAATATCATTTTCTCTCCACTTGGTATCAGAGCAATCTCGTGCCGTAGCCTCTCGTTCCGCCTTCTCACGCTCGGATCGAACACGACGTCGCTCCTCTTCCGTCGCGACTCCACTGTCGCTCCCTCTGCATGCGACCGTCCCGACTCCACTGCCACTTCTTCTCTGCATGCGACCATCGCGATGTCGGGCGGCATTCTTGTCGGCTGCTGAGAGGAACGTCGTCGCCGTTCCTCCATCAAGCAGCCCCCCGCTACTTCATGAAAATCGAGTTCTACGCCGCTGTCTAGCTGTTGCCATATCGTCGATCTGTGCTACCGTGCCGCTGCCCGTGCCCTGCTTGTGCCGCTGCCCTGTTGTGCCATGCTGTTGCCCTATTTTTTTTTAGATGAGTTGATCCGCTGCTTGCTCTTATGTCAGTATGGGTGAACTCGATTCATCAGTTTCTTCTCCCGGTGTGATCCCGCCTCCAATGGTTGAGCCTCAGCGGTCCCATGACCACTCTAGCTCCTTGAAGATTACCACAGTTCCTCTGGATGGCACGAATTACCTTGAATGGTCTTGTGCTGCTCAACATGTCATCCGTAGCCAACAGATGTTTGGTTATATCAATGGGACGATTACCGAGCCCCCTGTGTCTGATCCCTCCTGGAAGCACTGGGATTCTAACAACTCTCTAGTTGTGTCCTGGATCCTACATTCGATGTCGCCTAACATCTATCAGAGCTATATGTTGATGGACTCAGCTTTCGAGATCTGGACTCGTGCTCGTGAAACATACTCTCAGATTGACAGTTCCACCCAGGTTTATGAGCTCACTCACCGCATTTTGAAGTTGCGTCAAGGGTCGATGACTATTTCATCATTCTTCTCGGAGTTTGAGTGCTTGTATCAAGAGTTGGACTACCTTGCACATTTTACTCCAGCGTGTATTGCGGATGCTGTTCTGTTAAAGCAACGAGAGGACCGATTTCGTCTTCATGTTTTCTTGATGGGATTGAATATGGAATTTGATATGGTTCGGACACATGTTCTCCACCGTTCTCCTTTTCCTTCTCTTCGGGAGGCATTTAACATGGTTCTGTGTGACGAAGACTGCTGCAAGTCTCTCAGTGTTATGGCTCCTTTAGATCGTTCTGCCCTAACGAGTGTTGGTTGTGGTCTCATTCCTACTCCTGCATCTTTTGTGCCTATCTGCGATTACTGTGGTCGAAGGGGACACTCTCGGGAGGCATGTTTCAAAGTTCATCCGGATCTGACACCTTCTGTCCGTGGTCGTGGTCGGGGTCGTGGACCTATCTGCGGGGGCCATAGACACAGTGGCTACCGTTCTCATGACGCTGCTTACACTACTGATGTCTATGATGGGTCCCAGTCTTCGACTTCCTCCTCTCTTACAGCACAGGAGTTGGATTCTTTTCGCCGCCTGCTTCACTCTCAGCCCGATCCGGTCACTGGAAGCTCTACTTCTCTTGCCACCGTTGCTATGCCTAGTGCTCATGCTGTCACTACCACCTCACCTTCTGAATGGGTGCTCGACTCCGGTGCCACTCACCACGTGACTGGGTCTTCATCAGGTTTTCTCTCTTATACTCCTTTGTCTGGTAAGGAGAAAGTTGTTTTTGCTAACGGCTCATTGTCCTCCATTGTCGGCAAAGGCAACATCTCTTGTTCTTCATCCATATCCCTTTCCTCTGTTATTCATGTTCCTTCATTTCCACGCAATTTACTTTCTATCAGCAATCTTACGAAATGTCTTAACTGCTCCGTAACATTCTTTCCTTATTCTTGTGTGTTTCAGGAACTGGGTACGAAGCGGAACATTGACAGTGGTAGGTGCAGTGACGGCTTATACTACCTGGACACTCATCCTCTTCCTCAGGCCCTTTCCAGCTCTACTGTTACTGCGAAGGATGTTCGCCGTTGACATTTACATTTAGGACATCCGTCCTCCGCCTACCTACAAAAATTATTTCCTACTTTTTTACCTTTTCTTCAGAACTTCTCTTATAATATTTGTGATCGGTCTAAACATGTGCGACAGACCTCTTCACATCTTTCTTTTCCTAGTAAGCACTCCATTTGATGTTATACATTCTGCTGTTTGAGGGTCGACCCCCGTTGTATCGTTAATTGGTTTTCGCTGGTTCGTCACCTTTATTGATTGTTTCTCGCGTACTACGTGGGTTTATCTTTTGAAAAAAAAGTGTTGTTTTTCCTTGTTTTCAAGTCTTTCATAAAATGGTGCAAAATCATTTGAATGCCTCTATTCATGTACTTCGAAGTGATAATGGAGGGGAGTGATGATCGTGGTTCCTTTGGTGCTTATCTCACCTCTCACCGTATCATCCACCAGAAAACTTTTGCGTACACATCTACTCAGAACGGAGTGGCCGAACGGAAAAATCGGCATCTCCTCGAGGTTGCTCAATGTCTCCTATTGACGATGCACCTCCCTAAACCTTATTGGGGGTGATGCGGTGCTTACTGCTGCACACCTTATCAACCGTCTTCCTTCTCGTGTCCTCTTCTTTACTAGTCCTCTAGCCCGTTTCTACACCTCTGGCGTGGTTCATACTTTGTCACCTCATGTCTTTAGGTGTGTCTGTTACGTGCATGCGCACCAACCTCAACGTGACAAACTTGACCCTCGGGCTCAATGTTGTGTCTTCTTGGGCTATTCTTCCATGACCAAAGGATATTGCTGTTATCGCCCCCCCTCCTGACGTATGTTCTGTATCATGGATGTTACCTTCCGTGAAGGGGAGTCCTAATTTCTGTCCTCGACTCATGTTTTTTGTCAGGGTGAGTGTAGTACTACAGACGATGTTACTGTTGTCCCTCTGCCTCTTCTCTCGTCCATCTCCTCCATTCATTCAGCTCATTCCACTCCGGTACCCATAGCTCCTCCTATCCCGATACCGGACTCCTCTACTACGATTTCTCCTTTTCCTCATGTATATCATCGTTGTTCATGTACACAGGTCACCACCGCTCCACCTCTACTAGTGCCGACTTCGGACTCAGATTCTGATGACGTTGATCTGCATATTCCTCTTGCTTTGCTAAAGAAGGGTAAAGTTACTTGCATGCAACATCCGATTTCTAATCATGTGCCTTATCATCTTACTCCGATTCATCAAACTTTTGTTTCATCCCTTTCTCTAGTTGTTATTCCTAAGATATGACAGGAAGCTTTGGAGATACCTGCTTGGACACAGGCTATGCGAGATGAGATGTCCGCCTTGGACAAGAATCATATGTGGGATATCTCCGCTCTCCCTTCAGGAAAAGAAGCTATAGGTTCCCGGTGGGTCTTCTCTGTTAAGCAGAACCAAGATGGCAAGGTGGAATGGTACAAAGCGCGTCTTGTCGCCCAAGGATACACCCAAACTCAAGGAGTTGATTATCAGGAGACTTTTACTCTTGTAGCAAAGATGAACTCTATTCAGGTTTTGTTATCATGTGCAGCTTACCTGGACTGGGAACTTCATCAACTGGATATGAAAAATGTGTTTCTCCATGGTGAGCTTGAGGAGGAGGTGATCTTTAATAAAACACATCACCCCAAGCTTTTGGTGAACACACCAACCAACTGATCCCTGAAAGAACAAAGTAACTTTTTTCTTATCCAAGTGATCTTTAATAAAGTGCCGAGCCACTTCAACATGCTTTGTCCTGTCAAGCTTGGGATGACTGATATCTTCCGTCTGACTTGAGGGGGAGAGTTGTGAAATGTTATCATCAAGTCATTTAGTGTTTTTCTATTTCTCACCTCAGGTTGGGGTAGTTTTGTCTTTTCCCTTATTTTAGGTTTTCCCTTACGTATATATATGAGTAAGAGACCGTTGTTTTTGATTAATCACAATAACATTTTCTCTCCACTATAAACATGGAAAGAGATGAATTTGATTTAGCAGAGCAGACATTGTTTCATTTTTTTGTTCAGAAAAGTTCACTCTTTTTGTAGAATCTGCCGAGGCAAAATTCAAAGAAGTTCTAAATTCGTATGAAGCAATAAAGTCAGAGAGAGGGAATTGAAGGCCTCGAGAATCCTCGTGAAGGAATGCACAAAATAGAACAAGTGTAGCTGTTAGCTGTTTGGGACATTCTTTTAAGCTTCGGCGCAGGATTGAGAGCGGAATTTTGAAGGCCGGGCACGATGTTTGTGTGTGTATAATCTATTTATGGGTGAGAGTTGAGGCTGGCAGGTCTTTCTTTACTTTACAATGAGTTTCTCTGCAATAATACCAGCATTGATTCTATACTAAGGGTATGTTTGTTTAAGCTTAATATTTTCGGTTTTGAGAAATGGTGTTTCCATTTTTTTCAAGGTGTTTGATAATTAGCCAGCCGAAAATGCAGCTAATAAAGAAATCGTGTTTTTATTAGATGCTTTTTCAGCTGAGTATTTGTCAAAAATGTTTTAAAAAAAAACTGTCAACACAAATATTAAGCTTAAACAAATAAAGCCTAAATTAATTATAATCCACCTCACCTTGTAGAATAAAAAATAGTTGGTGTTTCTCCCATGAAGGCCAATGTTGTATGTATGTTCACCAAAGTTTTAGATACCATATTTTCTGTGTAATCTTATAGTTTATGAGAATTTTTTTAAAAAAATCTTCTATTTTTAGTTTCACGAAGATTGTTGTTTGTTTGATAATGAGATTATTTTTAGTTTTAGTAATTATTAGTACGAAAAATTATTGAGGTAGAACATTGTTCTTTTGAGGAGCGGAAAAAGTTAAATTATTACTCATAATTACATAGATTATAGGTTATTTTGTGGTAAAAAAAAGCAAAATAAAATTTTGCTAAAGTTGCCTGGCCGATTTCATTTTGTTCCGAGTAGGCTCAAACATATGGAATACCCTAACCCTGAGAACTTGTTGATTTGAGAAGAAGCATTTTGGTGTCAATGATTAAGGCTTCGTTTGGGAGGATTTATTTTCGCCGGTCAAGCGGTCACGACCGCATGAACCAGGCCTTAATTTTGTTGTGACCGCTCGACCGGTGAAAATAAGTCCCCCCAAACGGAGCCTAAGAATAAACAAAAGAGTGTAAATTTTTATGGATAAGGAAAAAATATTATTGAGGAGACAAAGTTACAGCATTCTGTTGATGTTAATTTTATGCTAGGAAGATCTGTCATGATATTAACATTCTTTGTTAATATCAATATCTTCCTTTTAAGCTCATTTGGGTTGTGCTTATTTTATTTTAATTTAGGAGTTTGTTGACTCCTACCTTTGTATCTTTTGTTTTTAAATTAATAAAATCACCTCCTTATATAGAAAATCAATGCAAACAGAGAGAAGTCATGATTAAGAGATTTGATTTGAGGTGCATTAAAAAGACTATAGTATTTGAAGTAGATGTCAAGTGACTGAAGTCTTTTCAACCACAACAGTAAGCTTACATTAAAGCTAATTGTTCATGGTTTATAAATAAAAGATATTCAAAATGATATGCTTTGGTTTCTATTTTTTTGTCAATTTGCATACTTCTAATTGATGAGATTCTATTGAATTCAGTAAAATATTAGAATAGAGAATATAGAGTTTTGAATTAGAAGAACAAAAATCAAGCATATTTAAATGGGGTGATATAAATAATTATCAAACTATTTAATGAATTAGCCAATAACAAAACATTTTGTAGTATGTTTTAAACATATCAAGTATATGCATAATATATGTGATTAAATGTCTTAGTTGCTAAAATGGAGAAACATCTCAGTAATAGCTTACGATAAAAAGATATGGAGATTTAAAAATATCTATAAAATCTTTTTAAATCAGATGATTTTACATAGGAATCTTAATTGTGAGCAACAAATCATTAGTTGACATCTATTTAAATGTAGAAAAAATAGAATTATTATAAAAATGGAAATAATATGATTATTTAGTTAAATAATGACCATGACACCTTCAAAATTAAAATAAGATATCGCATAGTTTAGGCACTCATAACACCATTAACAACAATTATAATAATAACCAAAAATAATTTAAGTACTTCAAAAGGAATGAATAAAAATATACAAAAAAATTGTATAAAGCTGATCTCAAATCAATGGAATAAAGGTGGTGATGATGATGATGATTAACAAAAACGTAATCAGCATAATTCATCTAAATTAATTACTCCACAGTTTATAAATAAATCTATCTAAAAAATAATTATTTTGTGGGAATGTTTTCTCATCTTGAAATCCTCTGAACAGGGCCGCGGAATTCACAGGTTGGCGGTGCTGGGTGTTGCCAGAAGGCTGATTTCACGTGCAACCGAAGCTTATCCCATCACCGTCTAATTTTACCCAACGAAGAAAATATTTGAGACGTGTGATTGGAGTAGGCGCAGGCGGGAAATGAGAGAGGACTTAGAGCTGCATCCGCTGCACGGATACAGTAACCATCCATCCGACGATGATAAAGAACATTAAGCTCAAAAGTTGGAGCTGTGATAGAGGGTACGAGGCGCCCGGTAGTATGCGGGAACGGTCACAGGGAAGAACATCTGTCTCACGCCCTCCGCTTTAATGATTGGGAAAATGATATCACATGCGCCCTGCAAAGTAGCATTATGTTTAGTCCTTCAGATTTTAGCCATGGAGCTACTAATAACATGACCCGACATTGCATAGCTACTGATAGATTGCGGATAATTATGTTGGTAGTCGTTAATATGACACGACACGGCTTTAGTGATTGGGAAAATGATATCAATTACATGATCTTTGAAATGGAGTGCAGGGTGTGATCATGTCTTCTGTAAGGGAAATATTAACCACTACTTATCTTCAAAGGTGAAACACATAATCATAAGAATTAATTTAATGAAATTGTAGAAAATCAGGGAGCATTCAACTCAAAACCAGTTAATTAGAGTGGGGAGGCTCCCGGGGACCTATAAAGCACAGATGGCAACCGTACATGATGTGGGACTAAAGCAATACTCCATGCAACAAGATGCGTGTCACGCCGGAAATTAGGCCTGTAAGTCAAAATCAACCGAACTGCAAAACCGAACCGAACCAAATCAAACCATACAGTTTGGTTTGGTTTCAGTTGACCGCGGTTCGGTTACGGTTTTGATTTTAAAAAAACCATACGTTTTGGTTCGGTTTATGGTTTTGTGTGGCAAACTGAACCGAGTCGAACCAAACCGAACCGTTGTGTATAAAAACATTTAATTTATTAATTAAATTTCATTAAACCATACAGTTAATCGTACAACAGTTAATTACATTTCATTTAACGTGTTAAACCATATACTTCATGGTTTTGACTTTGCGATAAATAGTTAATTATATTTCATTAATGATTAAACTCATGGGCGAACGCAACACACTCGAGCGTGATTTTTCGCGAATTTCTCTTATATATTTTTAAGTTTTTTGCAAAAAACTTAAAAAAATATAAGAGAAATTCGCGAACAAGAGTATACCATAAAAATTTACAAGGTATGCTCAAGTGTATATTAATGAAGAAACGGTATGCAAAAATCTGGAATTGTAGAATTGAACATTGTAGGCCTAAACAACAAAATAAACACTAAATTTCATAACAGAATGCATCAACATACCGTGATCAACCTAGCTCCAATCCACATTCTCTTTGGAGAAGGAAATGGAAACATGAGACGGCCAACCCCAAAAATAGCAACAGCGAAGAAGTGGGCAACCAGGCTAAGTGGGCGTGGGTTCAGACCAGAGAGTAAAGCCACAGGCCCGGAAGAGCAAGTTCCTCCTAAGCTTAGATAATCAAAACATGCTTGTCGCATTTCATTCCTAGCCTGATCAGGTGATGAACTGAAAACCTTGTACAATGCGCCGGCCAAGGTGTTAATCGTCGAAGCAACAGGCTACAAAATGGAGCAATGCAACAGTAAAGCAAGATTCAAGGTTGAATCTAATGAAAGGGTTAATTAGCGGGACATCCACTAGAACTTTGCATGATTACAGGAACTTTCCCACTACTTTTTTATTTTCAAAAAAAATTCCGCAGAGTTTACAATATTACAGGACACTCTCAGAGTTTACAATATTACAAGACACTCTCAGAGTTTGCAATATTATAAGACACCCTCTTCTACTTAGCATACATTATGAGTGCACGGTTCTTGCAGGAAAGGTTTACTGTACTAATGATTAACAATGTGAACTGGGATGAGAAATTTTTGTAATTTCAAAAAGTAGACGAGATTCCAATAATTAGAAAAAAAAAACCTATAAAGAAATTCAACAAATAATGGCAAGACCCAGGAGCACTACTAGTCAATTAAAATAGGTTCATTCATGTTGCATGAGTAACAGCAAAGTCACGAAGAGTGTATAGACAAACCTTTCGCAAGGTATAGAAGGATTCCAAATATTTACACAGGGCTGAAGCATCGTGGAGATCATCCAGCGGCTTAAGAAGATTATTTAGCACTACAATATCTGACAATGCCACTGTCATTCCTCCACCAGTTAGTGGATGCCGCATATTGAAGGCATCACCCATAAGAAGAGCTCCGGGAGTAGGATGAGGAGAAGCTGGCATGCTCCTATTGGGCATGGTTCTTATTTTTCCTTTGTTCACAGCCGCAACAAAGGAATCATGCAGTTGACTCGGTATCTGAAGAGCGCAGTGGTTCAGTAACAGTTAAAACTGGATGCTAGCGCAGCAAGATATAAGGTTGACTTTTTTGTAAAGGAACAACATAATCGTCATCTATATTATCTGAATTATATAAAATAAGGGATTTGGTGTAGCATTCAGGGTTGAGGTTGATTTGAAGGCCAAAGCCTAAAACTACTGTGAATCCGATTATGCACCTCTACTTTAAAGGCAATAAAAAGTAAATAAATGACGGCATGACATACCTGTGTTGATACCACCGTTTTCAGATAATTCGCCATTTCCCCATTGGCTATAGAAGGCACTCTCTGACCCGGTATATCAACTAGACAACGAATTTCTGTGCTGCTTATGGGGTAAAATAGAATAGGCGAAGGATCTGCCAAGACCACGTGCCCGTGATTTGAAAATGGTAATTGGCAATTCTCCAAGACCAAGCCAACAAAATAAGATGGCACTTCCACCTAAAATAAAGTGAAATAAGACCAGAGCTAGGTGTTAAAATTAACCGAATGAAATGATTGGAAAGGGAAAAATTAATGTTAACGGCAGAACAAAAAAGCATCAATGTCCTTTTGAAATTTTATATTGCTGAACATGTATTTCAGATTTCATTATTGAGAAAGTACATCTAGGATCCTACCATGTGAGTCAATTGACTATAACAATTTCAAGTATGATACATGCTTTGAAGCATCAGTACAGGTGTGATAGGTATTTGATATGATGGTACGACAAAATCAAAATAAAATAGGGATACAAGCATGTCGGGGTACGGAGTAATTAAAATTGATATAAGTAAACATATATATAGGGTTAATTGCCGGGACCTCCCTTGGGAGTTTGCATAACTACAGGTTGCACCCCTCTATCTTTCGAAATTACATCTACCTCCCCTCTAGATTTCCCCAGTTTACAAAAATATCCCTTTCTTTAGAAATATAGATGGAAAACGATAAAGCCAGCCAAATTATTTATGATATTAAATTTTATCATTTTATAATAATTCTAGATTCATTTCTTTGTAATTACTCAAAATTAGAAGGGTGTGCATGTAATGTTTTTACATTCTGCAGAAGTGTGTTCTTTGTAATTTTTTATACTTATGAAGAATGTATGCATTACAAAAATAAAAATTTCAGTTAGCAAGGAAATATAGAAAGTCAAGATAATTTCTTGATAATTAATAACATATTTAGCAAGAAATATAAATTGTCTCAAACTAAGATGAATCAAATCTACCAACTGGTAAGAATGTTAACATGACCGCATTAATTTTATAATAAATAGGCCATTTACCGGGATCACCCCTCTAACTTTGCTAAATTACTGACAGCACCTCTCTTATTTTCGAAATTACAAAAACTTTTCCTAAAGTTTTCATTTCATTACAAAAACCTCCCCTGAAGTTTTAATTTCATAACATCCATGAACATAAACACCCCCCTCGGTGAATAGTGTCCAGGGGGTATTTTTCTTCATGGATGCAATGAAATGAAAAGATCGGGGAGATTTTGGTAATGAAATGAAAACTTAAGGGGAGTTTTTTGTAATTTCGAAAATAAGAGGGGTGCTCTCACTAATTATGCTAGTTTACAGGGGAGGTTTGGGTAATTATTTCATAATAAATATTTACAACAAAGATGGTATCCGAATGTCACCCCCAGAAATATATATTTGCAACAAAAATATTGGAAATTCATTAATTAATCAGCGAAAGCTAAATCACTTGCTAAATTAGAAAATTAAATACCCTTGTTGATAATCTTTACACTTTATTTTGTTGGAACTCTACGATGGTATGTTATCATGGAATAAAAGAGACCCTCTACTTATAGGCTATAGTAGAGAGTATTACAAGCAATTAACTTTAAACATTAAATAAGAAATAACAAATTACTTCTAACACCCCCTCCCCCAAGAAATAACAAATTAATTCTAATACCCCCTCCCCCAAGTTGAGCATGTAATGTTTTTCATACCCAACTTGCAAATAAGAAAAAAAAAATCGCTCAATGCCTTAGTGAGGAATCCGCAAGTTGTCCCTCCGGGGCTCCGGGTGTACGAAAGGAGTACATGCAATACCTTTCATAATATTTTCTTTAATGAAGTGTCGGTTAACTTCAACGTGTTTGGTGTTGTCATGCTAGATATGGTTATGAGCAATGTTGATTGTAGCATTGTTATCACAATATAGGTTTAAGGGGTCAGTTTCCAGTAAACTGAGGCCATTCAAGAGAGAACGAAGTCACATCCCCACACATATATCATGAGTCATAGCTCTAAACTCAGTTTCAGTACTAGAGCGAGCCACTACATGTTTTTTGCTCACCAAGTGACCAGATTAGCCTCAACAAAAGAACAATATCATGTAGTAGATCTCCTATCACCAATTGATCCAGCCCAGTCTACATCAGTATATACTTCAATTTTTATGTTATTACTAGATTACAATAGAATCCCTGATGGAGATCGACGCTGGAATACGGGTCACCAGTCGGCGGGGCCCACATTCGTATATTTGCGCAGGAGACCCTAGTCGGATCGGTGATACAAGACCGCGAGCGCGTCCGGATCATCGTTTTAGTATTTATATGTATTTTGTTTTTTTTTATTTGGATGCGTATTTAGTATTTTAAGACATCGGGCATAACGACCAATCATAGTTGTTCGCGTCGGGTGCCCAACCTCTCCCTCTCGTCATAAATAGGAGTGGATGCCTCATTTATTTTCATTACTTATATTGTGAGAGATTCCAAACCGGCAATCATTTGTGGGGCAATTCTGCGAGACCCCAGGGTGCGATGTCCCGGTTAATTTCAATTATCTTTTCGTTTCTACTTTATTTTCCCTTCATTGTTTTCCATGAACCAATAAACCCCTGTCGTGGAACCACCTTTATTCCCCTCTAACCCACGATCTTCATCGAACGAAAAAGGAAACCGCTAGTCCTCCAGCCCTGTTCATCTTCTTCTCGTGAAAACCGATCAATCCTAATCCCGTTCTCCTCTAGAAATCACCACCTGAGCATTGACACCATCATAAGCCTCCTTCGAACCGACCCACGTCTGCCTCCCGTGAATCCTCCCCTCATTTCCTATTTTTCCCTTCGCCTGTTCAGAGAAACCTTCCTAAAACCGTAAGTACTCATCCCTCCTACCTCACGTAGATCCACGAGAACCTCCCATACAATCCAAAAAATTCCCACAGTAACTTGCCTCCCCTCCACAACTCCCTCTTCGACGCCTCCAACAAACAGCAGTCTCTTTTTCCCTTCAGGTCCAACACCCGTTACTTTCCCCATCATAGCATCAGCATTTCCCTTAGGTCAAAGCCCGCAACAACCATCTGTTTCCCCATCCCAACAACTCAACACCGTTGTCGCTGCTGAATCTCTTTGTTTGTGAGAATTATCGAATTGTGATTTATTTACTTCATTATTCAATATTGGGAAAACATTTCATACGTATTTGGGTATTTTGATTCATCAGTGTAATTGCTCATTATTTTCTTTTGTTCTATAAAGCCTAATCGTGAAAATTATAGTAAAAACATTTTGTATGAAAGTTAGCGTGGTTTGCTTGTACACTGAAAAATTATAATTCAACTTGTGTAAATTTGTTTTTCGCTTATAAAATCATCATTGTAAATTTTACTTCTGAATTAAGTGAAAATTGCTCGTGCATCATTTCGGTTAAAATCGTTGAGTTCATCTTGCATTTTCACCTAGGATTACAATATCATTGGCACACCCAAATCACACAGCCTACCCTGCATCAGTACCCATATCAAGCGAGGCCTTCAAATACCTCATAATTCTTTGTATGACATTGAAATGTCTGACCTTAAGAAAATGTATGTATTGACTTATCACTCTCACTGCATATGAAATACCAGAACGAGTATGAGATATGTAAATCAATTTTCCTACCAACTTCTGATAACTCGAAATATCTTTTACTAACTTCCCATCATCTTGTCCAAGTTTGTGTCTGACTTCAATAAGGGCATAAATAGGGTTGCAACCACTCATCCATGTCTGTTCTAATAAATCAAGGACATACTGTGGAGAGAATGATACTAACTTGATTATCCAAAAGGCCTTACTTATACATATACTTGAGTAAGGGAAAAACACTAAATAGGAGAAAAGACCAAAATACCCCAAAACGGGATAATACAGAATAGCGACGAATTGGACTGAACTAAATATATATTACAACTCTCCCCCTCAAGTCGATCGTAGGATGTCGATCCTCCCAAGTTTTTGAATATCATTGGTGAACACATCACACCCCAAACTTTTGGTAAACACATCAGTCGGTTGATCTTTGGAGTGAACAAAATGAGTGACCATCGTTTTTTTATCCAAATGATCTTTGATGAAGTGTCGGTCAATCTCAACATGCCTTGTCCTGTCATGTTGAACCGGGTTATGGGCGGTACTAATAGCCTCCTTATTGTCACAGAACAAGGAGAAAGAGGCTATCGTTCTCACTGCATATGAAATATTAGAACGAGTATGAGATACGTAGATCAATTTTCCTACCAACTTCTGATAACTCGAAATATCTTCTACTGACTCCCCATCATCTTGTCCAAGTTTGTGTCTGACTTCAATAAGGGCATAAACAGGGTTGCAACCACTCATTCATGTCTGTTCTAATAAATCAAGGACATAAAGTGGAGAGAATGATACTAACTTGATTATCCAAAAGGCCTTACTCATATATATACTCGAGTAAGGGAAAAAACCCTAAATAGGAGAAAAGACCAAAATACCCCAAAACCAGATTGAATAGCGACGACTTGAACCGAACTAAATATATATTACAACTCTCCCCCTCAAGTCGGTCGGAAGATGTCGGTCATCCCAAGTTTTTGAATATCATTGGTGAACACATCACACCCCAAAATTTTGGGAAACACATCAGCCAGTTGATCTTTGGAGTGAACAAAAGGAATGACCACCGTTTTTTTATCCAAGAGATTTTTGATGAAGTGTCGGTCAACCTCAACATGCTTCGTTCTGTTATGTTGGACTGGGTTATGGGTAATACTAATAGCCGCCTTATTGTCACAAAACAAGGAGAAAGTGGCTATCTCAGGAAACCCAGATCTCGTAACACAGTATGCAGCCATAGGCCCTCACATAAGTCTTGAGACATAGCCCGATATTCTGCCTCTGCACTTGATCTAGCCATCATATTCTGCTTCTTATTACGCCATGTCACAAGGTTTCCACCAACAAAAAATAGTATCATGTTGTAGATTTTCTGTCGTCACGACATCCAGCCCAATCAGCATCAACAAACACTTCAATCCTCAAGTTGTGGTCTTTGGAGAATAGGATACCCCGACCTGGGGCTTTCTTCAAGTATCGTAGCACACGATACGCAACTTCTTGATGTCTAATCCTGGGTGAATGCATATATCTGCTAAGAATACCGACCACAAACGTAATATCAGGGCGTGTGTGATAGATATATAAGTTTCTCAACCAATCTTTGGTAACGTGATACATCAGTGAGATCACCATTACCATCTTCCTCAATCCTGTGATTTTCCTCCATAGGGGTGTTTGCAGAAACACAACCTAGCATACAAGTTTCCTTTAAAAGATCCAATATATACTTCTGTTGGGAGTTGGGACATGAAGATACCCTGCTCAGATCTAACCACCTCGATACCCGGAAAGTATCGTAATCTTCCCAAGTCTTCCACTTCAAATTAAGCAGATATGAGGGTTTTAAGATTAGCAATCTCCTCCGTATCATTTCCGGTAATCACAATGTCATTCACATAGACAACGAAAACCACAATCTTCTGTTCATGTCTCCGTATAAATATGGTATGGTTAGATTGAGCTTGCTTGTATCCAAACTTTAGCATAGCCGTGAGAAATCTCCTGAACCAGGCCCTAGGTGATTGCTTCGGACCATACAAGAATTTCCTTAGCCGACAGACAAGCCCTTCAACTCGTTTCTTCACAAAACCAGGAGGGAACTTCAGAGTACACCTCTTCAACAAGCTCACCATGGAGGAACGCATTCTTCACGTCCAATTGGAGGTCCTAGGCCAGGTAAGCAGCACAATATAACAAGACCTGAATGGAGTTCATCTTTGCTACATGAGCAAAGGTCTCCTGATAATCAACTCCCTAAGTCTGAGTGTATCCCTGAGCGACCAAAAGTGCTTTGTATCGTTCCACCTTGCCATCTTGATTCTGCTTAACCGAGAAGACCCGCCGAGAACCTATAGCTTTCTTTCCTGGAGGGAGAGAGGAAACATCTCATGTGCGGTTTTTGTCCAAGGCAGACATCTCATCTTGCATAGCCTGTGTCCAAGCAGGTATCTCCAAAGTTTACTGTCATGTCTTAGGAATAACGACTAAGGAAAGAGACGAAACAAAAGCCTGATAAATCGGGGTAATATGATGGTAAGCCACATGATTAGAAATAGGATGTTGCATACAAGTAACTTTACCTTTCTTTAGCAATGCAAGAGGAATATGCAAATCAGCATCATCAGAATCTGAGTCTGAAGTTGACACTGGTAGAGATGTAACCGTAGTAGCATGTGTGCCTGAACGACGGTGGTATATGTGGGGAAAAGGAGAATCGTAGTGGAGGAGTCCGGTACCGGGATAGGAGTTATGGGTACCAGAATGGAAGGAGTGGAAAGAATGACAAGGATGAAAGGTAAGAGAGGAAGAGGAGTGAGAGTAACATCTGTATCACTACTACTCTCCTCCTGACAAAAAAGATGAGTCGAAGGTAGAAAATAAGACTCTCCTTCCCGAAAGGTGACATCCATGGTACAGAACACTGAGACTCATCATAGACATCTGTAGTGTAAGTAGCAACATAAGAACGGTAGCCACTGTGTTTATGGCACCCATGGCCTGGTCCACGCCCACGCCCGCGTCCAGAAGGTGTCAAAAGCGGATGAAGTTTGAAACATGCCCCCCGAGAGTGTCCCCTTCGACTACAGTAATCACAGTAGGCACAAAAGATCTATGAGTGGGAATATGATCGCGGCCAACACTAGTCAGGGCGGAACGATCTGGAGGAGTCATAACATTGAGGGGATTGCGACGGTCTTCATCACCCAGAATCATATTGAATGCCTCCCGAAGTGAGGGAAGAGGAGAGCAGTGGAGAACATGTGTCCGAACCATATCAAATTTCATATTCAAGCCCATCAAGAAGGCATGAAGACGGAAGCGATCCTCCTTTTTCTTTAACTGAACGACATCAGCAGTACACGCAGGAGTGAAATGCTCAAAGTAGTCCAGCTCTTGATAAAGGCGCTCAAACTCAGAAAAGAATGATAAAACAATCATCGATCCTTGTCGTAACTCCAAAATGCGGCGAGTGAGCTCATAAACCTGGGTGGAACTACTTAGATACGTATCGCAAGCACGGGTCCAGATCTTGAATGAAGAGTCCATCAACATATAGCTCTGATAGACCTTAGGAGACATCGAATGCAGGAGCCAAGACACAACTAGAGAGTTATCAGAATCCCAATGCTTCCAGGAGGGATCAGTCTTGAGGGGCTCCTGAATCGTCCCATCAAAATATCCAAACATCTGTTGACTGTGAATGACATGTTGAGAAGCGCGAGACCATTCAAGATAATTTGTGTCATCCAAGGGAACTGTGGTAATCTTCAAGGAGCTGGAGTGGTCATGAGACCGCTGAGAGTCACTCATCTGAGGCTGGATCACTCCCGGAGAAGATATAGAAGAATCGGGATCACCCATATTGATAAAGAGGGCTCTCAGATCACACAAGAGGGGTCTCAGATCAGCGGAATCTGGGCAGCAATGGCATCATCAGGGCGGCAACGACAAGGCATCAACAACAAGACAGGGGTCAACAAACAGGAAGAAGCAGCAACCTGTCACTAAGAGCAACGGGAGAGCAACAACCTGTCACTAGAAGCAGCAATAATGGCACACTGGAAAGCAACGGGAGAAGAAACAGTGCAGCTTCGTATTTATCTGGAAAGACGGACGGGGGCACGGGAGAGCGGCGCACGGAATTAGGGTTCCTTTCTTGCTCTGATACCAAGTGGAGAGAATGATACTAACTTGATTATCCAAAAGGCCTCACTCATATATATACTTGAGTAAGAGAAAAAACCCTAAACAAGAGAAAACACCAAAATACCCCAAAACGGGATTAATACAGAATAGTGACGACTTGGACTGAACTAAATATATATTACAAGTTACAACTATTCCGTTGTGAAATATGAATCTTATATTTTGATCTTGTTACCTCAATCCTTAACAAATATGTCAACTTGCCCAAATCTTTCACTTCAAATTCACTAGTAAGTTTTAGTTTAAGAGCTCGGATCTCATCCATATCATCACTTGTAATGACCATATTATCAACATGCACAATCATGAGAGTCGTCTTCATCTCTTTTCATCTGATAATTAGAGCGTGATTGACATGACTTTAGGTATAGCTTAACGAGGTCATGACTTTGGGTATAGCTTAACAAAGTCATAAAAACATTCTTCAATTTACAAACCTTTCTTTCTAAGCTGATAGGGACAAGACCAGGAGGTATTGACATATAGACTTCCTCTTCCAACCAAGGTTGTAAATATCGCAAGTCGGCGACATATCAGATTGAGTTTTTAAATGTCAGAAGTTGGAGACATGTTAGAGATATTTTAAAATATCATATTTCATATCTTATAAAGAGAATTTTTATTTTTTTTATATACTAAACATAATTATATGTTATAAAAGTAGAAAAATATATAACAAATAGATAAAAAATGAGTCATTTATATAACAAAATAAAATCGAATAGTATCTGTGCAACTTCGTATTTGTCGAGTGGGCTCAGCCGGCCTGAAGCTAGGGGCGGGTGCCCAGCTTCACTGGTTAATTCTTTGATGAGAGTAAACAGGATGCCACGCTCAAAGTGGTTTTGAGATAACGAAGAATCCGGTGGGCAGCATCTAGGTGATGAGATTTGGAATGTATTGACTGATAACTCCAATAACCATAAGAGATATTTGGGCGAGTATGGGATATGTGGATGAGCCTCCCTACAAGCCATTGAAAATCACTGATATCTGCAATAACTTCTCCACCATCCCTCCCCAATTTATGGTTGGCTTCAATAGGTGTGTCAACAGGTCTACATCCACTTATCCTCGTTGTTTCAAGAAGGTCTGAGATGTAATTCCTCTGAGAGATAAAGATACCGTGCTTAGATTTTGCAACTTCAATGCCGAGGAAGTACTTGGATTTTTGAGAACCATTACCTTGAATTCATTAGTCAATCATGTATTCAGATTTTGGATCTTCTCCATGTCATCTCAAGTTATAATGTCATCCATATAAACAATCAGAGCAGTCAATTTTTCTTGCATATGTTTTATAAACAAGGTATGGTCAACATTTCTCTGAGTATACCCAAATGTCATCATAACTCTTTGGAACCTTCCAAACCAAGCCCTTGGGGATTATTTTAGGTCATATAGAGCCTTCTTCAGTCGCATACCTTTCCCTCAAATCCCTCGGATGCAATACACGGAGGTAGAGACATATATACTTCCACTTCCAAATTCCCATGGAGGACCCTATTCATCATATCTAACTGACTGAGATTCCACTCTTTGCAAGCAGTACAAGAGAGAAGAATTCTAATGGAATTCATCTTTGCTACAGAAGCAAAGGTTTTCTGATAGACAATCCCAGCAGTCTGAGTGTATCCTCTGACCACCAACCTAACTTTCTAACGTTCAACAAGACCATGGGAATTTTGTTTTATCGAAAAAATCCACTTACACCATGGGAATTTTGTTTTATCGAAAAAATCCACTTACACCTGACAACGGTCTTGCCTTAAGGAAGGTAAACTAGATCTCATGTGCAATTCTTTTACAGAGCCATCATCTCTTCCAATATAGCTTCATTCCACTTTTGGTGCCACAGAGCTTACTACCAAGAGGAAGGAATGGATATGGAAGACAAAGAAGTAATAAAGGCTTTTATGCAAGGGAGACAATAAGTCATAATTCACATAATGAGATAAGGGATGTCGAGTGAAAGCACGGTTACCTTGGATACCAGTAGACGAATCAGGCAGTGGTTCCAATATGGTGTGCGAAATCTGATTGTTTATGCCCTTTCGTCGACGAGTATAAACAGGCTGATATGAAGGAGAATAGGTAAAGGAATAAAGGCGGAGCTCACTTTCATGGTAACAGACTCCCCTTGAAGTGAGCTCTCATAATAAGACTCGGATTCATGAAACGTAACATCCATGGAGAAATTTTTTTCGTGTCAGAGGATGAAAGCACTTATACCCCTTTTTGGATGTGAGAGTAACCAATGAAGACACAGCGGAGTGCATGGAGATCAAGCTTGGAGGTGTGGTGTATGAATTTCGCTACCTTAGGACCGTTATAGTTACGGTCGCCGTTCACCGGGGTTTCGGTCGCCGGCTCCCCTGTCATCAGGTCACCAACTTCCTTGACCTTCCGACACTGGGCAAGCGTCAGCCCCCATACATGGTCTTACGACTTTGCGGAGACCTGTGTTTTTGGTAAACAGTCGCCCGGGCCTGTTCACTGCGACCCCCTTTTTGAGGAGGCACCCCTTCTCCCGAAGTTACGGGGCTATTTTGCCGAGTTCCTTAGAACAAAGCACACACACCCAAAAATATGTGGAGGAATCTGAGTAGGAGTAATATTGAGAGTGTCCCAGGGGGTTTTGTTGTGAAGGATATGAGTAGACATATGAGTAATAAGATACGCAGCCGTGAGGACGGCATCCCCAGTAATATTTGGGAAGGTGCATATGAAATAAGGGACATCAAACAACCTTAAGTAGGTGTCGATTCTTACGCTCAGCGACTCCATTCTGAGTAGGGATGTAAACACATGAAGTTTGGTGGATGATACCAAAGTCACTGAAGTAGTGTTCAAAGTGAGAGTCAATATACTCACGATCATTATCACTTTGTAACACTTTAATGGTAGCATGAAACTGAGTGGCGATCATTTTATGAAACCGCTAAAACATGGAAAAAACTTCAAATTTGATTTTCATTAGGTAAACCCAAGTGCAACAAGAAAAACAATATACAAAAGTGACAAACCATTTACAACCAGAAGTAGAAGTAAGTGGGCAAGGGTCCCAAACATCAGAATAAATAACCTCAAAAGGAGTTGCACAAGGTGGGGACATATGAGTAAGAGAGGCATGTTTGTGTTTACTCAGTTCACACACATCACAAGTAAAATTATTAAACACAGAGTTAGACATAGTAGGTAAGAACAGTTTCATAACAGGAATAGAGGGATGTCCTAGACGACAGTGTCAGAAATACAAATCAGAAGTCGAAGCCACAAGAACGCATAGAGGAGGAGCCGAGCTGGAGGGTTCAAACCAATGTAGGCCATCGCACAAGCTACCAGAGTCAATCACATTCATGTCTTTAGGTCCTGAATATAGAGAAATAATCGCATAAAAGAACCACAAACGAAAAAAAATCAAATTTATAGAGGTTCGTCCAAATCCGGGCTACATTCTCTCTCCCTTCGCCTCTACCACATGTATTACAAAAGAAAAGATTAGTTTACAAGCAAAACTTACAGTGAGAACTCCTATAACAATCTCTCAAGAAAAACTCTCCTCTTCCTCTCCAAGAATGACGAAATCCCCTGTGCTCTCTTGCGGTTGCTCCAGCTTCTCCCGTAATCCTTCAGAATGAAAACCTCTGCCAGCAAGCCGATCTGGATCCTTAGATCAAGATCCTAACGACCATGATCACAAATTAATGAAACTGGGTCCGTCAACTACTGCGTGGCGGTAGAGATTACCGCGCCGCGGTAGCTCTGGCCGACAAATCCAGTCTCGTCAACACAACTATCTGGTCCAGATGATATCGACTAGAGCTTTAGTCGATATCGACTAGAGCTCTAGCCGATATGACTAAATCTCTAGACGAATTTTGGGTCGGGCATTGCCCCCGAGCCCTTACTGGGGACGCTGTCTCCTGGAATCCTACCCGTTGACCGGCCAGCGGACCGCCGCCAGGGGATGCCGCTCCTGGACCCCCGTTGTCGTTAACCCTAGAGATTTTCAAGTGGTTCATACTTTGATTCCCTTAAGCTTGTGTGGGCTAACCCGGTGTGAGGAACAAGAGTACTGAAAGTATTTATCAACTTCAACTCTGAAAGATACAAGAAGAGATAGAAAAAGTCATTGAGCAGTTCATAGAGTTCTTCAAGTTAATAATAAAAACAAGGTTGTGAGTAAACTTGGGAACACGGAGAACAGAAGAGAGTGAGAGAAGAGCGGGGAATAGTTTCTTTTCTAGTAATGGGGGAAAAGGATCACCAACAACGCTCACTTTGTCTCAACCAGACAAAGGAGATTAGGAGATAAAATTTGAAGCATAGTCGGTCGTATGATCAGTGGCTCTGTTGTCGATGATCCACTTGGTGGAGGGGCGGCTAGTAACAGAATGAGTACCTAGGGGCCCCTAGTGGGCATATGCGGATGATGAAGTAGAGGTCTCAGATGGTTGACCATACATCAGACGATCGAGGGCATGAATCTCTTAAGAAGAAAGAGAGCAGAAGAAGCAACATGAGTAACAAGGCAACCTAGGGAGTAATACCTTCAAAAGCATCAGAAAGATGGACAGATCTGAACAGAGGAGGACGGCCTTAAGGACAATCAAAGCCACGACCACCACGAGAGGCAGGGCCCCCTCTGAAAGGAGTTTATAACCCGCAATTCGTTGAAATCTTAAATACCTAGAGAAGACACTCCAAGAAACTACCTCGTCAGTCGGCAGTTTGCAGATCTCGTATGAGAGATCTCGTTTGGGAGATCTCATCCAGTAGATCTCGTCCAACATATCTTGTCTAGGAGATCTTGTCCAGCAGATCTCGTTTGGGAGATACTCATCCAACAGATCTTGTCTGGGAGATCTCGTCCAACAGATCTCGTCAGATCGCAAGGTCAGCTTAACCTCGGCAGCATTCAGCTCGTCGGCTTGACCTCGGCAACATTCGACTCGTCAGCCTGACCTCGACGGCATTCGACTCGTCATCATTCGACTCGTCAGCCTAACATAGGCAGCATTAGACTCGTCAGTCTGACCTCGACGTCATTCGACTCGTCATCCTGACCTCGACAGCATTCGACTCGTCAACCTGACCTCAGCAGTATTCGACTCATCATCCTGACCTCAGCATCATTCGACTCGTCAGCCTGACCACGATAGCATTCGACTCGTCTGGTCGTCGGGTTACCAAGGAGAACTCAAGAAATAACGTATCGTCTTGCCATTAGCCGTTCTAAAAAGCGAGATTTCACTGTTGGCAGACCAATATGAGTTGTGTTTATTAAAACCAAAGGTGGGGATTTTGCTATCCGCAGACCATTCCCAAAAAACTATAAATAGACACCCAATGACACCTTTAGAGGACTCTTTCCACCTCTCTCCTTAGGTTGGCTCTAGTTGGCAAGAGCTTCAGCTCCCTATTCACAGTGGTTTTTGGGAGGACAGGTTGAGAGCTCAGGTACCTTGTTCTCAGTGGTTTCTGGGCGGACAGGTTGAGAGCTCTGGTACCCTGTTAACCGTGGTTTTCGGGTGGACAGGTTGATATCTCCAGCTCCCTGTTAACCATGGTTTCCGGGTGAACAAGTGGAGTGCTCTTAAGTGCCCTCCAAGGTGTTCGACTCAGCATTGGTTTGGGAGGGAAGCTCTCTTTGATCTTTCGGGTGTGTGGCGGGACCCCCTTGCTACAGCTCGAGGGTTTGTTCTTAGTTTTCCACCCTTGTGATTCAGGGATTTTTTTGTGCTCGCTGACTTCCCCTCGTCACGTCTCATCCGGGTTGACCACTAGACCAGTAAACTTTGGTCACCCTCGGATCCGAACGTAGGGACCAAAAATCCAGGTTCCAACATTTTGGTGCGGTGAGCGTGGATCGTGATCGGAGGATGAAACTTTAGTGCAAGACCTCATGGCGAGCCATGATGAGGGGGAAGTGAGATAAGCTCCAGCTGGGTGAGTGTTAGCTGGGAAATTGCCAGCTTAGACGAGTGCCATCTTGACGAGTACCTGCTTAGGCGAGTGCCAACTGGGTGAGTACCAGTTGGGTGAGTGCCAGCTAGGTAAGTGTCAGCTCAGGCTAGTGCCATCTTGGCGAGTTCCTGCTTAGGCGAGTGCCAGCTGGGTGAGTACCAGCTAGGCGAGTGCCAGCTAGGTGAGTGCCAGCTCAGGCGAGTGTCAGCGAGTACCTGCTTAGGCGAGTGCTAGATGGGTGAGTACCAGTTGGGCGAGTGTCATCTTAGGCAAGTGCCAGCTTGTATGAGTGCCAGCTTGTATGAGTGCTAGCTTAAGCGAGTGTCAGTTTAAGCGAGCCCCATCCTAGGCGTGCTCAAAATGGGTGACTTCTTCATCTTGACTTCTTCTTCTCGGCGACCTCAGTAGGCGAGTTCATTATGGAGACCTCAAGTGACGGGCTAAATCAACTCGCAACACTCACGGGTGCTTTGGTAAAACCCAAGAGTGCTTTCATATGACTTGCAGTAGTGCTGGCTTTGGCATTTCGGCCACAACGGCAACCGCCACATGAGGATCAAGGTGAAGTGCATGCCCGCAGGGTCTCTTCAAAAACTTTATTTGTTCCAACTTCCAAGGCTTCATGCCCACAAGGTGTTCAACCCCGCTCTTTTATTCCGCGAGCTCATCTCGCGAGGTCACATTATGTTCTATCTTATTTTGCGAGCTCATCTCGCGAGGTCAAAGGGTATTATATATAATTCTGCGAGCTCATCTCGCGAGGTCACATGATGTTCTATCCTATTCCGCGAGCTCATCTTGCGAGGTCACAAGGACTCATACTAGCAACGTCATCCCCAACAACTCATCACTACGAGGTCCAGGATAAATCTATATTTGGCATGTGCTTGCTCATGATGGGTGTTCAAACTCGGGATGATCTTATTCAGCAGTTCATGCCTCACGACAAAGGCTCAAATGGGTATTGGTCATAACTAACTTCAGTAAATAAAGTCATCATAGATCATGTCAGGTAAAATATGTGGTTCTTTCACTTTAACCACCACGTAAATCCACATAGCCCTCTTGTTTATGTTTGTCATGATATTCTGTCTCCTCGGTGTTAGACATAATAAAAGGCGGACACATAAGAGTGTCACCCCCGATAGGATCCCCCGACCGGGCTCTCACAAGCCGGCAAGCAGGCAGGTCGCTCGGGTGGAAGGTTGAGATGAGATCAAGTCCGAACCAAAGCACCCTCGATAGAATCCCGCTGACCGGGCTCTCACAAGTCGGCAGGGCAGGTAGGTCACTCGGGTGGAAAGTTGAGATGAGATCAAGTCCGAACCAAAGCACCCCCGATAGGATCCTGCTGACCGGGCTCTTATAAGTCGGCAGGGCAGGCAGGTCGCTCGGGTGGAAGGTTGGGATGAGATCAAGTCCAAACCAAAGCACCCCCGATAGGATCCCGCTGACCGGGCTCTCACAATATGGCAGGGCAGGCAGGTCGCTCGGGTGGAACGTTGAGATGAGATCAAGTCCGAACCAAAGCACCCCCGATAGGATCCCGCTGACCGGGCTCTCACAAGCCGGCAGAGCAGGCAGGTCGCTCGGGTGGAAGGTTGAGATGAGATCAAGTCCGAACCAAAGCACCCTCGATAGAATCCCGCTGACCGGGCTCTCACAAGTCGGCAGGGCAGGTAGGTCACTCGGGTGGAAGGTTGAGATGAGATCAAGTCCGAACCAAAACACCCCTGAAAGGATCCCGCTGACCGGGCTCTCACTAGTCGGCATGGCAGGTTGACCTCTCGGAGAGGCAGATTGAAATGTTGATTGAGATCCCCCGAGAAGCTTTCGCTGATCGGGCTCTCACTAGCCGGAAGGTCAGGTTGATCACTCGAGTGGCAGTGAAAAGAGCTAAAAATGCTATTAAAATCCTCGAGGGAGTCGTCGTTATCTGGGGCCCCATATGACGGTAGCGGACCCACTGGAGTAAAGGCGAAATCATTGTTGAAGGCGAAGTAAGAAAAATCCTCGAGGGTGGTCATCATTACCCAGGCTCTCACGTGTCGACAGATAACCTCCTCAAGTGATTATTTAGTAAGAGGAAGACATTGAGGTAAATGTCACATGAAAAATTCCAAGTCTTTTTGCATATAGGACTGGTATGTGGGTACCACCCATCTCGCGCAGGCTGAGTACTACGCAAGCTCGTCCACTCGCGTGCAGGAACTCAATTAACTTTAAGCAACATAATAAGCCAGATAGGGGCAAGCACTCTGACCTGGCAAGTGCGAGTACCCGGATCTAAAAAGTGAATGAATGAAACCCTTGGGAGGCATCGTTAGTGTGAAACTGCGACGAGAGGTCCATTATAGGAAAAATAATGAAAATAACAATTTGCTAAGTTATTTGGAGAGCAGGGCGAGTACAAGGGTGTCATCAATCTTGCGTGAGTGGGGTTGAGAGCGAGCTCGCCCCGAACCGTCATCGAATGTAAAAAAGGTGTCAATGTCTAAGGCATCCCGGAGAGATAGTATTTTGTCATCATGTAGAGGGTAAACAAGCAATCGTTCGCAGCGTGTCGGGGAGAAAGTGTAGACTCGAAATGTGCTCTCCTCGACTCCCTTAGTACAATGCACTCGCTCAAAAGCTCGCTCGTTTAGCGAATGGTCTGAGAGGTGTCGACCTCTCTCCCTCCTCCAGTTGATCTCCACTCCTGGGAGGGACATTGAGCAATATGTCGTCTAGCCCCCATCTCTCCGAACACGAGTCATACATTGTTTTTTTGAGTTCATATCGAGCTCGAAAAAAGCAGGGATTGTGTATAACCCGTAATTCGTTGAGATCCTAAATACCAAGAGAAGACACTCCAAGAAACCACCTAGTAAGTCGGCTGTCTGGGAGATCTCGTCCAGGAGATCTCGTCTGGGAGATCTCGTCCAGCAGATCTCGTCTATGAGATCTCGTCGCTCGTCCAACAGATCTCGTCTGAGAGATCTCGTCCAGCATATCTCATCCAACCGATCTCGTCTGGGAGATCTCATCCAGCAGATCTCGACAGATCGCAGGGTCAGCCTAACCTCGACAACATTCAGCTCGTCGGCTTGACCTCGGCACCATTCGACTCGTCAGCCTGACCTCGGCAACATTCGACTCGTCATCCTGACCTCGGCATCACTCGACTCGTCAGCCTGACCTCGGCAGCATTAGACTCGTCAGCCTGACCTCGGCGTCATTCAACTCGTCATCCTGACCTCGACAGCATTCGACTCGTCAGTCTGACCTCGACATCATTCGACTCGTCAGCCTGACCTCGGCAACATTCGACTCGTCAGGTCATCGGGTTACTAGGGAGAACTCGGGAAATAACGTATCGGCCTGCCATTAGCCGTTCCAAACAGCGGGATTTCGTTGTTGGCAGACCAATATGAGCTGTGTTTAGTAAAACCAAAAGGCAGTATTTCGCTATCCGCAGACCATTCCCAGAAAACTATAAATAGACCTTCAAGGGAACCTTTGGAGAGGACTTCTTTCCTCCTCTCTCCTTAGGCTGGCTCTAGTTGGCAAGAGCTTCAACTCCCTACTCACCGTGGTATCCTGTTGGACATCATCATGCGTGAGTGGAGTTTATTTACTATGTATTTTTTATTGTCATGTATTTTCTTATTTGGGCACCTGCTTTTATTTTAAAAAATGTTTGGCCCGTTGGTTTGACCGGCCGATGAGACCCTGAATAAATAGGTCCGGTAATTTTAGTCGTTAGGACGTAACAGACAAGCTTAAAATTATTTAAAACATATAAATTTAAAAAAATAAGGTGAAAAATATATTAATGATATTAAGAAATATTATATTTGAGAGATAATCTCGAACAAAGAATTATTTGGGAAGTGCACGATTGGAAATAATCATGTAGGCAAAAGATAATTTAACAACTTTGGGAAGGAAATAAGTCAGGAAAATCAAATTTCAGCCAAATAAGAAGAGCAAGCAATTTTGGAAGAAAATCAATTTCAGCCAATTAATAAGAGAAGGCAATTTGGTTAAATCATTGTCATTTTTTCTCTCTATTTAAGAAGAGAAGCCAACCAGTTAGAAGAAAAAACCGGACATAGAGAAACAAAATAATTTTTTGTTTCTCTATTTGTCGAGCACCACGCCCGCTCATCCCTCCTGAAGCCGTAAGCACCGACCACCGCTCATCCCTCCTGAAGCCGTAAGCACCGACCACCGCTCAACCCGCCATCTCCAGCCAGGTCCGTATCCACCGGCCTACGTTGTTCGGTTGTTACACGTCCGCCTCCACCACATCCACATCCTCCACTGCCGGCGACTCCAACCATTCAGCAACTCCGTCGTCTTCCTCCAGTGTCGCCTGCTCTGTCGCGTGAGGGGTGTCGTCGACTTCAGCATCTTATTTCGGCATCCCCACGTTCGCTCAAAGCCGCCGAATGGAACCAAGTTAAGGTTAGGGTCTGCTCGCCCGATTCAACCCAGCAACAACAATTGCTCCTCAATTTGGAATGGGCTGCTCTCTTGTGGTAACTTAGCCCGACTCACGCTCGCAATTATTCATTTTTAAATTTATGCATAACTTAAATAATTATGAGCTTGCCCCGAACGTTCAAATCACTTGATTACTGTATTCCATAAATTATTATTTGTGACGCGCTTGTGGTTGTGCGAAACTCGCTTGGATTCAATCTGTTAGATGTTACGGAACCTCTCTCCATTAACAGTTAACGAATTTTGGAAATTCAACGTTGGAGAGCCCTTCATGCGCGAAAGCTTCGTTTTGGCCGCTTGGCCCCTCTTTTCAAATTTAAAAATCAACTTATTTTGCAAAATCTTTAGTTTATTTTATAACAAATAAACTATTTGCCTAAAATTTATTTTATTTTGAAAAATCCCAGATTTGGTTTAGATCAGTTTGATTGAGATTACATCAATCTTTCTCCATGGACTTGGGCCTTTAGTCACGAGAAGGATGCCCACCATGGCTAAACTGAGCAGCAAGAGCAGAGCCCTCCTAGGCAAAGTCGGGATGTAACGTCTGGCAGTGATCAAAACTTGTTGAACAATACAGTAGACTTCTTGTAGAGAGTGAAGAGAAGAATGTCCAAGAATCTGGACACTAATAGGATCAAAATTGCGGTACAGACCATGGAGAAATTCAAAAATTCAGTTGCGTTCCTCTCGAGCACGGACAAGAACTTCATCTTCAAGAGAGACAAGGGTAAGAGCGTCAAAGTGATCATACTCTTGGTAGAGAGTTAAGTAAACTCCAAGTAATATGAGGGGGAACGATTGCCTTGCCTTAAGAGGAATATCCGCCGACAGAATTGGAAAATCTGAGCGGCATTCCCACGGCAGGAATAAGTAACCTCATCACACTTCCAAATATCTGTGACAGTGTCCTAGAACAAGTAATTTCGAGCTATGCATTCCTGCATGAAACTAAGCAACAACGACAACACCAGGGAGTTTTCAGACTCCCATTGAGACCAATCTGTAAAAGTCCGAGAAGGGTTCGTCGTAGTGCCAGTAACATATGACAGTTTTTAAGGGCAAGAGTGATAGAACAAGCACACAGGAGATAATTGGTGTCATCAAATTTCATGGTGGTAATCCGAGGAGACCCATGGTCATGGATAGCGTGGTCAGAGCCCAATGTAGACATCAGGGAGGACTCAACACGCATACCGGAGGACATATTTGGAGAATCAACACTCCATTATTCCATAGCAACCCGAGGATAGAAATCACGGGAATGAGCCCAAGGGAAGAAAGGGTGCAGCCCTAATAGCTTCTCATAGAAAGAGAAGAACCAAAACGATCCCGGCGAAGGAGTCGAGCCAACAACACAAGGAGAAGATCAATAGAGGGTTCATCCCCTCAAGCAGAAGAGACGATAGACGTCAGGAAGTAGATCCTTACTGTCGCATACTTCTTGTGTCCAGAAGAAGACCGACAGAAGGGGCGGAAGCGGAAGCAGAAGACTAGCGGGCGAGCGGTGTCGCTACTGTGCAGAAGAGGAAGCGGAAGACTGGCGGGCGAGGGATGTTGTGGGGAAGCGAAAGGATCGACGATCTAGCGAGAGACGACCGAGTGACGGGCGAGCACAATTGGGGTTCTCACAGCTCTAATACCATGTTGGAAGTAATCGAAATTTAAAAGCATTAAACAAGCCACTCTTATATATATATAAGTGAAAAATACTGACACAAAGAGAACGGAAGATAAAGGAACAAATAAAACCAAATAAATTGAAAACTCTAACAAAGATGAATAGAATACTGTGATATTCAAAACCTAATAGTTATCCTAGCCAAGCCTGAAACGTGCAATGCATATCACAAGAAAAAAATCTCGAGTTTCTTATGTATTATAAATAAGCATAAATAAATACCAAAAGTTATGATATTTTTTATATTATGAAAATAATTTATTATTGGATTAATTATATGACAATAAACTAATAAAATATAATAAATAATGTTCAAGTATTTTTATGCCTTCAATTAATTTGTAAGGAAAGACATGATGTACTTAGGCATTGGTGAGATTATGACAAAAGATAGAGTACAATGGTGGCAAAGGATCCATATAGTCGACCCCACTATAGTGGGATAAAGGCTTGAATGTTGTTGTTGTAATTAATTATAGCTAATAGAGGTTTTAAAATATATCAAATAATAATTATACTTTATGGTTTATGGCGGTATTTTTGAGTTGAATTACTCAATTGAAGTCGATTTATGAATTATTAGGTAATTTCTTTACCACTTTAATGAGTTAATGAATATATATGATATAAAAAAAAATTGCATGGAGATCACGTGAATTTCAGGTAATAGCATGGGTTGAGCGAACCAAAAACAGACAATACTTCATATATCATGGGTTAGGGTGTTACTGATAAATATGTCATGAAACTGAGTACAGGGCCTTGAAATTTGAAATACATACAAAGGGTGTTATTGATAAATATGTCATGAAGCTGAGTAATATGACGTTGAAAATTGAAATAAATACAAAAGGAGAAATATAATAATTTTACCTTCGGTGAGCAGAGAGAACGTCGTAGATTTGAAAAGCAACCATCGCATACAATAGTAAGAGGCGCACGAGCTGTCAACTCTTCACCAAATTTACTCCTGTATGTCACTCCCTTGACAATACCCTTTTCTTCAAGCATAGATGTGACCGTCCCCTCCTCGATCTGAACACTACACAAGAGACATTGCTTATCAGTGCCTGTAATGAACCAAATCATGAATCCCCAATTCTATTCAAATTATGATTTTCACTAATCCCCTTCTTCAATGCCTTATCTAGAACGCAGTCATTTCTTATTCTGAATATGTTGGAATATTATTTGCTAAGCCAACCTGCCTTATTATTATCAACTTTTTGTTTCGCTCTTTGCATGCCCTCGGTTTTTTCCTTTGGCTTAACAAACTTGTGAGATTCTGAATTCTTTTATGTAATGTGCCTCCTTTTTAAAAACTCCTAAGTTGATATTGAAAAGCCAGGTATATTAAGAAGTCTGGTATTAACGGTGCATGATCCTAAGACTGTGTATTGTTCAAAGATTTTTTTTATATATTACTCTTTCAGGTCCAAACTGTTATTCAAAATTTTAGGTAGCTTTTTGATAGCTTTATGTAACATGTATGGATTCTATGTGTAAGTTCGGATTTTTGGCGAAGTCTTTTTCACCACTTGACCTAGGCACCTAGCCTGCAGTCAAAAAAAGTATGTAGCTTTTCAATAGTTTTATGTAACCCATATTTGCAGTTATAGGTCTAAGTTTGTATTTGGCAAAGTTTTCATTGCCGCTTTATCTAGCATGCAGTCATTTATTTTATTTTTCCGGATATGTTGAGAAAACCCATGCTAAGTCAGCCTGCTTAGTAGTACCAACTGTTAAAGTTTCACCCTCGTTGTGCTTTCATCTCTACACTTTGCCTCAACACAATTGTGAGGTTCTGAATGCTTTCATGTGAGGTGCCCTCTACCTTTCTGATTAAAAAATTCATCTTGGGTAGGCTTGTATTGGGAGTGCATGGTCCTAAAGTTGTGTTGATGCTTCTTTCTTTCTTTCAGAGGAAGGGTTCTGATGCATTGATTGCTGGCTTTGATGCTTGTTTCTTTGTTTCGATGGCAATCTTGATGTTTATTGCTTGTTTTCTTCAACAGAAAAAAAGCCAAATAGAGTAGTATTTGCTATTTAATTTTGTATTTATTTAGTGTATACTACCCATACATTTCAATTTAATAAATTAAAATATTTTGTTATTGGTTTTACATTACCAGTGTGAATGTTTATCTGCGTTATTTTGGGTCCCTACTTCGATGAGAAATGTTGAAAGTTGATGTTAGACTGATAGCCAATTGGACTTCTATTTTAAAAAAAATGCAAACCTACAATTAAAGCAGAAAAAACATAGAGACAGGAACAAGGAGTTTTACTTGTTTTGTTTCATTAATGTAATTAAATACTGGCATGGGAGAGAGACAATCAATATTTACTACATGAATAGGAGATACAAGAATTAAAAAGATTGTTTTCACTTTTCATTCCTCTCATTTTTGATGCATCGAGTAAAAGATAAAGGATAAAAAACTTGTGGTTGCACAGAGGTAAGAACCAATAAATTATTCTCTTTGTTAGGGGTTCCCTTCCACTTCTACCACTGCTGGGCATGCATGAAGTTGTCCAAATTCATGTATGGAAGCATTCTTCTAAGTATAAAGTTTTTCAATAGCATTAGATTAACACTACAGTCACTCTTAAAGTGACCTGGCCGGCACTCTTCTTCCCTGAGAACAGAGCATTGCCCTCTCCTCCAGATATAGTAGATATCTGTCTGGCAAGGCTCTCCTGTGCCGTCAACACGTTTTCTAACTTCAAAGAGGACAGCTAGCTCATCCATGCACCAAAGTGAAAAACAATGCTTGTACATCATGTCTTTCTTTATAGTTTCATTCCAAGTCTTTATTGGTCTACCCTTCCTCGTCTAACATGCCTAGTGACTAGACTTTCACAATGCCTAACAGGTGCCTCTAATGGTCTCCTTTGTACGTGTCCAAACCATCTTAGACGAGCTTCTCGCATCTTCTCTGAAATTGGTGCTACTCCTGTCTTATCCCTGATACTTTCATTCCTAATTTTAGCCAATCTCGTGTGTCCACGCATCCACCTAAGCATTCTCATCTCCGAAACTCCCATTTTTTGCTCATGTACACAATTCACTGCCCAACACTCAGAGCCATATAGCACACGGGTCTAATTGCAGTACGGTAAAACTTGCCCTTATGTTTTAGTGGTACTTTACGATCACATAAGATCTCTGACGCGACTCTCCACTTCAACCAACCAGCTTGGATGTTGTGTCACATCTTTATCAACACCTCCATCTTTTTGAACTATCGATCCAAGAGATTTAAAATACTCACTACGAGAAATATCTTGATCACCCAACTTAATAACAAAGTCATCTGTCCTTCTTGTACTGCTAAATTTAAGCTCCATATACTCCCCTTTGCCCTGCTCAACCTAAAACCTTTCTTTTCTAAAGTATCTCGCCAAGATTCAAGTTTTGCGTTTACATCCTCGCGCGTCTCATCAACCAAAACGATATCATCCGCAAACAATAAACACCAAGGTATTGCTTGTTGGAAATGTCTGGTGAGCTCATCTAAGATAAGGGTAAAGAGATAAGGGATTAAAGCTGAACCTTGATGTAAGCCAACAGTGATAGGGAATTCCTGTATTAATCCTCCAGATGTCCTCACCCTCATCACGGAATTTGTATACATATCTTTGATTGTGTCAATATATGATATATTTACACCTTTCTTTTCTAAGACTCTACATAAGATCTCTCTTGGAACTCTATCATAAGTCTTCTCAAGATATACAGCATATGCAAATCTTATTTTTTTCTTGATAGTTGTCAATGAGTCTCCTCAAGAGATGTATAACTTCCATGATCGACCTACCTGGCATGAATTCAAATTGATTCTCCGAGATGTTAGTCTCTCGTCTTAATCTTCTTTCTATTACTCGTTCTCATAGTTTTATGGTATGACTCATCAATTTAATTCTTCTATAATTAACACAATTTTGTATATCTCATTTATTCTTATACAAAGGTACCAAGATACTTTCTCTGCATTAGTCTGACATCTTCTTTGACTTCAATATTTTATTGAAAAAATATGTAAGCCACAAAATTCCTTCATTTCCTAGATATTTTCATACTTCGATGGGTATATCATCTGGCTCAACCGGCTTTCCATTTTTCATCTTATTTATATCATCTTTTACCTCTGATACTTGAATTTTATGATAAAACGTTATGTTCTTATACTTCTCTGATTTACTTAACTCTTCAAAGTTCAATTCATTTTCCGTTGTTTCATTATAGAGTTGATAAACGTATCTTTTTTATCGTTCTTTAATATCCACATCATCCGTCAAAACTATATCTATCTCATCCTTTATGCATTTTGCTTGACTTAAATTTCTTGTTTTTTTTTCTACCTCAAGCAATTTTATATATATCACGCTCTTCATCTTTGGTATCTAGTTGCTTATAAAATTCTTTATAAGTTTGAATTCTTGTTTTACTTACTGCATGTTTAGCTTCTTTTTTGGCGACTTTATACCTGGCTAAGTTTTTCATCATTTCCACAAGCGTAGATTGATTTATAGATGACCCTCTTTGCCCTCACTTTGGTCTGCACTTCCTCTTTCCACCACTAAGATTCTTTATTTGGAGGGCACACGACCTTTAGATACTCCAAGTATGTTCTTCATCTTCAAAAAAAAGTGAAATTGACAACTTCACTTGATTGGTTTTCGCCAATTCATTCTTCAGAAACTACAACCTAGTCACACTCTTCTTGTTGAATAGTCAATCTAGGGATACCCATATCACTATAATTGATTTGCACTCGATGATGTGATCAAATAAATCCGGAGATATTGCTCGTTTGGGCGCGAATTCAGTCTTCGCATTTAGCTTCTTCTACGCCTTAACCGCTAGACTATTGTTCCAGGTTGCGACCACCTCTTCCTGTGTAGATATTCTCCCAACGGATAACTCTCTATACACGACTTCCACTTTTTGTAATTTGTCAGCATGAGCAATTCAATTCCTAACCTACGAGCAATTTCTCTACCTTACATTGAAGAGCAACCCAGTCTTTGACAAACGAAGGAACTTAGCACGCTAAAACCCACATCGCTCTGATACCAAGTAAAAAAATAATCGACTCAAAAAAATTCCACCATGCAATGTCGAAGATCACGAAATCACAATAAAGGCAAGAAAAACTACTTGAATAGAGATATAACAAGTTCACAACCACACAACTTCGTGCAACAACGACACAAAATTAAAAGGCATGAATAGCGTTATATGCTCGTTGTTCAAGAAAGATCAAACTACTCAGATAAAACTTTTCTTCCATTCTGGAGAGAAAGCCCGAGAAGTATTCAAAGGCGTAAGTGACGCGTGACCTAGGAAGCAACTCCTTCCACTGGGAGAGATATCAACGACAACTGCTTCCATTTTTGGAGAAGGAAAATTGAAAAAGAAAATAGAACCTGAGCGGCAGCAATTTCTTCTTTGCGGCTTCTCGGAGGAAGAACGAAAAGGGCGGCGAAATCTATATTCCTTTTTGCGGCTACAAAAAGAATGGGGTTGAGTTTTTTTAATGCCGTTAACAAAAATAGAGAGCTTATATATATAGGGAAATTATAGATAGAGAACCAGATCTCAATATAAACATAGAGAACCACCATCATGATCGCACATCCCATCGCACATGTATAAAAGATGGTTGTACGATGGGATTGCATGATCATGATGCGGTTCTCTATACTTATATAGAGAACTGGTTCTCTCTTTATAATTCCCCTATATATATACTATTCAAAGAAATACTTTTGGCATACCATTGTGTAACCGTGGAGGACCATCAAAACAATCCTAACCGTCCAATCTCGCTGAAATCAAATCTAGCCACTTATTAATTTTATTAGAGCTCTTAAACGTACTATGGTATGGTGTCTTAGGCCTATATTTTAAAACAACTACCTTACAAGTTACAACATAAAATTACAATATTGCCCTTATTAACATTAAAAAATTAATAATTGCAAAACAGCGCTCTCCTGGGATCGAACCCACAACTTGTCATATGTTACCTACAGACTTGACCACCCCACCAATTACCAAGTTATGATCAATACTTAAAATTTATTTTAAAAACTCAACTACCCTATGACATGAATACTTAAATTTATTTTAAAGACTCAACTACCCTATGACATGAATACTTAAAATTTATTTTTAAATAATTATAAATATAAATTTATGTTATAACTTTTACAACTAATATAAGTAAATATAATAGAAATTGTATTATATTTTTTTATAACGTTAAAAAAATAACTTAATACAATATTTTTCTATCCTAATAAATAAAAGAAGTCGTGATTTTAAATGGGGAGCATAGCGCATGGGTGTTCAAAAGCGAAGAAAGTGTCGTCACTCCAGAGCACTGTCGTAGTCGAAGTACTGCTGCGCGGGGCACGGGGCCCCCCATGCACTGTCACTCGTGTGTGTGTGTATATATATTACAAAGAAAAACTTTGGAGGCCCACAGTGTAACTCTGACGGACCATCAATTTAATCACAACCATCCAAGCACACTCCCCCTCGCGAAATCCCAATCAGCTCTCCGGCTTCTTGCGAATTCCCTCCCTCTTCCTCCAAACCATCGCAGAGGAGCGCCATCGTAGGGCATCATCTTCTCAAATTCATGACTCTCGTCTCTTGCGCACATAGCCGCTTTAAACATGTTCATCTTCTGATTCAATTTTTGGACATTCTGGATCACCGACGGCTTATTTCAGAACTTCTCTAGGGTTTCGATATTTTGAAGCACAACTTTTCTTCCTACGGAGCCACAACGAAGCAGCTCGCGGATGGATTTGTTGGAAATCTCCAATGGAGGCATAGTGAAGCAGCTTGCCGTCTGGTATAATGCTCGCTCTGAATCCTTCATATTCCAGTTACAACGCAATGAAAAATAGATACACGTGCAAATTTCTCGTCTCGTTGTTACTCCACTGCCAACATCGGCTTAAGTACTCCTCTCTTTCCCTCTTGCCCTCTTTAACTCGGAATAAGTTGATTTACCGGTACATATTTTGAATTTAATTATCATAAACTATGCATAAGGTTATAACTTAGGAGCTTGATTTGTTGTTGCAAGATTAGGAGATTTAGGTTGCGTTTGGCGCAGCTTATCACGGCTTATTTCCTCCGATGAGGTTGGACAAAAATGTCGTTGTCATACAAAAATCTTATGCCCCAAACTAGTTTCTTTTTTTGATAACGGTAGTAATATTTGTCATACCAAACATACAATGACGTTTTTGTCCAACCTCGCCGGAGCAAAAAAGCCGCGCCAAACGCAGCCTTAGAGTTTTGGTAGATCGTTTTTGTATAGTGAGGTTATAACTCAGGAGCTTCCTCATGTAAATTATTTCAGTGTTCGGGTTACATAGGCCATTAGCTCTGTTACCCAATTTAACTATAGTGTTTCTTTTATGTTTCTTCCCCATCCACATGCACATGTTGTGTTTGTTGTCTAATGAATTAATCTTTGAAGTCCCGACTACAATTAGGGATAGGGAATGAGCCATGTCACGGCCGCAAGGGCCAATCGAGCACGAGTGGAAAGAGATATAGCAAAACGATGTTAGATGCCTCAGTCCTCATGAAGACAAAGTTCATCGTATTTCCTGCTAGACCTACTCCTTCAAAGGTATACCCTTAGGTTATCAATACCTACTGTCACACCAAGGGATAGATGTGAAGCCCCAACACAGCCGTAGTTATGGACAAGGGCGAAGCCCCATCACAATCGTAGATAGGGATATGGGCAAAGACCGTCGCTATCGTAGTTAAATATGTCGTCCACCAAATGTTGACGCCCGACGAATGTCGCCCCCCACCCCACCCCGACAAATGTCGTCGCCCTCGCCGAATGTTGCCGCGCCGGCCCCGCCGATTGACGCCGGCCCCGCCGAATGACGCCGGCCTCGCTGAATGTTGCCCTGCCGAATGTCACCGGCCCCGCCGAATCTCGTCGTCTTCACCGAATGTTGTCGCCCCGCTTAATGTCCCGCCCCCGCCGAATGTTGCCACCCAGTCTAATGTCCTGCCCCCGCCGAATGTTGCCTCCCCTGACAATTGTTGCCTCCCACGAGGCTCGGTTGTTTGGACAACATTACAAGCGGCGGCGGCACGGACGTGGCGTTATTGGGGCTGAACCAATGGGTTCAGCCCCCTCTTCTTAAATATATGGCTCGGGGGGGGGGGGGGGGGGGGGGGGGGGCTGAACCACGCCGGGTTCAGCCCCATTGGGCCGGCCGGCCCCCTTGGCCGGCCGGTCTTGGGTCCGGGGGTATAAATATCCGGACCCCTCTCTTTGGAGGTCATGCAAGAATATATTCAGGTTCTTCCTCTTCTCTCAACCCTAACCCTAATCTCTTTCTCTAGCTTCCTCTACATCTTCTCTTAGTTTCTCTCCTAGTTAGGGCATAACAATTGGTATCAGAGGAGTCGATTCTCGCAGCAATGGTGAATACTCGCAATCAAGAGGAATCCTCGCGGATTGAAACCCTAGAGGAGAATGTTGTTGGCCTCACCGATTCCATGGCGGCGTTGGAAGTGCGTCTGGAGACCCGTTTGGAGGAGTTGAAGACCCTACTGAAGGGGAAAGGCCCGGCCAACGAGGATTCGGCCGGATCGGGAGCCGATCCAGCCGGCTCCGTCTCTGCGCGGGCTGCGGAAGGCGTCGGGGGCGTGCGGCCTGCGGGAGGGGCTCCGGCCGGCGCGGCGTGGCATGGAGGGGTCGGCGGCACGGGATCGGCGGGATACGGGGCTCCTGCGGCTTCGGGAGCGGGTTACGGGGGTCCGGCGGGGCTGTTTCCGCCCGGATTCACTGCAGCAGGCTTCGGAGGACTGGGATCGGCCCCGGAAGAGTGGCGCCGAGGCGGGGAGGAGCTTTTGGGGCTCCGGCGGCCACCCGACATGGTGGGACAGCAAAGGGGGGGGCTCCTTCCTCCTCCACGCGGGTTGGGGCCACCAGGAGGGGTCGGATTTGGCCCAGGGTGGGGCGGCCAGCCGCAGCACCCGCAGCCTCCGCCTTGGGGAGCGGGACAGCCGCACGGGTACGGGGGTTTTGAGCATGGGGAACACGCAAGGAGGGACGGAGGTCCAGGAGCACAACGGTTGACCCCCGGGTTAACGCGTATGTACTTTCCAGAGTTCGAGGGCGGCGACGCCCTGGAGTGGATTCACAAGGCCGAATTATTCTTCCAGTACCAGGAGGTGCCTGAAGGCCAGTGGGTGCAGCTAGCGTCCTTCCATCTGAAGGATGATGCCTTCCAATGGACACAGTGGTTCTTGCGGGGACGGGAGTACGTGCCTTGGGGGGAGTTCGTGGATGGATTTACGGCCCGGTTTGGGCCACTGGAGTATGAGAACTTTGAGGCACTCCTTCAGAAGCTTCGTCAGAAGGGGTCGGTTATGGAGTATCGGACCGAGTTCGAGAAGTTGGCGAATCGGGTTCAGTGGCCAGAGAGGACGCTTTACAGCTGTTTTATATCCGGTCTTAAGGAGCATATTCGGGATGAGGTTCAGGCACTCATGCCCCGTTCCTTGAACCATGCCATTACGTTGGCACGTATTCAGGAGGAGAGGTTCAACAGGCAACGGGCACGTAACACGAGTAGACCAGCTTTGGGCCCGACGATGGCAGCACGACGGGAGCCCCCCACGGGTACCAAGCCAACGGTGACTCGGTTGTCTTGGAGCGAGTTGGCGGCTCGGAAGGAGAAGGGTTTATGCTTTAATTGTGATGAGAAGTTCGTCCCCGGTCACAAGTGCCAGAAGGTCCAGGTTTTCATGTTGAAGCAGGAGGAGCAGCTCGAGGAGGACGTATTACCAGAGGAGGAGGTGGAGTTTGGGGGAGACCTAGACCTGACGGAGTTGGGCGTTTCCCTACATGCCATGGAGGGATGCAATCCCCCCCCCCCCCCCGCTTACGATGCGGTTGGTTGGACGGGTTCGGCGTGAGAGGGTGACGATTTTGGTCGACAGTGGGAGCACCCACAACTTTATTCATCCTGATGTAGCAAGGAAGGTGGGGCAACAGATCGACACGGGTGCAGCCTTTCAGGTCATGGTTGCAGACGGCAGCAAGTTACAGTGCCAAGGGATGTTGAAGGCGGTAGAGCTTCGGATGCAGGAATATGTGGGGTGCACGGACGTCTACCTCTTACCGATCCGAGGCTCAGACATGGTTTTGGGAGTGCAGTGGTTACAGCAGCTGAGGCGGGTTACTTTTGATTGGGATCAGATGACGATGGAATTCATGCAAGGCGGACGACAGTTCTGTTTGACGGGGCTCAGATCGTCTCCCGTTAAGGAGATTTCCCTTCGCAGTTTGCAGCAGCTGGAGGAGTCTAGTAGCTTGATGGCAATCCTGCTGGGGGTGCGGTCGGACGAGGAGGGATTAACACAGGTGCCAGATCAGTTGCGGCCGCTTGTAGAGGAGTATGATGACATCTTCCAGGAGCCGAGTACCCTTCCACCGTCACGTTTCCGTGATCATCAGATTGTGTTACAGACTGGGGCGGAACCGCCCAACATCCGCCCGTACAGGTATCCCTACATCAAGAAGGCCGAGATTGAACGCAATGTGAAGGAAATGCTTGATGCAGGTATCATACGGCCTAGTACCAGTTCTTTTTCCGCACCGATTATTTTGGTTAAGAAGAAAGACGGATCATGGCGTTTTTGCGTGGACTACCGGGCCTTGAACAGTGTAACTGTGAAGGACAAGTTTCCGATTCCCGTGATCGAGGAGCTCTTGGATGAGTTGCATGGGGCGACCCTGTTCACCAAGCTGGATCTGCGGTCTGGCTACTATCAGATCCTGATGAAAGAGGAGGATGTGCATAAGACTGCCTTCAGAACTCATGACGGTCACTATGAGTTCTTAGTGATGGCCAATGGATTGACTGGGGGGCCGTCTACCTTTCAGGCCAATATGAATGAGATTTTCCGTTCCTTCCTGCGACGCTTCGTCCTGATTTTTTTCGACGACATCCTGATTTACAGTGCTACTTGGGAGGATCATCTACTTCATGTGGCTCAGGTCTTCTCTACTCTTCGGCAACACCAGTTATATGCTAAGCGGTCTAAGTGTTCTTTCGGACAACCTGAGGTGGAATATTTGGGGCATCTAGTTTCTGTTGAAGGGGTGAAGGCAGACCCACGGAAGATCGAGAATATGCTGTCGTGGCCCCGACCGTTGACCATTCGGGCACTGCGGGGGTTCTTAGGCCTCACTGGGTACTACCGATGCTTTGTACGGGACTACGGGAAGATTGCTAGGCCACTTACACAGCTGCTACAGAAGGATGCTTTTGAGTGGCACGCTGAGGCCGAGACCGCCTTCCAGGCGCTCAAGCGAGCTATGACGACGACTCCAGTGTTGGCACTCCCGGACTTTACCAAACGGTTCGTGGTCGAGACAGATGCTTCTGGCGTGGGTGTGGGGGCGGTTTTGATGCAGGAGGGGCGGCCGATCGCCTTTTACAGTAAGGCTTTGGCTCCCCGGACTCTGGGTCTCTCAGTGTATGAAAAGGAGATGCTGGCGGTGATTCATGCGGTGGCTCTCTGGCGGCCCTACCTACTTGGGCGTCATTTTACGATCCGGACCGATCACCAGAGTTTGAAGCATTTCTTGGAGCAAAGGATCTCTTCCCCCCTGCAACAAAAGTGGGTCACCAAGCTGTTGGGCTATGATTATGCGATCGAATATCGACCGGGGAAGGATAATCGGGTGGCTGACGCCCTCTCTCGCTTACCCGAAGGGGGTTTGGCACACATTTCCGGGCCGCAGTTGGAGTCGATGGATGAAATTCAAGACGCGGTGCAGCGCGACCCCGAGTTACGGGCTATTGTGGAGGACTTGCAGCAAGGTCATGCGACAGCTCCAGGCTACCATTTACAGAATGACCGACTCTTCTATCACGGGCGGGTGGTCATTCCTGCTCATTCTGCTTGGCGCACGGTGATGATGCATGAGTTTCACTCGTCGCCGACGGGCGGCCACGTCGGCGTTCTTCGCACCCTTCAGCGGGCTCGGGCCAACGTGTTTTGGAAGGGCATGCGCCGCGACATTCAGGAGTTCGTACAGACGTGTGAGGTGTGCCAACGACAAAAATATGAGACTACTTCTCCGGCCGGCCTCCTCACTCCCTTGGAGATTCCACATCAGATCTGGGACACGGTTTCTATGAACTTCATCGATGGGCTACCTAAGTCGCAGGGGAAAACAGTGATCTTGGTAGTGGTGGACAAGTTGTCCAAGTATGGGCACTTCCTTGCTCTGAGCCATCCCTACACCGCGGAGTCTGTTGCGACCTTATTTGTGTGGGAGGTTGTTCGTTTGCATGGTGTTCCCCGCGCGATCATTTCCGACCGTGATCCGACCTTCGTAGGCCGATTTTGGACAGAGCTATTCCGCTTGCAGGGGACTTCCTTACGTTTCAGCACGGCTCATCATCCCCAGACTGACGGCCAGACCGAGGTCTTAAATCGGGGCGTCGAGACTTACCTTCGCTGTTTTGTCATGGATGAGCCGCGGACCTGGACTAGTTGGCTACATTGGGCGGAGTACTGTTTCAACACTTCTTATCACTCGGCCAGTAAACTCACGCCGTTTGAGGTCGTCTATGGGCGTCCACCTCCTACCTTGAGCAGTTATGAGCCCGGGAGTACGGCCGTGGCAGCAGTTGATCGGGCGCTCCGTGATCGTGATCGGACTCTCACCACCCTACGGGAGAACCTTCGAGCAGCACAGGATCGTATGAAGATTCAGGCCGATCGTCATCGTACCGAGCGGGAGTTTCAGGTGGGGGATGAAGTTTTCCTCAAACTTCGTCCTTATCGCCAGTTGTCGGTGGCCCAGCGGACAAATCAGAAACTGGCACCCCGCTACTATGGACCATTTCGGATCACGCGGCGTGTCGGGCCGGTGGCGTATACCTTAGCCTTACCGGCGAGCTCCCGGATTCATCCTACCTTTCATGTCTCCTTGCTGAAGCGGAAGTTGGGGCCTGCTGTTCCGGTCTTCCCCGTGTTGCCCGAGGCTACTAGTGGTGGCGAGCTTCGCCCGCTTCCGGAGGATGTTCTGTTGGTTAAGTGGAAACGCCGTGGCACGGCGTACTGTCCAAAGCTATTGGTTAAGTGGAAGGATCTCTCGGCAGAGCACAATACTTGGGTCGATTTACTGGAGTTCCAGGAGCTTTACCCGGACTATCACCTTGGGGACAAGTTGACTTTTGATGGGGCAGGGAATGTTACGCCCCCGGACGAGGCTCGGTTGTTTGGACAACATTACAAGCGGCGGCGGCACGGACGTGGCGTTATTGGGGCTGAACCAATGGGTTCAGCCCCCTCTTCTTAAATATATGGCTCGAGGGGGGCTGAACCACGCCGGGTTCAGCCCCATTGGGCCGGCCGGCCCCCTTGGCCGGCCGGTCTTGGGTCCGGGGGTATAAATATCCGGACCCCTCTCTTTGGAGGTCATGCAAGAATATATTCAGGTTCTTCCTCTTCTCTCAACCCTAACCCTAATCTCTTTCTCTAGCTTCCTCTACATCTTCTCTTAGTTTCTCTCCTAGTTAGGGCATAACAGTTGCCTCCCCTGACAATTGTTGCCGCCCACGACCAATGTGGCCTCTTCAGACGAATGTAGCTACCCCTGCCAAATGTGCAGCCCGCACGGGGCCCCCCGTGCCCTGTCACTCACGCGCGCGTGTGTGTGTCTATTTTAATCATCGAACATCGACAGAGAACCGGAGCTTCATGCGTCAATTTAGAGGCAGGAAACTAGATGATTGCCAATGGAGGATAACTGTCGAGCATCGACTGCAGGACAAGATGATTTTCATTCATTGACACGAAGGTAACAACCATGCATCTATGGAGGATCCGCCGAAAACCGAATGTGGTAAAAGACGGGAAAAACTAGACCTGGTACAAGGTGAATGAATACAGGGATCTGCACTTTAAAATTCAACAATAATGAATATCAACTATTAATCCTTGAAAGCAAGACTAAACAAGGAAAAGCAAAAAATAAACAACAAATAGTTGGCAGAGTTTACATAAATGCAAAAGCACTAACGAGGTAGAATCAAAATCATCCAAGTAAACTAGCGTTTTTAAAAGTAAAAGGAGCTAAGTAAATATTGAGGCTCTAGTAATGAAGCCTGATATTATTTTAAAGATTGGTTAAATTTAATTAGCTAAAATTATTGGAATTTCCATCAAGTAAAACTTAAATAAGATTAATTAACAAAGAAAAAGAGAGGTATAATAATAGACTTACTTGGGCAATGATTGGGCTTTTTTTCTCATCCTCTGTATAAATCGGCCATTGTGAAAGCTTCTCCCTGCAACATGAGGACCATATTTCTCCAGGGGATAGGAGAGCTTGGTACTCTGACCATCTTTGAAAAGAACATAACCATCAACTCTCTGGGCATCAATTTCTTCAACACAATCTGGAGGGAAAGGAAAGCATTTTATGAAAGATGTTCATCAAAAAAGGACAAGAAAAGAAGTTGAATTCTTGAAAGATTTTCATCAAAAAGGACAACAAAAGAACTTGAAACTCTAGAAATCCAAAAGCTACCCTCAAGGCCTAGCTCAATCAATTTGAGGTAGCCTCCTGGTTGCAGAAGTTCACCAACAATTCGATCAGGCTCTGTTAAATCTCTTTCAATAACATGTATCCTCCGTCCATCCTATATTTAATAGTATAAAGGAAGGTCAGTCGTTGTTAAAAAGACAAATAGAAGCCTCATGAATTTGGAGTGAAATCAAATATAGAAGCACTAAACGTAGACAAGAAAAACTATGATAGAAGTCACCATGTATCAACATTAGTAATTGTTATCATGTATTGTATTTGTATTTTTCTCCTCCTCCCCTCATATATATACGAGTGAGACCCTTTATAATTAGTAAGAAAAAATTTTACCATTCAACATGGTATCAGAGCCTTAGGGAGTCCCGCAAGTGTTGGCCTTCGCGTGTGTCCCGCACGCACTATTTCTTTGTGGCTGTTTTGCGCCTTCTACGCATATGGCCGGTGTCCGACAGTGGTTTTGACGCCGAAAATGGAGTTCTAATCAGTTATTTGACGTCCTTATCTCATCTTCTTGTTGGCCAACTCCTTCATGGATATCAGTTCTTCTCTCTTCCAATGAGCAAACCCCAGTGGTGTCTTCTTGCCGTTTTTTTCTTCTTCCCCTTGATTTCTTGATCTTTATTATTAGATCATCATGTTGGGGAAGAATGAATCTCCTACTATCTCTTCCCAGAGATGCTCCGTCCACCCTGACTTCCGATGCATCTATCTGATCAAGTCATGATCACAATACTTCACAAATTACTACCATATGCCTGGATAACTCTAATTACCTACCATGGGCTCGATCTATTACTCATGCCCTGAAGAGCGGGAGTATATCTTGGCTTACGAACTCCATGGTGGAATCTACTGCTCGAAATTATTTGTTCTTGGACACTGCTGGAGGTATTTGGAAGAGAGTTGAGGTCACTTACTCGTGTCAAGGGAATGCAACCCAAATTTACCAATTGTGACAGAAGATCTTTCTCATGTGATAAGGTCATCGCCCTCCTTTTGTCTACTTTTTGGAGTTCACTCCGCTATATCAAAAATATGATCATTTTGACTCGCTCGCCCTTATGTTTCCGGAGGATGAAACTCATGTTCGTGCATGGGAAGACGCAACAGAGTCTTTGAATTTCTCCATGGACTGCATCAGGGCTTTGTCATATCAGTATTCGGATTCTTGGGTGCTCACCTACTCCAGCTCTCCCAGAAGTGTACAGTCTCTTCCAACGGGAATTTGATCGCCGATAGATTTGGCTACCTGACTCTATTTCCGAGGGATCTGCCCTAGCTACTCAGTTTGGTTCTAGCAGTTGGGCTCCTCGTGATTCCAGATCATAGCTCACCAACAAAGATCATCTGATTTGTGACTACTGCGGGAAATTTCGTCACTCACGTGACACGTGTTTTCGGCCTTATGGATTTCCTCCACCGTGTGACTGTTCTGATCCGAGAGGTGATCACGGCTATGGTCGCTCTCAGGGCTGCTCATCTCAGTCTCGGTCAGCCCATCTTTTTGATGCATCTGAGGAGTCCTTGCTCGATGCTGGCCCCGACGCTGCGAGCCTTTTTGTGGCTTTATCTGTTGATGAACTTCAGTCGTTTCGTCAATTGATACAGGGGTAGTCTACTGAGACGTCTACCTCATCCTCCTACACCCATCAGGGATTACCGGGTACTCATGCTGCATCCACTTGTATTTGATCATTGATTCTGGAGCGACATATCATATGACCGGTTTCTCTACAAGTTTTGCGTCCTATCTTCCCTTGTCTGGTCCGGAAAAGGTGAGCATTGCAGATCGATCGTTCTCTCCTATTGCTAAGAAATGATCCATCCCTTGCTCCTCTCACACTCTTTCTATTGTTCTTCATTTCCCTAAGATTACTCGTAACTTCTCTTAAGTAATCATTTAACTAATTTTATGAACTGCTCCCACTTCTTGTGTGTTTCAGGACCTGAAGACGAGGAAGATAATTGGCTCTAGTAGATTGTGTGATGGAATCTACGTGTTTGACTCTTTCATCCATGCTTCTTCACCGCAGACTCTTCATGCTGATCAGTCTTCAGTTTTGAATTCCTGGCACTGCCGTCTAGGACATCCTTCTATCCCTCTATGAAACTTTTGTTCCTTAATATGCCTTCTTTATTATTAGACAATTTTCATTGTGTGTGAACTAGGCAAATATCATCGTACTTCTTTTAATCATGCATCTTCCCTTAGCTCCACACATATTGTTGTTATTCATAATGATGTTTGGGGGTCTTATCTTGTTTCTTCAATCTCTGGGTGTTTCTGATTTGTTACTTTGATTGATTATTTTTCCTGCCCTACCTGAACATACTTAATGAAAGCTAAAAATGAAATGTTTCCTCTATTTCAATGTTTTCGAAAAATGATAGCAACTCAATTCAATACCATCTTTAAAATCTTTTGTACTGACAATGTTTTGAGTACATTGATTCACAGTTTGACAGATATTTCTAGGACTTTGGAATTATCTAATAAACTTCTTGTGTCTACTCACACGCTCAAAATGGTGCAGCAAAATGTAAGAATCACTTTTTATAATATAATTAATAAAAAAAATCTTGTTTTGGTAGATGGATGAGATTATTGATATAAATATGTTCAACAAATGTTTTAATGATTTTTTCAATTGAACCCTTAAGCTTGAGAACACATACGTAATATTATAGGAAAATACTATCTTGTCGATGCGGGGTACACGAATGTCCAAGAGATCTTGCCCCTTATCAATCAATGTGTCATCATGTTCAAGAGTGGGTCACTCGAAGAAATACTCCCACAATTTATAAACAATTGTTTAATCTCCATCATTTAAAGAAAGAAATGTTATTAAAAGGACTTTCAGTTAGTTAAAAAAAGATGGGCAATTTTTACGACAAACTTCTTTTTTTGATATCAAAAGATAGGTACAGAAAGATTGAAGCTAGCGAATGGTATTTATCATAAATTAATTTATAATGTATATACAGTTCAAATTAAGTGATTGTTGCATTTTACATTACTTTCTTATAGACAAGAAGCTAGTGAATGACACAAGATTGTTGAATGAAGTTGATGCAAAGATATTAACACAGTATGGTAGCGGAGATAGTTATGAATATGAGGATACTATTGAACTCATCCAAGCAACAAGCGAATGGACCGTATTTAGGGAAAACTTGACTATAACAATGTTTACTGGCTACCAAGTTCGTCAAGCAAATAGCTTCAAATCAATTCCTTATAATTTAAAATTGTACATTATTTTTTGTGTGGGGTTTGATGTTATTTTGTTTATGTTTGTCATTATAATATGAAGATATCATTTTAAAGTATTTAGATTGAATTCATACTATTATCACTATTATACATTTGCTCTATTTCATACAATGTGTATACTATGGATGAAAAACTCATATTGCTAAAAAAAGAGAAATTGGATATTCATTGAACTGCTAAGATGGATTATGCGCTTTTGGAGACTCTTCTAGGGCGACAACATTTAGGAAATAGAGGTGCTAACGTTTGGAAGGGAGCAGCATTCATCGCCACAATCATTGCATTGTATGATGAGTGTCAGGTTCATATCAATAAAGAACAAATAATGGCATCATTGAACACACGAAATAAATATTACCACGAAATATCGACAATACTTGATACAGAGACTTTGGATGAGACTGGGACTGACATGTGGTCCAAGTTGACAGTGAGAATATGCAGGTAAATTCCATCAAGGTATTGCAATTTTCAATACGTATGTATCATATTACAAATATGTTTTTTATGTAACGGCCCGGATTAGAGCTCAGAGGCTGCCGCACCCACACTGGGCCGCACAGCTTGTCTCACCCCAAGGCCCGCTACAGAGCTGCTCAGTTGGTGATGAACTCTGTTGGAAGAGAGTGTTATCAAGGGTTGCGGGTTCGATACCTAGCGCCAACAACGCACTGTGCTGAGAAACAGACCGGAGAGGCGTTGGGGTGTATTGGGCTACAGCCCTGTAGCAGGCCTTGGGGCGAAACAAGCTGTGCGGCCCAGTGTGGGTGCGGCAGCCTCTGAGCTCTAAACCGGGCCGTTACATAAAAAGTGCAGATTAATTTTATTATACAATAGCAAACACATCCACCTCTAAAGTGTTACTTAAAATAAAACGATCGAGAATTAAGGTGACCTAGCAGCACCGTGGGATTGACAATGCTACTGGTGCAAAAGCGGCAATTGGATAGAAGCAACAAATGAAATTGAAGTGGAAGAGATTGCTAACAATGATGTTGCAACAAAGTGTAGTCATCGCCATAAAAAGAAGATAACATCTGCGAGACATAATTGCGGATGTTGTTAGTCATATTGCCAAAAACATGGATCCCCTACTAAAATGACAACGGTAATTCATGTTGCACCTTCAAGACAAGAATCGAAAAATTATACAAAGTGCTTGCTCGAATGCCCAAACTTTCATAATATGAATTCATAAAAGTTTCATATATGCTTAACCCTGATCACATAAAAGCTTTGTTTGGCACGACGTTTTTGCTCCGGTGAGTTTGGACAAAAACTGCAGCGCCATAGAATGTATGTTTGGCATGACAACGGTTATGACCACCACCAAGAAAAGAAAACTAGTTTTGAACATAAAAGGGACAGAAGTTCCTTAAGTGAGGTCAGACGTTCACGAACGATGGTTCATAACCACCGCGTTCATGACAGATACCGTCGTGCCAAAAGGAACCAAAGTGTTACGTGTTCTTGGTATTTCCAAAATTACTTAGAAGAGCATGGCTACGCTTGCATTTAAGGGATTAGGCTTATTGTTAATTTAATTTAATTTAATTTTGTATATGCTAGGGCCAACAACATTACCACATATGATGTTTGTTTTGGATGATTGATGTTGTCATATAATATTTTAATTATGATATCTTATATATTATCACTTCTCTACTCTGTTAGCATTTTTTATTGCTTAAATTTCAATTCTTGATATTGAATTCCATTCTACAGCCGAATAGCAGAATTGACAGATCTAGTTCATGTGCCTCAATGTCATCCTGCAACTGAACAACATAATTGATTTTTGGACCAATTCCAAAATCTGAGTTTTAATTATGAACAAAACTAATTCCTTTCTCCGAAAACTCATCGTGGCGGCTAATTGAATTTCATCATGTATAGGCAAACAACATAAGAGCCAGGTCTTTTCGCAAGAATTGGGCGAAAGGAATTGAAATTAGTTATCTTAATTCCAATTACTACGTTCGTTTGGCATTTTGAGAGAGGAATTGGATTTCACAAAAATATTTCTTCATCCTCCCCTTCGGCGACAATGTCAAGGTGCTCCTCCTCCTTCAGTGTCGATAAGGTACTCCACCATTTGCTCAGCGTCGGCAAGGTGCTCCTCCAACCAAACTTGAGTCGCTCCTTCCTCCAACGTCTACAAGACTCAAAACAGTGAGGTCTAGGAACAAAGATGGGCAAGAACCAACACATTCAACACGGTGTCGTCGACGCCTAAGTTATTAAAGGCGCAAGGTGCACTGAGGCGCAAGGGGGTTTTGGAGCCTAAGCGCAAGGCACGGGCGCGCGCCTGAGGCACCTGAGAGGCAAAAATGGAAAAAAGACATTCATTTTTTTATGAATAAATATACATTTGTAATGTTGCAATGATTCATTTATAGTTTGTACTCTGAAGTCCATGCCTAATTTCATTTGATTTTATTATCTTATGAGTAGCCAAATAATAATTCGGTGAATTGGGCACCCAGTTCACTGATATTCGGTGAACTAGGCCTCAGGTGCGCCTGAGGCACCTCGCTCGCCTCTACCTAACAGAGACGAGGTGTTGTGCCCCTGGTAGGCTTGGGGCACCTCGCTCGCTTCGGCCTAACAGAGATGGGGTGGTGTGCCCCTGGTGGGCTTGGAACCTGAGGCGCGTCATGCGTGCTTTAATAGCGTAGATCAGCACATTGTTGATGTTTGTAGTCTCTTCGGAGTCAATCGTGATCTGCAACAAGGCACTTATTAGGTCCCTCATTTTATGTTCGGTGAGAGATCTGAGATCCTTAGTTTACACTTACACCTATAATAATGCTTGCTAAACAGTTGTATTGATGGATTAAATATGTTTGCTTGCTTTATCAAATACTTTATTTCACTATTGTGCTTCTGATTGTTTTCGTTATTATGATTTGTTGATGTATGGAGCTGTTCAGTTAAATTAAAATTATATTATTGCAGAGTGCTTGTATAGATTTGATTAACATCTTTCTTAACAAAAGAAATTAGTATGTTGTTTAGAAGGTGGAGATGGGTAAATGTTGTAGACCCAAAACAAGAATCCAATCTTAGGGTTCTGTTAAACCAATTGGAATCAAGTCATGCACATTTACTTGTAGAATAATCTAAATGAAATGTTAAACAAACTCTCAACACACGATCATGTAGTTTTTTCGTTCATTACGTAAACATTAATTTTTGTGTCCATCTTGCAAAGGAACAGAATAATTGACAGATTCAATTGTTGTGTCTGAAAACCTTCGTGCAAACAAACAAATGAAGTGATTTTGACCCAATTCCAAAACCTATGCATTTTTTTGTTCTTGTCCAAACCCAATTCCTTTCTCTGAATTCTTGCAAAAAGAACACAATCTAATTGAAATTCGGCTCAATTTCAATCCCTTGAGGAATTTGAATTGCATTGAACGTAAAGTTGACCTCACTAGCCAAGTAAATCAAGATGAGCAAAGAAGGCGAAGGAATACTCACCATTCCGAGGGTGTAGGCAAGAGCGGACCCGGCAACGCCAGCTCCGACGATGATGACGTCATCCCCTCGCTCCAGTGAACCGTAGTCTTCCATGCCGGCGCCAGCAACCTGGAGGCTCTTCGACGGTGCTCCGGCATTGCCGATCTTAATCTTCTCCCGCGACCTGAGGAGAATAAGCAGGCCCAGGAGAGAAACGATGATGCCCCCGAAGAAATACTCGAGCAGCATCACCGTCGCCGACATGGAAGCCCTTCTAACAACCTCTTACCTCCCTCTCCGTCGCTTTGGTTTTCCTCCGCCTGATATTTTCTCATAGAGGACGAAATTTTAGGAGTCATATATGAAGGATTCCGCAATCTGCGACTTAGCTGGCTGGATGCCCACCAATTCACCAAATGGTCATTTTAAAGAATATTTTAAATTTTCTTTGTTTAATTTTTTGTTTGTTTGTTTTTAAAGTTAATTTAAAGTTTTGGTTGATTATGATGTTGGCTGTGGGTCACCTGGTTTTTCTTCGGTCCAAAGAATCAGACCGCTTTAATTTTGAATTGGACTGAGTGCACAAATAATCAATGAAAACAGCAGCAAATGACAAGAAGCTTTTTTTAGTGAAAAATCCGAAAAAGATGAAAAATCACGTGGTCGGATCGATGTCGGTCAAAATCCACTACTTTCTTTAAGTTTACAAGAGTTGAAATTTCCTCGGAGGGTGACAAATCACCTCACCGTTACAAAACTTCGGGTGCAGGAATAATAAAAAATAAACTAAGCCAACGATGCTCTGACAAGAGCTTCCAATGGAGCTGAGGATCAACTAAGTCTACGGGGCTTGTATGAGAGCGTTCTTCCGGAAAAATGGCTAAAGTCTTGCAGCATTGAACGTTGCACGCTTGACGGCCTATAAAGGAAGCAGAGCGAATTCCGAGCGGAAAAACAATCTAAGTCTCACGTCCTCGCCAGAAAATGTCTGAGCTCTCTCTGGTCTTTGGAGTTGCTTCTCCTTGAATGAAGGTATGCGGGTCTCTTTATAGTTTTCTGGAGGAAAATACTGGTAATTACAATGGGGCGAAATTTGATGGCGAATGTCGAACTCTGTTACGGTCACTTGGATCACCAATTTTCATGAAATGACGTAAGTGCCCCCCAGGCATGCGCACAAGTGCGCCCAGGCATGCGTGCACAGACTCGCGCGCAGGTGCATGCGGGAACCGCGCGCAAGGTGCAAGAATGAGCCTGCTAGATTTGTCTTAGCAAATCGGTCGAGACCTCGACGAAAAATCTCCCGCTCGACTATTTCCATTTTAGGGGAACCATATCAAAAACATTCATTTTTCTTCGCTCTATCAAAAACATTCATGTTGATCACTTTTTCAAATGAGAAATATTTGGGGCTCAAAATTCAAAAATGCAAAAATTGCCAAAAAAAAAAGCAAGATTGATTTGTTAGTAGTAATTTTTGGGAAGAGAAAAAAATGCAAAAAATGACTGAACCTATTTTTTCTGATTTGCTAGAAACGAAAGTGAGTTTGTTAATAATAGCACCCTTTAAAAATTGGCTTAAAAGCTCCAAAAAGATGCGATTTTTCTAGCAAGAAATGACCATGCGTTACCATCACAGCGGCTTCAGAGATGTGCCAGACCAAAAAATATCCCCGTGTTTAGCGGCCTCGGTCAACTCGAACACACAAATGGACCCTCACAATCCGATCAGAATCCTCTCCAGTTCGCGTGAACTGGAGGGGATCCTGTTCACGGTCGTGATTTGCCCAGCGAAATCGGACGGTGTTGTGGGCGAGAACTCCACCTAGTGAGTGGGCCCGCGCACGTGAACTTGAGTTCCTATCTACCGTCCGATTTCACCAGGCAAATCACGACCATGAAATGGACCTCTCCAATTCACGCGAATTGGAGAGGATCCTGATCCCTCCCAATCACCCATGTGAAAATAGGAACAAGTATTGATACGGGTTTCAGCAGTTCATATTTGTTCGGGTCAAGGGTTGACCCGCCCGAGTTATCTTTAACTCTTTTTTGAAACAGCGACGCGCCCCTCCAACGGCTAGTTTCAGGCAGAAGCATAACGGCTCCATAAGGACTTTAAACAAACAAAATATAATACTTCTCCCGTGATATTCTATGAAACAGCCCGCCCCAAATACAGTTCCATTTCCCCGCTTCGCTTGCCTCAACTTTGACCTTCCCAAGACTGGTTATTGACTGCAGGAATGGAAGATCTAAGCCCAACTTCCAGCAATAGTTTGTCTGCAGTAGAAGAAGAAGATGAAGAGTTTTACGAGAGAATAGAGGCCCCAAAGTTTGTCGATTTCACCATCCCAGATCGCCGCCCCGATGATAGGGCGTGGTTCTGTGCCCGGATTGGTGTGTTCTGTCACTCCAATATGTATACTTGAAGAGTTCTTAGTTTTAACCATGATTTTCAGGTGAATGTTTTTCTTTTTTTTTTCATGATCACTATCCCAGGTTGTGACCAGAATCATGAAGAGGTTGATCCTGATGAGCTGTATAGAAGCTTTGTACTCAGGGTTCGTAACCCATTCCCCCACTTCTCCTTCTTCAGTTGATGCACACCATCTCAGCTTTCTATAACTCTGTTGGTAATGCAGGTTATGGCTGCAAGAAGCCCAAATATAAGGTTTCAAAGAGCATTGAACAAGCAAAGTTCCAGGTATGCCGCAGAATTTGAACCAGACGTTGTTTCTAAAACAGCACTACCTTTCAAAATTGATGTAAATAAATGAAGGTAAAACACAGAGCAAACACGAAGTGCCCGCAGTCAGCCCCATCTAAATCAGTCAAGAATGCAATTTCGAGAATGAGCGCCATGAATTCAGTCCCAGAAAAATTGGCAATGGCCAAGCTAAAACGGCATCCAATCACTAGCTTGAGGGAAACTCTGATTCAGAGGAAAGCAAGAGCACCGACATTGGTCAATGAGAAAGCACAAACTACTCCCATGAACAACTGTTCCCAAACCAAGTACCTGAAGGAACCGACTGCTGTAGTGGACTCGAAGAATAAAACTATGATGAAGAAACTCTTCTTACACACTCCAATGAGAAAAGGAGTGCTAGACAAAACTCCTTGTTCAGAGATTTGTTCCGAAATGAAGAAGAAGGTCAACATAGATAGTGAGACAAAGGGAACGCAGCAAGGCTCTTTTGCAATGAGTTCAGAGAAATGTAAAGGATCTTCTGATGCATCGAAGAGAATGAACGTAACTGGTTCAAAGAATTACTGCCACAAAATTCGTAAAGAAGCTGTGCAGAATGAGTGGAGAAATGTTGGGATTGGTGTGGGAGAAAACAATATTGTTCTGGTAGGAAGTGATCTTGTAGGACTAATCAAGCCTAGTAAACATGAAGTGCAGTATACGAATCTAAATTCTTCCAATGGAGTAGTAAATGAGATTAAAATTGCTTCCGATGTTACCAATGACGATGATAAGGAGAACATTGTGTTTACTTGTGAAAAGAGGTACTACTATCTACAACTTAAAAACTAACAAAAAAATTCAAGTTTTTCCTCTTCATCCTTATTGTTTTGATGTTTATCATTTAAATGGCAATGTTTGCTAGAAATACTAGATCAAAGGTAGCAAATTCCAATACTAAGAGATCACAATTTGAAACATTGGAGAATCAGACTCCAGAGGTAAATCTACATTGTTGATTCTTCCATGTAAAATACTCTTAACTAGTTGCTCGATTTGAACATCGAAAACATAAAGGTTAAATTTCAAAACAAACATTTTCAGGTACATCAATTTCATGGGACAAAGGTCAAGAGAACAACAAGCCCCAAGCCGTTCAGATTAAGAACTTATGTTAGTCATAATTGCATTGCCACGCTGCGGATATTTTTGTGCAAGTATTAAACCATGTTTTCATCCGTGTTATCAGGAGCGAGGAATTCTTAAGGAGGCCAATATGGAGAGAAGGCTCCAAGTTGAGTCCAAGAAAGAACCTCCTGCATCACTACTAAAGCATGTAGATGGGATTCAGGTGAGTTTTTCATCATTTCAGTTGCTTATTTTGATGGTAGGGAAAAGAGTACTAAAATTGCTTAGGGGTTCAACGAGGTTAATTTTAATAATGAGAATAGACCTCAGTTCTAATTCAAGGTCTAGGACTTCAATTCTAATGATGACTTTGGTCCTCATTTTTTCTATCCCAACCCAGTCGCCAATAAACCTCATTTTTTGTTAGTTTTCATAAAAGCACGTTGAGTAATTGGCCAGAATATCAAGTTTTTGGCGATTCTTAATTCGCGCATGAGTGAGTGCCGTACATCGATACATGGTCAAAACTCAGACCAAAAAGTTCACAATTTAACATGCTAGAAAGAGTTTTTATAACCATGACATGATCAACATATGTTAATTATACTTTTCATGAGAGTTTTGCTAAAAGAAAGTAATATCATGAGAGTTTTCACAAAAAAGAACTTATTTTCGTGATTATGAATTTATAGCGACTGCAGCCTCGCAATGCAAAAGGAAAGACAATACGAAGATCACAAAATAAGAGTTTCAAAATAGCATCGCCAAAGCGGCTACTGAAGATGCCAAGGTTCTCTTCATCAAATTTCAAATTTATTCAATCAACCAAAATCCCTATGACTTATGCCTTCAATTACTCGATGCAGCTCAGCAGCAAAAGCAAGGAGGGAACCCACAATCACTGGGTTGAACCAAGATAAAAGAGACCTGCCAATTAATTTTCCTCAACTTGAGCAGAGAGTTCATGTTGAAAGAAATTCTAGTTTGCGAGGAAGAAAGCCCGCAACAGTTCCCAAGGAACCAAGTTTTCACAAAATCCATGTACCTAAGAATTGCAGCAAGAGGTTTGAAATGAATTTTTCATGAAGATTATTTTTGTTTGGCTTTGATGAAATGAGGGAAACAAGTGTTATTGTTCTAAAATGTATTTTGCAGAAGGTGGAGAGAGGAAATATGTGAATTAAATAGGCTTTTGATTATTTGGAGAGAGACATTTATGAATTGGTAGGGTCTCTCTATTATGTCACATATGACTGTATATGTTATTTAAGTGGAGAACATCAAGATTTAGGTTCTGTTTGGGACATCAAGATTTAGGTTCTGTTTGGGGCAATGGTGGTGGTGGGAAAACCTCTATTCTCAAAAAAGATGTAACTTTTGTGGTGTTTGGGGCCACTGCCCTTTAAGTATTGTTTGGATGATATAACTTTTTCAAGAAATTTGTTACATATGACTATATTTGTTATTTAAGTTGAGAACATTTAGATTTAGGTTATGTTTGAGGCAATGGTGGTGGTGGTAAAAGCTCTATTCTCACCGCTTCCGCCCTTTAAATATTGTTTGGATGATAGAACTTTTTCAAGAAAGGTGTTTGTGGGCTTTTTGAGCAGCCGGTCCAATAGGGTTTTTTAAAATCTGTTTTCTCGGCTTTTAGCTTTTTTTCTTTTATTCGAGTGTTTACGAAAGTCATGTCCTTCACGATCTGTCTTTCTTCCTTCTCGCCGCTGCAATTATTTTTTCTCTCATTCGCAATTCTTCACACATTCTTTGCTTTCTAGCCACTAACATTTTGCAATATGCTTATTTAATATTTATATAATATTTACATATCTATGCTATAAATGATTAGTGTAAAAGACATGTTGAAATTGTTGAAGTGAGAGTATAAGTGGAGTTGGGCTGGTTAGACTATTCAAACCTCACAGACCGCAGAATCCGCCAGGCCTGGAGGACAACATTGACGGATAGCCTTTAGGCGGGTTGCTGGTAGTTCTTGCGGTCTCGGTCAGCAAGCATCCTTGGTTAACCGGGCGGTTAGGGTTGACTAACCGCTGTTGTGGCAGACTCTTCTAAAGCTCGTCGGTATCCGGCTTGGTTTTGTGCTTGCGGTCTGGATGTTAGATCATGGAGGTTGGCACAGGTGCGCGGACTGATTTACCTTGAGGTCATGTGGTTTGATGGAGCAGTCCGCAAGGTGGCGGACTGGTGTTGTTTAGTGGGCGCGGTCTTGGTATCTGGTGGCGGACTAAGTCTAGCTTGTTGCCTAGCTCGTCCGAGTTCGTCTGGTTTGCGGACTTCTTCTGGTATTCGTCGAGTTCGGCAGATTGACTGGACACATATTTTGTTCCAAGTCACGGGCTGCAGTTTGCGCGGACTAGAAGTAGTGTATGCAGGGTTGTGCGGTTTGGTGGCGGTGTTCGGCAGTCCGGCTATGCTTGTGTTCGCCACAGCATGGTTTGATGTTAGGCATGGCAGACTGGTCGTCTATTTGGCCTTGTCGATGATGCGACCTTGGCGGACTGGTGTTGGTATCCGCACTGTGCGGATACATGGTGTTAACCGACAGGTTGGCGGGCGGTTATCCTATCGCTATGGGTGGTGACGACACTCCTCCTCACACCTATAAATAGGAGTACTCGGGTCGTCATATTTAGCAGTGAACAGTAAGAGCTAGCTCGCGCTTGATTTTGCGGTTACGATTTTCTAAACGTTGTGGCTAAGGAAGTTGTTCTGTGCATGTTGTGCAGGCTAACATCAGGCGACTAGGAAAATAGTGGAAGCTTGGTGTGGAACAGTTTGTGGATAGCAGTCAACGGATATCAATAAGTCGCGGTCTCAGCGACTTGATTTCTTCCTCGGAAGTTACGAATAGGCAGAACGGTTCGTCTGGTCTATCAGCGGGGTTTTGTTCGTGTTCTTTTAGCATTTCAATAACAGCAGTCCGCGTGGTTAGCCGCGGATAGGCGACTTCGGCAGTCTCGACGAACACAGCTGGCGGTTAGGTGTAACTTGTGCAGGTTTCAGCTTGATGTCTACGCGGCTAACTTCTTGTGGCATATTTATGTTTCCCTTGGTTGCATTGTAATCATGTCTTGCAATGTATACCTTGCTCTATAAAAGAAGTTAATTTCAATTGAAAACTCTTGTGCTACTGTTGCTATTGATTTTTACTTATCTTCTATTGTGGTTGAGTGTTCCCGCGACCACGTTTTCAGCTTCTCATAGGATTTTTCACATGGTATCAAAAGGGTTTTAAGAGTAGTAGTTCACAAATCTAAGGTTGCTTTACCTTCGTGAAGATCAAGTGATTCAGTGGACTGTAATGGAAGCCAGTTTTGCAAGAGGGATTGGAATTGAACTCTTGATGCATACCAACTTCAAGCGATGAAGGTCGTGCATGGAGAGTTATCTTCTTTGGCGAGGATCTCTGGAAAGTTATCGATGGTGACGACCGATAAGAAGTGGTTGCTGCCGGGGGAAATGTTGAAGCGGTGAAAGCATGGAAGCAAACTGATGCATAGGATGCATTCGCTCTAAAGCGTGCGGTTTCACCGGAGCTGTTTGACCGCATCATCAAATGTTAGATGGCCTGCTGAACAAGAAGAACGTAGCTCGACTACAGTTCTTGGAAAATGAGTTGGCAAAGTCCACTCAAGGTGATCTGTCTGTTTCTTCTTTCTTCTTAAAGATGAAGAACATCTGCTTTGAGATTACAACATTAGATTCGGAAGAGCCAATCTCAGAGTCGAAGCTGAAAATGCACATCATACGCGTCTTGCGGAAGAAGTATGTTGCCTTCGTGAATTCTGTGCAATGTTGGGTCAATCAGCCATCACTGCTCGAGCTGAAGAATCTATTAGCTTCACAGGAAAGCTTGGCAAAGTAGATGGCTGGAGTCTCAATCTCAGGGGGAGATGGCGAGACTCTCTTCTCTATCAAGAAGAAGAAGTGGGATAAGAAGAAGATGACACATGTTAGTGATGATCTGTCTTCTTCATCATAGCAGGATAGGAGCAAGCCTCCTAAGGTTGATGACAGGAAGAAGTGGCGCGGACCTCGGTGCTACAAATGCAATACGATTGGTCACATCCATAGGAACTGCATGGTAAATCTTCAGCTGGGGCATGCTGCAGGGAAGGATGAGGCTGAGTCCAAGACTGAGGAGGGAGGATGGGGGAGTGTCTTCATGACGGGAACTTGTGTTCGGGAACTCTCCTCCATCAACTATCAGGAGGAATGGATCGTGGACTCCGGGTGTGGTCATCACCTCACCGGGGATGAGTCCAAATTCTATTCTCTGAAGGATTACAAAGGTAATGATGTCATTATTACTGCTGATGATATTGTACATGCATTAGAAAAGGAGGGATACGTTTCTGTAGCCAGTGATCATGGAACACTCACTTCGAGGAATGTGTATCACGTGCCCGTGATGAAAAAACATCTCTTCTCGGTGACTAACGCGGTTGACGCTGGGTATCACGTTCTGCTCGGCCCGACAGAAGTGAAGTTTCTCAGGAACATGTCAGCTGTTAAAGCTGACATCACTCATGTTGGTAGGAGGGTGAATGACTTGTTTGTTTTGGCGACAAGTTCCTATGTTGACAAGATGAGGGCTAATGATAACGCTGATATTTGACATGAGAGACTTGAACATGTTGGGATGGACAAGTTGAAGGATATGACGGTGAGAGTCCTGGTGCATAGTCTGCCTAGTCTTTCATCATATGGTTACGGTCATGTCTGTGCGAGTTATTAGTATGGAAAGGCATATCACCTTCCATTTGACATATCACAAACTAGGTGTAGTGCACCGCTAGAATGCATCCACGGTGACATAACGAGACCTATCGTTACTTTCAGTCTCGGCGGTAGCAGGTGTATGTTTATTCTTGTCGATGACTTTTCCAGGTATACTTGGGTATACTTTTTGAAAGAGAAGTCAGAGGCATTCAGGATATTCGTGGAGTTCAATGAGCTTGTGAAAGGCTGACTCGATTTTCGGATAAAAAAGTTGAGAACTGATAATGGCGGAGAGTTCACTTCACATAAGTTCTCCATCTTTTGCAGAAAGTTCGTCATTCAAAGGGAGCTTACTTGTGCTCACACTCCACAATAGAATGAAATTGCAGAACAGAAGATCCGCCATCTGACAGAAACCTGCAAGTGTTGGCTTCACGCCAAAAGCATTTCTAGGGCCTTCTGCAAAGAGGGAATGGCTTGTGCGGCATATGTCATCAATAAGATGTCCCTCAGTCCGAACAACATGAAATCTCCTCATGAGTTGATATTCAAACAAAAGCCCAGTGTTGAACATCTTTGAGTATTCGAGTCTACCTCTACGTGCACGTTCTATACGCTCTCGGGACAAAGCTAGATGCAAAAGCAGGGAAGCTAGTCTTTGTTGGGTATGATGAGCAGAAGAAGAGATGGAAGTGCATGGATCCTGCAACGAAGACTTTCTTCGTCTCAAGAGACGTTGTCTTCGACGAACTTACATCATAACAGGGTAGCTCATCTGTGGAGCTACAGGAGATTAGGTCAGACAGGGGCCAAAGAAAAGCTGCTTAGGATCTTCTGGTGGAGTTGTTTGTGTCACCAAGTACTCCGACGGCGTCTAGCTCTGGGGCAGAGGCTTCTGGATCTAAAAGCAGGGGGAGCGATGCTCCTCATGTGTCTGGAATCAGAGCTAGTATAGAAGAAGCATCGGTAGTGTTGGATCAGGGTTCAGCCCTACGGAGGTCCAAGAGGACAATTTTTCTACCAGCTCGGTATAGGGACGAGAACTTGGTGAGTTTCGTCTTATGTTTTTTCGCAGGTCCCTTGGATGATCGAGAGTCTTCTTGCTTTGAGAACGTTACTGGAGTCAAGGAGTGGATGGATGCCATGAATGAGGAGATGACCGCCCTCAGGAAGAATGAGACTTGAGATCTTACGCTCAAAGTCGATAGTATCACTCATGTGATGTGCATGCATGTATAAGCTGAAGAAGAATGCATACATAAGCATCTAGCGGTATAAGGCTCGTCTTGTGGCTCGGGGGTTCTCTTAACAGTACAGGGATGATTACGAGAAGACGTTTAGCCCGGTGGCTAAGATGACTTCAGTTCAGGTGATGGTTGCCTTGGCGACTTGCCAATGATGGAAGATTTGGCAACTCGACGTGAAGAATGTTTTCCTTTACGACGAGATTAATAAGGACATATTCATGGTGCAGCCACCGGGTTATGTATCTTATGAACATCCTGGGCACGTCTGCAAGATGAAGAAGGCCCTCTATGTTCTGAAGTAGGTGCCTCAGGCATGGTATGAGAAGATCGCAGAATATCTCTAGTTCAGCAGTTACTTTGCTTTAGACTCAGATTCTAGTCTGTTCGTTAAGAAGTAGGAGGAGCTTCAGGTCCTCTTTCTATTGTACGTTGATGATATGATCGTCATGAGGAACTCGGAGGAGGAAGTAGCTAGGCTCCGGGCTGAGCTAGCTATACGGTTCGAGATGAGGGGTCTGGGTGAACTCCACCATTTCCTTGGGCTAGAGATGGAGAGGCAGAAGGACGACATCCTCGTTTCCAAGAAGGTCTATGTGGAGAGAATCATCAAGCGGATCGGCATGCGAGAAGGGAAGAGTTGTTCTGCTCCTTTGGAGGTCGAGTTAAAACTTCAATGGGATGAGGGAAGGGTTCTTATAGAACCTTTGGTGTTCCGGACTCTCGTGGGAAGTCTCGTATATCTGACTATTACTAGACCGGATATTGCTTATGCAGTGGGCCGGGTTAGTCAGTATATATCGGAGCCACGGAAACCTCATTTAGTGGCGGGTAAAGGAATTCTGAAGTATGTCAAGTCTACCTCAGAGATGAGTCTCTTTTATAAAAGGGACACGAGCTTCAGTCTGCACAGTTATATGGACGCTGATAATGAAGGTGATGCAAATAATTGGAAGTCGACGATTGGTTACGTCTTCTTCATGGGATCGATAACTATTTTTTGGTGTAGTAAGAAGCAGGATTCAGCGTCTGTCTCCACTACAGAAGCTGAATACAAGGTTTCAGCCTTGATAGCTTAAGAAGCCATCTGGCTTGGAGGTTAGTGGATAACATCCATGAGGAGGTGCATTGTCCTACTCTGCTTCGCGATGACAATGCGAGTGCTCTCAAACTGGTCAACAATTAGTTTATCATGCGCGAATGAAGCACATCGAGATCGAGCATTACTTCATTAAGGAGAAGGTGTTGGAGGGGTCTCTGATGGTTGAGCATGTGCGGAGCAAGGACAACGTCGCAGATATCTTCACAAAGCCACTATCGAATGAACCGTTAATTGGTTGCGAGGATTGCTTGGGCTGGTTTCCACTTCCCACTTCAAGGGGGAGTGTTGAAATTGTTGAAGTGGGAGTATAAGTGGAGCTGGGTGGTTAGACTAGTCAAACCACACAGATCGCAGAGTCCGTCGCGGCCTGGAGGATAGCATTGGCAGATAGCCTTTGGCGAGTTGCTGGTAGTTCTTGCTGTCTAGGTCAACAAGCATTCTTTGTTAACTGGGCGGTTAGGGTTGGCTAACTGCAGTTATGGCGGACTCTTCTGGAGCTCGCCTGTGTCCGACTTGGTTCTGTGCTTGCGGTTTAGATGTTAGATCGTGGAGGTTGGCATAGGTGAGCGGATTAGTTTACTTGGAGGTCGCTCGGTCTGATGGAGCAGTCTGCAAGGTGGCGGACTGGTGTTGTTCAGTGGGCGCGGTCTTGGTATCAGGTGGCGTTGTTACTTGGAAACCGCGGAGCTTATGATGGACTTGGTTTGTGGGACTAAGTCCATCTTGTTGCCTAGCTCGCCGAGTTCGCCTGGTTTGTGGACTGCTTCTGGTATTTGCCAAGTTCGGCAAATTGACTGGACGGATTTTGTTCCAAGTCACGGGCTACAGTTTGCGCGGACTGGAAGTAGTGCCCGCAGGGTTGTGCGGTCTTAATAATGGTGGCATCCCTTATGTTTTTGGAAAACGGCATATTAATTGTCTGCCTATGTTGTGTTCGCCACAGTTTGGTTTGATGTTACAAAAAGGCATGCCTTTAGCGAACTGGTAGAGGAATCTAAACTAAGTCTAAACAGAAAATTCGTCCTTGTGTTAATACGGTCTCCGATGATATAATCAGCGACCTTGGCAGACTAGTGTTGGTATTCGCACTATACGGATACATGGTGTTAGTCGACAGGTTGATAGGCGGTTATCCTATCGCTATGGGTGGTGACAGCACTCCTCCTCACAAGTCACACCTATAAATAGGAGTCTTTGGCTCGTCATATTTAGCAGTGAACAGTAAGAGCTAGCTCGCGCTTGGTTTTTGCGGTTACGGTTTTCTAACCGCTGCGACTAAGGAAGTTTTTTTGTGCAGGTTGTGCGAGTAACATCAGGCGGTTAGGCAACTAATGGAAGCTTGGTGTGAAACTGTTCGCGAATAGCAGTTAGCGGATAACAACAAGTCGCGGTCTCTGCGACTTGATTTCTTCCTCAGAGTTGCGGATAAGCAGAGCAGTTTGTTCGGTTTATCAATGGGTTTTGTTCGTGTTCTTTCAGCATTTCAATAACAGCAGTTCGCGCAGTTAGTCGCGGATAGACAATCTCGACGGACACAACTGGCGGTTAGGCAATTTGTGCAGTTACAATTTATTGTCCGCGCGATTAACTTCTTGTGACAAATTTCTGTTTCCCAGTAGGTTAATTTCAATTGGAAACTTACCTCGCTCTTTAAAAGAAGTTAATTTAAATTGAAAATTCTTGTGTTACTGTTGCTACTGATTTTTACTTGTCTTCGGTTGTGATTGAGTGCTCCTGAGATCTCGTTTTCAGCTTCCCATAGGAATTTTCACAAGACATTTTTATTATTAAAAAAGCTAGGCTTTCTGAACAACTATGGGGCCTTTTAAAAGATTTCTTGGCAGCCTTCTTTTCATTCCTGTTTCTCCTGGAACATAAAAACGTAAAATATTTTTTAAAAAACACTTAAAATGAAGAACAATCTACAACTCTTTAAACCTGCTTTCAAGACAACTCTAATGTTTTTCCATCGGCACCGCCGCCCCAAAAGAGCCTTAGCTTCGTTTGGCACAATGGTCGCGGTCATAAATGCGATGGTTATGAACCATTGTTCACGAACACCCGAACACACCTAAGGAATTCCATCCGCTTTATGTTCAAAATTAGATCATTTTTGGGGTGGCGCTCACAACCGTTGTGATGGCAAGCATATATTTTATAACGATGTCGTTTTTGCTCAAACTAATCAGAGCAAAAACACAGTGCCAAACAGAGCCTTCGTATCCAGATGCCTTGAGACAGTTCATTTGAAGCATGTTCGGCAAATTTCCCTTCAATTACCAAGACAAATCCATAATAATTTATTGTATGATCTTACTTTATTCCTTTTTTTGTTTGGCAGAAAGTTCTCCCTCTCGCTAATTACATAAGTATGAGCATTTGTAGCCCTTATTTTATTAAGCACAAAAGTTGTTCAGGCAAATGTGCGCTTTGGCGGAAAGTTCTCCCTCTCGCAAAAAATATGTGCGGGGGTGAAAAATGTGTGATCGAGCGGAAAATGTGTGCACGGGAGGAAAAATATGCGCACGGACGGAAAATGCGCGTCTGTGCAGAAAATGCGCGAATGAGCAAAAACTGGTTGCTCGGGTGAAAAATGAGGGCTCTCGCGAAAACAAGTGCCCTGGTGAAAATGTGTCTAGATGAAAACACGCAAACGGGTGAGTTCTTAGTTTCCGAATGCTCAATCTTAAAGGTGACAGCGGGACCTAAACATTTGACAATGTGTTTTTTTTACTTAAATATCAATGGCTTTGGACCTAAAAGCCAATTCTGTTATAATATCATTCATTCGAACAATATTTGTTGCGGGTCGCCCGGTCTTTCCCCGATCCGGAGAAATCATACCGTCCTAGCTCGGAATTGGATCGGGCACGCAAATAGTAAAAATGAACCACAACAAATGCGGATGGCGCAAAATCTTTGCGTCCCATTCCTTACGTGGGGAAAACCTAAGGAACTTATCATTGGTTCACCGTCAGTGAAACTCTTCCATATCACTTTGACGGCTGGAGCTGTGACGAGTTTTCGAAGGTAATCCACTAGTTTCTCCTTTGGCGTTTTACATAGTTTCTGATTTGATCCCGGAGGGATCTCCGACAGGTCCCTCACTTCACTGTGCCCTCCATTAGGACAATCAGCAGCTGCAGAGTCCTTGGCTGTCCTGCAATTGCTGAAGTTCTGCATCAAGAGTAAAAACGTCACTGCGCTTACCAGGATTCTCGAAGCTTTCTTGTCGATGTCCAAACAGCCCATTTCCGGCCTTGTCCATTTCTGAAAGTTTCTTGGGTACTTTCTTGGTGGGATCAATGTGTTCCGACTTAGAAAAAAATTTTAAGTCCTTCATCCACTATCATGAAGAGCTTCGGGAGGGACTGCTTCCATGTAGAATCTCGATTCTTTCTTGATGGAAAGTTCAGCGGTGCTCTGGGATCTTGCGGATGCAGTTGAGTCGTGACCATTGAAGCATATCGTTTCTTCTTGGAACATGGTAGCGCAAGGATTCTAAGAGAGGAGTGAATTTCTGAGTGGAGAATCGACATAAGTCCACGATTCCGTCGGAAAACCTCAACGCTCTCTCCTACCTATGGAGTTCTTTGTCTTCAAATGAAGGCCTGGAGGCCTATTTATAGTTTTCTGGAAAACAAAACAACACAGCACAACAAGTACACAAGTCATAGTGGTAAATGCGCATGAGAGTGATTTGTGTTGGTGAATGACGTTGTTCTGTTTCGATCACCAGGGACGACTGTATCACCAACAGGATTTTTGTCGAAATAACGCACTAACGGAGTGCCCCGGGGCAGTCAACACTCCCACAACACGGGCGGCTCGGACCAAACGGTCCTTTAAGTAGCTAGTAAGATATACCAACGAGGCGATAAGGTGTCCCTCTTCGGTCGGAGGCGGCTTGAAGTCGGAGACAATGATCTCACTTGGGATCACCGGCGGTGGCGGCGATCGCCGCGGGCGCGCCGCACGCGTACGGTCGTGTGGCGCACAGCCGCGGGGAACTGTACGGCCTCGCGGGGCCAATCAGGGAGTGCGGCCGCGCGAGAGTGGGGGGTAGGACCACACGGTCAACCGATCGCAGGATCGTGGGGGGTAGGATTTCCCTACTCAAATCGCAACCGCGCGGGGGAGAGTCCCTGCGGCCGTGGGGGGGGGGATGCGGCCACGCGTGCGATGGTTCTATCACCGGGATCGCGGAGATCGCGCGTGCGCTGGCCGCACGCGCCTGCGCGGCCTTGTCATGCGTGTGCATGGGTTCGGCTTCTTCTTTGGGGGCTTGCAGCTTTGATGAGCTCAATCAGTCTGATCGGGCTCGCGCGTACTTGGTCTTAGTCTCGCTGGTTTGACTTAGAAATTTCATGGGTTTAACAACCCAAGTTTTCAAAAAAAAATAGAATAATTGATTTAAGTAACAAATTTGTAACATTTCCCTCAAATCCCTCCTCTCTAAAACCTAGCCGCAGCCCCCCCCCCCCCCCGATTAAAATCATTTGTGCTAGGGTTCACCCGTCTCCCTCTCATCCCGCTACTGTCGATTCTATCTCTTGCTCAGCCCGTTGCTGCCGATTCCGCTTCTCGTTGCTCCCGTGCCTTCCGATCCTGCAAGCATCGCGCCTCCCTGATCGTCGCTTGCTCCTCCTCTCCTCCTTCCCGTGGTCGACAACCATCTCCTCTAGGGTCTGCAGCCTCTTCTCCTTCTCCGATAAGAAAGACAGCCCTTCTTCCCTCCCCTTAAGGTCAGCAGATGCCTCCTCTTCCTCCGGTCACTCGTTTTCATCCTCTGGCAACCCTAATCTTCCTGGTCTTGGCCAGGATTTTTCAAGAGGGACGCCTCGGGTTTGCTCCCCTCTCCTCTTTTAGCTCGGATTTGGTTCCTTTTGGTAAGAATCTTCCTCCTTCATCTTTAATCAGAATTTTCTTGATTCCTAAATAATTTTTGTGCTCCAAATTTACATGTATCTTGTGATTCAAGATTTGTGTTCCATTATAATCGTCTAACCCTCATTGTATTTGTGATTTTCGGCATCGTTCGTCGCATCAATTAACGGTTCGTGAAGAATCCCTTTCCGATTTAGGGTTTCCCCAAGCCTAAACGCCGTCAAGTCTCCGTCTCTGCTTGGTGTCTCCTCTCCCCTCACTCTTGAGAGAGGTAAATAGCTTAACTCTCTCGTGCTTTAGGTTTTGTAAATAATATCTTGTGTTAGCGTTATGCACCTTGTTAGGTCAATATCAAATTCATTGTTCTTAAATAGGTCCAAATATGGTTTCTGTTTTTGCTTGCACCGCTTAGCCACTGCCGCCAATTTCGGCCTCACCTTAAGACAAGTAGAGATCCTTCTTTCTTGCAACATTGAGTTTAATTTACTGCATCTGTTCTTTTAACTGCTTGACCTCATTCTTGAATATATTTATATGTCAAATGAATTTGTATCTTAAATGCTCAATCTGAGAAGTTAATTGTTTGGGGTTTAATATTTTTGGAATTGCATGAGTTGGGATCGTAGATAATCTATTTGGGTATTTGCTTAGAATGGTATGAGTTAAGGAAAGAAAGAGATTTTGGATTGGATTTTCACTTACATGAATTTTGTCTCATTTGATGAATAATTGGAAGTCTAGTAGTTATTCTTGAGCATGAGCAGTAATTTTTATGACGATAAATGTCACAATTTCTTACTAGTAAATAGATGAATGATGTTTTATATAAATAGATGAATAATAGATGATAAGATTACTGCATAGTAATCTTATCACTCGTGAATACTTGCGCCCGCAAAAAATGTAAAGCTCTCTATCCAGTTCTTTTGTATCATCGAATCTTTTCTTATGCATGTCTGGTTGCAAGACCTGAGTAAAGTCTTTTCTTGATCCGATCTTTCCCTCCCTTTAAGTAAATTTATTCCTGGTAGAATCACTAAAATATGAATCTTTTAACTCAATAATATCTTAAGCAATCATTGAAAGGTAGAGTTTAATTAGTGCATCTCTCTGCTTGCATGGTTGCGGCAAGTAGGAATTTTTCTAATAAGACTTGCATATGAAATTGAGCGTGAACCATGTGCACCCACTTAAAAATACATACACACTTTATTGATTACAGCTTATGATATTACATGATCAATTATATGTTACTCCAGAGCAGTCTAATGATTGAACTTGTTTCTGTTTAACTCATTTACTAGCTCATCTTGTTAGTTTTGCTTCATGAAACTTGTTACTCATACATTTCGGTTTTTTCTTACTGGTTTCATACTTTACCTCACTTATTGTATCAATGTACTGAGATTTTTTCCTTCTTGTTTTGAATTTGCCTTAGCGTGCGTGCCTACACCGTCTTCTTACTGAGCCCGATCTACGTCAATCTTCAGGTTTTATGTTTATGTTTCATTTTATTTACTGTCTAACGTTTCTTTTATGTAATAATTATGGTTAGTATATCATATACAACTACTAGGATAAACATTATATATACTAGAATTTAGCATCATTTGCATGTTCAATTATCTGAAATTGACATTGCGTGAAAATTTGTATCAAAAATTATATCAGGGGTTTTATTAAAATGCATGATCACCTATTTCACACTATCTTGTTTTACAGCTTCCGCATAAAATCAATTTTTTTTTTCAAATTAACTACTTTAAAACTAATTATCAGTATCTCTGCTTTCGTATTACAGTCATGAATTTTCTTTCAGCTCATGTCTTTGGCATCATGGCCTGCTCGAAGCGCACTCTAACTTTTGTTGAGACGAGTCGTGACAATGGGGGACCCTATCAAATGCCCCAAATTTTAGCGAGTCATGATTTGCGAAGCGATGAGAGCGAAAATTTTCTGCTTCTTCCGGTGCGCTCCAACCATTAGAAAATTATCTGTTATTCTTCGCAAGATATCGGTCAAAGATTGATGCTTATTCACTGCATGTTTTGAGACAGAAAAATTTAGCAAGAAATGTCTTGCAAATTTAGCTGTCTTCTATTTTGAGTCTCCCTCTAATGCTTATAAATTAGAGAGGGTCATTTCGTTCTTTCCTCACGCTGTTGTAGAGATTTTGGAGTTTGCGGAGCTTCTGTGACCGTCATGTCTCCCTCGAAAAAGGTTAGTTTTTTTCTTGACTCGGGAGTTAGGCGAACGAGAGAGGGCGTCGATGATAGTTCCGTGCAAAAGGGCATCGGTGTAGAGGTGACGGAAAGGGCGGCGAGGGCGGACGTGGTGGCGCGTGGAGTGGGATGCTCGTGCGGAGGTTGGCCACGTAAGGGGCGTCCTGCGCGCGAGCGCCAGTGCGAGCGCACGCGAGCCTGACTGTGCGTGCGCGTACGGCAAGGGTTGGCCGCGTTCGTGTGTACGGTAGGGGCTGACCGCGTGTGCGGATGTTCAAGGCCATCCACGCGGGCTCGCGCGCGCGCGGGAGCGGGCGCGCGCGGGGATGCCTGTGCGCGAGTACACGTGCACGGGTTTACCCTCGGGGATTCCCTCGCTCGTGTAGGGGACGCTTTCGTGGTCACACCATTCTCCATGTGCGTTGATCTTCTTTCCTTGGCATGCTTTGATGCTGACACCCGTTTCTTTTGCAGGTGTCAAAAGATGGTGTCCCGTAGCGATCGATGTGTCTTCCATCATACTTGACATCTGCCCGTGTGGGCAGTTGGAGGAAGCGCTTTGAGATTTTGGAGGTCGTCGAGATTGCAATTCTATCTCCGTCGGAGCGCGTTCAAGACCCTCCTGCGAGCCACTTTGCGATTACGGAGGGGTGCTTGAAGGCGGGCTTTCGGATTCCTCCAGTGGAGGAGGCAATTGTCGTACTTCGGTTCTGCGGCATTCCAGTGACGCAGTTTCTTTGGTGGAGCTGACCAGAATTATGGGGCAGATTTGCTTCTTTCGGGAGCACGACTCCCAGATGTCGATTCGACTCTTTCGCGAGTGGTGCGAGGTATGCCTTTGCTCAGGTGACCAGGTCAAAGTTCGGAGCAACAAGAGATGGTTGTCGTTTGAGTACAAGACTATCTAGCTATCACCATGGAGGGACATTGTATGGGTTCGTCAAAAACCCGTGGGAGCTGCCCGAGACTTGGCAGGATCCTCCTAACCACTATCGTCGTCTTACGGGGAAGGAGTACGACTTTACTCCGTTGTTGGGCTTTGAGGATCTGCGTAAGCTGGGGACTGTTTTTATATGATCAGCGTCTTTGTTGTCGAGAAGCGACTAGTTCTTGCAAGCCTTTCGACGGATGTGGAGCGAAGCCACGCTGTGTCATTGGAGCATGGAAAAAAGAGGAAGCTGGACTTTTCACAGCGATAGGGAGGGGGCGGGCCGCCCTCTGCTACCCCTGAGATTGTTATTAATGTTGTTGATGATTGTCCAGATGATCTGGTTGTTGATCAGCCGCCCACGGAGACTGAGGTTGTACTTGAGATTCCTGAGATCGCGTTGGCTTCTCGAGCGGTCCCTGAGCCTCCGTTGGTGATGGGGAGGGGGAAAGAGCGGGAATGCTCTGCATGCCAAGTGCTTCTCTGAAAGGTATTGGTTGTCCCCAGTACTTTCCCTCTTTTGTCTTGCGTTGTGTATGAGAATAATTTGTTTGTTGTGCTTGCAGCTTGATGAGACTCGCGATATTACGCTCTCGTGGAACAGTACCTACGTAACCATGAAGGACGATTTTGTTTTTCTGCGGGCGAAGCTGGCCACATCCAAGGACTCGGTGGCGAAGGCTTGGAGGATGAAGAAAAAGGTCATTTCTTGGATGGTTATTGTGAAATCTCAGTTGTCCTCTTCTCAGCCCAAGGGTGAGACTCTTCGGGCCAAGCTGAGCTTCGCCGACTCCGAGATCGGGACTCTTTGAGGGAGGGAGGCTTCTGTTGAGGTGACCCTTGTGGAGGCGGTCTGTTGTACCGAGGAGGCTAGCATTGCGATGTACCAGCTAGGGGTGTAAGCCAGAACCAACCGAACCAAACCAAACCAAACCGCACGGCACGGTTCGGTTTTAGTCGCCCACGGTTCAGTCACGGTTCTAATTTTTGAAAAACCTGTGGTTTAGTTCGGTTCACAGTTTGGAGTGTCAAACCGAATCGAGTCAAACCGAACCATATTAACTTTAATTATATTTTATTTTATTATGGATACTTTATTTCATAAGCTTTAAGTCTAATTTATTAAAAATAATAATAATAATTATTAATTTTTACTATTTTATGTTGAGTATAATATATTAATTAAGTCTTGACCGTACAAAATGTTGAAACCAAAAACTTTGTCTCTGTGGAGTTCAACCCTTGGGGAAGGGGTAACCTCACACCTACTACACACGGGGGAACGTCACAGACCAAAGACTTGAGAAATTAGGAACAGACCTTCGGCTTTAGCGCGGAGGTCCCACCTCACACCCAAAAGGTTGCTAGAACACTTCCCCTCCCTCACCAAGTGGCTGAGCTGAGCGCCTTGGAGAGCTCTCTACTCTACCAAGATGAAGCAAAGGGAGGAGGTAAGGAAATCTCATCCTCTCCAAAGGCACTCAAGGGGGTCTATTTATAGTTTTTCCAAGACTTGGGGTCAAAATGACCAAAATGCCCCTACGACCAATTGGCTTTGAGCCAATAGCAAACCTCCACACCGGGGGGTAGAGAGGTAATTTCCGCCCCAGGGGCATAACGGTAAAAATACGACCCCAAGGGGGTCCGGGGGCCGAGCCTTGATCCCCACCCCTCGGGCGAGCAGCAGGCCACGGGCCTGACTCGCTTGCAAGGGAAGGCCGCCCGGGCGAGCCGCAGGCCGCGAGCCTGGCTCGCCCGCAGGGCAGGCCGCCCGAGCGAGCCGCAGGCCGCAGGCCTGGCTCGCCCGCAAGGCAGGCCGCCCGGGCGAGCCGCAGGCCGCAGGCCTGGCTCGCCCGCGGGGCAGGCCGCCCGGGCGAGCCGCAGGCCTCAGGCCTAGCTTGCCCGCAGGGCAGGCCGCCCGGGCGAGCCGCAGGCCGCAGGCCTGGCTCGCCCGCGGGGCAGGCCGCCCGGGCGAGCCGCAGGCCTCAGGCCTAGCTCGCCCGCAGGGCAGGCCGCCCGGGCGAGCCGCAGGCCACAAGCCTGGCTCGCCCGTAGGGCAGGCCGCCCGGGCGAGCTGCAGGCCTCAGGCCTGGCTCGCCCACAGGACAGGCCGCCCGGGCGAGCCTCAGGCCTGGCTCGCCGCTCCTACCTAGCGCCAAGGCAAGCCAGGGGGTGCTAGTCATCTTGCCGCACCCGTCCCCAAGAAGGAGCCAAGGGGAGGCTAATTTTTCCTCCCCTACTAGTATATTCTCAAGGTCAAGCCAAAATTGCCCCCTAGAGTGCAAAATAGCTCAAAAGCTTAAAACTTATAAGCAGGTCTTACGCCTTGTTTGGGATCCTCACTCCGCGAATACGGGGTTGTACACAGCTATTTTTAACATTAAATTTTTTCATTTATTTTTAACATTATTTTTTTTCATTTATTTTTAACATTAACATTTTTCATTATATGATAGCTTCATGATTCAGTGTCACTTTCTTTCTATCTATAATAGAATTAAAAAGAGAAATTATCCTTGATTAACCACATAAGGTTTATACATATGTCGGGATAGAAAATCAGTTGATGATTTTTTTCATTATAATGATAACTTTGACAATGTCTTGGTCTGACATTAATACCCTCATAAATGTTAGTATTGCTTTTGTCAATTTTCAGCAGCAAAATTCTTTTTTCTTTTAAGTATTGAACCACTCAAACCGAATCGAACCAAACTGAACGGTTCAGTTCGGTTTCAATGGTGTTTGCGGTTTGGTTCGGTTTTAGATTTTTGGAACCACGTGTGGGTGATTCGATTAGCGGTTTTGATCAAAAATCGAACCAAACCAAACCGTTACAGCCCTAGTACCAGCATGAGGGGAGGTCGAGCAGCTGAAGAAAGAGAACGCTCGGCTAATTTCTGAGAGGGAGGAGGTCGAGGCCGTGTGTGTGGCTGCGGTGGCTGAGTATAGGGCCTCTCATGACTTTGAAGTGGAGAAGTCTCATATTGCGGAGGAGGCGCGTTCTAAGATGATAGCGACGGAGGTCGATCCACTTATAGAGGATGAGCGAAGCTGCGTACTTTTTGGGTTTTGGCAAGGGATTTCAAGTGGCTCAGAGGTTTCTAGAGCGTGATGCCCTGGGCGTGGAGGATGCCTCAGATGATGATGTTGATGTTGTCGTGGATGGATGATCCTGAGGATCTCCCCAATTTTTTTTGAATTTCTTATTTTTATGTGATAGGCGTACTTTTGCGTCGTTGCATGCTTTTGCTTTTTATGATGATGTAGCCCATATAACACCTTTCATTTGAGTGGAGACCATTTTTGCTTTCGGATCCATTGTGCGTTGGTTGTGTTTTGGCGTGTATATTCTTTTTGGCAGAGTAGCGCTTTGCTTGAGCATTGTTTGTTTACTCGCGCTTCCGGGAGAGCCATAGACCGCTGAGGGTTTGGAGGCAATGTGTCCCCACTTGCTTGTGCCCTGAGCGCGGATGGTGGAGAGCCTTTGTATGTGCCTTTAGGAGAACCAAGGTTCATCCACGTGGAGGGGGTGAGGAACCTTTGTTCGTTCGTGCCTTAGGGGAATCGGGGTCCGTCCAAGTGGAGAAGGCGAAGAACCTTAATTCATTCGTATCTCAGGAGGATAGGGGTCTTTCCGGGTGGAGGTGGCAAAGAACCCTTGCTCGTTCGCGCCTTAGGAGAAACAGGGTTCGTCCAAGTGTAGGTGGCGAAGAACCTTCGATCGTTTGCGTCTCAAGAGGACCGGGGTACATCCGGGTGGAGGTGGTGAAGAACCTTTGTTCGTTCGCGCCTCAAGAGGACCGGTATCCTTCCAGTTGGAGGTGACAATGAACTTTTATTCGTTCGCGCATCAGAAGAACTAGAGTTTATCCAAGTGAAGGTGCAGATGAACCTTTGTCCATCTCGCATAGGAGATGCAGACAGATCTTTGTCCGTCTCGCCTAAGATGCAGAAGGACTTCCGTCGATCTCGCTAGAGGAACAAAAAGGCTTTCGCCAATCTCGCCTTGGAGTTGCAGAAAGGCTCTCGCCAATCTCGTCTGGGATGTGCGGAAAGGCTCTCGCCAATCTCGCATGGGAGGTGCAGAAAGGCTATCACCAATCTCGTCTAGGAGCAGGGGCGGATTTAGAGGGCGGCCCGAGGGTCACTGGAACCCCCTTTATTTTACTAAATGGTTAGTGTATTTGGATTCCTCTTGTCGAGGCAATGAATTTTGACTACTTATACGTCAAAAACGGTGGTCAGATGAGGGAGAAACAACTCCGATTAGATTGAAATATTCAATTTTTTTTTTGAAGTTGATGTCTGACCTCTCATGTTAATATTTTTAGAACCCAGTGATAAATTCAAAAAAAAATTATGTGCACCCCCATTATCAATTTGTGCACTCCTAATATTAATTTTCTGAATCCGCCATTGCCTAGGAGGTGCAAAAAGGTTTTCGTCAAACTCGCCTGGGAGGTGCAAAAAGACTCTCGTCAATCTCAACTGAGAGGTGCAGAAAGACTTTCGCCAATCTCGTCTGTGAGTGCGGCCGCATTACAAGAAAAACTTGATTTAACAAAGAAAATTAGGATGACTTGATAATTCTTCATAATTAACATCAAATTTAGCAAAAAAAAAATGTTTTCATTTTAGCTATAAAAATAACAAGGAATTTTATTGTTGCAAAAATAACAACAAATTTTTTGTTGCTAAAATAACAACAAATTTTTTTGTTGCAAGACTTATTTTACAAAATAGCAATGATTTTTTTGCAAGATATTTATTGAGGTAAAAAATTATTGTCTTCAAAAAAAAATTCTCTCTTAGGATTCATTTGGCGCGGCGGCGGTCGACAACGGAGGGCTGGGACCGGAGGTGGGGGCAGGGGTTGGAGACGGAGCGGTCCACGGCTTTTTCTGCTTTGCTGAGGGAGCAAACACCGTAATCGCCACCGCCCGACATTTGTTTTTCCGCCTTACGGTGGCGGTTGCTCCCGCACCGGCGTGCCCCCCCCCCCCCAAATGAAGCCTTAATTAAAAAAATAGAATTTTAATTTTTTTATCCATCTCTTATAAAATATTTTTTTGTTTATATATACTTACAAATTATATACATATATAAATGTATCTAATAAAATAATTATATATTTATGTAAATTATATAAAGAAATATGTATATTTCCTGACTGTGAAATATTTGTGAAATCTTAACTGTACATTCTCTACTACGCTGGAAAAAGACTCATTTAGCACCACAAAAAGCTCGACAGCCTATAAGCATAAGAAACACTTGGACAACAACATATAGATAAAACTTTTTATTGCTCCTTATATGCAACATGAAACAATACTGTTTCAGCGATGCGGGACTAACAGTGCACATAATGGTTAAAAAATCACTCACGATATATGTCGCCATCGGCTGCGGATCCGCTGTCGGGCTTCCCGAACACCACCGGCAGACTCGCTGAACTCCGGCGAACCTGTCGGGGTAGTCCGGCGACATTCGACATGGCCACCACCAGCGGTTGCCCTATAGGAGCGCCGTCGGAGTACCCCTAGCAGGTTCGTCAGGGACCGCCTCGGGGACCGCCGAGTCTACCGGGCAGGCAGCTGGGAGCGCCCCTAAGAGCAACTCCAATGGGGATCTCTATATTTAGAGATCCTCATTGCACCATGTTCTCTAAATATAGAGAACATGAGTAGAGCAACTCCAACCATGTTCTCTATATTTAGAGAACATGTTATTTTAATATATATATATATATAATATTTATATACTAATATGTATAAATAAATAAATATAATATTATTATGATTTATTTTTATTTTTTCTTATCTTATTTTATTATATTATATTAATTTTAAAGTTTTTTTTTTAATTTCAAATTTCATTACATAAATAAAATAAAACACGCATAACATAATTCAAAATTAAAAATTACATTTGGAAATAATTCTAAAATTCGGGGAGGTAATCATCGGGTTCGCTATGATTTCTGTGTGCGCTTCCCCCTTGTTGTTCTCCTCTATACCCGGGTACTCCATAGTCGCTTCCTCCATATTGGCTTTCTCGATACTGGCTTCCTCCATACTGAGGTCCTCCAAATTGAAGTCCACCAAATTGAAACCCTCCAAATTGAGGTCCACCAAATTGAGACCCTCCAAATTGAGGTCCTCCATGTGAGTCTCCTCCATAGTGGCTTCCTCCATATTGGCCTTCTCCATGCCAACCTCCTCCAAACTGAGGTCCTCCATGTTGGTTTCCTCCATAATGGCTTCCTCCATCACCACAACCTTCATACATGCCTCCTCCATATCTGGTTGCTTCGAGTGATGATGATCCTCTAAACAGGGATTGTTTTACATTTTTATTCATAATTTCTTGTTTTTTCTGCCGAAAATTTTGTCGTTCTGGAGTTCCTTTTATGCTTTTCAAATCAATCATCATAATATCATGATCTTGTTTAGCACTCTGAAGCTCTATTTTTTTTTCATTTTTGACCTTTAACTTCAAGAGTTCAGTCATAGAAGACCTATCTTTTGCTCGTTTTTTGTCATCTCTTCAAAATATCTAAGATTTCTTCATTTGCTTTAGTATGAGTTTCAATATCAAAACTCTTACCACTAACTTGTCTTCTTCTCTCCTTTTCTTTCTTTCTTCCAGTAGATCGAGTATTTGAAATTGAGGCTGGAGATTCTTCATCACCAGTATTATTAAGGTTCATTTCATTGCTGTCTGTTTTTAGGTCTATTCGTCTCCGTTGAGTGGGAGAGTTAGAATCAAAAGCTTGCGATATGTCAAAATGCTGAGAGTTGTTACCTTCTGTAGTCCCGAACGACTCTATCCACTTTTCTGTATTTTCAAGATTGACCAAACATCATCAAACAAGAAGCCTCTTTTCTCGTTCGGATCTTCTCCATATAAAATTTTGGCCTGATTGATCTACAAATAAACAAACAATAATTATAATATAGAGATTCTTTAATATAATATTTAAAATATAAATTAATACTTACAATATCGAGTTCAGATGTACCACTCAGATTTCGTTGCTCAATTTATCGAATACATGCTCGAAATTTGCTAGTCTTACTTGCTAACAATGACCAACGACATGAGAGAGATTTAGAGGTTCTTTGTCCTAAACAAGTTGCGGGTCTTGTCTTGTGAAATATGATTGATACTCTTTCCTACATCCTATGCTCCTTTTGATTGCTACCCATAATTGGGTCTTCAGAGACCTCAAGCCATGCATAGCATAGTGCTTGATCTTCTTTCACTGAGAATGATGTTCTCTGACTAAAAGTCATGGTTAAGGAGAGAAGGAGTGCTCTTCTTAACTAAGGAGAGAAATAGTGATTGATCTTCTTTTGCATAGTATATTACTTATAGAACAAATGATGGTGGAGAATCCAATGCTAGTGGAGAATACAATGCGGGTGAAGAGAATCCAATGCTGGTGATAAGAATCCAATGCTGTGGAGAATCCGATGCTGGTGGGGAATCCAATGCGGGTGAAGAGAATCTAATGTTGTTGATAAGAATCCAATGCTGGTGATAAATCCAATGTTGTTGGAGAATCCAATGCGGGTGAAGAGAATCCAATGCTGGTGATAAGAATCCAATGCTGGTGGAGAATCCAATGTTGGTGGGGAATTCAATGCGGGTGAAGAAAATCCAATGCTAACTTAGCACAAGGTATTACGCCTACTACTAATTATGAAATTTTGGGAAAAAAATATGACGTTGGTTATTATTTAGCTGACGGAATATATCCTAAGTGGTCAAAACTAGTTCAGACTATTTCTCATTCACATGACAAAAAAAACAACACTTTGCAATGATGCAAGAAGCATGCCAAAAAGATGTAGAGCGAGCATTTGAAGTTCTTCAATCAAGATTTGCGATAATTATGGGGCCATCCCATTTTTGGGATAAACATGTTTTACACGATATCATGACTGCTTGTGTTATAATGCACAACATGATCGTCGAAGACGAGCGGGATGAAAATGACTATGTCACTATTTTTACTCCATCACCAACTCAAAATGTTGAACAGTTGAATACAAGTGAAGCCGAACGATTTCGTCAGTTCCTAAATCGGCATAAAAAGATCAAAGACAGTGATGCACATTTTGCACTTCGAGATGCACTAGTTGAACATTTGTGAGAATGACATGACAATGAACCAATGTAATTTTGAATATTTTATACATATTAATTTGAATGTATTTTTATTTGTACGCGAGTTTAATCAGTAAAAATGTCTTCTCCTTTTTGTATGACAAATAATAATTAGAATATATTCAATATTAGGCTCGTTTTGTAGGTCTCGAAAAGACGATTTTATTGAAATATTATATGTTATAATTGAAAAATTATTTTAATCACTATAGAGATTATAAATTATTATCAAAGTTTCTTAAATTAACTAATTAAATTTTTTTTAAAAAAAATAAAACATTAAAAAAAATGCAGCTCGGCTCTTCCTAAGAGCATCTCCAATGGGGATCTCTATTTTTAGAGATCCCCATTGTACCATGTTCTCCAAATATGGAGAACATGGTAGGAGCAACTCCAACCATGTTCTCCATATTTGGAGAACATGACTTTTAAAAAAAAAATGTTTTTTTTTAAAAAAAATTTATTAAAAAAAATTAAGGTAAAAAAAAAATTGAAATTCGTTGAGTGTGCATTTAAAAAAAACATTTTTTAATAAAAAAACAATTTTGTTTTTTAATTAATATCATGTTCGGGTTTATGTTGGATCCATGATTTCACGCAATTAAAGTAGCTGTGAATACATAATTAAAATAAAATATGCATTACATAATTCAAAAAAAAAAATTTACATCTGGAATTAAAACTAAAATTCTGGAAGGTCATCACTTGGTTCGCTACGCTTTTCGTGTGCGCTTCCCCCTAGTCGGTCTTCTCCATACCCGGGTATTCCATAGATGTTTCCTCCATACTGACTTCCTCCTTGTTGTTCTCTTCCGAATTGAGGTCCTCCAAGTTGGCTTCCCCCGTAATGGATTTCTCGGTAGTGACTGTCTTGATACTGACTTTCTCGGTACTGACTTCCTTCAAATTGAGGTCCTCCGAATTGCGGCCCTCCAAATTGAGATCCGACGTGTGGGCGGCCTTCATGCTGACTTCCTTTATAACCACTACCTCCATACATCCCTCCTGCATATTCAGTTTCTCTGAGCGATGAAGACCCTCCAAAAAGTGGTTTTCTAATGTTTCTATTCACAATTTCTTATTTTTTTTGTCGAAAATACTGACGCTCCGGAGTTATTTTGATGCTATCCAAATCAATCATCATGATATCGTGATCTTGTTTAGCGCTCAAAAAGATCTAGTTTTCTTTTTTGATTTTCTACTTTTAACCTCATGATGTCTTCGATAGCAGACATACCGTTTGCTCGTTGTTCTTGACCTTTCTTTAAAACCTCTAAGATTTGATCGCTTTTTTTGGTATGTGCTTCAATATCAAAGCTTTTAAAACTCGATTGTCTCCTCCTCTCCTTTTCTTGCTTTCGCCCAGTAGGTCGACTATTGGAAGTTGAGATTGGAGATTCTTCATCCTCAGTACTACCAAGATTCATGTTATTGTTATCTGAATTTAAGTTTATTTCTCTCCCTTGACTGGGAGTATTAGAACTTAATATTTGTGACATGTCAATATTTTGAGAGTTCTTATTTTTTGTAGACCCTGACGTTTCCATCCACTTCTCTGTGTTTTTTAAGATATGCCAAACATGCTCGAACATGAAGCCTTTCTTCTCTTTTAAATCTGAGGCATATAACATTTTGGCTTCGTTGAGCTACAAAAAATTACTTTAATCACACATTATTTAAGAAATTTAGGCATTTAAATTCTAAAAAATACTTACAATATCAAATTCAGAAGCACCGCTGGGGTTTCGTTGCTCTATCTGTCGAATACATCCTCGGAATTTGCTTGTTTTACTTGCCAAAAGGGACCAACGACAAGAAAGAGATTTTGGGGTTCTCTGTCCTACGCAAGTTGGAGGTCTTGTACTGTGAAAGATAGTTGAGATTCTTTCTCACAATATTTGTTCTTTCTGATTACTCCTCATAACGAGGTCTTCCGAAACCTCTAGCCAAGCATAACATAGTGTTTGATCTTCTTTTGGGGAGAATGCTTGGCCACGAATAGATGATATGATGACGATGAAAGAAATTAGAGAGTTCTTGATATTGGGGATAGAGTGATGAGAACTTGACTTCTGCAATGGGTACTTATAAAGAATGCTAGAATGAGTACTTGTGAAAAAGAGAGGCTTGAGTGGAGAGGAAATCCAAAGCTTGAGAGAAGGCATCCAACGCTGGGAAAAAACAAGGCTTCGGGTTACGAGATGACAGGATTGACAAGACAAGACAGAGGCTTGAGTGGAGAAGGCATCCAATGCTTGGGAGAAGGCATCCAACGCTGGGAAAAACAAGGCTTCGGGTTTAGGGTTGACAGGAATGACAAGACAAGACAGAAGCTTGAGTGGAGCAGACATCCAATGCTTGAGAGAAGACATCCAATGCTAGGAAAAAACAAGACTTCGGGTTACGAGATGACAGGATTGACAAGACAAGACAGAAGCTTGAGTGGAGAGGGAATCCAATGCTTGGGAGAAGACATCAAATGCTGGGAAAAAACAAGACTTCGGGTTACGAGATGACAGGATTGACAAGACAAGACAGAGGCTTGAGTGGAGAGGGAATCCAATGCTTGGGAGAAGGCATCCAATGCTGGCGAGCTATATAAACGCCCTTTTAAGATAGTCAATGATACATTCAAAACAATCTTTTCTTCTAAGAAAAATGAACTATGGAGAAGGTTCATCCCATTTACGATCTTCATCATCTTCAGATGATGATGAACAAATACTTCTCAAGTGAGAAGAAGATCTTAAAAATTGGGAGAATGAAGATGAAGTTTTAGCTCGCATGCATGCCTCCAACAATGCCATAATCGCAGCTCAACTTCAAGAAGATGCACGTCTGCGACGCAGAGGTTCAATACCTGGCCACGTGGTAATCAATCGGGGCAGGATTGAAGGCAATACTAGACTTTGGAATGATTACTTCTCTGAACACCCCACATATGGGGAAACTTTTTTTCGACGAAGATTTCGAATGCGAAAAAATCTTTTCCTTCGCATTATTACTGAAGTGCAGGAGCACGACAATTTTTTTGTTCAAAAGAAGGATGGTGTTGGTAAGCCTGTACTATCAACAATACAAAAAATTACAGCAGCATTTCGTATGTTAGCATACGGAACATCAGCTGATAATTGCGATGAATACATTCGAATTGGCGAGTCTACTGTGATTCAATGCTTGAAAAGATTTTGTGGGCAATTGTACAATTATACAAAGATGAATATTTGAGATCTTCCAATGCAAATGATGTAACAAGATTACTACAGAAAGGTGAAGAACGAGGTTTTCCAGGGATGTTGGGAAGCCTAGATTGTATGCATTGACAATGGAAGAATTGCCCAACGACATGGGCAGGCCAATATTCAGGACATCATGGTGGACCTACAATCATTCTCGAGGCAGTAGCATCATATGACCTGTGGATATGACATGCATATTTTGGCTTACCTGGATCTAACAATGATATTAATGTCTTGCAGACATCAAATTTATTTGCAAACTTAACCCAAGGTATAACGCCTCTTATCAATTATACAATACTGGATAAAAATTATGATGTTGGTTATTATTTAGCCGACGGTATCTATCTGAAATGGTCAACACTAGTTCAAAACATTTCTCATACACAAGATAAAAAAAAACAACACTTTGCAATGATGTAAGAGGCATGCCGAAAAGATGTAGAACGCGCATTTGGAGTTCTCCAATCACTCTTTGCAATTATTAAGGGGTCTTGCCGTTTTGGAGATAAAATGTGTTGCATGATATCATGATTGCTTGCATTATAATGCACAATATGATTATCGAGGACAAGCGAGATGAAAATGAAGATATCGTTATTTCTCCACCGCCGCCAACTCAAAATGTTGAAGAGATGGACACAAGTGAAGTCGAAAGATTTCAGCAGTTCCTAAATTGGCATAAAAAAATCAGAGACAAGGCGACACATTTCGCACTTCGAGATACACTGATCGAACATCTGTGGGCACGACATGGTAATGAAACAACGTGATTTGGAAAATTATATGCATTTTATTTTGAATGTATTTCGGTGTATGTGCAATTTTATTTAGTAAATCGTGTTCTCTAGCTATTTGTATGATCAATAATATTTAGAAAGTCTGCAATATTAGTCTCGTTTTGTAGGTCTCGAAAAAACAAATTTATTGGTATATTATATGTGAAGTTTGAAATAATAATTTAGCGGTTACGAACGTTATTGTGTAATACACGTTTTCCTTAAATATACTAAATATATAATTAAAATAAAAAAATAATAAAAAATTCATTTATGGAGGGCCGACATTTCCTCTCCTCCTCCTCTAAATTTAGAGGAGGAGGAGGCGGAAATGCCGCCTCCTCCATAATTGCAGCCTCCAATGCCGAAGCATTGGAGGGCAACCGGCCTGCATTTTTTAGAAATGCAGGCCGGTTGGAGCTGCTCTGAGAGCTGAAAAATGCAGCCGCCTTTATATTTAGAGGCGGAAATACCGAAGCATTGGAGGGAAACCGTCCAGCATTTCTAAGATTGGAGTTGCTCTAAAGCCAGTCGCACATGGCTTTCTATTTTTATTTTCTTAAAATAAAAATATTAATATATAATAAAATTAGATAATTTTAAAATTATATATAATAAAATTCAATAATTTTAAATTATATAGCTAAACTTAAAAATATAGACAAATCGTTACTAAATAAATAAACATAAATATACATTCTCCTCACAGGGGGCGGGCAAAGCTCGCCGTGGGCAGGTGGAACCCGCCGCAGGAGCCTAGGTAGTGTTGTGCGTGACAAGGGGGGCTCTCTATTGCACTGTCACTCGTGTGTGTGTGTGTGTGACAAGGGGGGCTCTCTATGCATTGTCACTCGTGTGTGTAACATTTAACTTTTAATTTTACCCATTTAATTATAAATATTTTAATTTGTTTAAATTTTTGTTTTTTTCTTTCATTTTAAAAATATGCTTTAATATAGGTCCAAGTTTCTTACCTGCAATAAAAAATACGCTCTTCATGCTGCTCGCAAACTCCCATTCACAAAAAAAGGAGTGACGGTAGAGTATAACACTCGGTGGTTCGTGCCGTGACAATGTCGTGATCAGAGTGCTGTCATACGGAGCACTGGTCCCCTTTTATCGTGATCAAGATATTGTCGTGATTAGCAGTAGAAAATGGATTATTCATAGTTGAGCCCCATTTATAAAAATGAGAAAGTTCACGGATCCGGATCCTCTTCATTTCATTTGAAATTGAGGGGATCCATTTCATCGTTTAGTGGACAAGATAAGTCCGAAAAATATCTAGTGGACACGATTTTTTTGAATAAAAATATATAAAATGATGAGAAAAGTAGAATTCGTCGGATCAAAAAGTGAATCATCATGGGACAAGTGCATGCAATAAGTCTTAGGCTAAATACATATTTCAGTCATAAACTTTTATCAACTTTTTGATTTTATTCCCAAACCTTTAATTTTTATGATTTCAGTCTCTATCTTCTCCAATGTTTTGATTTAAGTCCCAAAAATTCATTCCGTTAAATCTCTATCACCTAAATTGCCCTCCTCCGTTAACTCTTTACGTTGTTATGCGAGATCTGTATTTTATTACTAACTATTTTAGCCCACTTAAGTTATATTAGTTAGTAGGGGATTCCCGTACATCAAGCTATGATATGATGTCACTATAAATATAAAAAATGGCTGAAATAATATTTTTTTTTACATCTTAAGAAAATATGTTAAATATATCAAATTTCCGTCTTTTATAATTATTTTGCTGCACATTTACATATTCTCAAATAAGTGTATTTTACTTAAATTTTTTTTATATTGGCTTGAAATTTATTTTATTATATAAAAACAGTTTTTATTTTGATAGGGGCACCCCAATATATAGGAATTTCGGATTGCAGAAAGTCGGAATTTCCATTTTTTCCACTAACTCTCGTAAGGTCTCCTTAGAGGCGTTAGCAGCATCTCATGCATGGAATGCGGATATCCGAACCTCCCCCAACGTAACCCTCGAGGTGTAACCGTCATCATCATCACCATGTCACGAAGCAGGCCCATGGCCGCGAGGCCTCTGCCGCCGCCCCGGTGACGGGCATGCTCCCGTCCTCGGCCGCCGCCCCTAACAGGGGCTGCCAACCTGTCGCCGTAGACAATGACCGCCCGTCCTCGACCGCCGCCCTAACAGGGCGGCCTCCCGGTCACAAAAATTTGGAAGATGTGGCAAATTTCCATTTGTCATAAAAAAAAAAATTTGAGGGCAAAAACATAAATTAACTAATATAACTTAAGTCTGCTAAAATAGTAAGTAATAAAATACAGATCTCACATAACATCGTAAAGAGTTAATGGAGGAGGGCAATTTAGGTGACAGAGAGTTAACGGAATGAATTTTTGGGACTTGAACCAAAACGTTGGAGAAAAATAGAGACTAAAATCAAAAAAATTAAAGATTTGGGAGTAAAATCAAAAAGTTGATGAAAGTTTAGGACTGAATATGTATTTAGCCTAAGGCTCCGTTTGAGGGGACTTATTTTCACCGGTCAAGCGGTTACGAGCGCATGAACTGGACCTTAATTAAGATCTGGTTCATGCGGTTAATTAAGGTCCAGCTCATACGGCCGTAACCGCTTGACCGATGAAAATAAGTCCCCTCAAACGGAGCTAAATCTTATTTAAGCGATTATTTGAAAATGGATTTTTCAAAGTTGAATGCGTCTGAGCCAATTCTCATGGCACGATGCTAGCCATTCACTCGTATAAAAAAAGTGCCCCACGGCCTCCACAAGGAATTTTTTTCCCTACAAGTAACGCACGATGTGAGATGAGATTCAGCCGTAAGATCTTGATTTCAACGGCCGGATCTTGGTCTTATCTGTTGGAGATACAAACAAATGTACTGGCAAATCAAATACGGCTGGATCTCTGCCATTGAAATCCAGATGAAAGGCAAATCTTACGACCAAATCTGATCTCCTGTCTCGCACCTATTAATAAGGAGCAATATTTAGGTCAAGACTCCTGACGATGCTCATGGTCCTCCACCAATGAGGAGCTTGCAATGGAGGTGGGGCCCACGCACTTGTGACTTGTGTCATACACTTTTGCGCGGGACCCATGCAATTTCTATCTCCTCATTGATTGTCCTGACCTTTTTTTAGGTCAGAAGTCCTGACCTAAAAATTTTCCATTAATAAATGCGTTACTTATGGAAAAAAATTCCCCCACATGGCCACATGAGCTTCATGGATTTTTTTTGCGGCAGGTCATAATTAAATAGTCAGATTGTTCCAGAAGCGGTAGGCAGCGTCGGCTAGTTTTTTTTTTTCTTTCTTAAAAATAGAAGTTCCGTATTCAATTTGGCTCCAAAGACTCCGTTTACTCCCATTATAAATTTCAGATGTTACAAAAATTCACGTGGCTTTTATATTTTCTCGTTAAAAGAAAATCTCTATACTTAATTTCAGTAGAAATTATAAATAATCACTGTCGGTTAGAAAATAAGAGATTTAGACGACACATAAGAAATCGTAGAAAAATTAACAAACAAAAAACACAAGAATTTAATGTGAAAAAACTCGATCGGGGAAAAAATCACAACCACCCATACTCAGAAAATCCACTATGAAAGAGATCAAGAGTAGACCGCTTCTATTTCGCCGCTCCTCTTCTTCACTTTTTGCATACGCGTACACAACCGTAGGCCGAAACAGACCCTTTATACACATAACAAACATGACCAGGAAAATTACATAAATGCCCCTGACAAAAATTCGGACCTTCAAGAAAGAAATCGCGGTGACTGCACAGTAATTCCAAACGCAATCAGGCTTCACAAAATAACAGTGTCGCCGTCATCAATAAAAGTATAAAACAAAATTAATTTTAAACATAAAAGTGAAAGTGAATGAAATGTCAGACCTTCTAGAAAGAAAGTTCGTAACCGCCACATTTACAACCGCTTCCTACATGTCAAATGAAGCCTAAGTATGAGGAGCGAATTTTGGATACAAATTACGTGCAGGACAGATTGGGTCAAGTGCAATACATATGTGTGCATGTCCCTCGGACTGACTATGTGGTTACAATCCCACGATCCCATCAGTATATATACAATCCCAGGCCCAAAATATTTCCCTTTTATCGATCAATTTCTCTCGGAAAGACAATAATCATTTTGATTGTAATGAGAAAATGATCCACATATATAGTGTTCTAAAAATCCGATCAGATGGATAGGATCATGAACTGACCTATAAACCAGTCCAATTAAAATTAAGAGCCTTTCTAACTCAGAATGCCCAAGAACCTGAGAATCATCAGTTGAACTCTTTAGTTGAGTTGATTACTGATGGGGTCAGCCCCAATTTATAAAAAGAACCTGATTGTACATAGGGAAATCGCTCTCTCGATCCTCTTACTAAAGTCATGCAAATTACGCAGGTAACCGCCACACGTGGGATCCGTGCGCTGCCCAACCGCCGTCGCCGCCGCCGGCGTTGGCCGGCCCCGGGCCGGCCTCCCCCTCTAGCCGCCCGTGTTGTGCAATCGGATCGAGTACCGCGGTAGCGCAACGGAAATGAAATTGAGCAAAATAATAGCGCAAAATAAAATACGGAACGAGATATCCAAGCACACAGACGACACACAAAATTTTTTACGTGGTTCGGAGAGGAGCTCCTACGTCCACGGGGAGAGCGCGCCGGAAAAGATCCACTATAAAAATAGGAGTTACAGATTACAACTGAGACCGCAAAGGTCGAGCAATAAATAGAGAATTGAAGAACTGAAAATGAGGGCCGCCGCTTGGAATCGCCACCGCCGCGTCGCTTGGAACCGCCACCGCAGCGTCGCTTGGAATCGCCACCGCCGCGTCTGGAACCACCGCAGGAAGTCGGCCTGATGTCGATCCGACTGGATCCGACCGGATGCCGCCTCTGCTAGCTCCTCCTTCAGCCGCCGCCACGCCTGAGGCCGTCGCCGACGTTGAAACTGATGCCGCCGGAACAGGACGCCGCCTCCGCGCCCGGATGAATCCCTCTCTCTGATGGCTATGAATACCAATTGCCTTTTGTTGGATGGCATACAGGATCGGTGGGGGGTTGGAGCCTTTTATAGCCTAAAAACCACTCATCTATAACAGGAAACAATCTCCAAATTAGGAGGTAATCAAAGAGGCTTGGCTGAAAAAATCAGGAAGATCAGCCCTGGAATATATCTCTTAATGATGTTCCCAATTATAGGATTAGCCCAAATGAGGAATATCAGAGTCCCTCGGATCAGTGAGGTGTCACCAATCCAACAATCTCCACCTTGACGCCTCACAGAACATAACTCCACCTGCAGCTTGGATCTCCTCCCTCCGGCAAAACTACCCCCTCTCCCTGGGGTCGCCCAAATTAACATGCACAAATATGAGCCAAGTCAAGGCAGTGCTTGAACTTGACTCCCGTCACTGGTTTGGTCAGCATGTCCGCAATGTTATTCTCCGTGGGCACCTTCAGTAACTGAATGTCTCCGCCAGCAACGAACTCCCTCAACTTGTGGTAGCGCACATCAATGTGTTTTGTCCTGGCATGATAGACCGGGTCTTTGGCCAGACAAATCGCACTCTGACTATCACAGTACAGCTTCACCGCTTCCTGAGAAATCCTGAGTTCTTTGGCGAGACCTTTGAGCCAGATAGCTTCCTTCGCAGCTTCCACTGCAGCAATGTACTCAGCCTCTGTCGTAGATAAAGCCACAATGTCTTGCAGAGTGGCTTTCCAACTGATGGGGCCCTCACCACAAAGGAAGATGTACCCGGAGGTAGATCTTCTTCGGTCGAGGTCGCCCGCATAGTCGGAATCAACGTAGCCCTCTAGGACTCTAGAAACTCCGCTCTTCTTAAACAGCAAACCGACGTTTTTCGTTCCGTTCAGATATCTTAGAATCCACTTGACTGCTTCCCAGTGTTGTCGCCCCGGATTCCCCATATATCTGCTGACTACGCTCACAGCCTGAGCGATATCTGGTCTCGTACAGATCATGGCGTACATCAAACATCCTACAGCACTAGCGTACGGTACCCCGAGCATCTTTTGTCGTTCTCCCTCTGTGTCTGGACACTGCTGTGACGATAATCTAAACTGTTGCCCGAGAGGGGTTGAAACATGCTTAGATTCAGTCATATTGAACTTCTCCAGAACCTTCTGAATGTACCCTGTCTGAGAAAGCCAAAGCATGCCCCGCTTCCTATCTCGCTTGATTTCCATGCCAAGGATCTTCTATGCTTGACCCAGATCCTTCATTTCAAACTCAGCTTGTAGTTTCTGCTTCAAAGACTGGATCTCCTGAGCTGACTTGCACGCAATCAGCATGTCGTCGACGTATAGCATCAGAATCAGAACGTCGTCGTTTGCCAGAAACTTGTAGTAGGCGCAGCTGTCGTACTGGCTCCTGCTGAAACCTTGTGAAACCATGAACGTATCAAATCTCTTGTTCCACATTCTTGGAGCCTGCTTTAGACCGTAGAGGGACCTTCTAAGTTTACACACCTTCTTCTCATCACCGGGTTGTACAAACCCTTCAGACTGCAAGATGTAGATCTCCTCTTCCAAGTTGCCGTGAAGAAACGCTGTTTTCACGTCCATCTGCTCTAGCTCCATGTCATTCATTGCCACCATCGCAAGAAGCACCCGTATGGAGCAGTGTTTTACCACGGGTGAGAATATTTCATCAAAATCGATACCCTTCTTCTGCGCGAACCCCTTGGCAACGAATCTGGCCTTGTATCTCCACTGGTCTTTGCCGGATGTAGATTCCTTCTTCCTGAATATCCATTTGGAACTGATTGCCTTCGCCCCTTTGGGCAGACGAACCAAGTCCCAAGTCTGGTTTTTACGAAGGGACTCCATCTCTTCTTCCATAGCTGCTTTCCACTGAGAACTCTCTCTACTCTCTACAGCTTCTTTATAAGATCCAGGATCTGTGGAGATCACCTGGAAAGCGTACGCTACCGTGTCCTGTAGCCTGAGAGGCAGTCTGACCTCTCTCCTTGCCCTTTCTCTAGCAATAGAGTACGGCTCTGCTTCCATAGGTTGCACAGCATCAGCATTTTCTGGGTCAGAGGAATCACCATGGTCGTCAGCTTGGTCGCTCCCTTCCAGCTCCACCTCTAGGGGTGTGACTGGAGTCTCCTCCACCTCTTTAGACTGAGCCTCAGATTTCTTGAGCATAGAGGCCTCATCGAAGATCACATCGCGCCTGACCTCCACCTTCTTTGTGTCCGGGTTCCACAGTTTGAACCCCTTCGTGCCGGTCTTTCGTCCCAGATAGATGCACCGTTTGGACTTAGCATCCAGCTTCGTCTTCTCAGAGTCTTGTACAAGGGTGTACACAGGACAACCAAAGATGTGGATGTCAGAATAGTCAACCAGCCTGCCTAACCAAACTTCCTGTGGCGATTTCAGATTCAGTGACATCGATGGGGATCGATTCACTAGATAGCATGCCGTATTAATGGCCTCGGCCCAGAAGGACCTTGGTAGGTCTGCAAATAACCGCATGCACCGGGCTCTCTCTAGCAACGTTCAGTTCATCCTTTCTGCCACACCATTCTGCTGCGGTGTACCAGGAATAGTAAGGTGTCGAGTGATGCCCTCCTGATTGCAGTATTCCTGGAACTCCGCTGAGGTGTACTCGCCACCGTTATCAGATCTCAGATATTTGACTCTTTTCCCGGTCTGCTTTTCCATTGTCGTCTTCCAGACTTTGAATTTCTCGAATACTTCGGACTTGTGCTTCAGAAAGTAGATCCAGACTTTTCTCGAAAAATCGTCGATGAAAGTCACGAAGTATCTGGCCCCACCAAGAGACGGCTCTAGGGCAGGCCCCCAGACATCTGAGTGTATATATTCCAGTGCCTGCTTGCTCCGCTGCGTAGATGTCACGAACTTCACTCTGTGCTGCTTCCCGAGAACGCAGGTCTCGCAGAAGTCTAACTTGCATGTCTTGACTCCTTTCAGTAGGCCCTTCTTGTGAAGCTCCAGCAGTCCTCTCTCGCTCATGTGGCCAAGTCTGCCATGCCACAGCAGAGAGGAATCCTCATCTGTCGTCTCAGAAATCGCCGCGTCGCCGGCGATGGTTGTGCCGATCAGCTTGTAGAGAGTACCAGAGCGCTCTCCTTTCATGACCACCAGAGCGCCTTTCTTGACCTTTAGATATCCTCCCTCGCCGGTGTATGAGCACCCAGCCGCCTCTAGAGTGCCTAGGGAAATTAGACTCTTCCTCAGATCGGGCACGTATCTCACATCAGTAAGGGTCCTGATTGTTCCGTCGAACATCTTAATTCTGATACTGCCGATCCCGAGCGTCTTGCACTCCGAGTCATTTCCCATCAGAACGCGACCGCCGTCACATTGCCTGAAGCTAGTGAACCATTCTATGTTCGGGCACATGTGATACGAGCATCCCGTATCCATGATCCATGTGTCGTTGGTATCCAGGGTGGAGTGTACATGGAGTACGTCAGCATCGCTCTCGGGGTCAGACGCCACAGCCGCCTGCTGTTGTTCCTGATTCTTTTCTTTCGCCTTTTTCTTCGGACAATTGTTTTTCCAGTGCCCTTCTTCTTTGCAGTAGTGGCACTGGTTCTTCTTGTCCCGAGACTTAGACCTAGCCCGATTGAATTTCTTTCCTCTATCTCTCGATCTCCCTCTGACCGGTTCTTTGTTCTTCACGAACAAACCTTCGCTGGTGCTGGGGCCAGGTTTGCTCCGCGTTTCGTTCGATAGCAGCGTCGTCATCACCTCCTCCATTTTGAGCGTATCCTTTCCGTAGAGGATTGTGGTGACCAGATGGTCATAGGATTTCGGTAGAGAAGACAGTAGTAGAAGCGCCTGGTCTTCCTCTTCGACTTTTACGTCCATGCTCCGCAGCTGGGAGATCAACTTGTTGAACACATTCATGTGTTCTAGCAGCTTGTTGCTCTCAGACATTCTTAAGCTATATAATTGTCTCTTCACATAGAGCTTATTTGTGAGAGATTTCGACATATACAGCTCCTCCAGTTTCTTCCATAGGTCTACGGTGGTGTCAGCGTCGACCACGTTGTACATGACCTCGTCGGCGAGACTCAACTGGATTGTGCTGATGGCCTTCAGATCCAGTTCCTCCCATTCCTCGTCTTTCTTCACGCCGGACTTCTCCTTGCCGAGTAGCGCCTTGTGTAGTCCTTGCTGAACGAGAACCGCCTTGATCCGCTTCTGCCATAAGCCGAAATCGATCTTGCCGTCGTACTTGGAAATCTCGAATTTTGCCGCCATTAATTTGCTCGCAGTGCTACTGAGTGATCAGAAAAATGTTCTTGGATCAGATCTTGAGAAGGTAGGGAGTGGACCTTGTCGTCACCTACCGTTGACCCAGATCTAGAACCAGAACGCCCAGACGATCACCCCCGCGGAACCTGCCTCTGATACCAATTGTTGTGCAATCGGATCGAGTACCGCGGTAGCGCAACGGAAATGAAATTGAGCAAAATAATAGCGCAAAATAAAATACGGAACGAGATATCCAAGCACACAGACGACACACAAAATTTTTTACGTGGTTCGGAGAGGAGCTCCTACGTCCACGGGGAGAGCGCGCCGGAAAAGATCCACTATAAAAATAGGAGTTACAGATTACAACTGAGACCGCAAAGGTCGAGCAATAAATAGAGAATTGAAGAACTGAAAATGAGGGCCGCCGCTTGGAATCGCCATCGCCGCGTCGCTTGGAACCGCCACCGCAGCGTCGCTTGGAATCGCCACCGCCGCGTCTGGAACCACCGCAGGAAGTCGGCCTGATGTCGATCCGACTGGATCCGACCGGATGCCGCCTCTGCTAGCTCCTCCTTCAGCCGCCGCCACGCTTGAGGCCGTCGCCGACGTTGAAACTGATGCCGTCGGAACAGGACGCCGCCTCCGCGCCCGGATGAATCCCTCTCTCTGATGGCTATGAATACCAATTGCCTTTTGTTGGATGGCATACAGGATCGGTGGGGGGTTGGAGCCTTTTATAGCCTAAAAACCACTCATCTATAACAGGAAACAATCTCCAAATTAGGAGGTAATCAAAGAGGCTTGGCTGAAAAAAATCAGGAAGATCAGCCCTGGAATATATCTCTTAATGATGTTCCCAATTATAGGATTAGCCCAAATGAGGAATATCAGAGTCCCTCGGATCAGTGAGGTGTCACCAATCCAACACGCCCGGAGATGGGCGGCCTTGACACGGTCGGCCCCCGCAAGGTACGACCGAGGCCGCCCACCCTCGGGCGGCCTCGGCACGGCCGACCCCCGCAAGGGGCCGGCCAAGGCCGTCCGATTCTGGACTACCATGTTGCGGCCAGCCCTCCCGAGGGGCGGCCAAGGCCGCCCGATCCCTAGCGGCCTCGCCACGGCCGGCCCTCGCAAGGGCCGGACATGGCCGACGAATCCCGGGCGGCCTCGCCGCGGCCAGCCCCACAAGGGGCTGGCCAAGGCGCCCGATCTCGGGCGGCCTTGCCGCGGCGGGTCCCAGAAAGGGCCGGCCAAGACCGCCCGACCCTCGCAGGGACCGGGCGGCCACGCCATGGCCGGCCCCTGTGAGGGCCGCCCACCCCCGGGCGACACCCCTCCACGGTTGGCCGCCCATCCCGGTCGTCCCCTGTGTGGAGCGGCGGAGGCCGGCCGCCCATGCCGGCGTCGTCGGGCCGCCTTCCCTCGCGGGCGAACCTTCCTTCGGCCCGGGGACAAGGTGGTCATTTCCTAAAAGTGGTGATTCACGTGATCATTTCCGAACAATTCTACTGACCAGTTCAGTAGTTACTGGGCAAAATTACCGGACCGCACTCGTCAAAATCTATAAATAGTCTCAGTTTCCACTAAAAAAGGGTTTTTTTCCGGTTTCACTCCACTTCACTCTCCTTTCCTCTTTCTTTCTCTCTGCAGAACTCCCATCCAATATCGCTTCCGGAGTGTTCCGCCTAAGCCGCGAAGTGAAGAGGAAGTTGGTGAAGAATCAAGTGAAGAACGAGACGCCCGGAGTCGTCACTGCCGACGCGTCAAGACAACCCCGACGGCCAGGAAGACAGGAAGCGTCCACACCTCCAGTGAGCGCTCGACGAAAGATCGTGGAACCTGTACGGTGGGCAACGACGCCTGACATTCTCTCTCCGCATCTCATTAAGTGTAACGAGCCGCGGTCTGTCGCCCTCGCCCTCCTTCAAAAAACTTTGTAATAAACTCTCATATAGTTAAAGTTAGGTCGGTACCGTACCAACCGCGTGGAAGTTGGGTGGGCATTTTTTAAAAAATTCAGGGCAGTTTCTCAAATGTTAGCTTTATTAAAGGGTTTTAACTTTAATAGAAAATTTATTACATTTCATATGCCCATCTTGCTTATATTTAAGTAACTATCAAATTTCAGAGCGTTGGTTATAAAACTGCTCCTATTTAATTAATAGCATGTTAATTGCATTGACTTATTCATCGCAAATATGAGTTAACAACGCCTATGGAAATCTCAGGTCCAGCTATTGCAATTCGATGCAATCCGTCACTGAAACTATGAGCACGCCCCAACCCAAAATTAAAACCTTCTGGAAGTTCTAATTCATCCCCATTCATACATCCCATCGGCCTCCACCAATTAAACAGATCCGGATTCTTTTCATTTCTGACGAAATGGGTAAAATCCATTTCACCGTTTAATGGACAAGCATTTCCTGAAATATATTAGCAGATTTTTTTGATTTAAAAAAATATATATACATAAAAGATGAAATTACTTAAACCGCTTAATCATCTACAATACAACCAGCCCATGGCCATATTTTGCTTTATTCTATCTCTAGAATATATATATGTCACCTCTCTCTCACTCTCTCTCTCGGCCTAATTTCTCAGGAAACCGTTACCTGTCGGTGTTGTGGATCAGGTTGACTCTCCCACCATAATGCCCCTCTCGTGCAATTTCGATCTCAATCATAATTATTGAAACAACTTGGGGTTCTTCTCATCTGTCGGCAGTACCGGCTGTTTGACTCCAACGGACCTGGCGATGGGAAGGATCCCAACTCCGGCTTCCTCGAGCATGTGAACCACTGTTCTCATGGAGGGTCTCATGGCCGCGATACCGGCTGTGCAGATCACCGCAATCCTCAGCATTTTGACCGCGGCCTCGCGCTCGGCTGCGTCCAAGATCCGTCTGTCGACCAGTCCCAACACGCTCTCCTGGCTTCTGATGTTTGCCGCCACCCACCGGACAATGTCTTTGTCCTCGCCGTAGTCTATTTCCACCGGTCTCTTCCCCGTCACCAACTCCATCAACACTACGCCGAAGCTATACACATCGCTTTTCTCGCTCACCTTCCACGTGTATGCGTACTCTGCAATACCGCAAACAATATACCAAAGCAGTTAGAAGCTAGAATTAGGAAAATTGTTGAACTCTTACAAATTCTTTGATACATGATCAAATGTCTCGATTATGAAAAATAAAAGACTGCAACAATCCTTTAAAAATTTATAGGGGGTCAAATATTTTTACTGTACGATTTAAGAGCAGCTTCACCAATAATTTACCCTAAAATTTATAATATCCTTTGGATGTTTATTCTGTTTCAACGAATCCAAGTGCATCATCTGCAAATTTATTTTTCAATCACAACTTCCAATTTGGATGTTTATGTGCAAACTTATTATAATCACTAATTAGATATGATGATAAATTATTAATATAGAAGAATGTGTTGCACGTGTAAGTGTAGCATAAAATAAAATTAACTATAAAATCCGCGAATAATTATAATACTGAAGGCTTTAATTAAAACTATGGGGTCCAAATATGTTTATATTTTTAGGGGGAAAATATGAGAGAACGTTCAATAATTGAGATTGATTAGTGCTCCGTTTGAGAGGACTTATTTTCACCGGTCAAGCCATTACGATAGCATGAATTGAGTCTTAATTAAGGTCCGGTTCATGCGATCGTAACCGTTTGATCGGTGAAAATTAGTCATCTCAAACGGAGCCACCGTGCCTCTCGCCTACGGGCGAGACATCAACTCGTAGGCTCCGCCCGCCTATTACTATACTGGACACTCATTTACTAGCGTTACAAAAAGATAAATCTATCCCCCACGCTTTTTAAAACGTGGCGATAGATGATATATTTTGTAGTGCGGAGAGGCCTCGTCTCGACGAAATCCCTTCGCCCCGCCTCCGGCCGCGATGTCATCTCTCAACCTCAGGTACGTTCTTACATAATTTCTGCAAAAATATTGATTCTGTATTCGCGAAGCTGAATCAAGCTCTTGACGCACACCTTTGCAGTCCAATGCCTCTACTGGCGAGACACGGGAAACTCCTGCGAGTCGGGGCGAGCCGGATACTCGCGGACAGAGTTTTGGTCAGTATGTATTTTCCTGATTCCATTTGCGCTCTCCAGCGAGCACGGTTCTGAACTTACCTTGTGTCCGCGCAGTGCCTCCTTTTATTGACGTTATCTTGACTCCTTCGCCGACCAGATCTCCAACTCGCGACCTCAGTCCATATCTCGTTGACGCCACAGAATCCTCGACGAGTGGGGGCGCATGGACCTCGGCGCCGAAAGTTCAATCTCCTCACAATACTGTTGTCCCGCAAGTTGGATCTGGAAAGTCGTTGATACTACCCCTCAGCAATCCTTTTGGTGGTCAACCAAGCCTTCCCTCGCACTACCCAGGTAGGGGGGAGATCTCTCTAGGTCAGTAGTTGACATCTAGTAACTTTTGTCGCGCCTACCTATGCTGATCTCTCGCTTACCTTCTCCAGACGTGACCAACATCTTCATAGGGGGTGACCAACATCTCCATAGGGGGCGACCAGGATGCTACCGCGACGTACTCAACACCACCCTCTCCTGACATGATCTGAGGCTTCCTGGGCGAGCCAGCATCTGTCGCGGAGTTAACTGAGCGGGTGGCGACTATTCTGCGGAAGCACGGGTTCATGCTCCGCGAGATACAGAACGAGCGAGCTCAACCGGCATATGACAGCTTTCCTCACCTGCTCGCTCTACAACAGCGAGTAGAGACGCTGGAACGCGAGTGCGCCTCGTTTACTAGTGCGATGCAGAGACTTCTCGGAGGGAACACGGTTTCATTGGAAGCGCATCTAAAAAAAATGAAGGAATGCTATCAAACTCTACACCTCGAAGTCGTAGCTGTTCGCGAGGAAGTCACCCAAAGGGGAGGTCCGCAAGTGAGGACGCGAGGACAGAGCTCATGGAAATGGGTCCCACACTACTCTTGCAAGAACGAGATTTTTGCGAACTGAATTTATTTATTATTATTTTTTATGTCTCATGAGAACTATCTGAAAGATATTTGCTAATTCGTGAATATTAATAATTTTGATCATTCTGCTTAAATACTATCCTGCGAGTGCGGGACCTACGACGCCGCACCATTTTATTTTGCGAATTGATGTGTTCAGGCCGCGATCCGCGAGCGGGCTAAGCCGAGATGTGCCGCCGGATGCTTTGGGAGCTCGGGGGCGGCCAATGGATTCGCGACATTTGACCCGACCACTGTTTTAAATGAGTGAGGTGGATCCCCACCGCTAGGCGGCGGCTCCAACAAAGGGGTGGAACCTGTGGCCAGGTGATGCTGTCTGCGCTATCAGCGTGGATCCGCCCAACATCAAAATAAGCAATGCAGGAAAAAAAAACGAGTTGGATGTATCTTCTGAACGAATTGGATGCATACCAGGAGCTATGTAGCCGTGAGTTCCAGCGATGAGGTGGCTGGAGGAATCCCTGAAAGCAGCGTTAGTCGAGCAGTGCAGGATCTTGGCGAGGCCGAAATCGGCGATCCTTGGCCGGAACTCCTCGTCGAGGAGGATATTGCTGGACTTGACGTCGCGGTGGAGAATCGGCCGGTCGCAACCATGGTGAAGGTACTCCAGCCCCCTGGCCGCGCCGATCGCGATCTCATATCGGGTTTCCCAATCTAGCGGCCCCAACTTCTCGCCGGTGCCGGAGTGGAGCCGATCCCAAAGGCTGCCGTTGGGAAGGTATTCGTAGACAAGAAGACTTGAATCCTCGCTCGTGATGCTGCAGTAGAGCTTGACGACATTCACGTGCCGGATCGAACTCAATGTTCCGATCTCGGCTTCAAATTCCTTTGACCGCAACAAGGAGCGTCGTGAAAGCATGGCGGCGGCGGTGCTCCTATTGGAGCCCTCGGCTGAGGCGGCTCCGTCGGGGAAATTCCAGATATGCTTCACCGCCATGATCTTACCGGTGCCAAGCTCAACCCGGTAGACGTTGCCGGACCCGCCTTTGCCGATTAGGTTTTCCTGTTTTATCGAATTGATGATTTCTTGCTCGTCGAAGGTTAGGATTCGGAACGTTTTTATGTTCCACGAACCTCTTGCGGAGAGAGGGTAGTCACCGCCGGAACTTGACCGGCGTTTCCTAATAATAGTGAAGAGGCTGGTTCCGGCAAGGATGGCGACGATGAAAACGAGAATAATGATTAGAACTGTCCGTAGTTTGTCGGAATTGTTGCTGGTGGATGAAGAGCATTGGGGGAGGAAGCTGATGGCATCGGCGCAGAGGCCGGTGTTGCCGGCGAAGCTGTCATTGTATGCGTTGATGGAGAGGTCGGAAGGTACCGTTCCGGTGAGGCGGTTGTTGGAGAGATCCAGCGAGCTGAGCTTCAATGAAGTGAGGCTTGTCGGGATTTGGCCGGAGAGCTGGTTGTCTGAAAGATTCAGCGAGTTTAGGTTGGATAATTTTCCAATGCTTGGTGGAATCGGCCCTGATAGCAAATTGGCAGCGAGACTCAAAGAACTGAGGTCCGAGCAGGAACCCAAAGAGTCCGGGATATCGCCGGATAACATGTTCTGATCAAGCGAGAGGCTCGACAGACTCTTCAATTTCCCAATGCTCGCCGGGATATTGCCGACGAACTTATTTGAGGTAGCGTCGATTGAGACCAGGGCAGCCGCTTCGGAGAGCTCCGGAGGAAGTTCGCCGGAGAATCTATTGTTGGATAAGTACAGCTGGTTTAATGCGGACGCCTTTGCTATCTCCTTAGTGAGCGGGCCTTCAAATTGGTTGAGCTCTAGATCTATAATGTTAACAATGGGGAGACTCCAGATTCCAGCCGGAACCACGCCGGATAGGGAGTTATTGCTCACCCTGAACCGAATCAAAGTGGTGCAATTGGCGTAGCTCGCAGGGATCTCGCCGGAAAATTGGTTCTCGAGTATCAGAAGTTTCTTCATCGTCCCCATCCGGCACATATCCGGCGGGATCGGCCCCGTGAGAAAATTCGTAGAGACGTCGATGAAATTGAACTCCGACCAGCTTCCGAGCTTTGGCGGGAGACTGCCTGTCAGCCGATTATTGTAAAGTGAGAGATTCACCAAATTCTTGAAATCTCCAAACTCAGCAGGCACCTCGCCGGAGAAATCGTTAAAGAAGAGCTGCAGGGAGACTAATTTATTGAGAAACGCCAGCTCCGTTAGATCCCCTGTCAGATAATTCGAGCTCGCATCAAAGAAGGACAGTTCGGACAAATTTTGAAATCCGACGGGCAGGTTTCCGGTAAATGAGTTGTTATACATCTCCAGCTGCAATAGCTTATTGAGTTTCGTGATCTCCGGCGGGATCGGCCCTGAAAGGAAGTTATCGGAGACCTCCAAATTCACGAGGTGCGTCAAATTGCCAATCTCGGGAGGAAGATCGCCATGAAGATTGCAAACGGAGAGATAAAGCCAGTATAGGTTTGTAAGCTTTGTGACCACCATGGGGAAGGGGCTTGAATCGTAGGAATTGTCGCCTAGGCTCAGGGATTCGAGGACGGAGATATTTGAGAGGGAGATCCATGGGAACTGGCCTGAGAAGTTGTTCCCGGAAAGGTTGAGGACGCGGAGGCCAGAAAGGGGAGAAAGATCGGGGACAGTGCCGGAGAGGGAGTTGGCGGCGAGATCAAGATGGCGTAGGCCGGAGCAGTTGTGGATATCGGTGGGCAGGTTTCCGGAGAGGTTGTTGGATCCGAGGGAGAGCTTAGAGAGGGAAGGGAGAAGGCAGATGGAAGAGAATGAAATGGTGCCGGATATTCCTTTTCTGGTAAGATCGATGGCGGAGACGAGGTTACCCGCGTCGCATGTGATGCCGGTGAAATTGCAGGGTAGAGCGGCAGATGGCAACCATGACTGAAATTCCGCGGCGGAGGAAGCTGGGATGTGGAGGGAATTCTTCAAGTGGAGGAGTACGGCAACCTCATCTTCGGCGGCGAGGAGAGTGAGTGGGAAGAGGATGAGGAGGACGACGACGAGCGGTGACATTTTGGGTCAAACCAAACGGTGAGGAAAGTGGCGCGGGGTTTATAGAGTTACCCCGCTAGCAGTGTGTTTGAAAACGGTGGCAATGATTTGATGAGGTTTGAACATTTTGTGGGGGCCGCAGCCGACGGGTTTGACAATTTATTTATTAGTCGGCGAAGATTAGCATGTTTCTAGAGCGGAAGATTCCGAGAGAGGGGTATACAACTGTCCAAGGTCTCGATCCATCAAACTAATTATGACACGTGCAATTTTCTCCCTTTGGATTTCTCGATAGTTGAGCGGTTACAGCGGTGGAGTGGTGAGTTAGGCACTTAGGCTTAACCCGGCGAGAGGCCATTCTGGCGGGGCCGAGCCGGAGGAGAGAGAGAATCGCCGGTGGCAACGGTGAACAGGTGCACCTTGCCGCGCCTCCGGCAGAGAATCGGCCCGGTGGCACGCCGGAGAAGAGTGAGAAAATGGTCGGTCGCAATGGTGAATGGGGCTCACAGGTCCGGCGGGAAAACGACGCCTTTTCTCCTGCTCACGCCGGCCGTCGTTGAACGGAAGGCGCGGCGATGTCCCAAACATATTTTCTCCTGCTCAGTCCCGCCGGCCGTCGTTAACCGGAGGTCATCGTTTCTTCCCAAACGCAGCGCCTCCGGCTCGTTCAGGTCGGCCGTCGTGAAAGGGAGGTCGTCATTTCTTCCCAAACATCGCGCGTCCGGCTCGGCCCGTCGGAGCAGCGTCTAGCCAGAATCTCAAACATAGCCTTAAACTCCAGTACTTCCCTATATTTAGGGATGCAGTATTTTGTTGTATAAAAATTAGAATAAAATGAAATTATTATTCCCAACATAATTTGTTATTATATACATATTAGAGAGAGGTACGGGATTTTGGATTTTGTTCCTATCAAATAATTAATATAGCTTAAAATGGATATACTATCAATTATTTTATATTATTGCAAATTTTATTAGGCATGTTAAATCAATTTTAATAAAGAAGGTTAAGTTTAATGTAGCCTAAGAGCTCTATTAAAAACATTTTTTTTAAAATTTCATCATTATTTTTAATTTGATTTAATTTGACGATATTGTGTAATTACAAAAATGAGCATTGTATTTTATTTTTTTAAAATATATTAGAATATATGTTAAGTCATTAGAGTTGATGGAGTCATGTATAATTTATAGGAAAATTTGTGTGCGGTTAACCAAAGTCCCATAACCCCCACTAACTTGGTGGGGGATCATGAGAATAACCACCCACGGGCGATCGACACGTCCGATCCATGCGCAATCCACACATGAAATCTCACTATGCACACCACTCGAGTAACCACCACGACTAGTCTTCCAAGCCGACCGCCACCATCATCGCCAGTGTCAGGCAGCCCTTGTCCGGTCGGTGTAATAACCCGGTTTTAGGTTATTATAATGATATAATAATAATACGGTTTATATAATAAAAAAATAAAAAAATAAACCCAAAGTTTATTTCACTCCCCATTTAACCCGAGAGCCAGCCCCCACCCCTCTCCTCCGAATTTCGTCTCTTTGATGAATAATTTGAGAACCAGTAAATTTAAGCAGGAGCATTAATAAATTTGAATGATCATTGTTAAGGCTCCCAGTTAGCGATTAAATGATTGTTGGGTTATGTTACGTTCGTACCGTACACATTTGAATTGGAAGATAATAATTGTAACGAATTCTAAATAAAAAATATATGTTTGGTGCTTCTACATCATGCTCGGTAGTGAATACATGTTTACTTGGAAGATAACTGTGTCTTAGAATTGTTTAACCTAGACGAGTACTCGATATCTCTGATCCGACACATGTCAACTTATTTCTACAATATCCTCGATAAATCTTCTTGTTATTATAACCTTAACATCTCGAACCCGCGAGACTCAAAACTCACTGTTTGGTTCCTTCCGTGTCGTCGAATCTAGTCTCGTATGTCTGTCTGAGTAAAACCTATTCTTGGTCTGATCGTTCACTTTAAGTGCTTTTGTTTCAGTTAAATCACTACAGTGTGAATCATGTAACTCATAATATCATAAACAAACATTGAAACGTGTTGGGATCACTTGGGTTGCAGCCTTCACGGTGCCAGTTGGGACCCACTAAGCCTCCTTGAGCCGGGCCTGGGCCGTGACGATGGTCACTACAGGCAGGAAGTTTTTCTAAAAAGACTTGTATTCAGACTGAGTGCGAATCATGCGCACTTACTCAAAACACCTACACACTTCATTAATTGCAGCTTATGATATTACTTGTTCTATTATATGTTATGCTAAGGAGTAAATTTAATTCAGTTATTTTTGTTTGACTATCTTATTTGTTTGTTTTGGTAGTATCACTTCATGAAAACTGGTACACTCATACATTTCTGCTTCTATTATTATTTTGTACTTTACTTTGCTCACTCTGTTTATTTCAATGTTCTGAGACTTTTCTTTCTGTTTTGGAATTGCATTAGCGTTCGTGCAGCGCCGCCAGGTCTTCGAGCACGATCTGCTTAAAATTCAAGGTTCTATGTTTACATTTTATTTGCTGCCAAATATTTTTTTTATGTAATAATTGCAATCAGACATTTTCTCTAGTATCATGGACAACTGATAAGCTATTTAAATACTTTATGTACTAGAATTTGATATTAATGCATGTGCATCATCTTTTGAATCATAATTGCATGAAAACTTTAGCAGTGTCCTATAAACATATTTTTACAAATACATGTGCATTTAAGATTTTTACTGTTTTAAACTTTAACAACTTTCGCAATAAAATCAAACAGTTTTTACTTAAAAGTAATTATCTTTAAAACTATTTTCAACATTCTGTGCATCCGCCTTAGCAGACATGATTTTCTTTCCGCCCATGCATGTGGCATCCTACACGACCCGTCCGAAGTGCACTCTGACTGTTATCGAGACAGGTCGTGATAGTCGGCCTCCAAGGGGCTGACGTCGGGCGCCGCCTGATTTGCCACCCGGAGGTTGGTGCCGGGCAACCCTTGTCAGGCGGCCCCCATAAGACCACCGTCGGGCGCTGCCCGGTCGGCCTCACAAAGTCCGGCACCGGGCGGTGCTTGCCGACCTCCGTGAGGCCGACGTCGGGCGCCGCCCGGCCAGCTTTGCGAAGGCCGACACCAGGTGGCCCTTGCCCGACCATCCTCCGACAAACCGATGTGGGGCGTCGTCCGGCCGGCCTCGCGAAGGCTGAAACTTGGTTGCCCTTGCCCGACCGACCTCCGTGAAGCCGGCGCTGGGCGCCGCTCGCTCAGCCTCGCGAAGGCCGGCACCGAGAGGCCCTCGCCCGGTGAGGCCAGCCCCGGGCTCCGCCCGGTCTGCCTCCCCCAACCGGCATCCTTAAGGTCGGCGACTGTCCGATCGACCTCCCCACAACCAGTCTTCCCCGACTGGGTTTTTCCGGTCAGCCTCCTTTTGACCGCCACCATCCTCCGACGATCACCATCGTTTGTTACCCGGGTAACCACCCGCGTAACCATCTGCGTAACCACTGTCATAAGTGAAGGAAAATAAATAAAATAATTATGGCTTGCGTATAGTAAAATTATAAAATAATGCATGCCTTAAAACTGTATTAAAACTTGTCTACACTTGATGATTTGGGTGATTACGGTCTGCGGATAATCGTATAACTACCGTAACAACCCCTGGGTCCTATAAACACAACCTCAGACCCCTCTTATTTCTAACTTTCTCCTCTCAGTATTCTCTTCCTACAGGTCAGAGTTTCTCTGAAATCCTCCTACGAGCCTCCTTCTCTCAAGTGCTTCAAGAAATCGTTTAAGTCCATGATGCTTCGGAGAGCAAGACATTCCACTTGCCTCTCCAAAAATTCTCCTACATGCAAGGCGTTCAGCGAGCCCTCCGCAGCAATTCTCTTATGCGTGTCATTGCAACACGTTGCGTTCGGGAAACGTCCGAGAGTGTTCTCCACCAACGATAAGAGACAGATTTTGAGCTTAGTGAGTGGCGATTTGTCGCCCTTCGATCGCAACTGTTTTTCTCTCATCCCCAAGCTGTAATGAGGAGTGATCTGTCGCCCTCGATTTCTCTGACACCTTGTAAACTGTCGTAGATAGTGAAGTTTGACTGTCACCAAACCAGTTACGTGGTTTTTTTACCCAATTTACAGGTTTTTCACGTTAAAACCAGTCTTTTGCATTTCTATACTTAAACTATGATTGTTTGTGTGCACGACCGCTCCACTGGTTAAGGCAACCTAATTTAGACCGGTCTATCAGGAGCCTCACACAGCCCGCAACAATAAAATGTATATATATATATATTCAAAATTGTTTGTCTCAAAAATGATATGTATGTGAGATTTGTGTATTGAGAAATAATTTTTCTCTATTTTTAGTTCTGGAAAAGATCTTCTGCTTGACTGCAAAATTTGTATGTGAACTATGGAATGTCAGAGTAAAGTAAGATTTGAACTCGAAAAAAATTGAGAAATCACATCTAACGAGCTTTGGAATCAGCTAGAATTAAGGGGTTCATGAAAAATGGACTAGCAAGAAATAAGAAGCAGTACAAAAGGGGGGAAGCACATGAGAGAAAAGAAAAATACAACAAAAAAAACGAAAGAAAAACTTAACCTCCCACCTGCCCGCATCAGTCCTCTGCTACTAAACTCAGAAAGGTCTCATCCGCCCCATTCCCGGCAAACCAAGTGAAGTCACCAGCCACTAGAATTAAGGGGTTTGGGAGGTGAGAAAGTGCGGTCATGCATTTTATGGTTGTTACAGGTCGCTCAATTTTCCCCCGATTTAGAACATCAGACCGCCTTAGCATGAGAGTGAGCCAAGCACAAACAGTTAAAAGAAATCCAATAACAATGACAAACGAGACACTTTAGCCTGAAAAACCTAGAAATAGTGAAAAACCACATGCTCGGAACTGTGCGGGCCAAAATTCCACTAATTCCTTTCTTGTTACAAGAATTGAGATCCTCGAAGGGTGACAAACCCCCTCTCCATTTACAAGTCTCGAAGGCGAAGAGGGGAGACAAAAGCCAAGTCCATAAAGCTAGAGTGTCTACAAGAGAGTTCTTCTATGCCTTCTTCTGTGCTTGTTAAAGCGCTCCCAAGAGCGTTGAGAGCGAGCAGAGAGAATTCAGAGCGAAGAAATGATTTAAGTTATTGTTGGGTATTGTATCCACAATAACCTAGATTTGTATGAAGTCACCTTTAAACTAAGATGAATTAAGTTTGTATTTGATGTCCTTTCAAGTTGAGTACTTGCAGGTTATAATTGCCAAATGTAGACCAATGTCAGTTTACAATGGGTCACCAAATACATAACCATACAATGTAATCCCTCATTGTGTGATCCATGATATTGACTAATGTATAACCTCTCTATTGGGATACACTTCATTTTCAAGTACTAAAGCTATGAGAGAAATGCTGGTTGCTGAATTTCTTGAAGAAAATTATTTTTCAGAACAACAAAAATTTCTAAGTGTTTTTCTCGAGGACTTTTTGTACTCGAGTAGAATTAAAGTTAGTACTCGAGTTAGCTCAGTCAGGTATTCGAGTAGCAGAAGTTGTTCTCGAGAAACGCTAGTGCAGTGCTCGAGAAAGGCATGCAGTACTCGAGTAGGTCTTGACTCTCCTTCCCGAGTGACCTTAAAATAAGCTTTAAATTCTTCTAAGTCTTTTTCTCGAGAAAGCCAAGATAAGTTCTCAAGAAATAATAGTTCATTACTCGAGAAGTCAAAATTATTTCTCGAGAAACAGATGTTATTACTCGAGAAGCCGAAATCATTTCTCAAGAAATCGATGTTGTTCTCGAGAAGTCAAAGTTTCTTTTCTCGAGTAAAATCTATTCTTCTCGAGAAACCATAACACATTTTCTGTAATTTCCTTAAGTACATTTTCTTGAGAAGCCTATATTCTTTCTCGAGAAACAGAAGCTGTTCTCGAGAAGTCTATCGTCCTCTCGAGAAACAGACGTGCAGAAACAGATTTTCTTTAAGTATCTGACGGATTCAATTTCAATTATCATTAACCTTTGATTGGTCCACGCGCCTTGCAATTAATGATATTTAGACCGTTAAGAAAGGTCTATGAAAGGTTTTGTTAGAATCGACAAATCCTAAGAAGAATAAGAAGTATTTTACAGATTTCTGAATCATTCTCAAAGTTTCTAAATCGGGAAGCACCACCGCCGACAAGAATTGTTCTTCATCGCCGAACTTCTCGATCCAGAGATTCAGACAAGGAGTTGAAAGTATCTAGTGTCAATCTAATCCACCTATGGGGGGGGGGGGAAATAGGTGCGTGCAGTATTTTGCGGAATTAAACTAACCTGCACAAATAAGCAAACACAGCACAGAAAACACACAAAGAATTATAGTGGTTCCCCGATTTGGGTACGTCCACTTTCCCCCTTTGACCTATCTCCCACCAAGAGACGACTCGGTCACTTCTTCAAACGGATTGAAATCCAATTCTAACACTAGGAGCAACGCTCCCCTAACCACGGAAGGAACCCTTCCTACAACGGAATCACAACTCCACCACAACGGGTTGCACCCAACCCTTACAACTAGGAATGAAAATTCTTTTACAACAAAATTGAATGTAAAAGAAAATACAAACAATGCTTTGGAGATTCTGATGTCCTTCTTCGTTCGTTGAAGCTTGCACGAAAAGTACGAAGAGTCCACTACCGGATTTCTCACTTTGAATGGATCTTGTCAAGATCGGCGGCTGCAAGTAAGTGCGGCAGCGATGCTTTGTAGATCCAAACTTCTTGACGAAGCAAGCTAGGTCTTCGAACGATCTCAGTCGGATCAAACATCTCAACCGATTTGGAAGGGAGAACAAGTCTCGTTCAACGAATCGGAAGACAAGAGATCTCGAGAGAGATACGCGAGACCGGCTGCTTGCCTCGGTTCTGTCGTCGGACGATCAAAGAAGATCTGAGATCAGCGGCGGCGACGTTCTTGCGAGCGGCGACAAGCGTTCAGTGATTTTGGGATCGGCTAGGTCACCGCGTAGACTTCTTTTTTCGTATTTTGTATTTCGATCGGTTAGTATCTCTAGACAACGGAGATAAGTCTGTATATATATACCCAAAGGCAAACCCTAGAAGACCGTTGTGGGGCCCACCACGGAAATCCCGACATCTGGCCGAACAGAGCACGACAACCCTGACCGGTCAAGAGAGCGGCAAATTCTGCCTAAGTCAAAATTGGCGGGAGTCGTTGGTGATTCCCGTCAATGTCGGCGGGAATCGCTCACGACTCCCGTCGATTCTGCCTTGGCAGAATTTCTGTTTGAAATCTATCAGCCGAAAGAAGTCGGTGGGAGTCGTTATTGATTCCCGTCGAAGTCGGCGGGAATCACTAACAATTCCCGTCGAAGTCGGCGGGAATCACTAGCGATTCCCGTCGAAGTCGGCGAGAATCAATAGCGATTCCCGTCGATTTTGACTTGGAACAATTTTTCTTTTTCCTTCTTCTTCCTTCTTTTGATAACTTGGTCTTTGACCCATCCTTTCTCCTTCTGCTCTTGATCTACCTTGATCCTGTACTTGAAAATAAGTACATTCCAATAGAGAGAGCACACATGAATCAACACACTGATCTACACAATGATGGATTACGTTGCGCAGACCTGTGTATATTGACCCACTGCACCCTGACATTGGTATGTACTTAGCATGGAATAGTTGCAAGCACAACTTGATAGAAGAACGTCAAATACATTGTGAATCCATCTTAGCTTGACTGGAGTCTTCTTCAAATCCGGGTAATTGTGGATACAATACCCAACAAGAGTTCACCTATTTGAATAAGCCAAAATCCTACTAGTTAAGATGAATTACACCAAACGTAAAGATATATATAAATGTATGCGAGACAAGAAATCAAAGTAATAAAGTTTTACGCATTCAAAATAGAAATTGAATCAACATATGATCATATATATATATATATATCCAAAGTGTTTTTCATTTTTAATTACAAGAACAGAAGTACATGCATAATGAAAATTAAACATTTAGATTTCATGTCTTTCCCTCCTTTGCCTCAGCTTCTCTTTGCTGTTTTGCCATGAACTTCTTGCTTTGCCTTTCAAAATATTCCTTTGGCTTTGGGTAGTACCTGGGGGGAGGAGCTTTATTTTCAACTGTGTTTGTCCTAAAGAATATATTTCTTTTTGCCTCAAATTCTTTGTGTCTTTCCCATTCGTACTGACTATAGACTTCATTTCTGTTAAGCTCTCCCCGCTGTTGTAACATGAATGTATCAAGTATGATGCTCCTAGAAACGAGACTCCATCGTTCATTTTTGACTTCACTTTCCTTTCTTCTTAGCTTCATCTCTGCTGGATTGTCTTTAGAGGTTCCTTCTTGAAGCTTTCTCTTCCCTTTCGCAATCGCTTCTTGATCAAAGAGTGTACTATTAGCAGCTTTAGCAGCCTTTTGGCATCAGCTTCACTTAAGGGAAACTCCTCAGCAATAGCAACATCATCAGCAGGATCAACCTCAGGATCAACAGGAATAGGAATACCTGACGCTTGTTGAACGAGCCAATGACAACTGTCAAATACATATTCGTTTGATTGTTTGAAGTTGTCGACTATAATTTTCTATAGCCCCGCCATCTTAGCTACATATTCCTTCTCCCCCTTTTTGGATTCTAACGTTATTGAGTGTGCATAAGAGTGCAGTGACTCATCTATACGCTTCACATTCTGAGTGAAATCGGCCAGCAAGGTTTGTTGATTTGAGTTGAGGGTGACCATGTTGGCATCAAAAAGTTTGATGTTGTTGGCCACGACATGAGCATTTTGATTGACCACCGCCAGGTCAGCTGTGGTCTTCTTTAGCCCTTGCATAAGAAGAGTGACGACATTGCCAGCCTCAGCATACTTGGCTTCAAATCTTTCTTCTATTTTATCCATCTTGTGATTTATCTCCACAATGTTCTTTAGCATCAGATCTTCTGATTGCTTTAATCGTTTGAGTACTCTGTTGTGAGAACGTTTAAAAGAGATCTTCAGCTCGTCTACTATACCTTGAATGATGTTCACAGTGTGATTTGCCAGGCTAGGTCCTAACTGATGTTCTTGATGTATGGCCTGGTCATGTTCTGGAGTGATACGGTTCTGAGAGTCATGACTTTCCTATTCAGATTCACTTGTGGAGCTCAATAAATTTATAGTCTCCTGTGGAGGGATTGAAGCAGCATCTGTCATGGTGTCATATATTCTCATCTCCCCATCCAGCAGAGTATCAAGTTGTACCTGAGGCCTTGAGGTCTCCCCCTCAACTGTAGCGCCAGTCACGTCAGGAACCTTTACCTGAATCTGTTCCTCAGAAGGAAGTCAACCTCCCTCATAGCTATATCATTTCCAACCTGCTCATCCTCAAGATCCTCAAAAACACTCTTTTCAGGGGAATTCACATCATGTTCACTATCAACAACATTGTCCACATCATCCTCTTCTTCCTCCTCGTCAGTCTGATTGGTAGCAAGGGTTTCTCCTGCCTCCTTAGCGATGAGGGAAATATCAGTAGCAGTATTTAGTTGATCTGGGACTGAGGCTTCCATACTGAGGGCAACAGAAGGATTGGGTAGTGACTCCCCCTCAGTTCCTGCATTCAGCAGATCAGGAACTTCATTGGGCTCATCTGAAGGATTTGTGAACTCAGGTGCTCTGTCTTCCTCATCAACACGTGTTGCAGGAGCTCCCCCTTGGACAATTCTTCTTTCCCACATGTCAAAGACGTTGAAGTCCATCTTCTTTAGATAGTGAAGGGGAACTCCCTTAGTCATATCAAATCTATCTCCATCCATCTGGTTCAGGTAGAGACTGATGATTCGTCCGAAGTTTGGGGTGCGTAGAGTATCTTTTATTTTCTCAAACAACATGGCCCCCCAGTTCATTTTCTTTCTGCACACAATAGCTATCAGGCTCTTGAACATGTCACCTGAGATGTGATCATGGGAGCCAGGCTTGCAGATCAGTACCTTCCCTATGATATCTGAAAGAAGCTTTCCTTCGTCATTCATATCCTTGCGTTTAATTGCCCTAGTTCCTCGAGTCAAGCCATAGAATAGCAAGGTCCTGGTACGATCATCTTCGTCTAGATAGTCTTCTTGCTCGGAGCTGGAGAGCTGGAGATGATGGGACAATCTTGCAGCCGTCATCTTTATCCTGAGGCCTGCTATCTTACTCTTTATCATTGTGTCCTCGTGACGCAACTTGGAGTTGGCGAAAAACTCTAGAACTTCCTTGTCGAGAACCTTGCACGGGTGCTCGAGAATGAAGGAGAGTCCAGCTTGTTCCAGCATCAGAATGATGTTTCTGAATTTGTCTGAGGCATGAGCATAGCCTGTCCTCACTAATTTACTTCCAGTGAGTAGCCCGACCGTTGTTCGAGCAGCCATTTTGAACCTAAGCGAGTTAAACCCAAGGGGCTAACTCTTTCTAACTTCAGAATTGGTAGGAATAGAACTAGAAAGAGGGGTGATCCTTGTGAAAGTGGAGCTTAAAAATTTGAACTTCAAGGAATCAACTTTACTTACCTTTTTCTCTCGGAGGGTGCAAGGACGGAGACAGGTAGCGGCGATGAGTAGTTGTAGCCCTAGAGTAGGCGCAAACCGAGGCCGAAGAGATGCGTGCGACGGGGCAGAAGGGCTTTCGGGAGACCGGGATCGACGGGAGACGACGGTCGACGATCGAAGGTCGCGGGAGCGGGAGGCAGAATCGAAGGTCGCGGGAGTCGGCGAACGACGGTTGCGGGATACCAGGGTCGACGGGAGGCAGAATGGACGGTCGACGGGAGGCCAAAATGGTTTCCTCTACTTTCCGCAGGGAAGCTGAAGGGTTTCCGCTCTGATTGACGGGAATGTGAAGGGTCGGGAGGAATGCTTATGCCCTTTTCCGCCAATTTATTATTATCTGATACCAATTGCTTTTGCAAGTTATGAAAACTTACCATATTGGTGCCGATTGTCGCTAATGTATGAAGACCGGGTCGACGAGAATGATACCAGATTTCCGCTAATTTGTAATGACCTAGGGACTGCTGAAGTACTTTTGAAAACTTAACATCGCCGGGTATAGTTGATTTCCTTTTTCTTCTAACCGATGGATTTAAAAATTTCCCTATCATAATAGCTTAGTCGAGTTAGATGGAAGGTTAACCCTAAACTTAATCACTGGCTTGTTCTTAGTGAGTTCAAAATGTAATAATTGTAATTGCAACTTCTAGTACAAGTCCCTTGAGATATCGGACCATTTGACACTCACTTTCACAAATTATCAAGGTTTTGAAAGTTTTTCAGTTTCCAAAATGAGGATCATATGGTCATTTGCTTGCGTGTCCTTCCATTCAAGGTGTGTATCTATATATATATATATTTTGAAAGTATCTACATATATATCTGTATATATATATCTACGTAATGCGATTCAATTTTCTAAATTGAATGCGCGTACCTGGAATTACTAGGATGATCATTTAGATCCACTATTTGAAGCACAAAGAGTGTCATGTACATGAAGGACACTGTAGTTAGCATTATCTCTTTTCTCATGTACTTGTTCCAGAGCAAGCCTGGAACATCTCTTGTCCAGGTCCATCATGTTCATGGGTACCTAGACTATCCTGCAAAATAAAATTACCTTACCTTAGGAACCCAATAGGTATTAGGTCCTAGGTTCTTGTCAGTATGAAATACAACATGCCTTCCCACAGGATTTCTGACAGGAAGGCTGTCTCTTGCCGAAGGATGTGGACATACCCTTGCCCTTGGCACAGAAGGATTGTGCCAACAGTCTATGACAAAGTGACCCACTCTGCCACAGTACCAACACTCATGGATATTGTACCTCCTTTTCTGACCAGATCTACTAACGGAGTTAGTCACAATCCTAGGTCTGAAAGGGGCAGAGCTGGTTCTGCTCTCAGATTTTCCCTTTCCACCGAGACTCGAGGGGGGTCTGATGGTGAACATGTGGTGAGTGTCATGAGGCCTGGGAGGTGATGCTTTCTTTTCAGCCAGCACACATCCGGGGGCCCCATTGATGCTTGCTACATGTTTTGCCAACTCCCTTTTCCTTTGTCCTAGGGTGGGAAGATGTTTCGTGAGAGCTGGTTCCTGCAATGTCATGAAGTATGGGGGCTGAGGCCGTAAATACAAACGGTTCATGATGAGCCATGTGTATTTTCTTAGGGTTAGCCATAACAGCACTTGCACTATGGGTGTTTCCACATGAGGCCCGATCATTCTTGCAGTGACCATAGTTGTTTTTATGTTCATACCTAAAGGAATGATGTGTGCCCTTCCTACTCAGTGTGGGGGGTCTGTAAACAGTTTCCCCATTTCTCCACGATTTTATAATTCGCGAGATCCACCCGTTTTCTCCCTTTCTCTTAATAGCATCTACCTTGGAAAAATTAGATACTATTCTCTTCTCGGTCTCTAGATGAAACTCTAGATCCGAGATCTTTGAGTCCTTTACCTTGATGGATTCCAATTGGAGGTCCATCATGGTCCTCAACTGAGCAATTTCCTTAGCTTATTCCTCAACAAGCAAGTTGCTCTCCTGAAGGGCTCTACGAAGGGAATCAAGAGTTTCAATCTGTTGATTGAAGCTGTCAATATCTCTTGCATCAACTGATGGACAATCCTCCGAACTTCTCCTGTCTTCAGGAGATACATGAGGGAAAGTGCAAGAGGAGGAAGATACCTGATCCTGATTTGGCTGATCAGGGTTAGAGTTATGGTATGTAGAAGGTGATGTTTCAGATTCATCACAATTGCATTCCTAAATCTCTTCTTCAGTCTCTGATAGAGAAACGGGAGCCCTGATATTGACAGGTTGTTCTTGACTTTCATCTTCAGAGATGAGGACCCCTACATATGCTTCATCTTCTTGCTGACATTCATTCCAGGCAGTCTTCTTTCCCTCCATGAGGTCAGAGATTGTTTACCACATGGACTTTGCAGTCTTACACTTATCCAATCTAGTAAGAGATGATCCTGACCAAATATCAGAGATGATCTGTCGAACCAGCTTGTCCAAGTTAAATAGTGAGAACTCAGTTTCAGACATCTCTGCGGGACTCTTAGGGATTTGGAGATCTTCTCCAGAGTCAGAAGCCTTCATGGGAATGAAGAGACCCTCTTCCACAATGAATAAAGCACGGGGGTCAATGACTTTCAGATGAAACTGAACTCTCATTTTCCAGATGGGAAAATATTTTTTTGAGAATGCGGGCAGTCTCAGGGGAGAGACATCTGGGTATAGCTCCATGCTTGAATCTTGTTTTCTCCTCGACACTAGACATAGGATCTTACTAAAGGTGTTAACCTTATTGATGAGCAACCTCTCTTTGATACCAATTGAAAGTATCTAGTGTCAACCTAATCCACCTATGGGAGGGGGGGGAATAGGTCTCGTGCAGTCTTTTGCGGAATTAAACTAACCTGCACAAATAAGCAAACGCAGCACAGAAAACACACAAAGAATTATAGTGGTTCCCCGATTTAGGTACGTCCAATTTCCCCCTTTGACCTATCTCCCACCAAGGGACGACTCGGTCACTTCTTCAAACGGATTGAAATCCAATTCTAACACTAGGAGCAACGCTCCCCTAACCACGGAAGGAACCCTTCCTACAACGGAATCACAACTCCACCACAACGGGTTGCACCCAACCCTTACAACTAGGAATGAAAATTCTTTTACAACAAAATTGAATGTAAAAGAAAATACAAACAATGCTTTGGAGATTCCGATGTCCTTCTTCGTTCGTTGAAGCTTGCACGAAAAGTACGAAGAGTCCACTACCGGATTTCTCACTTTGAATGGATCTTGTCAAGATCGGCGGCTGCAAGTAAGTGCGGCAGCGATGCTTTGTAGATCCAAACTTCTTGACGAAGCAAGCTAGGTCTTCGAACGATCTCAGTCGGATCAAACATCTCAACCGATTTGGAAGGGAGAACAAGTCTCGTTCAATGAATCGGAAGACAAGAGATCTCGAGAGAGATACGCGAGACCGGCTGCTTGCCTCGGTTCTGTCGTCGGACGATCAAAGAAGATCTGAGATCAGCGGCGGCGACGTTCTTGCGAGCGGCGACAAGCGTTCAGTGATTTTGGGATCGGCTAGGTCACCGCGTAGACTTCTTTTTTCGTATTTTGTATTTCGATCGGTTAGTATCTCTAGACAACGGAGATAAGTCTGTATATATATACCCAAAGGCAAACCCTAGAAGACCGTTGTGGGGCCCACCACGGAAATCCCGACATCTGGCCGAACAGAGCACGACAACCCTGACCGGTCAAGAGAGCGGCAAATTCTGCCTAAGTCAAAATCGGCGGGAGTCGTTGGTGATTCCCGTCAATGTCGGCGGGAATCGCTCACGACTCCCGTCGATTCTGCCTTGGCAGAATTTCTGTTTGAAATCTATCAGCCGGAAGAAGTCGGCGGGAGTCGTTATTAATTCTCGTCGAAGTCGGCGGGAATAACTAACGATTCCCGTCGAATTCGGCAAGAATCACTAGCGATTCCCGTCGAAGTCGGCGGGAATCACTAGCGATTCCCGTCGATTTTGACTTGGAACAATTTTTCTTCTTCCTTCTTCTTCCTTCTTTTGATAACTTGGTCTTTGACCCATCCTTGCTCCTTCTGCTCTTGATATACCTTGACCCTGTACTTGAAAATAATTACACTCTAATAGAGAGAGCACACATGAATCAATACACTGATCTATACAACGAGGGATTACGTTGCGCAGACCCGTGTATATTGACCCACTACACTCTGACATTGGTGTGTACTTAATATTGAATAGCTGCAAGCACAACTTAATAGAAGAATGTCAAATACATTGTGAATCCATCTTAGCTTGACTGGAGTCTTCTTCAAATCCGGGTAATTGTGGATACAATACCCAACAGGAGTTCACCGATCAAGCTTTTCGACATCTACAAATCTTCTTTTTGATCGTGGTGTTCCAACATTCGTAAATCGAAGTATTCTCATATTTCTTCCTCAACTTTTTTGATAGGGCTTTTCAATATTTTAAGAAGAAAGAAGCCGAGATTCAGCCAGATCTGTGAAGACAGTTTGTGTATTTTTATTATAAATTCATTTTATTCTTGTAGGAGTTATTCTCCGAGATTGTAGGAGTTGTTCTTCGAGTTATTATGGGAGTGGTTTTACTCCGAGTTGTAGGATTGTTTTTCAATCCGAGATAGTAGTGAAGTAGCCGAGTCTAGCGTGGTGCTAGATCGGTGAGGTGGAGAGTGAACGTACCCAAGATTGGGGAACCACTATAATCTTTGGTGTCGTCTGTGGATTGCTTGTTTATTTTCTGCGCATCTCCTGTACAATTTTTATTCCGCAAAAAGAAGCAGAACTCACCTATTCACCTCCTCTAGGTGATTTAGGTATACAACTAGACTTTTTCAGTTATATGTCCTCAAAGAAAGCCTCAAAGTTTTCTCTAGTCTCTCTAGCTCCTTCTATTCAAATGAAAGCCTCAGGGTTTTTTATAGCTTTCTTGAAAAATATGTTGGTAATTGCGGCATGTTAGATTTTGAGTTGACGAATGACGTTGTTTTGATCTGGTCACCTGAATTACCAATTTTCCCGAAATGGCGAACAAGCAGTCTGGGCGATCCGGGTGTCCCGCGCAAATTGCCCGGTGTTGGTGTCCATGTGTGTTTGGTTCCGTCCCCCCTTTCAGGGTGATTTGGACCCTTTGAGTCGCGCAATGTTCACTCATTCGGGTCGGCTTCCTTGAGCGTTTCAATCGAAATCCTACCGGTTTGACTTATTCGAGAATCTTGAGAATAAGTCAAATATATTGTTAGTTATGACGGTTTGAAGATGGAATTGACTTTTAGTGCAAAAATGAGGTTACTGAGAAATAACAAAAAATCTCAAAACCTTACATATTACCCGAGATATTTGTTATCAACATCTAAAGCTTACTCCTCCCATCGACGACGCCAAGCTTCACAAAGCTCTCTCCTCTCCATTAACGTCGCTAGGTACCACCACTATTACATAATCCGGCGAAGTTGCCGGCAAGGAAATGACATGTCGCCTGGGAGGAGAGAGATGAGCTGGTAAGGGGAGAGAGACAGAGGTTTAGAAGAGAAAAAGAGTTTTATTATTTCCATAATCCATTATTACAATTACTAGCCTATTAATACATAGTAATTAGCGGAAGGTCCAACGGTCATAAGCTGCAGTTACAAGGAAGACACAGTATTGCCAACTCATTGCAATAGGTATTATTTAATGCATTCTTCTCTGTAGCCTTTTATGTAGCCAGATAAGTGGCCTTTCATGTAGCCAACTGAGTGGGTTAGATCTGGCTTCATCCCATCCCATTCTAAAAGCAAAGGCCCTCTATAAATTCCAATGCTCTTACTGCAGGCCAGAAACCAAACCCTAGCTTGGTGGAGAGAGCTGTGCTTCTGTGGATCGAAGCTGTCGGAGGCGCCATCGCGAGGATCGTGGCTGCCGGTAAAGCTCGAAGTCAATGGACGAGAGATGTCGATATGCTCATGGATATGCGTGGCTGGGTCATCGACACTATCGTGGTAGATGAAGCTTGTAGCTGCTTCTCCTCAGGTATGTGCCTTTCCTCTTTCCGGATGTCTGGTAGCTTTTTCGTGGATCCAACTGCTGTCACGGTGTCTAAGGCTGGCGATATATCCCTGTGTTGTTCTGGTTCAGAGTGTTGTTCCAGTGTCCTAGAGAGCTTTGATGTCTCCTCTGTAGCTGGGTAAGAAAAATTCTTATTAGAAGTATGATTATTCTAGAAAGTTTGGATGACATCAGTGTGTGAGCTTGCGTTATCATCCCTTTTTGCATGTTTGTTCATAGATTTTGTTGTATGATTTTCTCTGTCTTGAGTCACGCGATCTGATGTTGTATTAAGTGAATTTTACATATCAGTTAGAAAATTGGTATTAGGAGTAATATTATGTATACGCGGTTGGATGACATGTGAAGGGATAGAATCAGTGTCATCCCTGTCCGGACGCAACTTAGAGTTGTTCTGAGATGTGTTTCCGGGCCCCTTTCCCGAGTCAAAAAACAGACGATCATTGTTAATATTATCGGAGGAAGAATTTGAGGGGATGACATTAATAGGGATTGTGAGAGCGTCCCTGTATTGTTGGGTGCCCCCATGATGTAGTAACTTGTTTACTGTGTCTGGATCCAGTTGAGACAAGGTTATCCAGGTCGCCTCTTCAGGTGGTAATCTGTCCCATTGAACCAAAGCTTGATCTTTGTTTTCTGTGGTCGAGTGTCGTAAATCTAAGATTGCAATGGGTGTGCTATTGGTTACCATTTAGAGTTGTTGGGTGGTAATGTCTCAGTGGTTGGATTTATTGAAGCATAATAACGTTTAAGAAGTGATACGTGGAATACATGATGGATCTTACAATCTTTTGGAAGGTCCAAACGATAGGCCACTTCCCCGATTCGTTCTAGAATTATGAATGGGCCATAATAATGAAGTTTGAATCGCTTATATTTTTGTGGATGCATGGTTGCCTGGCGATATGGATGAAGGCGCAACAAAACTGAATCACCCTCGGCAAACACCTCCTCTCGTCATTTGCGATCCGCAAATTTCTTCACTTTGGCTTGTGCCTTTTTTTAAGTTTTTATGCAATCGTAGCAGTATATTTTCCCTGTGTTTTCTGTCTGGAATGATAGTCCTGTCTGGCCTGCCTACTACAACTGGAACAAAGCATGGTGGCGGGCGGTCGAAAACTGCCTCAAAAGGCATCATTCCGGCAGAAGCATGTAAGGTAGTGTTATAGTGGTATTCGGCTCAGCTCAAAAACTGGGCCCAATGCTTTGGATGCTGAAATGCAAAAATACGTAAGTACTTGTTGATGTACCGATTTATGCGTTTCGTCTGTCCATCCGTCTTCGGATGGTACGCGGAACTAAAGCGTAGCTTGGTGCTATTTTGACGAAAAAAAGTTGACCAGAACTTACTTAGAAAAATTGAATCACGGTCGGACACCACCATCTCTGGTAGTCCATGCAGTTTTCCACAATAATCCCAATAATCCTGGGCCACCATGGGAGCCGTATAGTGGGCCGACAGAGGAACAAAATGTGCCCCCTTTGAAAATCTATCAACCATAACTAATATAGTACTATATGATTTCGAAGTAGGTAGATGAGTAATGAAATCGATAGAGAAGTCTGCCCAGATCATAGTCGGGATTGGTAGGGGCTGTAATAGCCCCGCAGGATAGGTATTGCGGCTTTTCGCCTTTTTGCATAAGTCACAATGCTTGATGTATTGGGTAACCTCCTGCAGTAATCCCGGCCAATAAAAGGACTGCGAGATTCTTTTCCAAGTAGCTGTTATACCAGAATGTCCAGCAATCTTAGTATCATGGGCTTCAAATAATAGTATGCGTCGAATGAGCGATTCTGGTATATATAGTTTCTGCTTATAGTAAAGACGCAAATCTATTTTTGTCCAATCTATGACTTCTAGGGGATTATCTTTGAGTAATTGAAAAATCTCTAATGCCTTACAATCCTTTGAATACAGTGTTTCTAAACCATCAAAAATATTTGAATAAGTAAAAAAATATTTTGGAAACTATGGAGATGTCCGTTCTTGGTAGGCTCATGGATCCTCGAGAGGGCATCTACTGCACTATTATCTTTACCTGGTTTATACTTAATAGTATAATTAAATCCCAAAAGTTTTGACAAAAATCGTTGTTGTTCAAGCATAGTAAGTGTTTGCGTCATTAAATTGTGTAAAGTTTATGGTCTGTTAATATAGTAAACGTTGCCCAGATTAAGTATTGCCGCCATTTACTTACAACTGAAGTGATTGTGTTGGAGCTACAGGAGACTGGGCGGTCTTATGTCTAACCGCAGCGGTCTACCTGTCTCAGCGACCTGGCGGTTTAGGCTACCGATCTGGAAATGGACCTCAGACTGCAGTCTGGTGGTCAGCAATAGTGGCAATCTGAGTCTAAGCCGCAATGATCTGGTTGAAGCCGGAACAACTGACAGGTGGCTAGCCGCAACTGTGATCTGGTGGCATCTCGTCGTTGCACTCTGATAGCTTGCAACAGCTGCGGTCTGATGGGTAGCCGCAACTGTGGTCTGGTGGAAACCTGCAGTTGCGGTCTGGCGGTCTTCCCTGGCGCTGGCGGTCAGGAGGATAGCCGCAGCAGTGGGCTGGCTATTAACCGAATCAGCGGTATGGTGTTTAGCCACAACTACGGCCTTGTGTCAACCCGCAGTTGCGGTCTGGCGGCTTGTCCCGCGGTCTACCATGGTGGATTGGCAGTTTCCCTGATTATAATTAGGTGGTTTGTTATTCTTTTGTATAGTGTGTGGTTTGACCTTGTCAAACCGCATAAGCTGCGTGAGTTGTATTTAGTCCCATATCGTGGGTTGTATTCTCTCACCTCCCCTAATTTTTATAAATAAGGGGGCATACCTATGTAATGATTATCTTTTTGAAGCAATAAAGTTTGCGGCTTATTTAGCTCTTTGTCCATTTCTTACATGGTATCAGAGCGAATCGATCCTTTGCTTTTAAAAGATCGGGTTTGTTTTTTTAACCGCGCGTCCTATTCTTCCGGCTTTCCGGCTTTGTCCGACTTCTTCCGGTTTGTCCGATTTCTTTCCCTTCCCTCCCTCACTTACTGCTCGTTGTGCTTGCGACTTGCTTCTGTTCGGGCTTTCTGTTTGCCCGGCTTTCCTTGCTAACCGTGCGGTTTTTTGTTCGCGTGGTTCTCCTTTGTTGTTCCGCATGTTGGTCGCGGCCTTTTATCTTGTTGTGGGTGCCTTGTCATCTTGACCGTGCGGCTTCTGCTCTTCTTTTTTCGTTGCGCCTTATCTTATCCTCCGTGGTTTTCGTTTTTTGGTCACGGGTTTGTTCTTGCTGCTGGTGCCTTGACACCGTGACCGTGCGGTCTCTCCTGTAATTCACGAGGTTTGTTTGGTAAACCGTGCGGTTTCTTTCTGTTTCCAATGGACATTCATTCTACTACTTCCGTTGCTCCTACTTCTACTACTCCTCCTTCCTCTACTCCTTCTTTTCCTGCATCCGGTAATCTCGGGACGGTTTCAAAGCTCATTGGTCCCAATTACCCGGATTGGAGTGTGTCCTTCATTTTTCTCTTGCGTTCTCAACGCAAATGTCATCATTTGACTGATGACCCTCCTTCTTCTACTTGCGTCTCTTTTGATGATTGAGATGCTTCTGATGCATTGGTACGGACATGGCTAGCCAACAGTTTGTCTGAGGAATGCCTTCCTGTTATTCGGCATGATCCAACGGTCAAGGTTGTCTGGAATCATCTTGCCGCCTTGTATTCTAAGGGAGGCCAAACTTCGCGCATTTATTCTTTGTATGCCGATCTTTTCGCTCGCCCTATCATGACTCCTATTTCTACTTACCAGGAGGTTCAGGCTCTTGGTGCTGAACTTCTTCAGCATCGCCCATTTTCTGCGGATCTGGCTGAGCAACATCAGCATTTTCAGGAGCGTCTGGTTGTTTGCTATCTGTTCGCCTGCCGGATTCTTATGATATGATCAATCAGCAAATTATGGGAGAGGCGGCTACTCCGACTCTAGATGCTACTACTGCTAGGATATCTGCTGTTACTACTCTTCTTCAACGTCCTTTGCTCTCTGCTCCGTCTCCATCTCTGTCTCCTGATCTTGTGGCTCATCTAGCTCGTCATAACATTTTTGGTAACCATGGTGGTCATACTGGGGGTTATGGTGGTGGTCGTAGTTTCTCCAAGCATCTTTGCTCTCATTGTGGCCGACTTGGTCACTTGGTTGATCGGTATTGGACCAAGTATCCTCATCTTTGTCCAATGACCGTTGATTCCTCCAAGTCATCCACATCTTCTCTTGCTACTTCTAGGACTACGCAGTTGGCTGAAACCGAGAAATCGGTCTCTTGTGGAGTTCGACCCTTGGGGAAGGGGTGATCGTGCACCTACTTCGCTCCTGCAATAAAAATAACAAAGGAAAGGAGAGCAAAAGACTAGACCAAGGGACCGGCTCGGAGGTCCCACCACAAACCCGGAAGATCATTGAGTGCTTCCCCTCCTTAGCCAAATGTCAGGCTAAGGTATCTCAGAAAGCGCTAGTAGACGGGAAATAAGTAAGTCTGCCTCCTGAGGTACCCCTTGGGTCCTATTTATAGGATTTTGCGGATGGTCTGTAAATAGTGAAACTCTGCTGCCTTAAGATTACCAAAAGCTCCTCGGGCTTGCCTGCCAACAGCTGAACTCTGCTGTTCTGAACAGCTATATGCAGCCCACCTGGGTCTGCCAACAACGAGACCCCGCTGTTTTGACTGGCTAGGGGCAGGCCAATGGGGCAAAATAGTAAAAAATCCTCCCCCCGGGGGGTCGAGCGAGTAACCCTTCAATGCTTCCACTCAGCGTGAGACGCGGGCAGGGCTGGTTCGCCGGGAGAGGGCGGGCCAACCCGCCTAGGAGAGGCGGGAGGAGCTGGCCCGCCAAAGGCGGCGCGGGCAGGGCTGGTTCGCCGGGAGAGGGCGGGCCGACCCGCCTAGGAGAGGCGGGAGGAGCTGGCCCGCCAAAGGCGGTGCGGGCAGGGCTGGCTCGCCGGGAGAGGGAGGGTCGACCCGCCTAGGAGAGGCGGGAGGAGCTGGCCCGCCAAAGGAGGCGCGGGCAGGGCTGACTCGCTGGGAGGGCGCAGGCCGACCCACCTAGGAGGGTGCGGGCCAGGCTGGCTCGCTGGGGCAACCCTTCAATGCGCGAGTCAGGGGGGCCCGCCTGGTTGCCTGAGTCCCTTCGGCGAACACGGGGTTGTACAGTTGCTACGAGTAGGTGGCTCATTGATTCCGGTGCAACAAATCATATGACTGGTAATTCTTGTCTTTTTTCTTCTCTTACCAAGAGAAACCGGTTACCTCTGGTTCTTATTGTTGATGGTTCTCCTTCTCCGATTTGTGGATCTAACACTATGCATATTACTCCTCTGCAGCTACAAGATACCCTTTAAGTCCCCAATTTTCCATGCAACATTCTTTCTGTTACTGCTCTTTGTAAACAGTTACATATTGAAGCTCTTTTTACAACCTCTACTTGTGTTTTTCAGATTCCTCATACCAAGGAGGTGATTGCTACTGAGACTAAGAGCAGCGACTTGTTCTACCTTGATATTGCTTCTGCTTTTTCTGCCTCTTCTTCTCTACTTCAGTGGCATCTTCGCATTGGGCATCCTCCTCCTCGAATTCTTTATCAGCTTTTGCGAGATTTACCTCGCAGCGATTCTACTCTGGATTGTGAAGTTTATTAGTTTGGCAAGCATCACTGATCTCCTTTTCCGGCTAAGCAAGGCCGCAGTTCTTCTCGCCCTTTTGATTTAGTACATTCTGATGTTTGGGGTTCTGCTCCCATTCAAACTATTGGTAGGGGTAGTTTATACTTTGTTACACTCATAGATGATTTTTTCAGGTGTATGTAGTTATATTTATTACACGACCGCTCTGAGATTTTCTCGGTTTTTGCTGCTTTTTATAATAAAATATGTTCACAATTTTATACCCCTATCAAAGTGCTTCGTACTGATAATGCTAAGGAATACCTTAGTCATCAATTTACTTCGTTTTGTTTGGATCATGGTGTAGTCCATCAAACAACTTGCCCTTATACTTCACAATAGAATGAGGTTGCTGAACGTAAGAATCACCATCTTTTAGATGTGGCTCGAAGTCTTCTTACTCATATGCATGTTCCCTGATCCTATTGGGGTCATGTCATTCTTCTTTCATGTTTTCTCATTAATTGAGTTCCGTCTTCGGTTTTCCGTGGACGAACTCCCTTTTCTCTCCTCTATCCTGATGGGACACCATTTTCATTGCCTCTTCGTGTCTTCGGTTGCACTGCGTTTGTTCACTCTCCGGCTCCAGGACGTGACAAACTCTCTCCTCGTTCTGTGAAGTGCATCTTTTTGGGCTATCGTTTGACACAGAAATGGTATCGCTGTTTTGATCCCTTTCTTCAAAAACAGTATGTGTAGGCGGATGTTACTTTCTTTTATAATGTTCCCTTCTTCTCTTCACCCTCTCTTTCTTCGTCTGATAGTTTAGCTCCTTCTCTCGATGCGCTGACACCTCTTCTGGAGCCTCCTCCGCTTTCTTCTTCTCCTATTTCTGATTATTCTCCTTCTGACTCCTTGACTATCCCTGCTTCTTCTCCTGAGCCACTGCAATCAGTTCCCAGGATAGTAATCTCTTCTTTGGATGATGCTGATATGGTAGACAAGTCAGATCTGGATCTTCCGATTGCTCTTCAGAAAGGTGTTCGCTCCTGCACCCAGCATCATATTCAGGTTGTGGTTTCTTATGCTCCGCTCTCCCCTTTGTCTAGGAGCTTTGTTCTAGCTCTCTTGACTAATATTATTCCTGCTTCATATCGAGATGCTCTTGTTCTCCCTCATTAGAATGATGTTATGGATGAAGAGATGCGTACTCTTACTGACCGAGGTACTTGGACACTTGTTTCAACCCCTCCTGGTATTGATGTGGTTGGCTGTCGCTGGGTATTTATCATTAAGTTTATTCCTAATGGTTCTATTGATCGTTACAAACCCCGGCTTGTTGTCATAGGTTTTATGCAGACTTATGGTGTAGATTTCTTTGACACTTTCTCTTTTGTGGCCAGGATTACTACGATTCGTGTGCTTTTTTCTGTGGCCGTCAACATAGACTGAGAAATATCTCAGCTGGATGTCAAGAATGTCTTTCTTTATAGTGATTTACATGAAACTGTATATATAGAACAACCTCTTAGGTATGTTTCTCAAGGGGAGTCTCAAGTCTGTAAACTGCGAAAGATAATCTACGGTCTAAAGCAAAGTCCCAGAGTCTGGTTTGAAAAGTTCAATGAGGTCATTTCTTTGGTTGGGTTTGCTAGAAGCACTACAGATCACTAGTTATTCATTCGCAAGACATTAGCAGGTCTTGTGGTCCTTGCTGTTTATGTGGATGATATTCTTCTTACAGGAGATGATAGAGAAGGTATGGATATGACCAAGAAGTATCTTCTTCAGTATTTTGTTACTAAAGATATGAGATCTCCGAAATATTTCTTGGGCATTGAAATATCCAGAAGACTAGGGTCCGTTGTTCTTTCACAGCGAAAGTATGCCTTGGATCTCTTAAAAGAGGCAGGCCTTCTTGGGGCTAAATCGGCTCGTTCTCCGATGTCGGTTGGAGATGACAAGTGTTGGAGTGAGGACTCACCTCTTCTTGAGGATGTCACCAAGTACAGATGGATTGTGGAGAAACTCATTTATCTAACAGTCACAAGACTTGATATTTGTTATACGGTAGGAAGAGTGAGTCCGTTTATGCAAGCTCCTAAGAAGTGTCATCTACAGTCAGCAATGAAGATTCTAGAGTATGTGAAAAGAGCTCCAGGAAAAGGAATTCTCTTTCAAAAAAGGGGACATTTGAAGATTGAGGCATATTCTGATGCAAGCTATGCAGATAACAAGGAAGATAGGAAGTCCACATCTGGGTTCTGTACTTTTGTTGGTGAGAATTTGGTCAGCTGGAAGAGCAAGAAACAAGCTGTTGTCTCTAGATCAAGTGCAGAAGCTGAGTATAGGAGCATGACACTAACTACTTGCGAGCTAAAGTAGTTACAGACACTTATGCTTGATTTTGGAGAGCTTTATGACCGTCCTCTGCTAATGTTCTGTGACAATAAGGCAACCATATATATTTCGAGAAATCCGGTCTTCCATGAGAGGACGAAGCATATCGAGGTTGATTTCCACTTTATTAGAAAGGAGATTTTGAAGAATCAGATTTGCACTCCGTTTGTTACCTTAGAGAGAGAACTGACTGATTTCTTCACCAAGCTAATTACTCTGTCTAAGGAGGTTTGTAGCAAGCGGGCCATGTAGATATATATGCTCCAGCTTGAGGGAAAGTGTTGGAGCTACAGGAGACTCGACGGTCTTATGTCTAACCGCAACGGTCTGCCTGTCTCAGCGACCTGGCGGTTTAGGCTACCGGTCTTGCAATGGACCTCAGACTGCGGTCTGGTGGTCAGAAATAGTGGCAATCTGAGTCTAAGCCACATCGGTTTGGTTGAAGCCTCAGCAGTTGATAATTGGTTAGCCGCAACTGCGGTCTGGTGGCATCCCGCGGTTGCACTCTGATAGCTTGTAATAACTGCGGTCTGATGGGTAGCCGCAACTACGGTCTGGTGGCAACCCGTAGTTGCGGTCTAGCGGTCTTCCCTGGCGCTGACGGTCAGGAGGATAGCCGCAGCAGTGGGCTGGCTATTAACCGAATCAGCGGTCTAGTGTTTAACCGCAACTGCGGCCTGGTGTCAAACCGCAGTTGCAGTCTAGCGGCTTGTCCTGTGGTCTACCCTGGTGGATTGGTGGTTTCCCTGATTGTAATTTGGTGGTTTGTTATTCTTTTGTATAGTGTGCGGTTTGACCTTGTAAAATCGTATAAGCCGCGCAAGTTGTATTTAGTCCCACATCATGGGTTGTGCTCTCTCATCTCCCCCGATTTCTATAAATAAGAGGGCATACCTATGTAATGATTATCTTTTTGGAACAATAAAGTTTGCGGTTTATTTACCTCTTTGTCCATTTCTTATAGACTGTAAGTAATTCTCGAAAATAAGTTGATTTGGCTTGTTCTTTAGGTGTTAGTTTCTTACTAAAAACACAACAGGGTGTCCATTTTGGGACAAGATAGCCCCAATTCCTACGCCTGATGCGTCACACTCAATCGTAAAGGGTTGTGAAAAATCTGGGAGGGACAATATGGGTGGTGAACTTAATAAGGACTTAAGGTGTTTAAAAGTGTTAGCACACAGTAGTGTCCACATGAATCGATCCTTGGCTAATATGTCAGTTAAAGGAGCTGTAATGGTTGCATACAGCTTGATAAACCGTCTATAATACCCAGTAAGACCGAGAAATGCCCAAGGTGCCGAACGGTACGGGATTCAGGCCATTGTTGGATAGCCTCTAACTTACTCTGCGTTGGACCTACTCCCATGATTGAAATTACATGTCCTAAAAATTCAATGGATTCAGAATTGAAGACACATTTAGAAGGTTTCAATACTAATTGGTTTGCCTTCAGGACGCCAAAGGCTTGTTGTAGGTGTTGTATGTGTAATTCCTTAGTTTTGCTGTATATTAAAATGTCATCAAAAAATGATAATGAATTTCCGGAGTTAAGGACGAAATATTGTATTCATCAAGGCTTGGAACGTGGCTGAGGCGTTAGTAAGGCCGAAGGGCATTACTAGGAACTTGTATAGTCCTTGATGGGTTCGGAATGCAGTTTTGTGTACGTCTTCAGGTCTCATCCATATTTGGTGATACCCTGAATATAAATCGAGTTTAGAAAAAGAAGTAGCTCCATGTAATTCATCCAGTAACTCGTCTATCGTGGGCATAGAAAAACTGTCTTTTACTGTTAATGAATTCAATACACGATAGTCTACACAAAAACGTCAGCTTCCATCTTTTTTAATTAAAATGATGGGTGAGCTGAATGATGAATGACTGGGCTGGACAATTTCGGCATCCAATATTTCTGATATTAATCTTTCTATTTTGTTTTTATGAAAGTAAGGGTATCTCTATGGCTTTACCTTTGCAAGAACGCCCGCATCAATTAAAGGTATCTAGTGGTCTAATGACCATTGTGGGGGAAGACCACTAGGTATTTTAAAAAGGTCGGCATATTGAGCTAGTAATTGCTGTATTAGAACTGTTTTTTGTGGAAGTTTAATGTTCTGACTTTCTAAATTCTTAGTTGAGTCAGTGTGGAAACAAAGTAACACGACATCGATGGATTGTTGGGCTTTTAGTTTATTAAATTGGGAGGAAGAAACCTGATCCGGAGTAAAAGTAGTGGCACATTGAATATGTCGCGAGGTGTCATTATAAACGAAAGTTAACTGAAAGGTTTTATAGTTGGTCGTGACATCCCCTAAGGTTTCTAACCAGTGGAATCCTAATATTACGTCTACGCCGTGAAAATCGATTAGGAATAAATCTATAGTGAACGGTATATCTTGTATTGTTAGGCAGACATTACTACACTTTTCGTGACAAACCATAATATTTCCGTTGCCTACATAGATTTTGAATAGCTGAATTTCCGTTCTAGGTAGGTTGATATATAGAGCTGATCGACGAGTCATAAAATTGTTGGAACTACCATTGTCAATGAAAATGTGTACCGGTGTGTGACCTATGTTTCCTTGGACTCGTAATGACTTCGATGAATAAGTACCCATAAGTGCATTGCATCTAATTTTCGGATTTACGTCTGATTCGGGGTTTAGGTCGCTATATTCGTGATCTATTGTGTCCGCGAAGCCCTCCAATTCCTCTAAATCCCTTTCAAAAAAACATAACGTGGGACGATTTTTACATTTGTGGTTCGGTACAAACTTTTCTTCGCACGTGAAGCATAAACCTCGTTCTCGTCTTTGTTGCATTTCTGTTGAGGTGAGTCGTTTAAAAGGCTGGAGGTTTTTATGTGTTAACGTGTTTGGGGTATTATTATGACATGATTTTCGCGTCCTATTGTCTTCCGGATACTGATCTTCGAAAATTCGAGCTAGTTTGTGTTGCAAATGACGAAGTGGGGCAATGAGCAATAACAACTCATTTAATATGTGGTTTTAATTCAGATATAAATTTTTTTTCGTAATTTTTCTTGAGATAATCCATCAAATTGGCAAGATAAATCTTCAAATTTTTCTTGATATAAAGCTACCAAAGAAGTTTGAACTAGTTTAGTAAATTTACCGAAGGGATCTTCATATTCTGTGGCTCCAAATCTGTCATGAATTGTCTCTTTGAATGTGTGCCAATCTTGACATTGGTTGTCCTGCATCAAGCTTTGGAACCATCACGCGGCTTGACGATCTAAATGCTCGGAAGCTATAAAAAGAAAATCCATTGGAATGACGTTATTATACCTGAAATACATTTCGGTCTTGTAGAGCCAATCGGTAGGATCCCCATATGAAAATCAGGGGCAGAGCATTTTAACGGGTACTTGGTTATAACCATCTGGTACTACGTCCGTGAATTCTTGTTTGGATATTGGCGGCATTGAAAATTCAGACAGTAGCAAAGATTTTGTCCCCGGTGCTGGGTTTGTCTGAGCCACTTGTGATTGAAATGGAGGGGTACCTAAAAGGCCAGGAGATGATGTACTTCTGCCGCCCACCTCTAACACATGAACTCGTGGTCTAGAATGGCCTTCAACTCCACCAAATGATGCATTGAGGGTGTGAGACAGAAGGAATTCACAATTCTATTGATTCTGTTCATGAGGTGGAGCATTCTGCTAATCCTGCAACCGGGTAGGCATTGTCCCAGGACACAGTATTGCCATCTGGTGTATAAGGTCGCGTAGTTCCGAACGAAAATCTTTAAATTCTTGGTAAAACTGTTTATGTGAGGTCTGCAAAATAACATGTCGTTGTGTCGTTGCCAGATTCGCACGCATCTGTGCAAGATCCTCGGCAAACTGTTCTTGCGTAGCATGTAATGAATCGGACATCGTAGTTTGTTGATCAAGATACAGGCGATGTCATTGATACATATCTTGCCAAGTGACCGGCTGGGAGGAAGAAGGCACGTCCATGACATGTGTTGTAATATGGAGACCAGACGGACAGGCAGCTTCACTGGCGGCTTGGAGATCGGGCGGTTTGGCGGCTTCTCTGGCGGCTTGAGTCTGGGCGGTCTGGCGGCTTCTCTGGCTGCTTGGAGACCGGGCGATCTGGCAGCTTCACTGGCTGCTTAGAGACCGGGCGGTCTGGCGGCTTCACTGGCGGCTTGTCTTCTCTTATCAGTATGGTCGAGCGGTTTAACCTTCTTGTCTAAGCCGCTAGTCTCATAACTGTATTTAGTCCCACATTACTTCATTGTATTCTCTCCTTTCTCCTCAATTATATAAAAGGGAGGTCATACATTTGTAATAGATACAATTTTTGAAAATAAAAACTCTGTGTTTTGTCCAATTTTTAGTTTCTCTTTTTCTGTTCGCACATGGTATCAGAGGACTTGATCTTTTCCGCCTGATTTCTTCAGCATTCTTTGTTCGTGCGGTTTGCTCCTTCCTTCTTGTGCCCTGACCGCACGGTTTCCCTCTCTTATCGTTGCTCTATGTGCGCGTCATCTCCCTTTGCTTTGTCTTTCTGTTCGCGACCTGTCTTCGTGGCTTCCTTCTCTAGTCGCTGTTCGCGCGACCTGTCTTCGCTCGGCCTTGCCTCTATTCACGCGTGGTCTCGCCTCTGTTCGCGCGACCTAGTCTTTGCTCGCGCGACCTTGCAGCTTATTTTGTTCGCGCGACCTCGCGGCCTCTCCATCCCTGTTCCCGCGGCTTCTTTCTGCCAGCCTTCTTCTTGTCATGGCTCTCTCCGATATCTCTACTACTACCACACTCGTGGCCCACCCTCTTACTTCTACTCCTTTGGGAAATCTTGGAACCGTCTCGAAACTTATTGGCTCCAACTACCGGGACTGGAGTGTCTCCTTCACCTTTCTTCTTCGCTCTCAGCGCAAATGCCATCATCTCACCGATGACCCACCTCCTCCTGAGTCCGATCTCTTTGATGACTGGGATGCTAGCGACGCCCTTGTTCACACTTGGCTGGATAACAGTTTATCTGATGAGTGCCTCCCCGTTATCCGCCATGATAAAACGGTCAAGGTCGCTTGGCTTCATCTTACCGCTCTTTACTCAAAGGGGGCTCAGACGTCCCATATCTATACTCTTTATGCGGACCTCTTTGTCTGTCCCTCCATGTCTCCTGCTGCTGCTTACCAAAAGGTTCAGGCTCTGGGAGCCGAAAGCCTTCAGAACCGTCCCTTCTCCATAGATCTTGCCGAGCAACACAAACACTTCCAGGAGCTTCTGGTTGTATGCTATCTTCTCCGTCTGTCGGAGTCCTATGACATGATCCGTCAACAGATCCTTGGCGAGGCTGATTCTCCCACCTTGGATGCCACCGCTGCCCGCATCGCTGATGTTACCTCTTTGCTTCAACGTCCACTATTATCCGCCCCACCGCTACCTGACACCTACTCTCACCATACTCAACGGGGTAGCTTTGGTAGCCGCAACCACCAATCCGGCGGGCGTGGACCTTCCCTCTTTCTCTTACTGTGGCCGCACCGACCATACGGTTGATCGTTGTTGGACGAAAAATCCGCATCTTCGCCCTTCTGGTAACGCTTCCGCCTCCTCTTCGAAGCCGTCCACCTCGGTGGTTATGTCTTCAGGTAGTGCCCATGTGGTGACTCAAGGTAAATGACTGATTGGCTCAGGTGCTACCAATCATATGACCGACAATCCTCAGTGCTTTTCTCTCCTAGAAACACATGATTGGTTGCCTCCGGTCTTCATTGCGAGCGTCTCTCCCTCACCGGTCAATGGGATGGGAGTGGTTCAAGTCACTCCGTCTCTTCGCCTGAAAGATACCCTCTATGTGCCCACATTTCCATGCAATTTATTATCTGTTACTTCACTTTGCAAGCAACTGCAGTGTTCTTATCACATTCACTCCTACTTCTTATTCTTTTCAAGATCCGAGCTCCCAGAGGACGATTACTACTTGGACTGAGAGTGACGGTCTCTACTTTTTGGACAATGTATCTGCTTTATCCATTTTTCTTCTTCTCCTACAGATCTTCTCCAATGACATCTTCGTCTTGGTCATCCTCCTCCACGGCTTCTTCGTCAGCTTCTGCCTCACCTACCTCCGCACAGTCCTCCTCTCAACTGTGATGCATGTCAACTTGGCAAGCATCACTGCTCATCCTTCTCACCGAAGGAAGATCGCGGCTCTTCTTGTCCGTTTAATTTAGTCAGCTCTGATGTCTGGGGACCTGCTCCTACCCCCACTATAGGCCAGGATAGTTCGTATTTTGTAACTTTTATTAATGATTTCTCAAGGTACACGTGGGTGTATCTCTTAAAAGAGCGCTCCGAGTTATTATCTATATGGACATCGTTTTATTATATGATTAAAACTCAGTTTTCTACGTCTATTAAGATTTTTCGTTCTAACAATGCCAAAGAATATCTTAGTCATGATTTTTCCTTTTTTTGGAATGCAAAATGACATTATTCATCAAACTAGCTGTGTCTATATCTCGCAGCAAAATGACGTAGCTGAATGCAAAAACTGTCACCTCCTTGATGTCGCTCGAACCCTAATGACACAAATGAAGGTACCTCGCTCATATTGGGGCTATGCAGTTCTTATTTCCTGCTATCTCATCAATCGCATTCCTTCCACGATTCTCCAACGGTCACACATCATTCTCCATTCTCTATCCGGGCAAGGATCTCTTCCAGCTTCCTCTACGTATCTTTGGTGTACGGCTTTTGTGCACTCTCTCTCTGCCACTCGGGACAAACTATCTCCTCGTGCGACCAAGTGTGTCTTTCTGAGTTACTCTTCCACTCAGAAAGGCTACTGTTGTTTTGATCCTGTTCTTCGAAAATAGTTCGTCTCTGCAGACGTTACCTTGTTCGAAAATGCGTCCTACTTCTCTCACAACCCCTCCCTACTTCCTGAGATTCATGCTTCTCCTCGTGTCACCTCCATCCTGTCTACGCCCACCGAGACCCCTCTTCCACCACCATATCCACCATCTCCTCCTCCGCTCTCTCCGCCTTCGCCATCTCTCTCTACTCCCGGGCCAGCTCTATCCTCCACGAATGCACCAGACACTTATAAACACGACGACCTGGATGTTCCCATTACTCTGCGAAAAGGAGTGCGGGCGTGTACCCAACATTCGCTTACTGCCGTTATTTCCTATGCTCGTCTTACATCTTCTCGCAGAAATTTTGCGTTGGCCATCTATGTCACTACCACTCCACGCACATACCAGGACGTCATTGATGTTCCTCATTGGAAGGCCGCTATGGATGAGGAAATTGCCACCCTCACCTAGCGGGGTACATGGACTCTTATTCCTCCTCCTTTCGACATTGAGGTTGTTGGCTGTCGCTGGGTCTTTGTTATAAAGTTCCGTCCGGATGGCAGCGTGGACCGTTACAAGTCCCGATTGGTTGCTAAAGGCTTCACTTAGACCTACGTAGTTGATTACTTTGATACCTTCTCTCTGGTTGCTCGTCTCAACACTATTCGGGTTCTCAGCTGGATGTCAAGAATGTATTCCTCTGTGGTGATCTACAAGAGGGTGTCTATACGGACAAACCTCCTAGGTATGTTGCTCAGGGGGAGACACGCGTATGCCAGTTGAAGAAGGCTATCTATGGCCTAAAGCAAAGCCCTCGGGCGTGGTTTGACAAGTTCAGCAGCATTGTGGCAGCTATTAGTTTCACAAGGAGCTCTGTCGATCACTCATTATTTATTCGCAAAACCGCCATAGGTCTGGTGGTTCTTGTCATATATGTAGACGATATTCATCCCACTGGTGATGACTAGGCTGGGGTAGCGCTGACAAAGAAACATCTCCATCAACACCTTGTCACGAAGGATATGGGTTCCCCAAAGTACTTCTTAGGGATAGAAATATCTCGTAAGCCCAATTTTTTGGTTCTCTCCTAACGTAAGTATACTATTGATCTTCTGCAAGAGACAAGGTTGACTGGGGCTAAACCTGACTGATGTCCCATGGCTACCAGAGAAGATAAAACCTGGACAGACGACTCACCTCTTCTGTTAGATGTTGCAAGGTACAGGCGTCTGGTAGGCAAACTCATTTATCTCACTGTAACAAGACCCGACATCTCTTATGTTGTAGATAAGGTTAGCCAGTTCATGCAAGCTTCTAGAGAGTGTCATCTACAGTATGTCATGAGGATATTGGAATATGTTAAAGCGATGCCTGATAAGAGACTACTGTTTCATAGAAATGATCACCTGAAGGTTGAAGCCTACTCAGATTCTAGTTATGCTGACGACAAAGGTGATCGCAAGTCCACATCGGGTTTTTGCACATTCGTGGGAGGGAACCTAGTGAGCTGGAAGAGCAAGAAACAATCTGTTGTCTCCAGGTCCAGTGCAGAAGCTGAATATCGCAGTATGACGTCAACCACTTGTGAGTTAAAGTGACTACGAGCTCTCATGCTGGACTTAGGAGAAGTCTACAATCATTTGTTACCTATGTTCTGCGACAACAAGGTCGTCATATACATCTCCAAAAATCCAGTATTTCACGAGAGAACAAAACACATCGAAGTTGACTGTCATTTCATCAGAGAAAAGATCTTGAAGAAACAGATTTGTACTCCGTTCGTTATTTCTGACAACGAGCTGACAGATATCTTCACCAAGCCTGTGTCAGCTTCTTTCTTTCACATTTGCGACAAGCTGAGCATGATTGATATATATGTTCCAGCTTGAGGGGGAGTGTTGCAATATGGAGACCGGGTGGATAGGCGGCTTGGAGATCGGGCGGTCTGGCGGCTTCACTGGCAGCTTAGAGACCGGGCGGTCTAGAGGCTTTACTGGCGGCTTGTCTTCCCTTATCAGTATGGTCGGGCGGTTTAACCTTCTTGTTAAACCGCGCGGTCTATGCGGTTTGGGTTTGTCTAAGCCGCTAGTCTCATAACTGTATTTAGTCCCACATTGCTTCATTGTATTCTCTCCCTTCTCCACCATTCTATAAAAGGAAGGTCATACCTTTGTAATAGATACAATTTTTGGAAATAAAAACTCTGTGTTTGGTCCAATTTTCAGTTTCTCTTTTTCTGTTCGCACAACATGCAAATCAACGAGAGCACTAATTTGTTACATAATCAGGCGAAGTTGCCGGCAAGGAAACGACATATCGCTTGAGAGGAGAGAGACGAGCTGGTAAGGGGAGAAAGACAGAGATTAAGAAGAGAAAAAGAGTTTTATTATTTCCATAATCCATTATTACAATTACTAGCCTATTTATACATAGTTATTAGCGGAAGGTCCAGCGGTCATAAGCTGCAGTTACAAGGAAGGCATAGTATTGCCAACTCATTGCAACAAGTATTATTTAATGCAATATTCTCTGTGGCCTTTTATGTAGCCGAATAAGTGGTCTTTCATTTAGCCAGCTTAGGGGATTACAGCTGGCTTCAACCACCCTCCTCCTCCCACTTCTCCTTTCTTTTCTCCTCATTTTCTTCTTAAACCGGCGATGCCTTAATTTCTGTCATACCGTCCTTTTCGTCCTCCTTTTCTTCTTAAACCTGTGATGCTCCCCAATTTTGATCATGCCCTCCTCCTTCCTTAATCTTCTTATTTTTTTTCTCCTACTTCTCTCCTTCCTATGCTAGAATATTTTACCCTTTCTCATATAAATTGCAATAAGAAACTTTACAGGTTAGTATGAAAGCCCACACATATTAAGGCCTATCAATCTTGCAATGAGATTTTTTTTTTGCAATTGATTTCATCCTCTAACTGAATATAATTTTTGATCAATTTCAATTCTACTCATTGAATTTTATTTTATAACGTACATCAAAATTAAAATTCGGCAAAAACAAATTCTTGCATATATTGATTTTCTCTACATCAGAAATGTCTACAAATAGAAAATTGTTTTAACTCACATCATCACTGTTCACTGAAGAAACAAAAGTATATAAATCCCAAATTTAATTAAAGAAAAATTCCAAAATAATTAAAAATTTCGAGATTTTAAGAATCAACGAAGAAAATAAGTTGGACATTTGACTCATCCGTTTTTCTTTATAATTGACACCACTATTACAAAGTTTTTTAACATTGATTGAAGATTTATACAAATGAAACAACGGGCGAGCATCACTATTCAATTCCCCTATCAGCATCCTTCACTCTCTCAGCTACCAGTTTCCACAAACTCAACTATGGCCGCCACCATATCCTCCGCCTCCGCCGCCGTCGTGTCCACGACTAACCTCGGCACGCCGCCAAACTCGTAATCCGAACCCCCCTCATAACTCTCTACCAGCCTCCTCAGCTCCGCCCAAGTCGCCGGCTTGTGCCATCCCTCCCCACCGTCCTCTCCGGCCGCCACTCGGGCCTCCAGGCGACGCCTCCACTCGGCCTCATCCGAGGGGCGGCACTCCACGACGGCGATCCGGGCGCCGGTCTTCGCCGAGAGGGATCGGAGGTGGTCGAGATGGGCCCGGCGGGAGAGTGGGGAGTCGATGACCACGGAGAGGCCGAGACCGAGCTGTGTCTCGGCGACACGCCAAAGCACGGCGTAGGATAGATCGTTGAGGAGGGCGGCGGAATCAGCGCCGGCGGTGTTAGCTTCGATGAGGTGATGTTGGACGGGGAGGGTGGGCCCCCTGACGTCGTCTTTGTCGAGGAGGGGGCAGCGGAGTGCCGCGGCGGCGGCGCGGGCGAGAGTGCTTTTGCCGGTGCCTGGATGCCCTTTCATCGCAAGCACAAACGGTTGTGATTCTATGTTCATTGTCACCCCCTCTCTCTTCTCTCTCTTTGTGTGGCATGCATTTGGTTGGATTATAAATGTTATTACAATTATTTGGAGAAGTTAATTTATTATTTATTTGATTGATAGCAATTATGCATTCAAATTTGGCCAATGAGGGGTCCGCCCTCGGCGTCGATGCTCTGGCTGCGCATGTATCTGATGTGATTTCCTCGATGTGATTTTTTGGGCCTCGGCTATTACGTCGTCTTTGTTATCGGTCAGGTGTGCCACAAGATGAACCGTGTGGCAGATGAGCGTGTCAACCTTGTCATGGTCTAAGAGAATTTTGCTTTCTCTAAAGAGGATCTCCCAAATATGAATATGAATCCTATTAAAGGTCTTTTTGGGAAGACTTTTCAGAAAGGAGAAGCAGTGGTAACAAAAGAATGGTAGGAAAAAGAGCTTTTGTAAAATGTCTATTAGAAAAGAAGAACTGTTTGAGTGAACTTCTTTTGCAGAGCTTTTCAAAAAGGAGAAGCACTTTATAAACCGTTTGACAAATCTCCGTTACGGTAACTTTTTTTATTAAAAATGTGCGTCAGGGGGAAAATGCGCAATTATTTTGCCGGAGCAGGTTTTTTTTGCCCGAGAGCGAATTTTTCATCCGGGAGCGAATTTTTTCGTCGGGGCCCGATTTTTTCGGCCGGACGCGGTTTTTTGGCCCGGGCCGGTTTTTTTGCCCGGACGCGGTTTTTTCGCCCGGAAGCGATTTTTTCGCCCGGGCGCGGTTTTTTCTCCCGGGCGAGAATTTTTCGCACGGGCGCGAATTTTTCGCCCGTGCGCGAATTTTTCGCCGGGGCGCGATATTTTCGCCGGGGTGCGATATTTTCGCCTAGGCGCCAATTTTTGGTCGGGCCCTATATTTTCGCTCAGGCCCCAATTTTTCGGCCGGGTGCCAATTTTTCGGATGGACGCGAATTTTTCGAAAGGGCGCGAATTTTCTGGACGGGCACGAATTTTTCGGACGACCGCAAATTTTTTGGACGAGCGCGAATTTTTCGAACGAACACAAATTTTTCGACTGGGCGGGAATATTTCGCCCAGTCGCGAATTTTTTGTACAGACGTGAATTTTTCGCAAAGACACGATATTTTCGGTCGAAAGCAAAAAAATTGCATTTGAGTGGAAAAAAATAGCGTCATAGCGAAAAAAATACACGACTAGACAAAAAAACCACGAACGAACAAAAAAATCACTTCGAGACGAAAATTTCGCGTCCGAGCGAAAAGTTCGTTCACGTTCGAAAAAATCGCGTCCGGGCAGAAAAAACTTGACGGAGCAAAAAAACATGCTCCGACAAAAAATATCGCTCACGAGCGAAAAATTCGCGTCCGCCTGAAAAAATCGAGACCAGACGAAAAAATCATGTCCGAGCGAAAAAAAATTGCCCCGGCCGAAAAAATTACGAACGAGCGAAAAAATCACGCCAATGCCAAAAATTCACTTCCGAGCGATAAATTCGCCCTCGGGCGCGCTCACGCGACAAAATCGCGTCCGGGTGAAAAAAACGTGTCAGAGCAAAAAATTCACACCCATTCGAAAAATTTCCGGCCGGGCGAAAAAAACAGGGCCCGGCCAAAAATTCGCTGCCCGCGAAAAAATCGCGCTCAGGCGAAAAAATTGCGCCCGGGCGAAAAAAACCGCTCTCGGGGGAAAAAAATAAGCTCTGATGACAAATATCGCTCTCGGGCGAAAAATTTGCTCCCGGGAGAAAAAAATAGTGCTCGCGCGAAAAAAATCGCGCTCGTGCAAAAAAATCGTGCCCGGGCGAAAAAATCGCGCCCGGGCTAAAAAAGCGCCCTCGGGCGAAAAAACGCGCGTGGACGCAAAAATCTACAGCGGGCAAAAAAATCGCGCGAGGGAGAAAAAATCGCGTCGGTGCAAAAAAATCGCGCTCGAGTGAAAAAATCGTGTCGGTGCAAAAAAATCACGCATGGGCGAAAAAAAGCGCGCCCGGGCGAAAAAATCGCGCCCGGACAAAAAAATCGGCTCGGGAGAAAAAAAATCGTGCACCGGCAAAAAAATCTCACCCGGATGAAAAAAACGCACTCGGGCGAAAAAATCACGTCCGGACGAAAAAACATACTCGGGCGAAAAAAAAACTTGCACTGGCAAAAAAACCACATTTGGGCGGAAAAAAACTCACCCGGGAGAAAAACTCCGCGCCCGGGAGAAAAATGCAAGCATGAGCGAAAAATGTCAGCTCGGGCAAAAAATGCTAGTTCAGACGAAAAATTAGCGCCCGGGCAAAAAATTCGCGTTCGGGCGAAAAATTTGCGTCGGTCGAAAAAAACACGGCCGAGCAAAAAAATTATGTCCGAAAAAAAAATCGCGTCAAAACAAAAAAATCAAGTTATAGATTTTTTAAAGAGAAGTGTTTTTGGATGAAGAAACGTTTTTCGAAAATGTTGAAAAGTGACAAGTGACTTTTCCAAAAGATGAGAAAATAGAGTTTTTCGCGGTAGCTTTTTCCACCGATAGACAATCCAAACGGTCTCTTAAGTGTGATAGCATTTTCCAGAAAACGAAAAGGAGTTAAAAAGTCCTCCCAAACAGGCCCTAAATATGATCGTAAAATGCATCCATATGAGAGAGCTAGATGAGCAAGCATTACTTTATGTTATTTTAATTTTCAAAATTACATATTTATTTATTTGTTTATTTGGATTTGCTTTGATTTTTATTGAAATATGAAGAATAAAAAGATCCAAGAATTTAAAATTAATGATTTTTAGTTTATAGTATTTTATCTTCTTTTTTTGCTAATATTTGTATTATAATTCTATGAAATCTCATTTGTTATTTAATTTTAAATGTGACGTGATTAACTTCTCTTCCCTGTTAATAATATTTTTGAGTGCCTTCAATAATATTACATGAAAAAAATGTGATGTCTTTTAAAAAATGGAGAGATTAGTCAAAATTATCGTGCCTTTAACAATTCCCAAGTGAAATAAAATTCCAATTTTTCTGTGATTATTCTTCTAATATTACAGATTTGAATATCTCCAATATATTGGGATAATCAAGTTAATATATTAAGAAACCCTCGGGATTAATTACACAACTAAAAAGAAACATACTAGTGTTTGTTTGTATGCATCTAGATTGGTTTTATTGATGCATATGATTATTTAATTTATAATCATGATTTACATTTTGTATTAGTAAATAAATTAGTATAAAATCGGCAGCCCGGTGAACAAAGCATACCCGCAGAGCGCTGGTTTGGGGAAGGGCCGCACCACAAGAGTGAAATGTAGGCAAAACTTACATTGTATTTTTGCAAGAGGCTTGCTTTTAGTAAATAAAATAGCATACTTGTTGCGGATTGCTCGAGGCTCCTGGTAGACCGGGTCTTCCGAACCGTGTTTGCCCGCTGAGCGGGTGAACGCGCAATCAGCCAAAGATCCACATGATAGTGAGACGGAGACTTAATGACGTGAAAAACTCACAATCGGGGTGAAAAACCACGTGATCGGTACAGTGCCGGCCTAACTTCCACGTACTATCACAGAGTTTATTACATGGATTCTTTGGACGAATGCGAGGGCGACATGTCGCTCCTCGTTACACTTGGAGAAATGAGAGTGAGACAGCTATGGGCTTGGCAGGTCTCCGTGGCCATCTGGCAGCGTTGCTTCCTTTGTGTCTTGAAGGGCGGACGTAACTTGCTCTTCTGGACGGTCCCGTCGTGTTGGCAGTGTGCGGGCTTGTCTCTAGCCTCCTTGCCTTGCGAGTGGCGGGAGGTTCTATGTCTCGAGCACGTGCCTAAGCGCTTCCCAACGCTCGTCTCGCCACTGGGATGACTTCACTTCACTTGGCTCGACGTGCTAGAAAAGAGAGAGAGTGTAGTGGGAGAAAGAGAAGATCGGTTAGAGAACTTTCCGAACCGAAAAAAGGATCAAAATGAATTATATGAATAAGATCCAGTTGTTCATTTTCGAAAATAAAATTTTCATTAGAAATTTTTAGTGAATTACCAAGCGAATTAAAATTTTCAGACACAAAAAATAGGAGGATTTTGAGAAAATTCATGATATATAAAAGAAGAGTCAGGCAAAGTAGGAGAAGAAACATGTTCTTCTTCGATTTCGTCTGATGTGCCCATAATCTTAATATATTTTTAGTAAAATAAATTTTTTTGCTCTTCGGTATAAGAAACTTTGGGATTACATGAAAAGTTATGTTCCTCCATATCAAATTATCCTCGCTATTCCTCCCAACGCGACTTCCTCGGGATTTTGCGACAAGCAGGAGGTCTCGATTTTAGGGCACCAGCAAAGCCGCTGAAAGAAGATTTCTGCGAGAACTCCTCTCATTCTCCTGCAGGCCACTGGAAGAAGAACTCAGCTCGATTTCTTGCAGGCCGCCGAAAGAAGAACGTGAGAACTTCACTTGATCTCCTACAGGCCGCCGGAAGAAGAACTCTATGAGAACTCTGCTCGATCTCCTGCAGGACGCCGAAAAAAGGGTGAACCCCGCTCAATTGCCAGGCCGCCGGAAGAAGGTTGAACTCCACGTCTTAGATCTTTGACAACACGCGTGTAAAAGACACCTCATATGACAACAGTTTCACTGTTTTTTCAACACTTAATAGTTTTAGGCAACAATTTTCAAGTGTTGCTAAATACTGAAAATGTTGTAATGTGGAAATTGAAAAAATTAATTACATTAAAATTAGAAAAATTATTTTCATGAAAATTAGAAAATTTATTTTCATTAAAGTTGGAATAATTATTTTCATAATTATAATCAAAATTATTTTCATAAGAAAAATTCTGAGAATAAAAATTAGAATAACATTCCTCACTTCGTTGAGACGCATCACAAAAATTGCAAATAATTTAGCGCTTTCGTGCGGCTTCCAAAAGATTAACTTTATTTTGAAGATCGGCAACTTTAGCTGCCAATTGAGATAACATTTTTGAAAAAGAAAATAAAACAACTTTCACTTAATAAAATTGAATTCAAAAAGAGAATTTGGGTGGATAAAAAGAATGATAAAAGTAATAGAACCGTGTTTACAAAATACCGACAAAAAAATTTCTCCGACAACGACGTCAAAAAATTGATGGGTTATAAGTATAGTTCCGACTCTTTCTAGAGCATAACCCGATAAACCAATTGCACACATCGTTTGAAGTATAGAATCAAGTGTCGTATTTCACGGGGCTATCGAGTACTTTTGTACTTACACAAAAGAGTTTTTATTTTATCTAACAAAAAGTGGTTGATTTATAAAACTAAGAGGGAGTGTGATAAAAATATTAAGAAAAAAACGATGAGTTTAAGGCTAGCACTTGATCTAGAATTTTTTGGATAAAATAAACTTTTAATGAAAGAATAAACTACAATCTCTCAAAATAACCAACTTTGACCGTGGAGGTTCCTGAATTATGAATGCGCCTCTCTCGAGAATTCGCAATCAACTAACCTTCGGTGAATCAATTAAGACTCATCGGCCAATCAAACCTCCTAACATTGCTTTATGCAGTGAACCTCACTATTAGGTTTAACCCAAATCTCGAAGATTTATGTCATCCTCTCTCGAGGATTGCTTGTAACTACTTTTATCTTTGAGCGATCTACTCGTATTCACAACCTCTCGGTAAACTAGAATACAGATATTAGTTTAAGAACATATTCACGATCCTTTTATCCTTGAATGATCTCTTCGCATTCACAGCCTCTCGGTAGACTAGAACACAGATCTTTGATCGGAAAAAGGTATTTGTGACATAAGAAATCGAAGTAAAATAAATCGAAGTGAATTAAAGTAGAGAACCTTCTAATTTATTTAGAGACGAGCAACGTTTATTACATTCCAAAGTTCATCATGATTGAGTGCTATTTAGCTACTCATTATGATGAGAGAATCATACATAAAGGTGGGAAGAGACATGATTACTAAAAATAAGAAAACTTAAATTGAAATAGAGTTATACTGGGAATGAAAATACAAAAGCTACCTAGCAACTAGAAATGAAAATACAACAAAAACAAACCAGAATTACAACAATTCAGCACCAAAATCTCCTCCCTCAGCTCAAGAACAAAGCTGGAATTTATAGAAACTTCAGCTAGGGATTCACTCCCCCTAGTCATGCCCATGATCAGGGTGTGTCTAAAACAAAACTGTCGCCATAAAAACCTGGGAAACACTTGAAGAAGAACCGCTAAAATGCATTAACAGGCGGGTCATGCCCCTAGGTCACGCCTGTGACCTAGGGCGTGTCTTGACTGAGTCTGGAAAACGGCGGGAAACGGCAAAATCTATAGTTAATCCGTTGGTTTAGGAAGGAGTCACACCCCCTGGTCACACCTGTGACCAAGACGTGTTTTGTGAAACGTCAAGCCAGCGCGGACGGCTGGATTAATTGCTCGGTCACGCCCCTTTGTCTGCTGGACAGGCCCCTCTGTCATGCTCGTGATAGGGGTGTGTAATTTTAATCTGACGTGAAATCTTGTCTGGTGCACTGGAGAAAGAGCATGGTGTGCAGGTTTAGTCACACCCCCTGATCACGTCTGTGACCTGGGCATGTAACTTTTAACTTTTCCAAAAATCTTTCAAAAAGTGCCCAAAATTTTACAGTGAGCTCCAATTTGATAATTGCAGCTCAAAACAACCTAAATTGCGAAAAGAAGTTAATTAAAGGTTATTTAAGCAAAATATTTAAAAAAATAAAACCAATTATTATAATAAAACTACATAAAAATAGCACTAAAAATAGAGTTATCAGCCCAACTTTCTATCTAAAACTATGTTGAAGCGGATGTTGGGTACGTGTCGCATATTGTTTAGAATCAGTAGACTTTTCATGCTCATCTTCAGCTGCATGTCTCCCCTCCTGATGACTTTAAATGTGTCCATCGTTCTCATTCTAAGAACTTCACGGTCATGATTCATGTATGTGGCAAACAACTTTTTATTGTGAGAGACATGTACAGAGACACCTAAATCAATAATCCAGCTTTGATCATCACATGAGAGTATAACTGTGATATCATCTCCAACAATGATGACATTGTTCTCCATAGTAGATATAATAGCTGCAGTATCACTCTTCTTTCTATCATCAGTAGCCACTCATTTCTTTTTTTCGTCATTTTTAGAAGAATAACAAAACTTCTAAATATACCATTTCTTATGATAATAGTGGCACTTCAAGTTTTGATAACATGATTTAGACTTTCCTTTTCCTTGGCTACTCTCGCTATTCCTTCCTCTACTCTTGCTCCTGTCTCTCCCCTTAGGCTCGATGTAGAGGACATCAACTCGTGAAGAAGAGCTTGAATGTTCCTGGGATTTTTTTTCATACCTCCTCATTTAGGATGTCATTCTTGGCAATCTTCATAGTGATGATGCCTCTAGAAGAGGAGTTCATTAGAGAAACTCTAACCATCTCTCAAGAGTCTTGGAAGAGACTTCATTAGCCATAGTAGCTTCAGATCCAATCCGTGCAGGCGAAGTATTTCTTGTCATCGTCGTAGAACGCCGTCTAAAAGCTCTCTTAAACTAAATCAATTGTCACAAAGCCTCTCTAGAAAACTTCAAATGTTTGAGCTTGGAGAAAAATGAATGTCTTACCCCTCCTCCTTCATGCCTATCTATAAGGCCAAAATCCAAGGAGGTAGAGGTGATAGATGATATGTGGACGAAGCTTCCATGAAGCTTCCCTCGGTCAAAAACACATGTCATGAAGCTTCCTTTGATCTCTTTCTTAAAATCGTCTTTCAAGAGTACATGTTGGCTTAAAAGTCAAAGACAGCTACTCTTTTTCACACTTGTCGTGAAACATTTGCTTGAAAAACATAATCAAAAATGACTACCCTCTTTTACACTTAGGAGAAAATTAACTCAATAGAAAATGCAGTCCCTAGAACACTATAAAAGAAACACGACCTTCCTACTAGTGAAGGACGTCTCGAAGGTGTTATATACAAGGAGCACAAATTTCTCGTTGGTGGGAAGAAAGTGATTTCCACAATGCTACCTAAGAGAGCATAACCTTCCAAAGTACTTTGAGTTTTCAATGCAGGGAATTTGTGCAAACATAACTTTAACTATAACCGAATAGTAAGCAAAAACGTAGATGCCGCTAAGCCGATGATCATGACAAGTGCATGTGTAATTTGCAACCTCACTCATACCATTTAAATGAAAGCTTTCTCATATGTATTTATATTAATAAATAAATATTAGAAAAGTTGAAGCTAAGATTAGTATGCTTGTATAAAAAAAACATTTGTTATTCGCAAATCATAAACTTCTATCAGTAGACCAAATTTGTCATGTTTATAAATATCTATCCGCAGATCAACTTTAGACTTTAGCAATTAAAGTCTTCTTCTCCTGAGTAAGGCCCGACAACAAAGGAATATTTTCGACAACCTTTTGATTCTATGTCAATGACTCCATCCCAACAATTTGACATGAATTTCACCATTTTGTCTCCGGTATTGACTCAAAAGGTTGACAAAGATATTATTTCATTATGAGGACACTACTAATGAGAAGAAAACATTGATTGTTAAAGTTTAAAGTTGATCTTTGCGATAGACATTTATAAACATGAAAATTTTGATTTGTGAATAGACGTTTATATCGACAAAGTTAATAGTCTGCTTAAATTCTTCTTGTGGATTGGTTCTTAGCATAAGCACTCGATCAACTATGCTAGGTGGGATGATATTTGCATGTCGAAGGAGCGAGGCGGGCTGGGCATAATAGAACTTGATCCTTTGGAGGAGTGTTCTCATGGCCAAAGTGGCGCCGAGGGTGCTAAGGGTAGAGGATAGCCTGCTACCGCGATCTCTAAAGCATAAGTATGCTGGGTAGGACTTGTTCCATCATAAGCGCAACCTATCCAAAATCTGGAAGAATATATGTCTTGGACGCGATATTGTGGAGAGGCACACAATCTAGATGGTGGGTAACGAAGCTTCGATTTCAACCCTCGGGGTCATAGCGGGGCTACTTGACAACAATTAGTGCTAGTCGGTCCAGCTTCAAGCGGGTTTTAGTAGTGGGTTCGCTGAAAATATTATGAGACTCCAAAGAGATGACGTAGGCGGGGCAAACAGACTGGTTTAGGCCTAGACGGAGAAGGAAGTTATGAATGCTGCTGCTGTTTATAGCATGGAATGCTCGCAAGCCGCCCTATCTGGTATAGAATTTTGGAAGATAAAGGTGCAGTCAAGAATGCTACTATTTATTTGGCGTGCAGTGAATGATTTGCTGCCGACAAATGATTGGCTCCGCCGGCACCTGCTAAGGGATGATATGAGGTTCTTGTGGGGGTGTGACCAGGCTGAAAGCATTGTCCATTTGCCAGACGACTGTAAATTTATTTCAAAGATCCGCACGGAATGTGCAAGGATGAGCATCCTCCTGAATGACAATTTCAACCTCCTGGAAGGAGTACGTACAAAAGCCACGACAAACAAAGACTCAATAAAAAGGTTAAACTTATTGCAGCTATTATATACAACTTATGGAAAGCTCGAAGCAGTATATCGTGATGGAATACCTGTACCTGACCATGCTGATGTGGCAAAGAGTTTAATGACTACTTAAAGCCTGCAATTAAGAGAGAATTAGAGCCAAAGAGTTGTTATAGAAGACTAAGAGTTTCACCTCTTTAATGTTGCTTGTTTTCAAATGTCTTTATTGCTTTACCGGTTACTATTCCTGGTGCTATATAAGTACATGTATTTGATCAGTAAAAATATGAAAATGAAATGAATGAAATCAATTGCTCAAGGCCATTTTTTCCTCTTCTATGCTATATTTTTTTCTATCAGTGGTATCAGAGCCACAAGGTTCTAGGATAACTCTCATCCTCTATCTATCAAAATGAGCTCATCATCTACCACATTACCCCTCATGACACCCTTATCTTTGTCCTAATCTTTAATGAGGAAATGTATGATCATTGGGCCATCAAGATGGAGACGCTCCTTGAATCACAGGAGCTTTGGGAAATCGTCAGAAATGGTCCACAAACAAGCGGCAAAGAGAAAGAAGGAAGTGTAGCAAAAATACCAAGAGGAGAAAATAAAAAGAACTCCATGACACTGCTCATTCTCCAACAATCAGTGATGTCTCCTATATTTCAAAGAATAATGAGAGCACACACTGCCAAAACCGCATGTGATATACTCAAGGAAGCTTTCTAAGGAGACAAGAAGGTAATATCTATTAAGAGACAAAATCTGCGTCAAAATTTCGATCAAATTAACATGAGGCAAGATGAATCTATTTTTGAATATCTTTCCAAAATCACACATATCACAAATCAGCTAAGTAATCTTGGTGCACCCATTCCTGAGAATGAGATTGTGCTCAAGGTGCTAAGGAGTTTGCCAATGGCATATGAATATATTGTAGCAGCAATAGAAGAAAGCAATGACTTAGATATCCTCTCCATTGTTGCCCTGATGGGAAAAATTCAATCACATGAAAACAGAATGAAGAGATACTCTTCTATTGAACGTGCTTTTCAGACCAAGATGAACCTAGGAAAGTATTAGAAAAGAAACAAGAATGATGGACAACACATCTCTCAACAGAGAGGTGCCTGGAATCAGAATTCCAAGCCCTTCCCTAAAGCTTTTGAAGTAGGAAACCAAGATCATAACTTAAATACCTTTTGCACTTTATGCAAAAGAACAGACCACAATCTAGACAAGTGTTATTTTAAATATAAAAGATGTAAAAGAGCAAATCACTTTGACCGTGATTGTTGGTTTAAAGAAAAGGAAGAGGCAAAGTTTTTTAAAAATGGAAAGGAAGAGCAGCAACCAGAAAAGTTATTCCTGACTCACTATGGCCGTGAAGAATGTAATGATAATAGAGTTGAGTGGTATGTGGATTCTGGATGTTCCAGCCACATGGTGAAGGAAAAACACCTATTCATCTCTTTAGATGAAACCCAAAAATCTCATGTGGTCTTGGGTGATGGGAAATCAAAACTGATTGAAGGGGAGGGACTGTGGCAGTTATCGGATTAGACGGTAAAAATAAGCATATCCATAATGTTCAATTTGTTCCAACGTTAGCTCAGAACCTACTGAGTGTCAGACAACTTGCTGAAAATGGATATGATGTCGTGTTCAAATCAAACTCATGCTCAATAATTGATACATGAAGTAAGTTAACTACTTTAGTTCAAAAGATTGAAAGCATAATTTATTTACTTAAAACAGATGCACCATGCCAAACAGCTCTCTCATCTATTGACAGTAAATCAACCTCACTTTCTACATGGCACCATCGATTAGGACATCTGAACTATGGATCAATGAAAGCACTATTTGAAAGAAGGCTAGCCACATGGAGTACCATATATCTCTGTACCTCATCAACCATGTGGAACATGTGCTTTGGGAAAATCACATAGGCTTCCTTTCCATGTATCCTGCTGAGAACAGAAGCAAGCAGCTGCTAGAGTTAGTCCACTGTGATTTGTGGGGCCAACTATTACTCCAACTCCTGGTGAAAAGAGATATTTCTTCCTTCTTGTTGATGACTTCTCAAGACATATGTGGATTTACTTTTTAGAACAAAAATCAGAGGCTTTATCATATTTTATGGAATTCAAAAGAGAAGTTGAAAAGAGATTTGAGAAAAACATTAAAACATTAAGGAGTGACAATGAGGGAGAATTTACCTCTCATGCCTTCAAACATTTCTGTTCATTTGAAGGTATAACACATGAATTCTCCACCCCAGGTACACCTCAACAAAATGGAGTGGTAGAGCGTCGAAATCGCACTATCTTGGATATGGTGAGGTCAATTCTTATCCACAAATCCTTACCTAAATTCCTATGGGGAGAAGCAGCATCTACAACTGTGCACATCCTAAACCGTGTACCAACAAAGGCCCTTCACAATACCACACCATATGAGAAACTGTATGGTGAAAAACCATCTCTAAAGCATTTAAGAACCTTTAGATGCTTGGCATTCGCCCATGTTCTTAAAGAGAAAAGGGAGAAGTTAGATCACACTAGCACAAACTGCATCCTAGTATGTTACACTGAAATAAGCAAAGCCTTACAGATTGTTGGAACCAATATCAAAAAGGCTTTTGATATCTCGAGATGTACTATTCCATGAGGAGGATAGCTGGGATTGGGGCTCAGATCACATTGAAGTAGATTTTCTATTAACCCCGGTTGAGTTTTGTTTAAACCCCATCATGGAAGTTAATGAAATAGAAGATGATCAAGTTCCCATCTTTGTAGAAGTCGAAGATCAAAGTGATTCATCACCGCCTCCAAAAACAAGGTCTATCCAAGAAATTTATGAAAATTCTGACACTGTTTTATTTCACTCTACACCCACAGAATATGCAGAAGCAACAACCAATCCCAAGTGGCAAAAGGCCATGAATGAAGAAATTAGGGCTTATAGAGAAGAATAACACTTGGACATTGGTGTCAAGACCTCAAAACAAAACCATCATTGGAGTCAAATGGGTGTACAAAATTAAGGTGGATGAAGCAGGGGAGGTGATTAGATATAAAGCAAGATTTGTGACCAAAGGATATAACTAGCGGTTCGACAAAGACTTTGATGAAACATTTGCGCATGTAGCCCGTCTCGACACCATTCGCCTCTTACTCGACCATTGTAGCACAAAAGGGTTATGCCATATACCAACTAGATGTTAAATCCGCCTTCCTTAACGGAATTATCATCGAGGAGGTATATGTGGAACAACCAGAAGGCTACAAGAAAATAGGAGAAGAAGATAAAGTTTACAAATTACATAAGGCCCTCTATGGCCTCAAGCAAGCACCTCGAGCTTGACATGCCAACATCTCATCCTTCTTTAATCAGGAATGCTTCATTACCAGCAAGATCGAGCCTTCCCTGTTCATAAAAACTGCAGCTAACAACACAAAACTTTTTGTGTGTCTTTATGTAGATGATCTAATTGTAACGGGTGAATCTCAAGAGGAAATAGCGCACTTCAAAGCAAGAATGAAAGAGAAGTACGAGATGACAGACTTAGGATTGTTGAAGTTCTTTCTCGGGATGTAAGTCAAGCAAACTCTTGGATCAATATTCATATCCCAGGAGAAAAACTCATCGGGTCTTTTGATGAAGTTTCAAATGAACAATTGCGACTATACAACTACCCTTAGTTGTACAAGTGAGAAGTTGTCCAAGCTACAAGAAGGAGAAGAAAAGGTTGATGCTGAGAATTACAGAAGTCTGGTGGGCTCACAAATTCATGTACCTAACAAATACCAGACCGGATCTGGAGCATGCAGTTAATATGATCTCACGATATGTGAGCATGCCGTCCATGAATCACCTGAACGTTGCTAAGAGGATACTGCGTTATATCAAAGGAATGATAGACCTCGGCCTTCTATACACCAGAGATTTGTCTCTCACTCTAATCGGCTTCTGCGACACAGACTGGAGAGGATCTATTGATGATAGGAGGAGCACTGGATCCTACATCTTCTACTACAGATCAACCCCCCATCTCCTAGAGTACCAGAAAGCAGCAAACTGTGGCGTTATCAACCACAGAAGCCGAATATATGGCTATGAATGCAACAGTTTGTGGAGGAATTTGGCTCAATAGAATGATAGAAGAACTTGGAGAAGGAGAGAAGAAAAAGTTTGTGATCAAAAGCGATAGTATGTCGGCAATAACATTATCTAAAAACCCAATCTTTCATGGGAAAAGCAAGAACATTGAAATCCGCCACCATTTCATTCGTGAGAAACTCGAAGAAGGAGAGGTAGAAGTAGAATACTGCCCAACTAAAGATCAACCTGCAGATTTACTTACCAAGCCGCCGAGCCTAGCTCGATTTGCCGATCTTAGGGCAAAAATGGGGCTTGTTAGCATGTCTGGTTCAAGAGGGGGTGATGGAATACCTGTACCTGACCATGCTGATGTGGCAAAGAGTTTAATGACTACTTAAAGCCTGCAATTAAGAGAGAATTAGAACCAAAGAGTTGTTATAGAAGACTAAAAGTTTCACCTCTTTAATGTCGTTTTTTTCAAATGTCTTTATTGCTTTACCGATTACTATTCCTGGTGCTATATAAGTACATGTATTTGATCAGTAAAAATATGAAAATGAAATGAATGAAATCAATTGCTCAAGGCTCTTTTTTCCTCTTCTATGCTATAATTTTCCATCATATCCCATGATGAGCCATTTATGCAGTCTGCTTCTATTGTCATTAATGTCATTCTTGATTCATTGCACGATAACTGGACACCTCATTGTAACCAAAGCTCATCTTGGTTGTCCCCACCGATTGAATGGATAAATGTAAATTTCGATGGGTCGGTGTTTGTTAGCTGTTGTGCGGGCACAAGTGCAGTTATCAGAGACCATAATGGTGACCTGCTGACGGCCATTGGAACCCAAATTCATAGTAGATCTGTGAGCATGTCGGAGCTCAAGAGCGCTCTAGCCGGTCTCACAATGGCAAAGCAGTTCTTTGGCAGCGTGACAACCATTGTCCTTGAGGCCTTTGTTAGGAATGACGCCTACCAACTCTCCTAAAATCCCGAAGTGTTAGGAAGAACGCTACCAATTCCTTTATATTATTTTGATAGGACCGATCAAACTGTTCGCATGACTCTCTCACACTTAAACCGTGCCTGGAACTCCCATGTACACATGCCTGGAGCCAACCCGACTCCCTTGCACTGAACCGTACCATGGAGTTCCCCTGCACCCATGTCAGGAGCCAACCCGGGTGCGCCCGGGAGGCACCCCATCCAACACCTGGATGGGGGGCTGCACACCGAACAACCTAAAGGGTGACTCCGCTACTAATATTCGTCGCATCCTCTTGGGAATCTACATGCGGGGTGTCGAGACAAGTCTTGCAAAGATCCTGAAAGTCTGTCCAAGACTGGTTATTTCTCTCATTGATCAGTGAGCCAACTATGCTACTGACTATGTTGTTAACGTTTGCATGTGCACATGAATTTGTGTGAGAAAGGGACATGCCTCTAACCCAAGGTCTAACTTATATTTTGCTGTAGGTCCGTGTATCCATGTGGCCACTTTTGCTTTATATTTTATTATACATATAGATAGGCTATGATCACCTTCAAGAATAGACCTTTAGGCTCCCTTTGGGGAGACTTATTTTTACCGGTCAAGCGGTTACGATCGCATGAACTGGACTTTATGCGATCGTAACAGGCTTGACCGGTAAAAATAAGTCCCCAAAGAAAACTTAGTTTATGATTTGTGAATAAAAACTTTCTAGAAAGTGTCATGCTTATTAAAAATAGAACTGCAAAGCATTAATGAAAAAAATGATATATTAAAAAGTAAAAAAGAAAAATGTAACGTTCAATAAAAAAATACTATCACGAAAAATGATAAAAATTAAGGTCCCACCGAGATTTGAACTCGGGTTACTGGATTCAGAGTCCAATGTCCTAACCACTAGACCATGGGACCATTTACGTCAAGAAATTGTTTTAGTTATTTTTATTTATTTATATTCTAAGTTCTCGTCCTTTACACTTCCATTTCCGCTGTCATTCTCACCTGTACGTGTCTGTCGCAATGCGGCAGCCGAACTGGTTTCTCTCCTCTCGCCGCCGATTGTTGGTCCCCGCCTCCGCCACTTGTGGAAGCTCCGTCGGTTCTCCTGCTACTCTCTCCAAGAAGTACGACGCCTTGGTGATCGGCGGAGGCCACAATGGCCTGACGGCCGCTGCCTACCTTGCCCGCTCGGGCCTCTCCGTCGTGCTTCTAGAACGCCGACACCTAGTCGGAGGAGCTGCCGTCACGGAGGAGATTATCCCAGGATTTCGATTTTCTCGCTGCAGCTACCTTCAAAGTCTACTGAGACCCACCGTTATCCGGTTTCCATCATCCTCCCTTCACCTCCCTTTCTTCATTAACATATTTTTTCCTATATTGCTTAATTATCCCACGAATTCCCTTGATTTTCTCAGGGATCTGGAGTTACCGAGGCACGGACTGAAGCTTCTCCGACGAAATCCTTCGTCGTTCACTCCGTGCCTTGATGGCCGGAGTCTTCTCTTAGGCCCGGATGCGGAGTTAAACCATTCTGAGATCGCGAAGTTCTCGAAGAAGGATGCAATGGCTTATCCGAGGTCCTTCTTTTGTTTACTGTTGTCTGAGTATTCATGCTCTATCTTCTCCGGTTGCATAATGGTAGTGTAGGTAATAGGGCCAAATTGAAGGATGGTGAGATCTTGTTTCAAATCAACGGGTCATGCAAATCAATGCATATATGCATGACATCAAAACATAATAGTTGTTAATGAATACTCATTGGCAGATCATACATTTTAGTCACAAATTCTTGTTATTTTAGTCACCAATTCTTCCATAGTCTGATACTGGTTAGTTTGAGGTTAAAAGAACAAAAAGAGAGTTAGAAGTGACTCTTGAATCTTGATTTACTTGAATCTGTTGGTTATTATTTAATGCCACCATCTTACTTTCATGCATTACTAGTAAATTAAAGGCTTCTTTTAAGTTCCTCCATACATTAGTGAGAACGAGCATGTCTCCATGAGCATCTTAAGCTTCTGGAAAGCCAAAAACCCATACTTGTTTCAAGGTTTGACCGAGCAATAATACAATGATGCCAACTATTGGCATTCCATTTTGCTATAATTCTCATCATAATGTATTCCTATTTGCTCCACTTCTCATGCTAGATTGCATGCATTCATCAACATTTTGGTAATCATTGGTTGTAAGGGTCTTTGATGAAGTGAAAACAATGTTTTTAAATGGAGAGCATGCCGCTCACCTCATCACATGGGTGAGGAAAAGTTTTGAGTGCTTTGTACGCTTCTCATGTGCGCCCCATCACTATGGTGTTGCCTAGTTGAACGAATTGCCGGCGCTAGACTAATGGCTGTGAGGCGAGTGTCTTGCATTGACTAGAGGGATGAGTGATAGTACTTCAAACTCAGAAGATGTTACTTTATATTTAATATTTGACATTAGATTCAAAAAAGGCATGGGAAGATGGAGAAAAATGGATTCATATATCAAATACAGCCGCAAGAGCTTCAAGTCTTATAGCAGTGAATCTTAAATTAGAAAACGGAGGCCTATTAGTCTTGCTATGGGAAAAACATAGATGATGATGAAGGTGGACAATGTAGATTTAAAAATTAATTTAGTCATATGTTATATATGCTACGCACTTAAATAGTATATTGGAATTTGGCTTGCAGAGAAATTTGAATACTTTTTAATCAACATTGTTCAATGTTATGGTTATTATTTGATGCTCTCTTCATGATTAAAATAGGTTCATTATGTGAAATAATTATTTCCATTTTTGTTTTCTGTGTTACTCAAGTGTACGTCTTGGGTGGCGTATAGTGATGCATTTTTCCGCATAGACCTTATGACAACATTGAGTGAAAAACATCACATATACCTGCTTTTCTCAAGAACTTGAAATTTATGGAGCTATTGTCGATGCCTTGGCTGTATCATTTCTTTGAATCCAGCGTCTTTCTAGTAAATTCTATTTTTGAATGCAATTCCATGTCCTTGGCAAAGATATGAAGAACAGCTCACGAAATTTGGTAAATTCATGGATTCACTGTTAGACTCACATACTCCTGAACTCAAACGTGGCACACAATCTCTTATGGTTCAAGTACAGGATAAATTTGAGAGGTCTGCATTTTGGAGTCATCTTCTCCAACAAGCTTTGACATTGGGACAAAAGGATATGCTGTAAACATCTTTTTCTTGCTGCAAATACATTTCCTTTATTCTGTTTCAATTTGGGAAATTGGAAAAAATAAATACTTTTTTGTTTTAACGAGCTCAAAGATCTTTACTAAATAGAAACGGTGGTTATACATGCAAGAATATTAGCTACCTTGTTTTATATTTTAACTTGCTTCAGTTTTCATTTTGACAGGGATTTCATTGACCTTTTAGTTTCACCAGCAGCAAAGGTTCTAGATAACTGGTTTGAGGTTGTTTTACAGCTTTATTGTTTTTACATAACAAATAAACCTTCTGCCCGTCTATGTTCTTAGGGTTTTTGGTTTATGACTTGCACATTCTATGTTCTTTTTCATTTTTTCTCTAAATTTGAAGAACAAGATGAGTTTTTTTTTTTAAATTTTGAAGTAGTATTATTGTTATAATTATTACGAATCTGATTACATCATTTACTTTATACAGCAATGGTTCTTGTGATTTATCCAAAGAGTCAACATTTTATGTGCTTGATTCTATAGGTACTTACTTATAGTGGAATCTGTTATCTTTTAACTATTACAATTTATGCATCCAAACTAAAAAAAATCAATTTTCTATAGGTATAGAGAAAGATATATAAGAGAGAATGATATATATTAAGTGTTCAAGGCTACATGAATTTTACCAACTTTGGAGTACATTGTCAACACGCACCTTCACGTGTAGGGTTTTCAGCCTCTAATATGTGGATTTTTTTTAATTAGCTTATTGCCCCGTTTGGGGCAGCGTTTTTAGTGCGGTGGTGTTTATTTAAAAATCCCACAGTTATTTTAACCCCGCTTGGTGTAGCGGATGAGAATCACAATACTAATAAAAACATGTAAATACCTATGAAGCACCGATACTTCCATGAGGGTCACGTACCCGTACCGGATACGTACCCGGTACCGGTACGTACCCGATACTCGGCGGATACACCTGTTACTCTAATCTGTAGATACATTTGGACTTGTCAAATCGTTCTGCATATTGTGATAGAGTATGTTTTTTAAAGTAAACAAAAGACTTTTGTGTGACTTTTAGAAAAGAAAATTTTAGGAACCATAAATGCATTTAGCGGTGTTTGTTTATAACAAAATGCGCTTCAGATTTAAGTATCTTTTTTTTCGTTAAAATTATAAAGAATTTGATTTAAATTTTATTATTTTGTTTTTTTTACTATATACATGTGCTATTAGTTCTTCATACTCATGTTGTTTAGTATTGTATAAGATTAAAAAATTGATGATTTATACAATTATACTAGATCTAATATTGTTTTGAAGACTTTTAATTACATTTGTGAGATATATATACATATTTATTATATTTAATACAACGTATCCCGCCGTACCCGTATCTCTGTTTTAAAATTTTTGTCGTATCGCCGTACCAGATACGTATCGTACCCGGTACTCGTACCCGTACCGCTGCTTCCTAGGTAAATACAACGTAGGCGGGCTGCACCTCCACCTGTTTTAACAGATCCAAAAATGAATAACCAGAAATCACGTAAAGCCTCTCTCGTGCTTCCCTACTTCCTGAAAACAGTTCTCTCTCGCATGCTTTCCGTTCTCCCCTCTCGACTCTGCCCTAGCTACGCCGCTTGCCTCCTGCAGATCGACAAAAGGGTTCTCCATTCACCTCCAGCAGATCGTGCACAACCCTACACTTTGCCTCCAGCAGATCGTGCACAGCCCTACACTTTGCCTCCAGCAGATCGGCCCCAATCTTGTCGAAACCTCGCCCGATACCATTGATCTCACCGATATCTTGCCGCACCCGCTTCTCTGTTATTCCCGAGAATATGCTATGGCTATTAGTGTTGATTATCCTAAGCTTTTCATACCATATGCCCGACTATCAATGTTGATTCATGGATGCTCTAAAATGTTTTTCAAGACAAGATTGTACTCTTATTTTCATTTGATATTGTAGGCATACCCTAAATCCTCTATTGGAAGGTATTAACGTCACTCCCATTGTCATTTGTAGTTCGTAGTTTGGATCATTTGTCAATGTTCCAGTTTCTTGGATGATTTTACTTTATGTCAATGTGTAGTTACTTAGATTATGTGGTTTGTGTGATGTAATTTTGTTGTAGAAATTGCTTTCATTGTTTTGTGATTTTGTTAATTGTGCAAGGATTACTTGAAATATGTGAATATGGTAAGGGATTTTGTTGTAGAAGTTTTGAATTATGTGATGTGAGTTTGGTAAGATTGTTCCCGGATTAAGTGAAATTTGTGATGTGAATTACATACTTCGAAGCGATGTAATATTTGTTTGCAAGAAATTGAAGATTATGTGTTTTTTTGCAGTATCGCGAGTGCTGTTTTATAGAAAATGAGTAATCGAAGGGAGAGGCGTTTGTCAGCTTTTTGGGATACACATGAAGTCATGTTATTTTACGATATATGTATTAGAGAAATTGAACTACGCAAGAGACCCCCATTTTAATAAGCAAGGTCGGAGGAATTTGATAACGAAGTTTAAGGAGCGTTTTGGAAAAGTTTATGATCATGCACATCTAAAAAATAAGTGGGACCAGATGAAGAAATAGGAAGCTTTGGAGAGAGCTTTTATGACACGTGACGAGTCGGACCTACGCTAGGGCCACACGTATCAACGCCGACCACATGCGGCAAATGCATGCATGTTATCTTTTATGTATTTAATAGTTTCAGTTGTTCACGCATTTTATCCATTATGGTATTTGTGTTCCCACATGTTCTAAGTCCGGGGGGGGGGGACTTGTGAACCGGTTTATGTGGGTCGGTTGGACCAATATTTTGGTATGCAAGTTTTAATTCCTCAAATTCTCTCTTTTGTTCTCTCTCTCTAGCCCCACACAAGCCCTCCCGATCCCTCCCGACACCCTAGCTGCACGACCGATCTCCTGTCGCCGACGTCTCCTTCCCTCTCCCTTCCGCCAGTTCTTCCTCATCCGCTAGTCATAGCACTGCCGAGCTTTAAGAAGGGACAAGTCGATCCCTCGTGGAATTTCCCTATCCCACGTCCCTTCACGAGATCTCAGTCGGGAGCCCATAACAACTCAAAAAATATGGCAAATACTACTTCAATAAAAAAATAATTTTATTGTGGGAGGCCGCCCACACTCACCCTATAGTAGGTCCCCTATTTGCAGGGCTTATGAAGTGCGCATTTAAAAAATATTTGCATCTCAATTGTTTTTGGATTGGCATTTGCTTTCTAGTTAAATTTTGTGTGAACAATTATGCACCTGATTAAGTTTATTTTAATTAATTGCTTATTGCCAATTTAAATCAGGCCGTCTATTGCATTTTCACCCACATTAAAGTTTGTCAGTAGGCGCACTGCACTTCACTTAAGGTGCCATTTTAGGGCATCCATCAATTTCAACCTACCCATGCATCAAATTTAGTATCAAAGTGAGTTGTGCTACATTATATGCTATGTTCTGATCATCCATGTCTGATCAGAATGTCACTGACGATTGGGCTGTCAATTCGAACATGACGTCCACCAAGTTCCAAAGATTTGTACTTGATCAATTTGAGCCAATACTATTTATATTTGCCACGGTTATAAACCATGGCAAATACGTCTAAATCTAATTTAAAAAAAAGCGGCGTTAAAGGCCCTAATAAAGCGGTTCGCCCCTTGTCTCGCCGACTACCAGCAGTGAGCAGTCCCGCAGTCCACCTCTGGTCTCCTTCTCACTGCTCGCCCACTACCAGCAGCCCGTCGGCGACGTGCCATTTTTTTGCCTCCTTCTCGCGTCTTGCCGACTACCAACAGCAACGGCCTAGGCCCCCAAGTTTTGTTTCTCTTTTCCCCATGCTTCCGATTTTAGGTTTCCGCTAGGCTATCAGGGAGAAGCAGCCCGCCGGTTTATTCTCTTAAAACATATCTGTTTTGGTACTAAGAATAATTTGATGGTTCTGGAGTAGTGTGGGGAATGGATCTCTCACATTTGAAGGAGGTTTTGAGTTTCATTGAGCTTGGATGGACATTTAGGAAGCAATCGTTGAACTGGGGAGAAGCAGTCGTCGAACCAGGGAGATGATCACGACAGGGATAACCGCCCCTGGTTTTGAGTTTCATTGAGTTTCATTCTGGAGTAGTGTGGGGATTGGTTCGACTATTGCTTCTAAAATAAATATCATTTGCTTGAAATGGGCATTTAGGAAAAACCATAGTGAAGGAGATGATTGTTTTTAAAAGAGCCTTTTCTGCGAGTGTAGAAAGAGCGTGAACATGGTGACTTTTTTTTAAATTTTTTGCCTGAAGGTAAATATCACTTGCAGTTGTAGAAAACATCACTTGTAGTTGTAGCAAATCATTTTCCTGAAGGTAAAATTTGCCCCTGGTATTTGGTTTATTGACTAGAGTTATGTATTCGTACGGTTAGTATGTTACTAATAGTTATGTATTCCTGAAAACCTACAAGTATTTGTTGTGCTGGTTGGCTCTTTCTTTGTTACCCCTGCCTGCAAATTTCTCCGCTAATAAGCCTTCATACGTACATTTCTCTGCTTATTGTTGCACCTTCAGTGCCGGTTGAATGGATAGATATTTTAGAGATCATTGTAACTTTAATATGTGATTATTAATAAGAATTTGAAGATCTTTGAGAGTCATGGATAGATATTTTTAAAGAAAAGCTATGTATCAATCGCTAAGTCTGAATGTAGCTTCACGAATAGAGTTCATTTTCCTTATATTTGCCAAAAAATAATTTATCGTTATCTTCATGAATGCCCACATTAGGAAATCATTCTGGGTCCGCCACTGCCTGCAAATCAAATGATTTCACGGAAAAAAGATATAATATCGCATCCCACAAAAATATAGTCGAAATGTATAATAATAGAAAACATGAACACCAAACTAGGACTTACACGCGCATCGGTGTAGGTGGTAGCGGAATGTGTTACTGTGAAGATCTAAGGACTGCTGACTTCCCTTGCAAACAAAAGTTGCTGGCAGTGGGTCAAAGAGGGGGGGGGGGCTTAGATTGGGATGGGGAGGAGTGGACAACATTTGGCTGAGCTGGTAATAGTAGTTTATCGTCGGTTGGGATGGGGAAGTAGTGAAACAACGTTAAATTGGGTAGGGGGAGGTGTGAAAGGCGTTAGTGTTGGTGGGAGAGACGAGAATCTTGTCTGCTAGAAGGAAGGAGGCATCGATCACTGTGGGATGGAGTGGTCGAAAGCGGAGATGTGATCGAGGGCTGCTGTGGGGACAACGGTGGGTTGTGGGAGTCAACGATGGTTGCGAATAAATGATCAACGGAAGGGAGGGCTGAAGACGAAGCCTTAAAGTCCACCAAGGCAGCACATCTCGGTGTCATACCGAGAGAGGGGGGATCGACGGTTCCAAAATGAAATCTAAATCACGATCCCCTTGAACCACTGCTTGCATGGTGTATAAATAGAATATAACTAAGCAACACTTGGATCGGAAGAATCATAATTTCCGAATCGGCCGAGTATCAAATATAATTCAAAACATAAAAATAAATACGTGAAAATCACTCAGAACGACCATCCGCACACATCTATGGACTCGGATCGTCCAAACGAGTAGCGGATCACCGCCTCCTGTGAGAATACACGCTCGTGGACCGACGATCTCTGTTAGGAGGTTGGGATTGTCTCGGCTTGTTCTTGCCTTGAAATCCCGTCCTCGTTTGGCGAGGCCTTGGCCTGCCAGGCTTAATTTGCATGCCTAGAGTTATATAATGTAATCGATTGAATGCAAATTTATAAATTTATATTTAAATCTCCATAATATTTTTATTATTTGAGAAATTCATCCACCACTTAGCTTTAACATTAGAAAGTTGTCCTTACCTATTTCTACATTGTTATTCATAACTGATAAGATGTACTTAAACTTTGTCACAGATGCATGTTCCTTTATTTTTAGAATAATTAACATATCATGCAATTAGTCTTTATTTAGTTATACCTACTCTCTCATCTTTAAATTTCATCCATTTATAAAAAAACAATGCTCCACTTAGGATGTATTTCTCCTGCTTAGTTTGCATGTCTGCATTTTATGGAGCTTCGAGTCCTTTTAGCTTTAACTTGTAATAGCACATTCTCCAAACAAAAAGTGAAAGACCATTTATTTATCATAGTATATTTAATTCTGTGTACGCATTGTCTTTACCCATCCAAGTTTGCAAACATAATCTTCTTGGAAATTGTTGAAATGGAAGGAGAAAGAAATATTCGGTGCAATATGTTCATCCACAAAGGGGTAATTTATAGGAGTACAACGAACTATTAAACTTAAAACTACAGTGTATGACTAAATCCCAAACACACATAAAGCCCCTTGCTAATAGCTTCACACGCTTTTTCAAGCTGGAATGGAGACCTCAATCTTGAAAACATCATAAAAAAGGTAATGATAGTAGGCTAAGTGAGACAAATCAACAGACAAGCCACCAGGGAGAATCCGTCAGAGATAATCGACATAAAGGACAGTCCCACGCGACACGGTCCCACACATCATGGACCACCGAAAGAATCAACATATGGGTAATCGGGGATACTCCCGCACAGTACAAGCCTCTGGATATGAATCAACAGACGGGTGACCTAGTATACTCCCACACAATGCAATCCGCTGGATAAGGTCAACCAACAAAGTCCATACCACTGACCCAACAACGAAGAAAAAACGGGGAGACACAAACAACACACAAAATAAGTATGGAGGTCGTGTGTGACTAAGGCGAGAGTCGGGAAAATGTCATCCGAGTTGCCTTCATCACAAATATTGTTCCTCACATTGAACATGTGCATGAAGGCTAGAAGACAAGACAACATTAACTACTGAGCAAATAAAAAAACTACAACATAAAAAAACTCAAAGCTGTATCAAAGATGCGATCAACAACAACAAGAGAGGAGAAAGAAGCCGGACAGGAAGATCATTGGCTATCTGCAATAGGAACGTAGACAGGAACAATAGGAAGAGAGCGGCACACAGGATCGTCGAAGTCGTCGATTAGAACGATGGGATCTGCGTCGGGAAACATCGTCGAGATCGGGAAGCCGTGGGAGAAAACAGAGCCAACAGAAGAAGGAAGCGGCTGCTCAATCTCTCGAAGTAGGGAAATGGCAGTGGAAAGAGCCACGATCGACATGACCATCGATGATAGCGAAGACAGGAGTCCCCTTCGGTGCATACATCGTAGGGACCAATGTCCGCTCCCGTCAGAATCAAAAATCGATTTTGTCGAAGAGAGCGGAAGTTGAACTGCTCGACGGGAGCGGGGGCTGGACCTGTCTGTTAGAAGAAGAGGAAGAGGAGAAATCCAGAGAGGAAGCCACCGAGAAATTTAGGTCGCCATTAAATTAGGGCGATGAAAAAAATCAAGCAGGAGTCAATCTTGCTGTGATAGCATGTTGAAATGGAAGGAGAAATAAATATTTGGTGCAATATATTCATCCATAAATGAGTAATTTATAGGAGCACAACGAATCATTAAACTTAAAAGTTAAAACTACGATGTGAGACTAAATCCCAGACACACATACAACCTCTTACTAATAACTTCAACCGGAATAAAGTCACGTGCGATGCCATTTATACCCAAGTAATTTGTAGATTTATCTTTGAAGAATGACAATAATTTTTGTATCCATATAATCATTTCCACGGCCCCTTTAATTCATCACTTGGTCATAATCCAATATTTCTTGTTCTATCTTCATAGGGCTTATGTCTCTCTTCGTGTTTCATTATATCAGGGAATAACCGAATAATAATTGTTTCTTTTAGTTTTTGTTATTGAACATTAGATATGTGCCGTCTTATTTGTAGTTTGCACAACATCTTGCATTAAGTTTTTTGTCTGTTGATTGCTATTATTTGACTATTTTGCATTCGAATTCTTTACCTTGTCAATTATTAACTCAACCCTTTCCATGTGGGTGCTTTATCCGATTAATCAACGATTGTGATCTGTTATCAATTTCATCTTCCTTTCTTTGTTTCTTTTTTCAGACAGAGGTTTTGAAGGCAACACTAGCCACTGATGCCGTTATTGGAAGCATGGTTTGCATTTCCTCCTGTTTTTTTTTCCACATTTTAGAACTGACATGGCATATTAATCAGCAATTGCGAACAGTTATTCTTGTCCTTATTATTTACGTAGTAATTTTGATTATTGATTAACATGTTGTTAGAATTATTTTTATATTTATTTGTTGTCTTTCTTTTTTTGCCCTTACTGTATTCCCCTCCTAGGACGGAGTCACCTCTTTAATCAATTAAGATCATTTACGATACCAACATGGTATCAGAGCTAGAGATTTTCATGTCCTAGCCCGCTTCGCCCGCTCCGCTTCATTCTGCTCGCGACTCGCTCCGGTCGGCCGCACGCGTCCGCAGTCTGCTTCCAGCCCGCTTCCGCTGCGTCCTGCACCCCGATTCCCGGAAGCTCCGGCTCCCGCACGCTTCTTCCCAGCGTTTAGCCTGCGCCTTCGCTTTCTCCTAGCAAGCGCCAGTCGGCGCCGGGTTTCTCTTCCCTCCGCATGGCTACCTGAGTTTCTTTGACGCCGTTTTTATGCTCCATGTGCTTCTCCGACGTCCGTTTCCTCTCCGTGTAGGGATGTCTTCTGCTCTCCGTGCGTGATTACGCTTCTCCGGGCTTCTCCTCTTTCTATGAGTGAGATTCCTCTCAGTTCGTAGCCCGATGTTGTTCCTTTCACTCGCCTATGATGTCGGGCGGTAGTGAAACTCCAGATGTCTCCTCCGGTGGTAGTGCTCCTCTGGATTCTCCGCCTCCTATTGGATCTCTTCGTGTCTCTCATGATCACGAGACTCCTTAGATTACCACTATTAGGTTGGATGGAACCAATTATCTTTCGTGAGCTCGTTCTATTACTTTGACCCTCAAAAGATGCATCTGTTTGGCCACCTCAGTGGTACTACTAGGGGGCCTTCGCGTACCTTTTCAGATTGGCTACAATGGGATTCTGAAAACTATTTGGTTATGTCTTGGCTCACCAACTCCATGCAGGAGTCTATTGCCCGCAATTATCTCTTCCTGGACACTGTCGCCGATATTTGGAAGCTTGCCGAGATTACTTATTCCTGTCGGGGTAATGCTGCTCAGATCTTTCAGTTGCTGTGTCAGATTTTTCTTTTACGCCAAAGTGATTGTCCTCCCGCTGCCTGGTACTTGGAGTTTACCCAACTTTATCAAGAGTATGATCATTTCGACTCGCTTACTCTTGTCTCTCTTGAGGATGAAGTACTGGTCTGTGCTCGGGAGGAACGCAACCGGATCTTCGAGTTTCTTCATGGTCTCCATCGTGACCTGGATCCCATCAATGTTTATATTCTTGGCCGCTCTCTTTACCTTCCTTACAAGAGGTGTATAGTTTGGTTTAGTAAGAATATGATCGCCGACAGATTCGCCTACTAGGCACTGTTACTGAGGGCTCTGCTCTTGTCGCTCGGTTCAGTCCCGGGGGCCGCTCTTTCCGTGACTCTAGGGCCAAGTCTGTGGACAAGGACCATGTGACGTGTGATTTTTTATGGGAAAGCCCGCCATACTCGGGACACTTGCTTTAAGCTTCATGGATTTCCCTCTTCTCGTGGGAGTCCTGCTCCTCGTGGCGGCCGTGGCTCTGGTCGCAGTTTGGGTTGACCTTCTCCCTCTTTCTCGGCTCATCTTTCCGATGTCTGTGATGATCCTGCTACTTATGGTGAACCTATTGCCCCTAAGGTTCCTTTTGCCCTTTCTGTCGAGGAGATTCTCTCCTTTCGCCGCTTCATGCTTGACCACTCCTTCGAGTCTGCCAACTCCTCCTATGCCCATTAGGGAGTTTCAGGTGCTCACTCCGCTATTGTCTGCTCTTCCTCCCAATGGATCATTAATTCTAACGCCACCGACCACATGACTGGTTTTGGTACTGGTTTTGTCTCTTATACTTCTTTGTATGGTCAAGACAAAGTGAGCATTGCTGATGGATACCTGTCTCTCATTGTTGGGAAAGAGTCTATTCCTTGCTCCCCCCTTACCCTCTCTTCAGTGCTTCATGTGCCTAAGTTTACTCGCAGCCTGCTTTCTATTAGTCACCTCACTAATTCTATGGATTGCTCTGTGACATTTTTCCCCTCGTGTATCTTTTAGGACCTGAAGACGGGGAAGGTGATTGGCTCTGGTAGACTGCGGGATGACCTCTACCTGTTTGTCCCCTCCAACTCCGACTCTTCGCCGCAGGCCCTTTTTGCTGCCCAGACATCTATGGACTCCTGACACTGTCGCCTTGGTCATCCTTCTCCATCTACTATGCATCTTTTATTTCCGCATATGTCAAATGTATTCTTAAAAACTTGTAAATGTGTTGTGTGTGCTCTTGCTAAACATCATCGTGCTTCTTTTACTCATGTATCTACTCATAGTGCTTCTCCTTTTACTATGTTTGGTGCCCCTGTCCTGTCGCCTTTATTTATGATTTTCACTGGTTTATCATTACCTTTATTGATTGTTTCTCTCATTGTACGTGGGTCAACTTGATGAAACATAAAAAATGAGGTGTTTCCATTATTTCAACATTTTTACAAGATGGTGGCTACTCAGTTTAATGCCACCATCAAAGTTTTGCGGAGTGATAATGACCAAGAGTATGCCAACTCTTCCTTTGAGCATTATCTTTGTCATCACAATATTATACATCAGACATCTTGTGTCTATACCCTGACTCAGAATGGGGTCGCCGATCGCAAGAATCGCCATCTCTTAGAAGTAGCTCGCTGTCTCCTCTTAAAGATGCATCTCCCTAAGTATTTTTAGGGTAATACGGTTCTCACTGCGACATACCTCATTAATCGATTGGCGACTCATGTTCTTGGGTACAAATCACCTCTTCAAACCCTTTCTATCTCTCGCTCAACTCTTCTACCTCTGATCTTTGGATGTGTGTTTTGTCCATGTGCATCCCATGCCTAAACTTGATCCTCGTGTCCTCAAGTGTATCTTGATTGAGTATTCTCCAATCCAAAAAGGATATAAGTGTTTCCATCCAGCTTCCAGAAAGACCTTCGTTACTATGGACGTCATTTTTCGGGAGTCCGAGTCCTACGAGCCCTCTCTACAGGGGAGTCCTCACTTCAGGGGAGTTTCACCCAACGGAATCGAGTTCTCTTCCTCTTTTTATTTCTCCTACCGGGACTATTACCAATTCTACTCCTCCTATGACCGCTCTTGTGCCTACTCCTGTGTCCTCTCCTGTGACAGCTCCTCCTTTACATGTATATACTCGGCAGAAAAGAGGTCCAGGTACATCGACATCTCTCAGGCTACTTGCTCCAACATCGGACCCTTCTTTGGGCTCTTAAGGTATCTCTGCCCAACATCCGATATTCCACTTTGTGTCTTACAGATCATTGTCTCCTTCGCATGAGCTCTTTATTGACTCTCTCTCTCCTCTATTTCTGTCCCCTTAACTTCGTAAGATGTTATTGCACATCCAAAGTGGCGGGATGTTATGCGTGAGTATATACTGGCCCTGAAAAAGAATTGCACTTGGGACTTAGTCCCTTTGCCATCAGGCAAAACTGTGGTTGGATGTAAATGAGTGTTCTCCGTCAAGCAGAACTCTGAAGGTGTTGTTAAGAGGTACAAGGCTCGGTTGGTGGGTAAGGGCTACACCCAGATCTTGAGGATTGACTACCAAGAAACCTTTGCCCCTGTGGTGAAGATGAATTCTATAAGAGTTTTGCTCTCATGTACTGCCTGCAAAGGGTGACCTCTAACTCAATTAGATGTGAAAAATACGTTTCTTTGCGGGGACCTGAAAGAAGAAGTCTACATGTCATTACCGTCTGGTCTTACCCTGGCAGGATCTAGGGGAAAGGTATGCAGGTTAAAGAAAACCTTATATGGCCTAAAACAATCTCATCGGGCCTTGTTTGGGAGATTTCATAGAGCTATGGTCGCATTTGGATACTCCCAAAGTAATGCTGATCACACTTTATTTGTAAGACGCAAACACGAGAGACTCACTGACCTTATTGTTTATGTGGATGATATTATTATCACGGGTGATGATACTGAAGAAATCCAGTCTCTGAAACAAAGACTGACAAAAGAGTTTGAAGTAAAAGACATAAAAAATCTCAGATACTTCCTTGGAATTGAGGTCGCTCAATCGAAACATGGTATATTCATATCCTAAAGGAAGTATATCCTTGACTTGCTCCAGCCATGCGGGTTGAGTGGGTGCAGACCTGTTGACACCCCAATTGAATTCAACCACATATTGGGTAGAGATATTTCATATGTTGATGATGTTGCTGGATTTCAAAGACTGACCGGTCGCCTTATTTATTTATCTCATACTCGTCCAAATAATTCATTTGTCGTGGGTGTCATTAGTCAGTTCATGCATTCACCCAGAGCACGTCACTTAGAAGCGGCCTACTATATTTTTCGGTATCTCAAGTCCTCTCCTAGAAGGGGTATCCTATTCTCTCCTGGCAAAAAACCGACTGTTGAAGTCTATATAGATGCTGATTGGGCCGGTTCAGTTGATGACAGGAGGTTCACTTCTGGCCATTGCTTTTTCGTTGGGGGTAATTTGGTAACGTGGAGGAGTAAAAAATAACATGTAGTTGTCATGTCGAGTGCAGAGGCAGAGTTTAGAGCTATGACGCATGGAATTTGCGAAGGACTGTGGATTAAATCCCTTTTTAGCAATCTTGGCATGAAAAACAAAGACCTTGTGAGACTTTACTGCGATAACAAAGCCGTCATTAGCATGCCACAGTCCCGTTCAACATGATCACACAAAACATGTAGAGGTTGATCGCCACTTCATCAAAGAGAATATAGAAAGGGGAGTTGTGAGCACACCATTTGTTCCTTCAAATCAACAGTTTGCAGATGTTCTCACTAAGGGGCTAAGTCAGGCTGCGTTCGAAAAGATTATGTGCAAGTTGGGCATGCAAAATATCACACGCCCAACTTGAGGGTGAGTGTTAGAATTACTTTTATATTTATTTGTTGTCTTTCCTTTTTGGCCCTTGATGTATTCCCCTCCTATATATAGGAGAGAGTCACCTCTTTAATCAATTAAGATTGTTGTAATATTTGAGAGTTTTTTGTGTAGGCTATAAATATCCATGTTTTACCCTAATGAAATTAAGAGGTTCATTTTGTTCAACTTGATATCAGAGCAGGGGGAGAAAAAACCACGACGACTTCCCCCTTCGGCTCTGTGTGCGTCTTCCGCCTCCGCTCTGAGCGCAGACCTCCGCCTCCGGCTCTGTTTAAGACTTCCGCCTCCGGTTCTGCGCGAGACCTCCGCCTCCGGCGCAGTGCGCACGACTTCAACGGAGGACCTCTGCCTTTAGGGTTGCGAGAACCCTCTCTCTGCCGCCAAGCGGCTGCCGCCTCTGACTTCTACGACGGACCTCCGCCTCTAGAGCTTCCAGATCTGCGCTCGATGGAGGACCTCCGCCTCTAGGGCTGTGGGATCGTCCCTACCGCAGCCGTATCCAGTGGCTGCTGCCGTCTCCGACTGCTATGAGACTAGTCACAGTGGGCAACCAGCACGCCCACATCTAGCAGGTCTTCAGCAACAACACCTCAACATCCTAGCGGATCTGAGGATGCGGTGATCGGATCTAAGGCAGGAAGAGGCATTGATTGGTACCGAACAAGATGCAGTGATCGGTGAGGAGGTTGATCCACGCCGTCAAAGGAACGATGAAATATGTCTTCAGATGTTTGGCCCGGATGAGTTGGCCACATTATTGAGGGTGTTGGGTTCATCACACCGGTCGGCAAAATTGGAATTTCCACTCATTGATTTGAAGCTTGATGGACCGATGACCTACCTGAGTTGGTCACACCGTGCGAAAAAAATCATTGCAGCAAAACAGGTTGGGTGTTGGGGATTCATAACAGGGGCATTGAAGAAACCAGAGAACTCGGCTGGAGATGGAGTGAGAGTCAGCCCACATGACGATGTTTATGTGGCTTCTCAGCTCGGTTGTCCCATCGATTGTCGCCACGGTAGATGGCCTCAAGACATTCATGGAGGTTTGGGACAAGCTGAAGAACACATATGATGGCGTGTAAAACACTCTGCGGGTCTTCCAGGTGAATGAAGAAATTGATGACACTACTCATGGAGAGAAAACAGTGCAGGAGTACGCCTCCGAGTTAGAACGACTATGGGTGGATTACGATCACTCCTCTGGCAGGATGTGTTACAGCGATTCACAGTGTTGGGTTTCCAAGATCATCGTGGAGGAGAGGACGATGAAGTTCCTGAAGGGGTTAGATGACAAGTTCGATTAACAGAGAGTCCTACTTCTTTCTGGTACGACGATTCCTACACTTACCAAAGCCATATTTGCTATGATTTTGAAGGATACACATCTCAAACTTCAAGCAAGGGCAGAATTGTCCACGGCTGTGAAGTCAGCACTAACGGTTGCTGCTCATGATGTTACAGGACAAAAGGAAGAAACCCGATGATGCTACAACTGTGGCGAGGTGAGCCATCTAAGGCAAGCATGCCCAAGCCGCCCAAGGAGAGAGATTTGGGTGGTGGACAGGGACGTGGTCGGGGACATGGTCGTGCTCGTGGTGACAGAGGAGGCTATCGAGCCAATTTGGGCATGACTGAGAGTGCATATGAAGTTGGTTTTATCTATTTAGAGGAGGAGCAGACCCTTCTTAGCATGATGGAGGGCATCAAGAGGAAACCGACGTGCGATGGGAGAAGAGATGGAGATGGGGGGGGGGTCGCTATGTATGCCCACCCAACTGATGGACCTCTCGCTTTTCTATCCATATCTTCCTTCAGGGCATCAGATTGGATCATTGACTTAGGGGCATCACGTCACGTGACATGAAATGCAGACAAGTTCTCCTCCTACACTTGTCTAGCTGCCGCAGATAGCATCTAGACGGCGGACGGTACGTTCCAGCCAGTTGTCGGTAAGGGTACTGTTAATTGTTCAGGTTCAGTAAAACTATCCAATGTTCTGCATGCTCCTTCTTTTCCAATTTGTCTCTTATCTATTAGTTCCATGATCATTCAACTGAGATATGTTGTTTCTTTTGATATTGCCAATGTGACTTTTTAGGAGAAAGGGATGGGACAGATATTTGGGACTGAGACTTGACATGACAGGCTGTAGTATCTGGATCAGGAAGGATTGGATGCGGCTCTTGTATTTGTGGTAGAGAAGACGGGAGTTAGAAGACAGAAGATGAGTGTAGAGGATATGCTGATACTCCATCACAGGCAGTTGGGGCACCCCTCCTTTAACACTGTAGCTAGATTATTTCCTACTATGTTTGAAACAACAAATAAAACAAAATTGGTGTGTACTGTCTGTGATTTAAGCAAGCTTACTAGGAGTTCGTATGCTAGTACAGGCCGAAGAAGCTCTTTTGTTTTTGATGTTGTTCATTCCGATGTATGAGGACCTTGTACTGTAAGTTTTTTGAATGGTTATAAGTACTTTGTAACTTTTATTGATTGTGTATCTCGTGTTACTTGACTATATTTGATGAAAACTAAGATTGAGACTTACCTGCTTTTGAGATTTCCATAAGCTTGTTCAGACACAATACACTACAATGATTATGGTACTAAGATTGGATAATAAAACAGAATGCAATAACAAGATAATGGAGGAATACTTATTAGCCCATGGGATACTGCACCAGACCACCTGTGCCTACACACTGACACAGAACGGAGTGGCGAAAAGGAAGAACAAACACCTTCTGGAGGTGGCAAGGAGTATGATGCTCAACATGAAGGTTCCTCAGAGTCTGTGGGGATATGCGGTGTTAACAACGACACATCTAATCAACAGGATGCCATCACAGGTTCTGGGATGGAAGTCTCCGTGTCAGCAGGTGCAAGGACATAATGACAGATACTTCCTTTGAAGGTATTTGGGTGTGTGCTTCATGAAGGGCAATAGGTCGGGTGTTGGTAAGCTTGATGCAAGGGCAGTCAAGTGTATATTTGTGGACTACTCTCGTACTCAGAAGGGATACATGTGTTGGAGCCCAGTGGAGAAAAGATGTTTTGTGAGCATGGATGTTCACTTTAGAGAGCTAGAACAATACTACCGATAAGAGGGAGCCCTACCCACATCAGACTCGTCAGATACCAAAAGTATGAGGCTAGAGAGAAAAAAGTTGGTGACAGATCTGGGAGTATGATATGGAGGATCTGTGGAGGAGCAGGAGTGTGATGAGGCACAGGAGGAGGAGGTTGAGGAGGAGAGACGAGATATGAGACCTACGGATCAGGGGGAGCTGCTGACATACAGTAGGAGGAGAAAACTGCCAGCAGTACCAGGTCCAGTGCCAATAGTATCAAATCCAGTGCCTATGCCCAGTGTTGAGGCCGAGAAATTCCTTGCTCCAAAATTCGGATCAAGGCTGTCTGAGGTTACCAGTTCAGCGGTCGGGCTCGACGGCTAAAGGGCTAGGACGCGGAAACAGTCAGACAATTAAAAGGACCCCAGACGCTGCGGCAGGGAGGTCCCACCACGTACCCGAATGCTTAGAAGAAGCAACCCCTCCACAACCAAAAATGACCGAGAAGGGTACGAGGTAGACTCGAGCTGGTGACTAAGTCAAGGCGATGACTAAAAGAGATAGTCGCCAACTCGCACCTGTCTCTCTGAAAAAAGGATTCAAAGGCTCCGCTCGAAGTCTAGGAAAAAGGTGTTCAAGATCTTTTGCGAAATTCCGAAGTCCATCTCCTCGTACTCCTGAGGTCCTATTTATTGGCAAATCTAGGGGGGTCTTATTTATAGCCCCACTCCTGGCGACTAGGAGACTTCTTGGGAGAGCTCGCTCGACTGTGCGAGTAGCTGGCCTAGTCGCCTACCTGGCGAATATGCGAGTGAAGCTCGCCATACTCGCCCAGGCCTTCTGCCGCCTCGTGCATTGACTCTGACATCTGTCTTGACTTGCTAACTTTGACTTTTGCTGACCTGGCTCTGGAGAGTTCCACCCTCGACGAATATAGGTTGTACACCCAGTCTAGCTCCTAGTCTCTTGGATATGTCTCTTCTACTCCTGGAACACCTACATCACCACGAGCCTCATTTGATATCCTTTCCCCTTCCTCTACTCCTACTCTACCATTACAAAGGACTACTCGCAACAATGCGGGAAATCCTCCTGATTGATACGGTTGGGACCTTGCGTCTTTTGTCTCTTACGATCATATCTCCTCTACTCGCAGATCATTCATTGCATCTTTGGCATATTGGCAAAGACGATCTGAAATGGAAGACAGCGATGAAGAAAGAGATGAGGGTTCTTGAAAGAACAATACCTGGGAGCTGGCCCAGCTGCCAAAGGACAAGAAGGCCGTTGGGTGCAAGTGAGTGTTCACTGGGAAGCAGAACCCAGATAGACAGGCCGAGCACTACAAGGCTCTATTAGTTGCCAAGGGGTACAACCATACCTATGACATCGACTACAACGAGACATTTGCACCCGTTGCAAAGATGAGCACCGTTAGGACCCTGATCAGCCTAGCGGTGAATGGTGGATAGATGTTCCACCAACTACATGGAGATACCACCAGGGTTTGACACGACCAAAACAGAAGGCAAAGTCTGCAGGTTGAAGAAATTTCTCTATGGGCTGAAGCAGTCACCCCGCGCGTGGTTCGACAGGTTCAGGAAAACAATGATTGGGATGAGATATCACAAGATCAATGCAAATCACACAATTTTTCAAAGAATAATGAAGGTCACATCACCTTGCTTGCGGTGTATGTGGACGACATGATCATTACGGGGGATGATGAGTAGGAGATTAGTCGCCTCAAGGGGGCTCTGGGCAAAGAGTTTGAGGTGAAGGATCTGGGCCTTCTTAGATACTTCTTTGGGATTAAAATCGCTTATGAGGCAGAGGGGATAGTCCTTTCTCAAAGGAAAAACATGTTAGATCTCCTCACTAAAACTGGGATGTTGGGGTGCAAGCTTGCTGCGACGCCAATCAATCAGAGGTGTAAACCTGGTGCAGAGGTTGGAGAACCAGTAGATCTTGAGATGTATCAAACGCTAATTGGGTGGTTGATTTACTTGAGCCACACTCACCCGAATATAACCCTTACTTGACCCAAGGAAGGGTTATATGGATGCAGTGTACCAGATTTTGCGATACTTGAAGAGTGCTCCTGGAATGAGACTGACCTTCAAAATGAATGAGCACGTGAAGATTGAGAGCTATTGAGACTCTAACTGGGGGAGCTGTGTGGATGATAAGAGGTCCACTTTAGGCTATTGCATATTTGTGGGAGGCAACCTGATCTCATGGAGGAGCAAGAAGCAGTCGGTAGTGGCTAGATCTTGCAGAGCTTTTGTGGCTGAAAGGGATACTCGTGGAGTTGAAGCTGGATCAAGGAGATAGGATAAAGCTATGGTGTGACAGTCAATCATTCATCAGTATCGCAAATAATTCAGTCCAACACGATCAAACCAAACATATAGAGATTGATTGGTTTTTTATAAAGGAGAAGCTTGATAGTGAGCTACTGGAGTTTAGTCACGTCTCGACCAAGGGTCAGGTTGCAGATTGCTTAACTAAGGGACTCAGTTCAGAGGATATGATCAGGGGTTGTAACAAGATGGACTTAGTAAATATCTTTTTTCAATCTTGAGAGTAGTGATGTAATATTGGAGAGTTTCTTATGTAGGCTATAAATAGACATGTTTTGCCCTAATGAAATCAAGAGATTCATTTTGTTCAACTAAGATCATTTACGATACCAGCACATGCTATTATGCTCCAGCCAAAAATTTAGATGATAGTTCACTTACAATCTGTAGCTTCAAGTCTAAGTATATAATATATGGTTTTATTGAATGTTATACTAATAGTTATCCACTTATTCGTCATTTCTATTAGTAGATAATGCAACACATAGTTGGGATAAAATAAGTTATCTTTGATCTATTTATAAAATAAAGATAAAAATGCAGATATAACTCCATATTTAAACCTGGTTAGTTAAAAATGGAAAAGTGTGTAGTATTGCATGTCACGAGGATATACTAGAGAACTGAAGGTAAATTTTGTAAAACTAATGTTAGGCTTACAATGTTGTTTGAATTTGAGCTTTGGGCAGCAACGAGCCATTGAAAATTATGTTAACTGTGTTGTAAATTTAGAATGTTAAGACAAAGCGTGTGAAAACAATTAGAAGGATAATTTAATGGGTGATTATGTTAGACAAATAGTTAGAATGATATCTATTTACCCCATCTCTTTGAGATTAACATAACGTGTTCTTTTCCAACTGATTTTTGCTAAGAAGAAGTGCAGCACCAAGAGTATTTATAAAAGGGCTCCATTGAGTTCCATGCAAGTTATAGAACCAATATCTATAATTATGAAACCCGCACAAGAGTCGGGAGAATATACAATGCATTTTTTAAAATTGCGTTTACCGAAGCTGTTGAAGCTGCTAAAGGATTTATATTATTCCACTATCACTAACCAAGGAGACAATCTGCAATGAGCATAACCTAATTTCATATTGATTCAAATCAATCCATATGCTCCCATGTTCAATAAAATTCCAGCTAAAAGCGTACTTATACTGTCACTTTTACTTTTACTTGCTTTGATTAATAACCTTCTCTGCAGGCAACTGCTTATAAGCCAGGTTCAGGATATGTCTTGCTTCACCATGTGATGGGAGAAACAGAAGGGGAACGTGGTGTTTGGTCGTATGTCTTTTACTCACTCATATTTCCTGCTTAATTTAAAATTAGATTAGAAACTGTTTTGGAAAAAAAGATGTTTATGTTTTTTGAGTTTAAAGAAATTTCTCCTCTATAACTTTTCTCGATGATGGAGTTTTATCAAAAAATGTTCTTCTTAAATTTAGAAGTGTAAAAATGGGTTTAAACACGATATTGATGGCTTATATATATATTTTAAATTAAAGGAGTTTCTTATATATCTCTATGAACGCTCATTAATTTGTTGTGTTTAATCAAGGTTCTATACCTTTGGACCTAAACGAAATATCTAGTCTATTTTGAGTGAGCTAAGCTCGACTTGAAATCAAAACTTTCAAGTTTGGCCCGCCTTGAGATTGACTCAATTTCAAGCTGGTTCAAAATCTGTCTTTTTTTAATCATTAAAAATTTATTTTTAATTTTTTTGTGATTTATATTCCATAATGTTTTTAGGTTCTTAATTCTTAAAGCTATTGAAGTATTTGAGAATTGAGTAAATCCTTTCAAATTTATTTTAAGAACTTTGTGAAGTCTAAGGGCCTTTTTGGGAGAGCGGTGGCGGTTGGAAAAAGAGTGGTAGCAAAAGGAGGGTAGAAAAATGAACTATTGGAAAATGTCTAATGCAAATGGAGATCTGTTTAGATGAACTTCTTTTGCAGAGCATTTTAGAACGAAGAAGCACATTATAAACTGTTTGACAAATCTCTGTTGCGGTGACTGTTTTAGGAAAACATGTGAAATACTTTATTTGAAGCAATTTTTTTAATAATTTTGAAATCATAATAATACTGCATTCATTGAAATAATAGTTGATAGTACATTGAAGGACGAGATTTTAATAATTTTAAAGCATGCAAATCACATATTAGCTTGTTACAACTGTTCTGCAATGCGGTCACGTAATGCAATCATTTCCTGAATACCTACTCACATACCTCCAACACGGTCTGCATTTGATGTTATATTAGTGGTCAATGTATGATGTTCTCTTATGACATGTGCCTTAGGATATATTAAGTTCTCGTCATCATCACAGACCATAAAATCTGAATCATAACGAGATGTATGCCTACAAATATAGTTATGTAAAGTCATCATTACTATGACAATATCACGTTATTTTGCTAAACTATATTGAGTCATGTCCCTGAGTATAACCCACTTTTTCTTCCAGACACCGAATGTCTGTTCTATGTCACTATGCAGTGATGAATGCACATGACTGAATATTTCATGTCCGGTTAGCCCAGAGGGCCCGCATTTCATCGTCCATGGCCGCCCGCCATCCCGGGTGTTGCAGCGCCGCCTGCATAGTGTTAGGAATAGAGATAGAGGAAAGAGAGGTGGCAAAGGTGTAGAGAGGAGGAGTCAGCTGATGGAGAGAATCATAGTTGGCCAAGGGATGGGCCGTAAAAGCGGGAGCTGGATCTGCCGTTGCCGAGGTGTTGCTGGAGGGTGGTAGCTGGTGTAGGGAAGCATCCTTGAAGCGACGGGTGTAGACACAGATAAGGGGTGGTGGAACCCGAGAGGGGGCAGGGAGAGAGGTGGTTGGAGATGACAGAGAAGAGGAGGTGACAGGTATAGCAGGCCGGGGAAGAGGAGCAGAGGAAGGCGGAGTGGGTGAAGGTAAGTGGAAGGGCTGATCTTCGCAGAACGTGACATCCGCCGAGACGACCAACTTGCCAGCAGAAGGAGAGTAGTAAACATACCCCTTCTGTGTACGAGAGTAACCAACAAACATATATTTGGTCGTCTGAGGAGCAAGTTTGTCAAAGGGGGCCCAAAAAGATGAACATAACAAACACAACTAAAGACTCGGGGGGTGAGAGAAGTGGGAGGCGCGAAAGGATAAAGAAGTTGAATAGGTATGACAAAGTCTAGAACAGAAGAGGGTAGACGGTTGATGAGATGACATGCTGTGGAGACCGCAAAATTCCAATATTCGGTCAGAACTTGCATTTGAAACATAAGGGACTGGACAACATTGAGGAGGTGGTGATTTTTTCGTTCAGCCACCCCATTTTGTTGAGGGGTGTACGCACACGAAATTTGGCGGATGACGCCGAATTCGGTGCAAAGAGTGGAGAAGGTGCGACTAGTATACTCACGAGCGTTATCAGTGCGAATGACTTTGAGAGGAGTGGCAAACTGCGTACGCATTTCAGTTAAAAAGGCACGAAACACAGAAGTAAGTTCAGTACGGTCATGCAGTAAATATAACCATATAACACGCGAGTAGTCATCAATAAACGTTACAAAATAGCGGAATCCAAAGATACTTGGGAGTTTATAGGGACCCCATACATCAGAATAAACTAGAGATAAATGAGTACTACTCCTGGTACATACAGGGGGGAAGGAAAAATGATGCTGTTTACCGTAGATACAAGATTCACACGAGAACTCCCGTAGAGGAACATCGGGAAGAGCTCGCTTGAGGATCGGAAGAGGAGCATGTCCAAGACGGCGATGCCAGTCGATAGTGGAGACAATGGAGAGAAGGGTGGAGGGTATATCCAGAATGTAGAGCCCATTCACCAGCTGCCCCTCACCAATGATACTCCGGGTGCGGCGATCCTGCATAAGAAAAGAGGAGGGAGAAAAGGTATAGACAACAATCAAGTTCGTGTGTCAGGCGACTAACAGAGAGTAAATTGAAGGGTGACCCCGGAACATGAAGAACCGAGGAGAGAGAAAGGGCCGGGGTGAGTTGGAGAGATGCAGCGCCAGAGACCGGTAAGGTGTCACCATTGGCCACAGTGATATGCGAAGGATGATCCGTCTGGAGATACTGGGAAGGCTTCTGGGAGGTAATGTGGTGTGTAGCGCCAGAATCAACAATCCTGCGGGGGCTATGAGAGAGACAGGTTATACCTTCTACAGAGAAAGATGCAACCGAACCAGAGGAGCGGCCGAGGGCACCCTGTAGCTGTTGGAGTTGGGTGCGGAACTCATCAATATGTTGGCGAGTAGTAGACGCCGAATCCTGAGTAGAAGCCCCAGTGGGAGCAGAAGCAGTAGAGGAAGTAACTGCAAGGTGGGGAGGCAAACCATGCTTGCGGTAACAAGTAGCCTCAAGATGACCATCCCGGCCACAGTAGGTGCATTTCATAGAAGAACGATCCCCACGCCCGCGGCTCCGAGACGGAGGTCGGCCCCCGCGGGTGGAAGAGCCACTGGTAGGAGGAGGGGTCGGAAGGAGAGGCTGCTGAAGGAGAGCGGGTGCAAATGCTGAAGGAGCCTCAGTAGGAGGCGTAACTTTAAGTAACATGGAGCAGACATTTGATAACAAAGGATTCGTCGTAGAAGAGCGAATCTGGGCCCGAACACTATGCAGGTGAGGAGGAACTCGGGGCATCATCATCGCGATGGTGACAACCTCTTTCTGGGCCCGTTGAGTAGCGAGATCAGTGGTTGGAGACTGATGTTGAATCCAGGCCTCAGCCGGGGTCTTGGCTTGGGCAACAAAAGAGATCATATCACCGGGAGCACCTGGAGTGAGGTTCTGAAGATCGGAGAGTATATCATAGAGGTGATGAACACTGTTGTGCCCCGAGTAAAAAGAATGGAGTTCCTCCCACATGGCCTTGGTCCGTGTCATGATACACAACCATCCTGTAAGGCTCAGTATCCATAGAATTTAGGAGCCAGGACTGGACCCGACCATCATCGCGAAGCCAGTCATCAGAGGGAGCAGCGGGGGTAGCTCGGGTCAAGTGGTGAAGAAGACCCTTGGTCTGTAGGACCCGACGAACCGAGTGAACCTATTCAACGAAGTTCCGTTTCCCAGTCAGTGAAATTATAATAATTCGGAGCTCATCGCGGAGGTCGGAAGCCACGGTAGCCGCACGGGCTGGAGGGGCAGAGGTGGCAGCGGAATCATCAGAAGCCGTGGCAGCCATGCGGTTAGCTGAAGAGACCAGGCGGCTAGCAGGGTGGAAGACCGGGTGGCGAGCAGGAGAAGGCCTGGCGGCTAGCAGGAGGAGGCCGGAGGCTAGCAGGAGACAACAGACGGTTTGGTGGAGAAGACCAAGCGGCCAAAGAACAGAAAGCCGAGCGGCTAGCAGGAGGAGGCCGTGAGGCTAGCAGGAGGTCGGGCTTGCAAGGAGAAGGCCGGGAGAGAGGGATAAGGCGCAGAAGAAACAAAAGCCGCACGGGCTCGGCGGACACACCAACGACAAGAAGAGTGGTGACCAGGATGCGGCTACAGGAAGAGGAGAGAGACCACTAGCGACTAGACAGGTCGCAACGACTAGTCAGAGATGAGGTTAGAGAGGAAGTCCTCATGGTCAAGGTGAGTCCACTAGCGACAAGGAAAGTCGCGACCAGGATGCGGCTAAAGGAAGAGGAGAGAGACCACTAGCGACTAGACAGGTCGCAACGACTAGTTGGAGATGAGATTAGAGAGGAAGTCCGCACGGTCAAGGTGAGTCCACCAGCGGCAAGGAGATGCCACGACCTAGATGCGGACAGCAAGGGAAGCGGTTAGGAGAAGACAAGCCGCGCGGATAGCAAGGGAGAGAACAAACCGCTAGTCGGCAAGAGAAGTCGTAGCGGCTAGCTGAGGTAGAGGCAGGAAAGGGAGTCCGCACGGTCAAGGTGAGGCCACCAGCGGCAAGTGGAGATGCCACGACCTCATGCGGACACGCGGCTAGAGGAGAAATCGCGGCAACGCGAGAGCAGTCGCGGATAGGAGAGAACAACAGGCCGCGTGGATAGAGAGGAGGAATGCCCGGAGAGATAAGGGAAGGTGGGCCCTACGTGAGAGTTTATATAAAGAGAGGGAGGAGGAGGAGAAGTGGAAGCCACGAGGAGACAAAGAGGAGAGAGCGGTTAGAAGGAGACAGACCGCATGAGACGGCGGCTAAGAGGGTGGAGAGCTGTGCGGTTTCCAGGGGATAGGCCAGACAACAAGTCTGGGCAGAGAAGCAGGAGACCACGAACAGTAGACTGAGAGCAAATACAAGGGGAGACTGGTGCCTCTGATACCATGTAAAGAGAGGCCCAAAACCTTGTATATACTTCTTGAGATAATAGTTACAAGTATGAATACATTTATATAGGAAAGGAGAAAGAAGATACATCCCATTCTAACATGTGGGACTAATACAATGAGGAGAAAAAGAGAGAAAAATGGGCCACTAGATGGGCCCTTAACAAGGCTTCTCTAACAATTACAAATGATAAACCACAATAATATACGCATTCAAGGAAGGAAACAAGAGATGTAGTACAAGCGCGAGAGTCTTCAAAATCAAATAACTTTAAAATTGAGAGATTACACGGACTCAAATAACTGAAATCAAAGCATACAAACTAATATCTCTTCAAGTAGAGATCAAGCACAAGACTCAACGATAATGAAAGAACATACACACCTTGGACTCGCAAAATATTGAAAGGGGAGGGCTGGAAATGTCTTCGGAGGTCCGTGGAGGAGCTGAGTGGAGTTCCTGGGGCTGGATTGAAGCCCAGAATAGGAATTGACCTGCTGGACAGCACCCAAAGCTTGCTGGATTACTTGCTGGACATCACCCAAAGCTTGCTGGATTACTTGCTGGAGAGCACCCAAAGCTTGCTGGATTCAGTCCCTCTCAGGACTGGGGGAAACAGGCTGCATCTGGGAGTAACTCCCAAGGTAGTGGACAGTTTTATGGGAGCAAACAACAGGCCGGAGGTGATATCCAGGGGCTCAGGACAGATTCCTGGAAGCCCACTGATTGGTGGTTCCACGGCAGGGGGAGGGGCTGGGAAAGAGGGAGAGGTGGACTGGAGGAGAGGGGGACTTGCTGAATGGGATTATGGGCCAATGGGGGAGGTGGTTCCATGAGGGCGATGGAGGGTGGGGCGGTTATCAGGGAGTATGGAGGTTGCTTGTGAATCCATGTGAGGGGGGGGGGGGGGGGAATAAGGGGGAGGCTTCTATGCTGAGAGTGGGGAGTGGAATGTGGCCGGGGTAGTGAGAGTTGGTGGGTTGGAAGGAATTTTAGGAATGTGGCCTAAAATTAGGAGACTTGGGGGTAATGGGATAGTGGAAGGAGTTGTGAGGTAGTTATGGAGTGGATGGATGGCCGGTGGTGTCCAGAGGTGACCGCCGGTGGTGGTGGTGGTCGCCGGAGATGTTTTTCGGTGATCGCTAAAAAAACTAAAATGAAGTAAAATGATAGGAAGTAGTGGTGAATCATCGGGGGTCGCCGGAACCGTGATCGCTGGAGGTGGATGTGAGAGGGAATAGAGATTGTTTTATTTGGGGGATTTGATGAGTGGAGATGAAGGGGGGTAGACTAGGGGCTGGTTGTATGGTGGATGGAGAATGGGAGGGGCGGCAGTGGGCTATTGAAGAGGTTCTAGGAGTGTGTAGGGGCAGGTGGAGCTGATGTTGCCAGCTAAGGGAAGTGGGGAGGGGGGCAGCGGGTATGGAATGAGGTAGGGTGGTCGGCTGCTAGGGGGGGTGTAGGAGAGGGGGATGGGGCAACGGTGGATTGGGATGGGGAATAAGGCTCACAACAAGGGGAAGGGGGGATTCCTAGGCTTCGCACCTAGGAATGGCTTCAGCACCGAAATGAACAAAAAATGGGCTTCAATACTCCATCTTTCAATGCCTCTAAATGAGAGCCCTCACCCTCAATATATAGACACTAGGGGCCATATGAATGGTCATGATTCTCTGATCATTACAATCCTTAAAATACATGAAAATAAAATCCCCAAAATTACAAAGAAATAACTAAAATTCTTGAATCGTCGATCCGCATGAAATGGATGGCTCCGATTATCGTGTAGGTCTATGTGTGTCGCGATCCCCATCAATAACTAGTGTGGACCCATGAAAGAAACCCGTGGTGCAATCCCACAATGATGGAATTACGAGATATTGATTGGTTTTAACTGCATTCCATCCATCCCTCTCTTTACTATACCCAAGCCTATAGAAAGTTTGAGCCAATAAAACCTCCTTAATCAAGAGTTTGTGCATGTAGAAAGTGTAATTAACTAGGTGCCCACGGTCATAAGAAGTTTAACTTCAAGATAATAAGCCCTCGACCTTTCACGGGCAATCTAGTTAATTTAATCTATCTTTTTGAAACCACACTTGAATGGGAGGGGCGACAGTGGGCTATTGAAGAGGTTCTAGGAGTGGGTAGGGGCAGGTGGAGGTGATGTTGTCGGCTAAGGGGAGTGGGGAGGAGCGGTAGTGGGTATGGAATGAGGTTGGGTGGTCGACTGCTGGGTGGGGGGAGGGGTGTGGGAGAGGGTGGTTGGGGTGACGGTGGACTGGGATGGGGAATAAGTCTCACTACAGGGGGAAATGGAGATTCCTAGGCTTCGCACCCGGGAACGGCTTTGGCATCGAAATGACCAAAAGTTGGCTTCAATACTCCATCCTTCAATGCCTCTAAATGAGAGCCCTCACCCTCAATATATAGACACTAGGGGCCATCACGAACGGTCGTGGTTCTCCGATCATTACAACCCTTAAAATACATAAAAATAAAATCACAAAAACTACAAATAAATAACTATAATTCTTGAATCGTCAATCCGCATAAAATGAATGACTCTGATCATCGTGTAGATCGACGTGTGTCACGATCCCCATCAATAACTGGCGTGGACCCGTAATAGAAATCCATGGTGTAATCCCTTGATGATGGAATCACGAGATATTGATCGGTTTTAACTTCATTCCAACCATCCCTCTCTTTACTATATCCAAGCCTATAGAAAGTTTGAGCCAATGAAACCTCCTTAATCCAGAGTTCCTGCATGCAGAAAGTGTATTAACTAGGTGCCTGCTGTCATAATAAGTTTAACCTTGAGATAATAAACCCTCAACCTTTCAGGGGCAATCTAGTTAATTTAATCTACCTTTTTGAAACCGCACTCAAATGAAAAGTTCTTTTTTCACCACGGTTTGGGAACACTTTCAAGAGCCCACAAAATTTTTGTAGATTAGCAATTTTTTTACTTCCATCTTTAACTAGTATCTTACTATCATCTCTTTTACTGCATCTAGCTGGTTATTCTTTCTGCATTTCTTATCTCTTGTCATCTTCTATTGATAATAATACACTTTTTTACTATTTTGAATACGTTAGCTTAGAAAAATATAGCCACTGATAGAGTGGTGGAAGGAGAGAGGTAGAGGGGCATGTGGTATGGTAAAAGTCAATGGTAGAGTGGGTGGAAGGAGAGGTAAAGGAGCATTTGGCATGGTAAAAGGAAATTGATGTTGTAATAGTTCAACATTTTTGATGTAGGACCAGGAGTCCACCTGCCTGCCGCTCCGGGGCCAGGAGTCTACCTTCCCAAGGGTCCCACCGGGAGTCCACCCGAAAGGCTTTATCAGGGCCGCGACCCGTACATCCCAACCCATCCCCGATCCTACCATAGGGTCGATAGGTTGTTGTGGCTGGGGCTCGATCCCACGACCTCCTTGATAAACGTCCTTCTGTGGAAGGAATATCACCAATTGAGCCACGGGGAATTGAGCCCCGACCTCAACAACCTATCGGCCCTGTGGTGGGACCGGGGATGGGTTGGGGTGTACGGGTCATGACCCTGATAAAACCTATCGGGTGGACTTCCGATGAGACCCCTGAGCAGGTGGGTTCCTTGTCCCGGGGTGGCACGCAGGCGGACTCCTGGTCCTGCATCCCTATTGAAGGTTAAGAAAATAATTGTTGATTAAACATGCATATTGCAGGTATGTTGAAGGTGGCATGGGTTCAGTGTCCTTAGCTTTGAGTAATGCTGCTTGTGAAGCTGGGGTTCATATTATAACAAATGCAGAGGTATGCGCTTAATTTTATGGTTGCTTAAAAAGCTTCTTGGATGCCATCTTGTGGCATTATTATACAAAACTTATCAGCAAATGTCTTAATTAAGACATGCATATTACCACCTTCTGGGATTGTTTAGGGTAATGGAAACTGCTTTTCAAATGGTCATCTCATTGCCCTTCCCGGCAGTCTAAAGGGATTTGTTCCGGACTTTGCATTTCTTTGTTCTTTAGGGCTGGGTGGCCACCTCTCTGCGCAAGTACCAAACATTGGTTGTAAGCAAACCATTGAGCCACCCTAGACAAGGGAAGTCCTATGTGGAACATAATTTCACAGAAATATATGGACCAGTATATAGTAAACATGTCAACCTTTCTGAAGTGATGTAATTAGTATAGTTTCTGGCGAATTAATGTTTGATAAAGCAATCTCATGCACTCTTATATTACATTAGTTTTTGACAGTCTTAATTATAGGTTTCCCAAGTGCTGGTTGATGAGAATACTGGAGCAGCAACTGGCGTAAGCTCATTGTTTCAAGAGATTACTTAAATTAGCCTTTAATAAGGTCCTGTTTGGGAGAGCTGTGACAATTGTGAATGCATTTATGAAAAACTTAGGTAGCATTTAGGTAGGTGCTGTCATGAGTGCTATTTTCCAAAAAGTCAGTTTAGGCGAAAGCACTAGTAATCATACATGCGTGGTCAAACTTTAGTAGTCGTGAACGCCTAAAACCCAAAAAGTGGAACGTGGGCCAAAAAAGTTGTCACAAAAGTTTCAAACACAACCAATATCATTGTGTTTAGTACTACATTTTCAGTCACTATTCCAACATCACAGCTGTCCCAAACAAAACTTAAGCTTCTATGAATCATTTTTCCTAAAAAACTTGTGCAGGTAATCTTGGCAGATGGAAAAGAAGTTCGTAGTTCAGTAGTTTTGTCAAATGCAACCCCATATAAGACATTTGTGGTGAATTTTCATGCTATTATTTTCTTACTTTGAAGTCTGCTTTGGCGTGCATAATACTTAAATATTTGTGATAATATGGTTTACTAGGTACAATGTTAGCTTTATTATTTATAGTAAATTTGTGTACTGCAGGAGTTAATGCCTTCTTCTATACTTCCAGAAGAATTTCTCGAAGCTATTAAAAAAAGTGACTACAGCTCGGTGAGTACCAATTTCAAAAAGCTCTTAAAAAGTGGAAAAGGATATTTGATTTTTTTTTTCTGCTGGTACTTCCTCGTTGGGTTTTAAAAAATCTTCATAAAATCAAGTTGGAACATTGATGCGGCACCCACATATTGAAGCCAACCATAAACATTATGGTTTTACTTCGGAAAAATAAAATCATGGGTCAAAAATACTTACAATGACAATTATTGGCAAAAGAACTACTTCATTAATTTGAATCAATTGACAACAAAACACGCTCCTCATTCCATCATACCCAACAATGTCTGCCTTTGCCTTAGTCCGAGAATGATTGGCCTTGAAATGCTAGAACTTATGCTCAGGGACTCCGAACAACCCACATAGCTCAACCCGGACTAACAATTGAGGCCCGACCTAGTTATCCCTTTCCACATGATTTGCTCACCAATTGCATGGGGTTAGGGGGGCGATGGCAATCTCTTTGTCTATGTTAGATGATATAAGGAAAAGTAATGTAAAGACCCATTTATAGGCCCATTTCTCTTTTCTCCTTTAGTCCCATATCCTTTGTATAGGATTCTTTCTCCTTCTCTTCCCCTATATATTTGTATTCTCTCTTGTATTTTAAACATGAAGAAGTATCTACAAGGTTTGCCCATTGTTTTCTACATGGTATCAGAGCCAACGGTTCGGCCTATTTTTTTCTAACCGTCTGCTTCTTCGGCTTACCCGGCGGCCAAGTTTTTTTCTAACCGCCTGGTTCTCTTGCTTAGCCGCAGTGTGTTGCGGTCTGCTCCCTTTCTAACCGCGGCGTCCTGCGCGGTTAAGCTTGTTCTAACCGCTCCCTTTCTAACCGTGGCTTCCTGCGCGGTTAAGGCTATTCTAACCGCTTCCTCTACTCTCCCTCCCTCTCTCGTGGCTTCCACCTCTTCTTCTCCTTCTCTTCTTTTTTTATACCCTTCCTATCAGGTGGGGTTTTCCCTCTGACCGCGCGGCTTCATCCCGTCTACCCGCTTTCTCTCTACTCAGTGCGGTCTCCTTGTCTACCCGCCGAGTTCGTGCCGCCGAGTTTATACCCTTCCCATCTTGATGACTTCTTCCTCCACCACTGCTGATGATATTGATGCGTTGCGTGCTCAACCCCGTCAGCTTCAAGAGGTGGTTCGTTGCTCCTCTGGCTCTGTGGCCTCGATCTTCCAGGAAGGTATATCATGTCTCTCACACAACTCTCAATGGATTGTGGACTCGGGTGCTACAAATCATCTCTCTCCGCAGCAGCCGCCCAAATACTTAGATATTGCTTACCCCCAGCACATCACCGTGGCAAATGGTGACAAGATCCCGGTTTCTAGCGCTGTTCATTTGCCTCTTACCCCTCTCTCCTTATCCTCGGTTCTTCATGTTCCGGGTTCTCCTTTTAATCTCCTTTCAATCTCCTTTCTGTTAGCCGTCTTACGCAAGATCTTGATTGCTGTGTTATTTTCTCACGCTCTTCCTTTGTGGTGCAGGATCGACTAACGCAGAATATACTCTGTAGAGGGCGACTGTCTATATGCAACAACCGCCCGGGTTTGAGATCACGGGGGAGTCTCGTGTTTGTTTACTTCGCAAATCAATTTATGGTCTCAAACAGTCTCCACGGGCGTGGTTTGGCAAATTCATCAAGGTTGTTTGTGAGGTTGGCTTCAAACAAAGCTCGGCAGATTCCTCTCTCTTCACTCGTCACCAATCAACGGGGACTATAATATTTCTGGTTTATGTGGACGATATTCTGATCACTAGTGAATACTCTACTGGGATACAACTTGTTAAACAACATTTAAATTCTATCTTTCAAATCAAAGATCTAAGAAATCTTCGATATTTTCTTGGACTAGAGGTAGCACAGCGACCTGATGGCCTTGTCTTATCCCAGCGTAAGTATTGCATTGACCTTCTGAAAGATGCTGGTCTCTCGGGTTGCAAACCAGTGGAAACAACGATGGAAGTCAACCATAAATTGTGTGCTCAAGGATCTGAGGCTGACTCTCTACTTTCAAATCCAGAATACTATCATCGTCTTGTGGGAAAACTGATATACCTAACTGTTACGAGACCAGATATATCATTTGCGGTTGGAGTGGTAATCGGTTTATGCATACCCCACGGGTTTCTCACCTTCAGACAGTGGAACGGATTCTCAGATATCTGAAGACTTCTCCTGGGCAAGGACTTGTGTATAAGCCATCTTCCTCCCTTTCTCTTATTGCATACTATGATGCGGACTATTCAGGCTCGTTGGATGATCGACGTTCAACTACTGGTTTTTGTATGTACTTTGGAGGAAATCTTATCACATGGCGGAGTAAAAAGCAGATGGTGGTTGCTTGCTCGTCTGCTGAGGCTGAGTACCGTGCGATGACAGCCGTTACATCAGAACTAACCTGGCTGGAAAGTATTCTAATGGATTTGGGAGTTAAATTGTCCTCACCATCGACGTTGTTTTGTGACAGTCAAGCTGCAATACACATTGCAAAAAATCCCGTGTTTCATGAGAGGACTAAACATATTGAGGTTGATTGTCACTTCGTTCGCGAAAAGGTTCAATCAAAGGAGCTAAGGCTTGAACATGTTCCTGCCTCTGGGCAAGTTGCTGATGTCCTTACCAAGGCATTGCCTCGCAAGATGTATTACCAGTTCTTGTCCAAGCTTGGTGCCTACGACTTGTACGCTCCAGCTTGCGGGGGAGTGTTAGATGGTATAGGGAAAAATGATGTAAAGGCCCATTTATAGGTCCATTTCTCTTTTCTCCTTTAGTCCCACATCCTTTGTATAAGATTCTTTCTCCTTCTCGTCCTCTATATATTTGTATTCTCTCTTGTATTTTAAACATGACGAAGTATCTACAAGGTTTGCCCATTGTTTTCTACAGTCTATAAGAGTCAAATGTATGCTTGTATATTCGTCCATCTGTCAAATCAAATAGGGGTTCGGTTAACCTTGGCATCCTCACCCACTTACTCTGCTTGCCCTTGCCCATAAATATAAAGGAGAGATGCAGTCCAATTCAAGAATCCCCTTTAAATATTTGGCCTTCCTTTTCCATGATTGTTGAGCCCCAATTGAGTATAACCTCACTTCAGAGCGCAGATAGAGAGGCTTATAGAAAACCCATCACAAACCCCAGAATCTTAGAGTTCCTCTTACAACCTATTGTCTACGTTTCCCATTTCCCTTTGAAAGTTTTGAATCCTTCCTTCTTCAGAGACAATATATATAGCTCGCATAACTGAAGAGGACGACTACCATTTGTAAAGCATGCAGTAGATGTTGCTGACGTGTGACAAGGAAAAAATAAGAGTCATGCTAACAATATGTTCTATTACAGGGAGTGATAGGCACATGACATCACCAACATGGTTCTACCGAGGTGAAACAACTCTTATAAAAAACTAGTAAAAATCTTATCCTTATGAGAAACAATAGATTTGGGAAGTTCATGGAGATGGAAAATCTACAATGAGAACATTTTTGCCACCCTATGACAGTTTATGAGTGAGCGAGTGGTATGAAGTAAGCTGATTTGAAGAGCCATTCTTCCATGACCATGATGGATGTTTACCCATGAACTTTGGAAGGCTCGATGAAGGTCATCAAGATGTTAGCCCATATCTATGTAGGAACTGGTAAGGGTTGTAGCAACCCTACTGGATATTGTTGCTCTACCTTGTTTTGTTGACAAGTCAGATACTCAAGCATGAAGGAGCAAATGCCATCACACATTCTCTTCCAATAAAATTCAGCTCTAACATTCTGAAATATCTTTTGAACTCCTTCGTGAGCAGAATTGTTGAATCCTCTGATCACTGTTGCTGCACTAGAAGTTAGGCACGCGAGCATTATGGATCTACTTGCGATAAAAGGGCTGAAGGGAGCAAGCCCAATCCAGGGTCTCAAACTACATCTTGCTTGCATACCTCGCGAGCTGGAGTCGGCAAGATCCTAATAGAAGGAAAGGGTGAGAATTAGAAGAAAGATTAGGGCTTCAAACTTAGTTTCATTATTTCCCCCTAATATGTATATGAGGTCCAAAATTACAAGATAACCCTTTTAATGCATGATAGTTCAAAAATCAAATTAAATGCAAAATCTAAGGTACATTTGAAATTAAAATTGTGTGGGCGATGTTGGACTCGAAATCATCCTAACCATGCAAGTGGGCTCGCATTTTTGCTTTCCCGTTGCGTGTACTTGTGCTAGCTCTTAATATTTCATTACTTGATTTATTGTTAGGTCTGACTGTAACATACAAGTCATGTAAATGAGGCAATTCATACTGATGATAATCGATTAACTCAATGGACCCACGAAGATGAAATTCTACAGTGTTTTGAATCTCTCACATAAGGGGTTGTTTATTGGGAGACTTATTAGGCGGTGTATAAAAATATTCGTTAAGCGTGCAACGAGCACTCAAATGACTACTTGAGACATTGGTTGTAAAATACTTTTCTATGATGTGTCTAGTGTCTCCAAGAAGGGGTGACTCATCATGAGGCTTGCAGGAGGAGGTATAAAAAAATTAGTCGTGCATGCAACAATACCTAAATAACTACAAAAAATATTGACGACTTAAGACGTGTTGGGTGCCCTTTAGAGGAGGACAGTCATCATGCGGCTCACCAGGCTGGGTATAGGAAATTCATTGTCTGTGCGACAAATACCCAAATAAGTTCCTGAGATGGGGACACACCATAAGCATTTAATTGCAACGCAAAGAAAAAAATGAGTGACAATATTGAACAAGGATCCCATTGTCGCTTCATCCAAATATTAATATGCATGCTCAAAGATTGATCAACCTTGGATGGTAGAGACAACTTCAACAACCTCAACAATGAGGCAAAGACCTCGTGGTAAAAAAGATCTGAACTATAGTCGAAGGATCACTTGATGCAGGACAGGCGTCACACTTATCTGCCACCCTGGAGTCCCACCAGGGGCCCCACCTTTGTGTCTCATCAAGGCGGCTTTATCAGGCCCACGGGCTATACACTCCAACCCATCCCCGGCCCCACAACAGGGTCAATATGTTGTTGACGCCGGGGCTTGATCCCCCGACCTCCTTGATAAAGAGCTCTTATGCGAGCTCCCATTACCAACTGATCCGTGGATCAGTTGGTGATGAGAGCGCTGGTGAAGGCCTCTTATCTAGGAGGTCTGGGGATCGAGTCCCGACCTCAATAACCTGCCGCATGGTGGACTCCATGGTGGAGAGTTGGTTGGGGTGTACGGGCCGCGACCCTGATAAAACCCCTTGGTGGACTCCAAGGCGGGACCGTGGTGGACTCCAGGGTTGCAGGCAGGTGGACTCCCGGCCCTGCATCACCACTTCTTAGCAATCAAATACTCATTTCTACCCCTAAAGAGTTATTTACTTGGAAGATGGGAGCTAACCAGTGCTTCACTTTTAATGAAATTTACCTGGAAGGTGATGGGATCGACGATCCATACACATTTACTCGCGCAATAGGTGGTGATATGTTTCCCGCCTGGACTATTAGAGTCAACGGATGTGCCCGGATGGTCTTTTCAAGTATGTTTCATACATTTACTTCTATTTTCAAGTTGTATTTGACATCCGATCAGTTCAGACATTGTGAGCCATTTGATTCGACTACCCTATTATTTATCCTCTTTTGATAAACGTGCATACAACAGTTGTGGGGATCAAACTTTTGGAGTTTCATTCCCAAAACTGTCGGTCCTGCTGATCTACTCATGTTTCCCCTCTTCCGCACCCCTAGCCACTACATCTGATCCCCCCAGCTCGCTAGCACACAATGCTGACTTCTACCTCCAGACCCGCATAATCCCTCTGCCACCTGTCTTCACTCAGGCCTGCCTCCACCTCCCTTCACTGTCCTACCTTTATAGATCATACCCGACCCTGTTTCCCCTCCTGAATCCTTCGGCCCTAGTCTCCCCTATCTCGATACCGCCTAGCTCCATCCTGTATCCCCTTGCCCAACCCCCTCCACCGCAAACCACCACCTCCCTAGTCATCCTCGTGCAAACCGCCATGTCCTTGTAGTTTGGTGTTCTTGTTCTCTATTGTTGCGTGCTTGGACTATATCTTGTTGAATGCGATATTATATGTTTTTGTTTCAGTGAAATCGTCTAATTTGCAAGACTTATTTGTTGCGTGCTTAAAATATTTGCGCTCCAATGTGCGAGTATTAATGTTCGTTATTCTACTCAATTTCTGCAATTGAATGTGCTCCTGAATAGGCTATGTTTTTAATTAATTATTGTTAATTTTAATCGCCTTGTTTCTATTGCATTCACATCATCTTTAGGTTATTCGGTGGTCATTCTACACTCCATTTAGGGTTACTTCTTAGTGCACCTGCACTCACAACCTATCCCGCATCAGAAAATGTCTTTGCTCTCCACAAGGATCATTATCAATGCTGGCAAGGTGAACCGTGCTTCAGTGTGAAGAGGATTCTGGTCAATAATAGTTGCCCATTTGAAGCACCCTTTTATTTCACATTTCTCAATATTCACCTCACTGGAGACGAGCTGGAATCGATTTTTGGCCCTTATATGGCTTTGCCAACAAATTTGATGAGTTGAATGTTCAATCTCCCTACCGATCACTCTTTGCAAGTTCCCTTGTCGAAAAACTCATCTCATTTTATTTGTTGGGAAGATTTTTTGAGTGAGCGTACAATGCAGTTTTGGGGAGACCTCACAAATTCTTTTTTTGAGTAATCCTGCATGTCCCCACTTAAATAATCACCTTATTTCTTTACTATATGTCTGCATTTGGTCATATGTCCACCTAAAAAATTAACTTTCTTTTTGTTGCTTCCGATCATGCAGGGGACAACTAAAATTAATGTTGCTGTTGATAAGTTGCCTCAGTTTTTCTGCTGTACCACTGATGCTGGTGGACCAGGTCCTCAGCACGTAGGTACCATACATATTGGGTCTGAAAGGTATGAAAAGCATAGTTCTAATAAACTAGATGGGTTGAATTGATTTGTCAAATTCCATTTTCGGTTTCCATGAAAAATACAAAACTGTATACCCCTGGTTCTACCAAGTTCTCACCATCTCCATCTTCAATAGCCTTATTCAAAGTTCTCAATTATTTTGGTCAGCTTTATGTATTCTTGTTTATTCATTTACTGATGATTATTTTATTTATTTTCTTGGTTTACGAAATTTTGACAGTAAGATAAACATTCATATCCGAATATAGTGTAGCGGTAGTTGTGCTCCTGAGGTTTATTGAATGTTGTGTTGAAACCAAAACTTGTCTTCTTGTGGAGTTCAGATCCAAAATGAGTAACCTCGCTTCGCCTGAAGAAGTGCACAAGACCAAAGACTTAGGACTGAGAACAGATCCTGAGTTACAGTGTGGAGGTCCCACCACACACCCGGAAGATCTTAGAGCGCTTCCCCTCCCTAGCCAATGCTGAGCTGAGGCACCTTGGAGGGCACTTGAAAGCCAATCAGAAAATCAGAGGAGGAAGAAGCCAAAAAGCGCTCCCATCCAAAGGTGACCATAAAGATCTATTTATAGTTTTCCAAGTCTGATCTGCAAACAACGTAACTTCGCTGTTCGGATCTACTATAAGCAGTCCAATCAGGTATGCCAACAACGTAACTCCGCTGTTAGGGAAGGCTAAGAGCAAGCCAAAACATAACACTTCACAAAGGAGTGACGAATGCCTAGACGAGATGGCGAGCATCCACCTACTCTTGGCTGTGGGCGAGTGCCCGATGAAACCGGCACTCGCCTACTACTCACTCGCTACCTAGGGCGAGTGCGGACCGACTATCACACTCGCTTGCTGCGCGCAAGCTTCGGGCCCCGGGCGAATGCTGACCTGTTGGCCTCATTCGCCCGACCACGCGCAAGCCTGCGGTCCTGGGCGAGTGCGGGCCCGATTGCCCCACTCGCCTGCTCGGCTACCCTGGGTCATGGGGCCCTTTTGCCCCTGGGACTCCCTGAGGGACCCACTCGGCGAACACGGGGTTTTACACAATCCCCGCTCTTTGCGAGATTTACACAAGCTCGGAAAGAAACATCCAACCCCTGGTGTTCGGTGAGTGCCTGCTGACCTGACAACAATCTTTTGGCGGGTCCCCCCACTTTGCTATATATACCTTGTCACAGGTAAGTGATGCTTGCACCTACCAACCTTATCGGCATTCTCTCTCGCCTCTAGTGCATAATGCCGCTCTCGAAAGAAGTTCAGGACCGACTTGCTGCCGTGAGAGAGGAGGCTAAGTTTTTTATCGTTGGGTTTGCTCCCTGGTTTTCTCGGAAAGCTTCGAGCTCAGTCCCAAAGCTAAAAAGGCCAAGATGGTCAGACGCGACCTGATGGTGGGCGGATCCATCCCGCCGACTCCATCACCACTCCATGGGACTCCACAGGTATTCATATTCGTTCCTCCACTCGCCACCTTTTTTTAGAGGAAAGATAATCGACACCGTAGCGGCTACTCGCAGGAAAATCCTTCGAAGGAGAAAGACACCGGGGAATGGACAGCGAATGCCGACCTGCACTCGCTCGAAGTCGGGGGCGATCAGTCGGCCCCGGAGACCAATACCCAAATCACCCCAGATGATCTCCCGCATACCCTTGGTAAGTCACCTTTTGTGCCCTCCTTTCTTATCTCTTTCTCTCTCTTACTTATACTTCTTGCAGCTCCCACCTTTGGGACCACGAGCCTGGGCGCTTTACCGCCCAAGTCCCTAGCCCGCCCGATCGTTCCAGATCTCGCCTTAGGATCACACCTCCTGGTAGAAGGGGTTTCTATCCTCCTACCTCTTGCCAGGAATCCTGTGCCGAATAGGCGCCTCTCCGCCCAGGGCTCGGGAAGACGCACATTACCTTCAACGCACCCTTCGATGTGCGGCCCAGTACCTCTCGCCGGCACCCGGGCAGAGGCGTTGATACTTTGCCAGGTAAATAAGCGCATTCGCCTCGTTCTTACTAGAATTCGATCATTCATGGTTGAATCTATCCACTGCAGGCTATCACGAGATCTCATCGACTGATGTTGACATCGATGAGGAAGAGTTCTCGCTGCCTCCCTCTCCTGTCACAATTGCAGTTTTCTTGGGCGACCCGAAGGACGCCGTGGTACTGAAGAGGCGAATGACCGAGCTGTTCCGAAAACACACCCTCATGCTACGTGAGATCTATAATCGGGTTCAGGAGAACCAAGACTCCGTCGAGGAACGATTGCTCAACCATGAAAACAACTATTCGCAGCTTGTGGACGAGTTGAGGGGAGGAGCTGACAGTAGGACGGACTACCCTGGAATCCACATTGCGTGAGCCGAAGATCTGCTGCGCTTGGCGCAACAGGAGCTACAAGTCATTCGTGCGCATTAATGTTCGCATATGCCACCTAGAGCGGGGAGGAGAGGTCGAGGACAACAGTAACGACTCTATGATGGGCCTACCGACACTCGCCCCCTGCTCCTTCTTTTTCTAATTGTACCTGCAGTAATATTTACCTCTGTTGGTTGTAAAATGTTGTTTCTGCCGTATAAATATCGCGAATGTATATGTTCACTTGATGCTTTCTTTCGATCTCGCCTCATGATTTTTCTTTCCTCTCACTGATCTGCTTTTAAAGCCTTGAATATGGTATTAGCTCAGACTCGGCGGCGAGTGGGGGAGTGCGGGATCGGTCCGAGGGCCAAAGCGGGGCGCGGCGAGTTGGCTATCCACACACCCCTCGCCCCGGATCTCTCCCACCCAATATTTTCTATAAATAGACCCCATCATCCATCACATTTACTACCGCTTGATACCTTAACCTTCTTCTCTTTTAATTTTTCTTTCTTGCACTCGCGCATGTCGTTTTCTTTCTGACATTTGCGAAATGACCGGTGATACTGATTGTCGAACAAAATGCACCGTGGCCTTTGCTGACTATCCCTTCCATCACTGCAACCTGTCGGAGGACGAGTACCACTCGCTGGTGGGGATTTACGTCTCGCCCGGGTTCACCGCGCGCCACCCAGGGAATGAAGAATCACTAAACCACTTCTCGTTGAGCGAGCTGGCGATACCCGCAAAACACTTCGAGGTAGGGCTCTACCTTCCCATTTGGTCGGAGGTGTGTCAGGCCCTGCGGTACTTTGGAGTTGTTTCCGTTCAGCTCAATCCCAACTCCATCACCCTGCTGGTAGCATTCACCTGCTACATGCAAGATGAGCAGATAGAGTTCAACCTTCCTGTCTTCCGCAAGCTTTTCAACTCCAGGGCTAAGAAGGATGGCATTGCGTTCTTCTCTGGCAATAACTTGAAGGCATCGGTCTTGCCAACAAGAACCACCATTGGATCCACAAATTTATCTTTATGTCAGGCGATTTCGACAACCTTCCTCTCTCGCCTATTCAACAAGAAGAATCGACCTATCGCCCTCCCAGTCTTGGAGGTCACGAGGCCAAACTCCAGCAGTTCTTCTTCCAGAAGGACTTCGACGTCCCTTACCTGAGGAGGAATGTCGACTCGCTCCTTCTTGTGCTCGTCGGCGAAGGTACCTTCCATCCCCTCAACTTCTAGACTTGGATCCCCCTCCTTGACAATTTCTTTACTAACAGCCACATGCACAGGGGCGCGATACCTTCCCCTTCATCCGCCTTACGTGAGTGGCAAGGCTTTCGCCTCCGAATATGCACGTGCGGAGGCCGCTGCCGCGGCTTGCAGGAGCGAACCGGGAATCTTGCCGAAACCAAGTGGCCAAAAGCGAAAACCCGACGCGCCTCCTATTCTGACGATCCCCAAGAAGCCAAAGGCCACAGTACTCGCCAAGGATAAGGAGGTCAGCGCGGCTCCTCTCACGAAAATCCCGGCCGCGAGCGAGACTACGGGTAGGTTCTCCAGTGAGACCATCAGGACCTCAGCAGCGCCAGAAGAGAAAGTGGTGCCGAGAGGTCACCAAAATTTTGGTCTGGGCGAGAAGTTGCTGGACGACGCCGACGAGCCCCTGCTGCTCTGGGATAGAGAAGCCAACAAGGCCTCTATCTCTACAATCCTTCCCTTCTGGCAAGAGGGCGAGATCGTCTCCGGTCAAGCATACGCCTTCTCCTTCGGGCTTTACGGGCGGGACAACGCCACCTATTATGATGGCGCAACTACGCAAACACTCGCGTATGAGAGCGCGCTAGCCCAGCTCCGCGCCCTTGAGCTTGCTCATATGACGGCGCGACGCAACATTCACTTATCGCGAAACCTTGTTGATATCAATGACTCGTGAAATCTGTTGTCGAGAGAGGTCGTGACGCTAAAGCAGAGGCTGGAAACTGCTGAGAGGCTTCTCGTCGGGCACGCGGGTGGAGTGGTAAGTGTGCGCCTACTTTGCGCATTCACTACTTTGCATTCTTCTCGCTTTAACCTTTCTTCTTTTCAAACTTCTTGCTGGATGCCGCGACTGTTGCTCAATTGCACGCACGCATCGCCCGTCTTGTGGAGGAGAACAGGGGGGCTGAAGGCCCCTGCCCAAGCTTATAAATACCGTAGGGGAGTGGTAATTCCAAAGAAATCCTTCCACTCCCTTCTCCCTACCTCATTCCTTCCAGAAGCCTCCTACTCTCCATCATCATGCCGCTTTCGCAAGCTGCTTTCACGCGTCTTTTTGCTGACAGGGTGAAGAATAAGGTGGCCATTGCCAACCTGATGGCCATCGCCACAGAGCATTCCTCCCGGAACGTGCCGAAGAAGCCCGAGGAGCGGGTGCTTAAGAATTCGAGGGTCGATCCCACCAGAGGGGTGTCGGGCTCACCGAAATCCCCTCCACTAGTCTCCGGCCGTGAGGCCATCTCCTCACCCCTGGCACGCTCTGAAATCTTGTTGTTGTTAATTCAACACTCGCTTGGCTTGAACGTACTATTGACGTACACTTTTGCAAGCTAATGCCCCTATCGGGACCGCGGAGCATCTTCTTGACGGGGCGCGAGGGACGCCTGCGAGTCTGGGCTAGCCGGACACCCGCACGCAGATTCCTGGTCGGTGCTAGTTTTTTTTTCTTGTCCATTCCGCTTGTTCTCGCTGGCGAGTATGGTTCTGAATCCTCCTTGTGTCTGCGCAGTACCTTCGTTCATTGATGTCACCTCGACTCCCTCTCCGACCAGTCCTCCGATACGTGATCTCGGTCAATATCTTGTCGATGTCTCGAAATACCCTGCGAGTGGGGGTGCAGGGACCTCGACGCCGCAAGTCCAAGTTCCTCATAATTCCGTTGTCCCGCGAGCTAGATCGGAAAAGTCGTCGATGCTGCCTCTCGGTGATCCCTTTTGCAGCCAACCCAACTTTCGCTCGCATCACCCCGACGAGACCTCTCTGGGTAAGCAGTTTACACGTTTCATACCTTTCATCTCGTTCATCTGTACTGATCTCCCGCTTTATCTCACCAGACGCGACTGACGTCTCCATAGGGGTGATGATGATGCTACCACGACATACTCAGCACCACCCTCTCTTGACCAGATCCGAGGCTATCTCGGTGGGCCGACGTTCGTTGCGGAGTTAACTGAACGGGTGGCGGTCCTTTTGCGGAAACATGAGTTCTTGCTTCGCGAGATGCAGGGCGAATGGACTTAGCCAACGGACGATGGACTGCCTCACCTTCTCGTTCTACAACAACGGGTGGAGACGTTAGAGTGCGAGTGCGCCTCTTTTACGAGCGCGATGCAATAACTCCTTGTAGTGAACACGACTTCCCTGGAGATGCACCTGAAGAAGATAGAGGAATGCTATCAAACGCTCCAACATGAGATCGATGCCGTTCGCGAGGAAGTCACCCAGAGGGGTGGTCCGCAAGTGAGGACGCGAGGACAGGGCTCGTGGAAATGGGTTCCACACTAAGCTAGATAATATTCCCTTGAACTATCTGGATAATGCCCGCTGGCTCTTGAATGTTGTAATAATTTGATCTTTATGCGTAGGTATATTATCATATGCATATATTTTTGGTCTCGCCGCGAGTGCACAACCCGCAATGTCGAGCGGCTTTTTGTCTTGCAAATGGGTGTGTTCAAGTCGTTGTCTGCGAGTGGACTGAGGCGAAGTATGCCACGGGATGCCTTGCGAGAGCGGAAGTGGCAAGTGAATTCGCGCTAATTGGTCGGACCCACTCTTTCTCTGGCTTCTATAAATACCTTCACCCCCGACCAGTCGCCACCTACCATCATAAATGCTCCTTCCTCTTTCTTCTAAAGCATACCGAGCATTCGCACAAGATCTCGCAAGATGGTTGGCGACGGCTAGGAGGGGAGTCAGAACTGCGCGACCCTATTCCTGGACTACGTCTTCCCTGATGGACGGGCCTCGGAGGATGAAATGCCAGAGATTATCGCGGAGTTCGTGCCGGCGGGTTTCGAGGCTCGCGCGCCCAAAGAGGGCAAGTCCATCAACTCCAGGGTGACGAGCTCGTCTTCCCTCTCGCACATTTCAAGATGGGACTTCGCCTCCCGCTTTGGTCGGAGGTGAAACAATTCTTCAAATTCTTTGGCCTGGTGCCCTCGCAAATCACCCCCAACGGGATCTCGATGTTAGTCGCATACACGTGCTACTTGCGCGAAGAGAGGCTAGAGTTTAACTTGACGGTTTTCCGCAAGCTATTCATCTATCGAGCCACCAACGACGAGGTGGATTTCCTTACCGGCTCATAGATCAAGGTCTGCGAGACCATCAACAAGGCCCACTACTGGACCAATCGGTTCATCTTTGTCAAGGGCGACCACGACAATGTCCCGTACGCGCCAGTACAAAAGGACAAATTCACCTGCCGAGCCCCGCGCGTCGATGGCGAGAACGCCAAATTACACAAGTTCTTCCCGGGGAAAAACTTCGAAGTCGTCCATCTGCGGCGCAACGTCGACTCGCCGCTACCTGCACTTCCAGGCGCCGATAAGCTCGCATACTCCTCTCGCAACTTTATCATGCCTCTTGTGTCGCCATGACGCCTTGTTTTTCCAGCGTTCTCGCAGGTGAGCGCGATATCCCTGCACACCCTCCTTACGCGGGAAAAGGTAGGGTGGATCCTACCCTCTCCCTCACTCAATTTGTTGCCGCCCTACGAGTCCCCGCTTCCGACAGCGGTAAGAAGAAAAGGGGAGAGCCCGAGAAAGGGCCTGACGCGGGATCGTCGTCTGGCGAATCCCCGAAGCGTCAAAAGACAATCTCCTCCAAGAGACCTATCCCCTCCAGCGAGCCCATCCTCCGAAGAAGACTGCCCCAGTGACTTAGACGACCCATCCGACGGGTGAGCATTAGGGGGGCGCCGAGCTGGGGGGGGGGGGTGACTGGGAACTCCTGCCTCACACCCTAACTTCGGGCTAGGGCAGAAGCCCAGGGATGGCTATGGACAACCCCTACTCGCCTGGGATGAGCGCTCACACAAGATCACCCTCTCCGCTCTCCTAGCTTCCCGGACTGAGTCCGACCATGCTGGCGAGGACGCGTACTCCCTCAGCTACGGATTCTACGACCGCCAAGATGCCGAGGAGTACGATAGGCTGGCGATGAAAGAACTCGCTTACGAGAGCTCGCGAGCCCATCTGCGTGCCGCTGAGGTTGCACATATGGTCGCGCGAAGGGGGATTAGCTTCCGCAAGAAGTTCAGGAACGTTGAGGCTGCCCGGGAGCTCGTCGAGGAGAAGGCCGTCGACCTTGATACGCGCCTTGAGCTAACGTAGCGTCTCCTCGGTAAGCACTCCGACAGTGTGGTGAGTCTTCTTGCTTTTTTACCTCCCTTATCTTTTGCCTTATGTTTCTCATAATTTTCCTATAGGATGTCGAGACCGTCGATTGTCTGAGGTCACGCATCGACAACTTGGAGGGGGAGCTCGCGGCTACCAAGGTGGAGCTCGCCAACGTTTGCGCAGAGAAGACTCCCGCCGCACCTGGCGCATCCTCCTCCAGCGCGTGCAACCTCCTTAATTTCTCGCAGGAGGAAGTGGAGAACACCTGCAAACTTCTGATCGTGCAGTCCACAGAATTGAACTTGAGAGTGCTGCACAATCTCGTCGCTCTGCGGGATGACTGGATGGGACTAGCCGCAAGAGACCTCATCCCGAATTTCTACCCACAAGATGCGAGTCCGGAATCCTCGGGACGAGGCTACTCCCCTGATGAATCGCCCACAAGCTGAGGGATGTAATTTTTCTTTTTCTCCTTTTGACATTGTAAAGACGTGTGCGCCCAACATGTATTTTGCGATTAATAAGGAATCAAGTTTACTTTTTAATGTTCATTTTTGTATACTACGTGGTTTGCTTCCACATTACTTGTTGATTCATGGTTGAATGCTTTTCTTCACGTTTCCCCAACTCGCCGAGGTGCGCCTTACTCCTCCCTTAGCTCGCGGGAGCAATATCTCGCCTCTATCGCGAGATTCGAGTTCCCGCGACGCCATATCTTTTGCTTCGTGCTCGCATAATAGAGGTAGCACTCGCAGCGAGAAGGAACGGAGCCCAACCTCCTTTTCCCTGACCACCTCTTTATGCCCTTCTCCCCTGAGGGGCCAAGCACTCTGCTGGCTTGTTGGAATTTAACTGACGTAAACGTGACTCCGCCTTCTTTAAGTGTCAACTTCCTTCCCGAGCATCTGCCTGTCCTGCCGGCTAGTGAGAGCCCGGTCAGCGGGGTCCCATCGAGGGTATTCTGGTTTGAACTTGATTCATTCTCAACCTCCTACCTGAGCGACCCGTCTGCCCTGCCGGCTAGCTCGGTCAGCGGAGTCCCATCCAGGGTATTCTGGTTTGAACTTGATTCTTTCTCAACCTCCTACCCGAGCGACCTGCCTACCCTGCCGGCTAGTGAGAGCCCGGTCAGCGGGGTCCCATCGAGGGTATTCTGGTTTGAACTTGATTATTTCTCAACCTCCTACCCGAGCGACCTGCCTGCCCTGCCGGCTAGTGAGAGCCCGGTCAGTGGGGTCCCATCGAGGGTATTCTAGTTTTAACTTGATTCTTTCTCAACCTCCTACCCGAGCGACCTGCCTGCCCTGCCGGCTAGTAAGAAACCGGTCAGCGGGGTCCCATCGAGGGTATTCTGGTTTGAACTTGATTCTTTCTCAACCTCCTACCCAAGCGACTTGTCTGCCCTGCCGGCTAGTGAGAGCCCGGTCAGCGGGATCCTATCGAGGGTATTCTGGTTTGAACTTGATTAGCGGTGACGATAGAGTAAAAAGATATCTGGTGAGAAGTGGATCCTTGCTTTCATTCATTTTATGGATAAAAATGCTTCAGGTCATCATCGCTCCAAGTGTGGCTAAGGGGGGGGGGGGTCCCTTCGACATTTTGGAGACGATAACCGCTTGAGACAAGCGGCTCAAGGATTACAAATGGTCTTTCCCAGTTAGGGTGGAGTTTTCCAACGACTCCCCCCTTCCTACGACATCGACCTTTTTGAGGACTAGATCTCTTTTTACAAAATGTTTGATCATGATGTTCTTATCAAAGTACCTTGCCATCTGACGCTTGACCTCCTCCTGGCGGAGGGATGCCAGGTCCCGAAGCTCTTCCACCAGATCAAGAGATAGTCATTGCTCTTCCTCATTCTCTACTCTCCATTCCTCATTGCCATCTCCCGCAGCCACAACACGCGTGGATCTCACCTCAAATTCTACGGGAAGCATGGCCTCTGACCCATGTGATAACTTGAAAAGGGTTTATCCGGTAGCCGTGTTCGGGGAGGTTCTCAAGGCCCACAAGACCGAGGGGAGCTGCTTCACCCAACTACCTTTCAGATTCTCCACTTTCTTCTTCAACAGGTTGGCAATGATCTTGTTCGAGGCTTCCATTTGCCCGTTCCTCCCGGGGTGCTGGACGGATGCGAACATGAGATCGATACCCAATTGTCCGCAGAAGCTAGCGAACTCCTCGCTCGCGAATTGAGGCCCGTCGTCAGTGACTATGGCCATGGGTAGCCCATGCCTGCAAATTATCTCTCCCCCGATATGAAGTTGTGAATTACTTGCGACGTGACCTTTGCCAATGTCCTGGCCTCTATCCACTTTGAGAAATAGTCCACCATGACTAAGAGGAATTTCCTCTGGCCTCTTGCCTGCGGGAAGGGACCAACTAGGTCCAATCCCCATATTGCGAAGAGCCATAGCGCCGTGATTGTCCCGAGCCTCTGTGCCGGAAGAAGTTGGAGCAACGAATAGAGGTTACATTTTTGGCACTTCTTCGCAAAATCAGCCGTGTCCTTGCTAATAGTCGGCCAAAAGTATCCCTGCCGCAATACTCTCTTTTCCAGAGTTCGACCTCCCGAGTGGCTACCGCATTCCCCCGAGTGGATTTCCTCTAAGACCCGAGGGACGTCATCCTCTGACACGGACCTGGACCAAGAGCCCAGAGAGAGTCTTCCGATATAACACTCCCTCCCTCAAAAAATAGTAAGCTGTCTTGTACCTGAACTTTCTTTTATCCGGGATGTTCTATGGGAACTTTCCTGATGTTAGGAAATGGATGAATGGGTCCATCCACGAGGGTTATTGGTCGATCTCCATCAGATCCCCCTCTTCAATGGAAGGTCGAAATAGTTCTGTCACAGTTACTTCGTCTCGGGGGCTAAACTTGGCGAGGTGATTTGCAGCCAGACTTTCCTCCCAAAGCACGTGCCAGATCGAGAAAGTGTGAAACAACCCAATGAGTCCCTTGACCTTGGCAAGATACTTCTGGAGGGTTGGTTCCCTTGTCTCAAACTCTCCTCTGACTTGTGAGGACACCACCATAGGGTCTGTGGAGACCCTCACATCTCGGATCCTGAGCTCCCTGAACAGCTTGCTATCACCGCCTCATATTCGGCTTGGTTGTTGTTGGTGGGGAAACGGATGTCAACAGCCTGCTTGATCCTTGCCCCCTGGGGACTCCTCAAGATCACCCCTGCTCCAAAAGAATGTTTGTCAGACGCCCCATTTACGAGCACATCCCAGGCTGTCAGGTCGGGTTGCTCGTGTTTTTCTACTTCCGCGACATATTCCGCCAAGAAATCCGTCACAGCTTGAGCCTTTATTGACAATCGTGGGACGAACGAGAAATCGAACTCACTCTGATCTACCAACCATTTTGCCAATCTTCCCGAGTGTTCGACCCCCTCCATGGTGCTGTGAAAGGGATGATCGGTCACCACCTTGATGGAATACGCCTAGAAGTAGGGTCGAAGCTTTCTGGCCAAGATGACTAGGTCAAAGACGAACTTCTCCAGGATGGGATAGTTGAGCTCCGCCTTCCTCAAAACCCTGCTTACATAGTATACCGACAACTGCCTACTTCCTTCTTCTCGAACCAGAACGGAGCTCACAACTTCTTCCCCCACCCCGAGATATAAAGCCAATTCTTCGCCATCCTTTGGACCCTGAAGTAGTGGAGCCTTGGTGAGCTGCTGCTTCAGAGTTTGGAAGGTCTCCTCACACTCCTTAGTTCACTTAAAACGTTGGTTACCCCTTAACACCTTTAAGAAAGACGAGCACTTCTCCCCTGCCCGAGATAATAACCTGCTCAGACCTACTAGTTTCCCTGTAAGACATTGAACCTCCTTGGTGTTCCGTGGCGATTCCATCTCTAGGATCGCCTTAACCTTATTCGGGTTGGGCTCTACCCCCAAGGGGGTGATGAGGTGACCCAGAAACTTCCCTCTCCCGACCCCGAAGATGCACTTCATGGAGTTAAGCATCATCTTGTACCTTCTCAAGATGGTGAAAGTCTCTGCCAAGTCTAGGAGGTGAGACTGTACGTCTTTGTTTTTCACCATCATGTCATCTACATAGACCTCAAGATTCCTCCCCTTTTATTCTTGAAGACCCTATCCATCATCCTATGGTACGTGTCCCCTGCATTTTTTAACCCGAACGACATCATTCTATAACTATAACACCCGTCATCCGTGATGAGGAAACATCTTTAATATCTGGCGGGTGCATCCTGATTTGGTGGTAACCTGAGAATGCATCTAAGAAACTCATTACAGAAAAACCGACGGCTGAATCTAACAGCGTGTCGATTCGAGGCAGGGGGTAGCAATCTTTGGGGCATGCTTTATTCATCAAAGAAATGTCAACACACATTTTCCACCTCTCGTCCCCTTTTTTGACCATCACTATATTAGAGACTCAGTCTGGATATTGGATCTCCGATACAAAACCTGCACTCACCAACTTCTCTACCTCCTCTCGGATTGGTTCCGCCAGCTTGCTCGACACGGATCTCTTCCTCTGACGGATCTGGCGGGCGTTGAGATTAAGATTGAGATGATGACAAACCACGTCCGCCTCGATCCCTGGCATGTCGGTTGCATCCTAGGCGAAGACGTCGATGTTTTCCTGGATGCAGCTTCTGATCTTCTCCCGATCTTCCTGCAGCTTGCCTCCGACCTGCACCTCCTCGGGCTTCCCACTCAGGGCGACGATCCCCTTCTTCTCCACTTCTTCAGCAGCCTCCAACCTAGCCTTCTCCCCCATCTCCTTCTCGAACTTTTCTGTTTCTCTCATCCACGAAATCGTGTTGACTGCCGTGACGTAGCATTCCCTCGCTACCTTGGGGTCCCCCGGATCCGGATTTGCACTCCTCCACTGTTGAACTTCAAGCATTGGTGAAAGGAAGAAGGTACGCATCGAAAAGCGCTGATACAGGGACGCCCGAAGATTGTGTTGTAGTTGCTCGGAGTGTCCACGATAACGAACCGACAATTTCGGGACGTCCCTCCTAAGGTAACATGGAGCCCCACTCCTACTTCCTTCCTCTTGCCTTAGAACCCGAACAGAGGTTCATTTGAGGCTATCACCCTCCTGGATTCCACCTTCATCTCATCAATGGTCCTCTTGAAGATCACATTTACCGAACTCCCGTTATCCACCAAGTTCCTTGAGACTGTGAAGTTTTCGATGGTCGTCTGGATTACCAAGGCATCACAGAACGAGTCTTCATAATTTGACATATCTTTTGACGAGAAGGTAATCTTCTCTATCGGGGGAGGGGCTAAAGATGTCGAAGCGACGCTCCGGTGAAAAATAGTTCGGAGGATCCCCTTGTGGGTGGCCTTAATCCCGACCCCCTGTGGGTTACCCCGATCCCTCCTTGGGCACCCACATCTACCCGGTCTTCACAGCGATCCTCAATCTCAGTTTCTCCTTCGACTCCGACTCCTGCTTCCACAATCCTGAGTGGTACTGGTTGTATCCCTTCGGCTCTCGCCACTCCTCGGAACTCCAGAAACTCGAGGCAAGTGGTCGTCGCGTGCCCCTCCTCTTGATGGAAGTCACAGAAAAGCAACGAACCAACCTCCCTTCTTCCTCCTCTGCCAGGCTGATTCCTCCTTCCTCCTCCTCTACCCCGAACTATCGTCATCGCGTGCTGGGGGGGGGGGGGGGGTGGCAACAGTCTCGGGCTCGGTCTCCACCCAGAGGGTTGAACCGTCCCCGCCCTGTCCAGTGATTTCCCCCTCTTTGAGCTACTCCTCTTCCTTGTCCCTGGAATGGTCCTCCCGCCGGTCTCCACGCCGGTCGATTACCTTACTCCTGCACTCCCATCCTTGCTCCTGCTCCCTCTGGGGTGCCTGAAAGCCTTGCCCCCTCGGCTCATCCTTTCTTCTCTCTTCTTTCTGTCTAGATCCTCCTTGCTCTTTTGTTCCCGCCTCTCCTAGTCTTGCCAGCTTCTTCGCGAACTCCGGGTTCGTAGTTTCCCTTCGATCTCTTTTGCCGCTCTTTCCATCAGCTCTTCGAAGGAGAGGTTGCACCCACTTCAGATCCATCTTGAAGAATCCCTGACGAAGCCCTAGTGTGAAGGCCATCATCAGGGTGTACCCTGGTGCTTCCTGGACTTGAAGTACCTCCTCTTGGAATCTGTCCACATAACTCGTCAGAGTTTCTTCCGGCCCCTGCTTGATCTCGAACAAGAACGCAACCCTCTTTTTCCTCTTCTTTGCTGTTGAAAAACGCAATAAGAAACTGTGGCGCAGATCCTTAAAGTCATTGATGGTTCCTAAGGGAAGTCGGTGAAACCAATTTCTCGCCTTGTCTTTGAGGGAGATGACGAATATCTTGCATTTGAACGCGTCTGTCATCTGTCTGATGGAGACTGTGTCCTCGAACCACTACATGTGCTGAAAATGGATTCTCTTTGTCGGAGTAGAAAGACATAAACGGATCTCTGAAACCATCCGGTACTGAAGCCGAGAGGATCAACTCCACAGAAGGACTCCCTGAGCTTTCTTAGCGTCTTGCAAGATCTCGCCTAACCGTCTCGCCGGATGGCGGGGAAGTTGACGAGATGGGAAACAACTTGCGACCCGAGAGCTCTCTCTCGCCTCCTTCTACCCTTATGTCCTTCCCGACCTGCTGACTTGGCGCCTCCTCACCCAGAAAAGACTGGGCGAGCACCGGGACCGCGGGGGTCGAGCACTCGTCAACCTGCATTGCGAGACCTGAATGAATGATCTCGAGCACAACCTTCAGGAACTTGCCAAACTGTTTTTGAGTCACATGGTTGTCTCCGAGTGGGGAGCTATCTGGGTCAGTTCCTTGCCCTTCATCTCCAGCCATGACACTCGCTTGAGATTTTCCTGATGAGCTACAGATCCACGCTCACCGCACCAAAAGTGTTGAACCCGGAAACCACGGTTCAACGAGTAGTTCGGACCTTAGGGTAGCTCGTCTTTACTTCCCTCAAGCTAATGCCTCAACTGTGGACTTAGAGTTCAAAAACCTTCCCACCAGAACAACCTCAAACAAAATCCGAGTCACAACGAGGAGGTCCTGCCACACACCCAGAAGATCTTAGATTGCTTCCCCTCCCAAACTAAAGTTGGACGGAGCGCCTTTGGAGAGCCAAGGGAGTTTCTGACCACCCACCTGGAAACCACGGTGAGTGATGAGCTGAAGCTCCTGCCAACCAATGCTAGCCAGGGGAGAGGAAACTCAGACGAAGGTCCTCTCCAAAGGTGCCCTTGATGGTCTATTTATAGTTTACTGGTGATGGTCTGCTAATAACGAGATCCCGCTTTTTGGTAACTGTTAAATGCAACTCAAAGTAGTTTGCCAACAGCGTAACTCCGTTGTTTGGAGGGGCTAATGATTGACCAGAATCGAATTATAGACAAACAAAAAATGGGAAAGAATAACCTTTAATAGCGAGTCGACGCACTTCGGCCTACTCGCCTTGGCAGCGAGTGCCCGATGGTACTGGGCATTCGCCACTCGCCCTGTCGGCGAGCACCTGATGAGGCTGGACACTCACCATCTTACCTCTCGCCCATGGGCGAGACTTCAACGCGCTGACCCTGCTCGCTTACCACCATGTTGGGTAAACAACGATCGCGCGGTGAAACTGTGTGCTTGCTCCTTGTCCTCGGGCTAGCTAGGCACACTCAACAAATACGAGGTTGTACACTCTCATGATGAATCTGCCCATGAGACATCTTATTGAGGTGCTCAATTATTTCATAGTTAGTCACCACTTTACAAGACTTCTGAAGCTCAGAGTTCATGGTAGTTATCATGAGACATTCAACATCCAAGGAGTCATCCTGATACATATAAACATCATTATCAACACAAGGTGCAGTAGCTAGTGGCTCATTGAAGTGATCTTTTTCTAGTACAAAGTTTACTCTCCTGTTTGAGCAAAATCCTCAAATTCATATATCAGTCCATGCAGTTTCTTTCATTCAATTTGACGCTAGTTCGTCGACTGTTGCACGCTGGTTCGCCGCTGAGCGTTGGTTCTCCAATCACTGAGCGCTGGTTCTCCGATCGTTGAGCACTAACTGGATTATGTTTCTGGTTTGCTGGCCTCTGAGCGTCATCAACGTCATGTATCGTAGGATACACTCATCTTCCTGGAGATGAGCGATTTGTGGTTCATGCATGAACAGACTGACAACTTCAACATCAAATGTTATATCAGGTCTCGTAACAGTGAAATATATTAGCTTTTCCACAAGACGACGATAATACTTTGGGTTTGGAAGGAGTAAGTCGGTATCTGAGGCATGAGTGTAGAGCTTGTGATTGATATCCATATGAGTGTCAGTAGGCTTGCATCCAGAGTAGCCAACATCCCGAAGCAAGTCAAAACAGTACTTTCGTTGAGATAGAACAAGTCCATTAGGACGCCGAGCCACCTCGAGACCAAGGAAATACCAAAGATTTCTCAGGTCCTTAGTTTGAAAGACAGAAGCCAGATGTTGTTTGATCATATGTATTTCTATGAGATCATCTCTTGTAATCAAAATATCATCAACATACATCAAGAGAATCATAGTGCATGTTAGACGATGTCGAGTAAATAAAAAGAATTCGGCTGAACTTCGAGTGAACCCAACAACACGAACGACCTGACAATAGTTGTCAAACCATACTCGAGGAGACTGTTTGAGACCATAAAGAGATCTCTCTAGGTGACATACAAGAGACTCCCCTGTGGTCTCAAACCCGGGAGGTTGTTGCGTATAGACAATCTTCTGCAACTCGCCATTGAGAAAGACATTTTTGACATCCAACTAATGCAACTGCCAGTGTCGATGAACGACAAGGGAGATCAAAAACGAGCATAATATTGAGTTTAGCCACCAGAGAGAAGGTCTCATCATAATCCAAACCTTGTTGTTGAGTGTTGGGAAAAACTCTTATTATTTAACTCAACAAATTATATTTTAAGTGATTTTACATCATAGGTTTATTACTCATGTTGTATAGAGAGGGTAATGTGGTCATAAATGTATTAGGGAGGTAATAGAGTCAAGGGCATGAGCAAAGCATGCTGAATTATTGAAGATAGTCAAGGAGAGTCAACATGCATCGACTAAAAGTAGATGCAACATCGACTTGATGTCGACGTCACTACGACTGGAACTCGAACCAACTACAGATGCTTAAGTCGACGTCACTTTAAGACAAAAGTTGACACATGCGTCGATATGATATCGACACGACTTCGACAACATAGTTATTTTATTTTGAAGCAAGATGTCAGTGTAACTCTTATATGAAGTCGACGTAGCGTCGAGTACAACTCAGAATGAAAATTCTAAAGGCTTCATCCAGACTTAATCCACGGGAGACTTTATGAAATTAATTCAAATTCTTAGAGCCGTTGAGAGAAGGCTTAAAGAAAATAATTTTCAATCTGATTCAGAGAAGAATTTATAGAAAGATTTTGAAGAAGATGTTGAGATTTATTGAAGCAATTTTGAAAGAAGATATCATCATTGTAGCTGAAGATATTATTTTATGAAATGGACAATTCAAAATTATTCCGAGATGATATAATCACGGAAGCAAATGAAAAACACAAGAGAATCAGAAAAGAAAAACAAAAATACAGAGAGAGCCGACAATTGTTCTTCATCTTCATCTTTTTTCTTCTTCAATCTTCTTTGTTAGTGCTTTAACAAACACTCAAAAAAGAATAATTAGACAAGATCATTAGATCCAAGGCTAATAACCCCTACTAATTTTCTTCTAGCAAGGAGTTCATCATATTGAACAATACACTTAGGGTCTGTTTGGGGCAGCTCTGGCGGTTGGAAAATCTCTATTCCAACCGCCAGAGCTCTTTCAGTCTGTTTGGGACAGCTCCCTGTGAAGAGCTTTTCAAAAATTGGACTGTTTTGCAGCTTTTCAGAAATCTCTCCCTCCCCAGCTTCTGCTCCCGCAAAATAGCTCTCTCTCATGTTTTGGAAATCTAATGGTTTCTTCAGTTGGAAATGCTCAACCGGACGGCCTTTCCGGCGATCGAGCCCCGGACGGCTTCCTCTGGCAATTCCACCCCAGACGTTCTCCGGCGATTCCGAGCGCACTCTGCAGAACACCCAAACAGTCTCCTTTTCAAAACTTCCTCAGAGATCTTTTTAAAACACTTATCCGGACAGCAGCTTTTCAATCCGCCAGAGCTGTCCCAAACAGACCCTTAGTGCCAAACAATCCTCAGATTCTTACTGAGAGGACTCATCCAAAAAACTTTTCTTCACCACCTTCTTTCTCAGTCTCCTCTTACTTCACTTGTATTGATTGAGTAAAGAGTTTTAAGAATCTTTCTTCAAAGGAAGGTTGTGGTTCTGAGAGTCTTCTTACCAAAAGACTCAGTTACTTGTGGTTCTGAGGGTCTTCTTACCAAAAGACTCAGTTAGTTGTTGTTCAAGATATCCTTACCAAAAGATCTGGTTGTTGGTTCTAAGAGTCTCCTTATTAAAAAAAAACTCAGGCACTGAGATAGTGTATTCATACCAAGGTGGTAAAAAAGTGGATGTACCCAGATTTTGGGAAACCACTATAGCTTTGTGTTGGAACCCTAGTTCTAATTTGGTCAAGGATTACTATTAGGATGCTTAGATTGACCCATCTTGTATAGTCTAGGGTCATAGGATTTTCCAGGGTTTTGACTTTGAAGATTTCAAGTTCAGGAATTTAGTTCGACGATAGTCGAACTCTGCTTGACGATCGTCGATCTCAGATCGACGAACTCAGAGTTCCTTCTCTGAGTTGAGCTCGACGAAAGTCCAGTTGAGATCGACGAACTGTGAGCTAATATCAGAATCTCAGCTCGACAAAGAGACATCTCAGCTCGACGACAACAAGTCTAAGCTCAACGATCTCTGAGCTCAGGTCGACGATCAAGCATCTTCAGCTCGACGATCTCCAAGCTCGGGTCGACGAATTTCTTGCTCAGTTTGACGATTTCCAGTCAGAGTTTTAGGCAGTTATTTCTTTCCAGAAATAGATTATTTTCAAGGATTAATTTCAGGTAGTTATGGCTCTGACATTTAATGCAATATATTCTTATGAATATAGCCGTTTAGAGGCAGCATTAAATGTGGATATTATCACAGAGTTAAATGCTAATCTTTTTCCAAGGCAGTTACCATTCTAGGGAATGCTCCAGCTGTTCAGAATGAATTCAAATATTTGAATTCCTCAAGCATTCAGAATATTATCAGAAGTTTTTCTGTCTTGAGAGACACACACAGACAGTTACAGACTTACTGATTCAGACTTTCTGGCTCATGCTTTTCTTCCAGCAAACAATCATCATTCTGAGTCAACTTCACAATCACTCAGATACATATACTGGAAGGTGAAGTTTTCTTTGAAGGTCTACACCTTGAAGCAAAGCTTCCACCCTGATCAGATTTCTACAACTCAGGGGGAGCTTTGACAACATCAACAAATCCACTAGTCTTCTCTCAGATAATTGACAGAGAAGAATAACATCTTTTTTATTTTCTTTCACTATAAAAGGGTTTTTAACTCCCTTCAAAAGTTATTCCTTTTATTGTTAAGTTTCCTGATCAAAAGACTTAGTTTGGTTTTTGAGCACCTGATCAAAAGCTCAAAGAGTTGTAAGGTCTCCCTTAGAAAATAGATCTTGTGGTGACAGGGTACCTGATCAAAAACCTGTAGTGGATTCCTTCCAGGGTGATAGAAGAGTGGATGCACCCAAGTTTTAGGGGAACCACTATAATCTCCTTGTGTCGTTTGGTTTGCCTTTGCTTTATATTTCTGTGCTGAATGTTTCCTTTATATATATACATATATATAAACTCTAGAGTAAGTGTGATCTATCCCTTCACTTTCAATTGCTATCAGAGGGTAAGGTTGTTTGGTTTCACAGGCTAACACCTGAACCAAAAGATCTTTGATAGATCTCATTTACTCTAGTGTATTTTTATATCATGACACAAAATAAGGAGTACTCAAGCACCAGACCTCCAGTGTGCAATCTTAACAAGTTTGCACTTTGGAAGGAAATGATCATGCTTTATATGAATTTTATTGATGAAGACATATACAATTCTATTTTGATAGGTCCCCCTACACCAACTGCAACAACAAGCACAAGTGCAGTTCCACCACCTGAGTGGACTGATGCTCAGAAGAAACTGAAAATTGCAGATGCCAAAGCCATGAATATTTTGGCTCAATCAATGTCTGATGACATTTTTCAGGAAGTTGTTGAATGCTTTTCAGCAAAGGATATTTGGGATTCCCTCACAACAATGGTTGCTGAATTATGGAGTGAATCAGATTCAGAAACTTCATCCTGTACAATTGAAGATGAAGAAGAATCAAGAGCAAGAGAGTTCTGTCTGATGACAATAAATGCATCCTGCAGCAATTCTGATTCAGAATCCGAGTCTGAAGAAAGAACAGGTAATCTCTTCTTTTGATTTCACTTCAGAACATTTTAAAACAGTTTTTCAATTATTATATAAAGATTTGATTCAATCTGAGAAGGAAATAAAACTTCTCAGAGAGAAATTAATTGAACAAAATAATCTACCTTCTGAAAACATAAAACTTAAAGAAGATCTAAAAAATGCTCTTGAATAGATAGTTTCTTTAAAATTAGCAAAAGGAAAAGAAAAGTTAGAAGATTTAGATAAAGTAACTGAAGTTTTACATAATATTAAACCAAAACCAATTAAGAATTTTCAGAAAAATTATGTTCAAAATATTTCGTCGAACCGAGATCGACGAAATCAGCATCATTCGTCGAACTCCGATCGACGAACTATGAACGCCAGATTTCAGTATAATTATCAAAGAAACTGTGATCGATGAAATCCATATGATTCGTCGAACCGAGATCGACGAACGTGGAACACAGAAAACAAATACTATCATTCTGTGAATGGAGCTCGACGAACGCACTTCCATTCGTCAAACTCAGATCGACGAAATCAATATGATTCGTCGAACTCAAATTTTCAAAACAAAAATTTTAATTCATTTCAAAAATATAATCAAACGCAGAAATTTATGAATTCTTTTACTCAATGGATCATCCCTTCTAGGAAACATCATCCACTAGGTTATAAAGCTCAACCAGAGTATTCTTATATTTCCAATTATTGTTATGAAAGAAAATTAAGACCCAAGTTAACCTGGGTCGAGAACACCTAACCTTATTTTCAGGAAAAGATCCATCCTACCACAGAGAAACAATGATATTTGATAGTCTCCAGAAGCTGTTGTGTCTACAACCTCTTTTCAGAAAATCTATAGGTTGTCAAGATCTAAAGCTGAGCAAAAAGGAAGCTGAAGATTTTACCAGAGTGCTTTCTCTTACCAAATCATCTTCAGTTCTTCCATCAGTAGCTCGTCAGAAAGATTCTCTATTTTTGTTTATAACTTTGAATCTTTGTCGTTTACAAACATTCTTAAAGCACCTTTGTATATCTACTGAAGATTTATAATTCAGTCAGATTTCTTTATGCTTTATGTTCTGTTTTGTAAATAGTATCCTCACCCAAATAGGGGGAGATTGTTGGAACCCTAGTTCTGATTTGAGCAAGGATTACTATTAGGATGCTTAGATTGACCCATCTTGTATAGTCTAGGATCATAGGATTTTCCTGGGTTTTTACTTTGAAGATTTCAAGTTCAGGAATTTAGTTCGACGATAGTCGAACTCAGCTCAACGATAGTCGAACTCAGCTCGACGATCGTCGAACTCAGCTCGACGATCGTCGATCTCAGCTCGACGATCGTCGATCTCAGATCGACGAACTCAGAGTTCCTTCTCTGAGTTGAGCTCGACGAAAGTCCAGTTGAGATCGACGAACTGTGAGCTAATATCAGAATCTCAGCTCGACGAAGGAGACATCTCAGCTCGATGACAGCAAGTCTAAGCTCAATGATTTCTGAGCTCAGGTCGACGATCAAGCATCTTCAGCTCGACGATCTCCAAGCTCAGGTCGACAAATTTCTTGCTCAGTTCGATGAATTTCTTGCTCAGTTCGACGATTTCCAGCCAGAGTTTTAGGCAGTTATTTCTTTCCAGAAACATATTATTTTCAAGGATTAATTTAAGGCAGTTATGACTCTGACATTTAATGCAATATATTCTTATGAATATAGCCGTTTAGAGGCAACATTAAATGTGGATATTATCACCGAGTTAAATGCTAATCTTTTTCCAAGGCAGTTACCATTCTAGGAAATCTCCAACTGTTCAGAATGAATTCAAATATTTGAATTCCTCAAGCATTCAGATATAGAATATTATCAGAAGTTTTTCTGTCTTGAGAGACACACACAGACAGTTACAGACTTACTGATTCAGACTTTCTGGCTCAAGCTTTTCTTCCAGCAAACAATCATCATTCTGAGATCGACTTCACAATCACTTAGATACATATACTGGAAGGAGAAGTTTTCTTTGAAGGCGTACACCCTGAAGCAAAGCTTCCATTCCAGATCAGATTTCTACAACTCAGGGGGAGCTTTGGCAACATCAACAAGTCCACTAGTCTTCTCTCAGATTATTGACAGAGAAGAACAACATCATCTTTATTTTCTTTCACTGTAAAATGATTTTTAACTCCCTTCAAAAGTTATCCCTTTGGTTGTTAAGTCTCCTGATCAAAAGACTTAGTTTGATTTTTGAGCACCTGGTCAAAAGCTCAAAGGGTTGCAATGTCTCCCTTAGAAAATAGATCTTGTGGTGGCAGGACACCTGATCAAAAACCTGTAGTGGATTTCTACCAGGGTGGTAGAAGAGTGGATGTACCCAAATTTTAGGGGAACCGCTATAATCTTTTTGTGCCGTCTGGTTTGTCTTTGCTTTCTATTTCTATGTTGAATGTTTCCTTTATATATATACATATATATAAACTCTAGAGTAAGTGTGATCTATCCCTTCACTTTCACTTTGGTGTCATCTGTGTTTGTGATTTTCTGTATTTACTTTTGTTGTGTTGTGTTTATTTTTACTGTGATAATTTTTTGGTCAGTAATCTGTGTGTGCAAATTCTGAGATAACTGGAATATGGTAGATTAATTAAGAATAATTTTTAAAACTCTATTCACCCCCCCCCAGAAAATTCTCAAAGGATTTATTCAACTCTTCACACTTTCATTGAGTAAAACCACTCACCACAATGCAAGCCTTCAGACGTTGTGTCTCATCCGGACATTGTTTATGGCAAATACACACTTATAACCCACACGGTTCTGGCTGGGAGGAAGAGGGACAAGATCCCAAGTTTGGTTTTCCCAAAGAGCAGACATTTCCTCATCCATGGCTGCCCGTCACTTCGGATGTTGGAGAGTCTCTGCACAGAATTAGGGGGGATAGATGATAAAGAAGTTGTGGATTACCGGAGCTTTGAAGAGAGACGGTGAAAGGAGATACAATCTTTCATCGGGTGAGTAGTAGAGACAGTTATCCGATCTACAGGCCGCAAAATATCATTAGTAGAGGGAAACTCTCGTAAAACAACAGATGAAGGAGTACGATGAGTATACATACGAAATCAGAGGTGGTTTTAGTGGTGGGATTGAGATTGGTGTAGGATGGAGAAGTGGGAGGTTAGAACTAACATGAACAATAGGCCGCGGGAGTAGAGGTGGTAGTGGAGGGTTACATGGCTGAGAATGATAGGGTTGGTCTTCGAGAAAGGTGATATCAGCTGATGTAACAACCTTGCGATCCTTGGGAGAGTAGCAAACTTAGCCTTTATAAGCGCGAGAATACCTAAGGAACATATATTTTGTAGTACTTGGAGTAAGCTTGTCAGTGGACGGGCCAAGATTATGAACATATCAAACACAACCTAAAACACAAGGTGTGACTGGAAAAGGGGGTTTGGGGGGTATACGCACAAGAAGTTTGATGGATGATCCAAGAATCTATAATCCATGATGAACGGTGGGCAAGACAGGAGATTTCTCCATATGAAATAGACACAACAGAGCCAGAGGAACGAATGATCAAACGTTGAAGGTGGAGTTGGGTGCACAGAGCATCGATATCAGGTACAATGTTGTTTGGAGCATTAACGACAATAGAGGCAGGCGGTGCAGGTGGCCAGAAAGTTGATAATGGAGCATTGATGACAGTAGAGAAGGTTAAAGTGAGCCGCAAAGTTGAGAATGGAGGTAGGCATGCGGTTAATAAGGTTGCATGATGTAGAAACTGCAAAATTCCTATAGAGTTTAGGAACATTCATTTGTAACATAATGGAGGGCGCGACTTCAAGAAGGTAACGATTTTTGCATTTTGCAATACCATTTTGATGGGGGGTATGCGCACAAGAAGTTTGATGGATGATCCAGGAATCCATAATCCAGGATGAACGGTGGGCAAGACAGAAGATTTCTGCATATGAAATAGACACAACAGAGGTTGAGGAACGAATGATCAGACCTTGAAGGTGCTTGAGTTGGGTGCACAGGGCATCGATATCAGGTCGAATGCTGTTTGGAGCATTAACGACAATAGTTGTAGGCGGTGCAGGTGGCAGACCATGCATACAGTAACAAGTGGTTATGAGGTGACCATCCTTGCCACATTAAGTACACTTAAGATGAGTGTGCTTGTGTTGGCCTCTACCCCAAGAAGAGGTGCGATCTCCACGAGAGAATGGAGGAGACCGCGGAGATGGCGATGACCGTGAAGATGGATATGACCGTTATGAGTAGGGTCGAAAGAGACGGAGTAGCATGAGCAGCCATTGGAGAAGATCCAACCATAGCAGACGTTAGCAGAGCGGTCTAGCAAAGAGATCTCCACAATACGAGCAATAGTCGGAGGGAAGCGGAGGCGTGCAAGGAGAGGCAGCGGTAAGAGACCGTGCAAGAAGAAGCTCTTGCGGCAGGATGCTAGCGATCTCACAGGAGAAAAAAGGCCGATCGGAGAATAAGAGAACTCGCATGACGACTTGCGATCAGGAGGGGCCTGACAATCAATTGTTGTGAATAAAGATTGAGGTGAGCAAAATGCGACCAGAGAGACCGAGCTTTTGCGGGCAGACGAGCAGAGGAAGAACTGCAATCAGACGATCACATCAAACAAAGGAAGCTTTCGAACAGAGATCCTCGGGAGCAGGGTTCGTGGCGATCAAGATCTGCGATTAGACGACCTGGCGAAGAGGGACGCCCGCTGGAGGACGCCCGCTGGAGGACGCCTGGCTACTAAGAGCGGCGTTCAGGAGGCCGGATGGTATAATTTTGCGGTCAGGGCACTTGGGAAGGAGTTTCGCAGAAAGCTGGAGCAAGCGCAGGTAGATAACACGACGACTAGGAGTTGCGAACAACAACTGATCAAGAGGCAGTGAGCGATTGGCAAGCAGAGGCGGCCAAGAGCCGAAGAGCAAGATACGTGTGGCAAGAGAAGAAGACGCGCGGCTAGGAAAGGAGAGGGCGGGAGCGGTAGTCCGATGGGGTCCAGATCAAACTTATAAAAAGGAGAAGCAGGGGTAGGGGGGAAGGGAGCAGAAGAGAAAGCCGGGAGCAACACAAAGCAGTTGCGGTTAGACACAATTTTAACCGCCCAGAAGAGCAGGAACCGGACCACGCAAGAGCAAGACTTAAAACATATTTAAGATCGGTTGAGCTCTGATACTATGTAGAGAAACACAAAATGGGAAATATTCTAGAATTTTTATTTTTCATAAAATTGAATACATACATGTATTTGTACATTTATATAGGAGAAGAGAAAAGAGCGAAAGTCTCATTCTAAGTTATGGGACTAACTAGGAAAAATAAGGGGCCAAAATTGGGCCTACAATGTGCCTTTTTTACATATTTCGTTCAAGAGAGGGGATTCACATACTGAGAAAAAGTGGGGATTCACATGTTGATGAGTTCTAAAGAGGGGATTCACGTGCTGAGAAAAAGAAAAAAACCTATCAGATATTCCTAAGCAATTATAGGTCATTTGTGCCTCCTTTCAAATCATTTTCACCTGTTGCTTCTTTCATTTGAAAGAATAATCCATCATTTTCATTTTTATGGGTGAATCCAATCTAAAATTTTCCATTCTGTGGGGAGCTAGAGAGACAAGCTGCCCTTCCAAATTCCTTCAAATTTCCTCCATTAGTACCACCCTCATATTCACTATCTGACTCCAGACATATCAAACTAAAGATTTCTATAAAATAATAATAAATTATAAATCATGTTTATGAACCGCAAAACTATCATTAGAATTCCTATAAATCTAGTTGTCAAGATTGCATTATGCATATATTCTAGGATGAGCACTATGTAAAAGCAAATGCCTGAGAAATAACATTCTTAGCACTGCACAATATCCCTTCTCAATTAATAGAATGTAAAACACCTAAAATAGGAAGCAGTGCTCAAATGTCTGCAGGATAACTATAAAACACCATATGCTGTTTCCGGGAGAAGGAAACGGGGTAGGAGAAAGCTTTCCTGTCGAAGCTACAGATCTGGAGGGGATTCAAAAATTTGGGAGATCGCCGGGAGAAAGATCCCCGAGAGAGATCGCCGGGAGAGAGATTGCCGAGAGAGTGAGAGAGATGCGTCCAGATGCCGTCCTAGGGTTTTCAGAATGGAGAGGATCGGTCGAGAGTGGCGAGGAGGAGAAATATTATGAAATGTTGCGATAATAAGTCCCACCGGAGCACGCACATGACTTTTCAAAAACCTCCTTTTCAGCAGCAGCGTTTTCCACCGGTGGAGTTAAAAAGCCCTCCCAAACAATGATATCTGGGCGGTGGCGTTTTCCAGAAAACGGAAAGGAGATAAAAAGTTCTCCCAAACGGGGCCTAAGATATTGATGGCATATAGTTCCTGATAAATGAAGATTTTACTGGGCTGCTACTTGATTTTGAGTCCCAAGAAATACTTCATAAGAACAAGATCAATCATATTATAGTGCTTCTTCATATTACTTCTGAATTCTGTTGTCACATCGTCATCTTCTCCGGTGACAATTAAGTCATCAACATATAGTCAAATGAGGGTTTTGTTTCCTTGTTTTTTAATATAAGAGGCTTCATTTGAACTTTGGATGGACTTCTCCACACAGATATGCATCAATGTTTGCATTCCACCCCGAGGGACCTGCTTCGCATATACAAACCTTTGGTTGTATATGCGAAGGATTAATCTTGTATACCTTCTGTGATGCTACCTTTTGTCTTTCTTCTTCCTTCTCATATCCTTGAGGCTATTGAACGAAAAACCTCTTCGGTGATGCTACCATCTTGGCAAGCAGATTTCACATCGAGGTGGTAAACTAGGAGTTGTTTTTGTGCGGCATATGCAAGGATTAATCTTATTGTATCCATTCTTACTACTGACACATAAGTTTCATTGTAATCTCTTCCGGATTTCTAGGAGACACAAAAGAGTGTTTGTTGTGAGTCATGTGACTCGAACAACCGCTATCGATGAACCAAGTTTCTTTGGTTTTGATTGCTCTATCGTGGCAACTATAAATAACAAAGATAAGTGCATGTTACATTAATAAATAGTCATAAGTTAATTAGTTGAGAAGGTGACGCTTGAGATATCTTGTTGATTTCCTAGGTTCCTTGTGGGTTTCTGAGGTATGCAGACTGCTTCGCTACTGATGTAGAGCATAGAGGAGGACTTGCAACAAATGAATTTTGAGCCCGTTCGGGGCCAATTGGCGGCTTTCCATATATGACATGCCTGGATCGACAATCAGACTCTGCGGATGCGTCCGGATTTGCGTTGCGAATCGATTTGATATATTATTTCATTATTTTGCATTTTATTTTGATGTATTTGGGTGGCTCCACCTTCGGTCAATCATAGTCGTCGATGGTGTGATGTCATAAGTCTCTTATTATTATAAATAGGTTGTCAGTGGGCTGATTAGGGATATTGTAGATTTTTGTGACCCGGAATCCCGCGATCCCGCCACGCTGCCGATTCCGTGGAACTCTAGGTGACGACCCATAGGTGTGTATCTTCCTCCCCAAGGTATCCCCTAACCCTAACCGACTTTCTCCCCCTCAAAAACCCCTTGTCGCCGCCTACCAGCCCCTCCAAGTCAGTCGCAACCTGCTGCCCAGATTTCATTCCTTGTTCTTCCATAACATTGTTCATTAATGAAATTTGCTGTTCATTACTAAGGTTTCCTCAGCCTCTAGTCCTCCGTCGGCCTGCTGTCTTCAGATTTACTTCTACCGTCGTACTCCCAGGCCCTCCTCCCCCACCAGCACCACCCGTCGGCCTCCTGTCAAACCGCCGGCCTCCCTGATCCAATACCCCCTCCAGCCGACCACTCCTCTCCCATAACCCTAGCCGCCGGCTTCTCCTTGAGCCCCTGCAGCAGCCGCCCCTCTAAAACCTCCACCAATCCAAAGCCGCCAGCCCCAATTTTCGTGAAACCACTTCCCCAAACCTTCCCCCTTCCGGATCAGTCCAAATATGGAATTTCTCATCCCGGATCTGATTTCACATTGTCAGATCTACCCTCCCTCGCCCGGATCTACCCATACGTGGCAGGATCTATCCATTTCTGGCCCGATTCCACCCTCCACCTCCAAGAACAGCCACCTACGTCATTTTCCACGCCCCGATTCCACCTCGAATCGTCGTCCACGCATCTCCGGTTCCGGATTCTTCAGTGCCTTGGTCAGCCGACTACTTGGTGAGTCTTCGTTGTACTGGATTTATTATTTTCAGCATGTTTACATTAGATTGAATTTTATACTCGTTTAGATATCTTTGTAGAAAATGGTGGAAAAATAAGTAGAATTTTTATTAATCCAAACTATCATCTTTACAGCTTGAGAATGTACATATTTATAGGGAGAGAGAGGGGAGAAGAATCTCAATCTTTAGACGTGGGATTAATACAAGTGAACAAGTGGCCCGCATCATGGGCCAATTTACATGACTTTTTCTAACACTCCCCCGCAAGCTGGAGCATACAAATCGTAGGCACCAAGGTTGGACAAAAACTGATGATACAATGGTCGAGGTAAGGCCTTTGTGAGAATATCTGCAACTTGCCTGGTAGCCAAGACTTGCTTTAATTCTAATTTATTTAATTGAACCTTTTCTCGAATGAAGTGACAGTCAACCTCAATGTGTTTGGTTCGCTTATAAAATATGGGATTCTTGGCAATATGTATAGTACAACTTGACTGTCACAAAATAGAGTAGCTGGTGAGGACAGTGTGACACCCAAATCCCCAAGAAGACTTTCTAGCCAGGTGAGTTCCGACACAATTGTCGCCATTACACGATACTCAGCTTCAACTGATGAGTGAGCAACAACAGATTGCTTTTTGCTACGCCATGTAATAAGATGTCCTTCCAAAATATGTACAAAAGCCAGTTGTGGATCATCGATCATCAAGAGAGTCTGCATAGTCAACATTAGAATATGCAACCAGAGATAAAGAAGAGGATGGTTTGTACAACTCTTGTCCCGGAGTAGTTTTCAAATATCTGAGAATGTACTCGACAGACTGGAGATGAGAGGTCCGCAGAGTATGCATAAACCTACTGTTAACTCCAACCGCAAACGAGATACCAGGTCTTGTAACCGTCAGATTTATCAGCTTTCCAACAATACGCCGATAATACTCTGGATTCGTATGTAGAGGATCAGAGTTAGTTTCATGAGCGCAGAGCTTGTGATTGAAATCCATATGAGTGTCAGCAGGTTTGCATCCTGGGTTGCCTGCATCCTGAAGAAGGTCAAGGCGGTACTTCCGTTGTGATAGGACAAGGCCATCAGGCCATCTGACTATCTCAAGTTCAAGAAAATAGCGAAAATTTCTCAGATCTTTAGTTTGAAAAGCAGAGTTCAAGTGTTGCTTGATTTGTTGGATCCCAGTAGAGTCATTATCAGTAATCAGATTATCATTAACATGCACTAGGAGAATGATAGTGTCGGTTGGTCGATGACGAGTAAACAGAGAGAAGTCAGCTGAGCTCCGTGTAAATCCAACATCATGAACAACCTTGCTAAATTTGTCAAATCAAGCTCGAGGAGATTGTTTGAGACCATAAATAGATTTTCTGAGATGTCAGACACAAACTCCCCCGTGATCTCAAACCCGGGAGGTTGGTGTATGTAAACTGTTTCGAGAAGATCATCATTAAGAAAAACATTCTTGATGTCCAACAGATGTAGGGGTCATTGATGATGAACAACCAAGTAGATCAGGACCCGAACGGTATTTAACTTGACAAATGGTAAAAAAGTCTCTTTGTAGTCGAGGCCTTGTTGTTGAGTGAATCCGCGAGCCACGAGCCGGGTTTCATCCGTTCAACTGTCCCGTCTAGAGCACGTTTGATTGCAAATACCCACTTACTACCAACATAAGTCTGTCATAGAGGAAGAGGGACAATATCCCACGTCCGATTGACCCAAAAAACAGTCGTTTCATCATCCATGGTCCGCACGCCACCCCGGATGTTGGAGAGCCTCCTGTAAATAGTTAGGTAGATAAATGGAGGAGAGAGAGTGCAAATTTGAGAAGAGGCGGGGAGAGGCGTTGTAAGTAGAGGGAAGCTGCTATAAGGTGTCTGATTTGGGAGGGCGACGAGTGTACACACAAAGGGGTGGTTTGGGTAGGACTGGCGTGGGAGTAGGTGTGAAAAGGAGAGGTGGAAGCGGAGACGTGACTGGAATTATAGGCCGAGGTAGAGGAGGACAAAGTGGATCGGTCGGGGAGGAGTGAAACGGTTGGTCTTCAAGGAAGGTGACATCAGCAAAAACGGCCATTTTACTATCGGCAGGAGAGTAACAGGCATAACCCTTCTGGGTGCGAGAGTATCCAACGAACATAAATTTGGTAACACGAGGAACAAATTTGTCAGTGGGTGGACTAAGGTCATGGACAAAACATGTACATACAAAAACACAAGGCGTGAGTGAGAACGGGGTCTTGGAAGGGAATAAAAGATTAAATGGGGCCGCGAAGTTGAGGATGGACGAGGGCATGCGATTGATGAGATGACGGGCAGTAGAGACAATAAAATTCCAGTATAATGGAGGAACCTGCATTTGAAACATGAGAGATCTGGCGACATCAAGATGATGTAGTTTTTTCTGCTCTGTCACGCCATTTTGTTAAGGAGTATGTGCGCATGAAGTCTCATGGATAATACCAAACTCTGTGCAAAGATTAGAGAAGGTACAACTGGTATATTCACGCACATTATTGGTGCGGATAAATTTTAAGCAAGTGGAAAATTGAGCATGAGTCTTCGTAAGAAATGCACGAAAAATAGAGGGGAGTTCGGCACGATCACGAAGTAAGTACAACTAGGTAACACACGAATAATCATCAATAAAGGTTACAAAATATCGATAACCATAAACACTAGAGATCTTATATGGTCTCCAAATATTATAGTGCACTAAACAAAAAGGGGTATTGCTCCAAGTACAGGGAGAAGTAAAAGACACACAATGTTGATTGTCAAAGATACAAGATTATCAAGTAAACTCGTGAAGAGAAACATCTGGAAGAGCTTTCTTGAGAATTTGGAGAGAAACATGCCCAAGACGACGATGCCAATTAACAGAAGAGACTATGGAGAGAATAGTAGGTGGAACATCCAGAAGATACTGCCCATTACACAGACGCTCCCTACCAAGTATATTTTGTGTTTGTCGATCATGCACAACAAAAGAGGCGCGTCACGCGTGATAAATTTACACAACAGTTATGGTCTTTTATAAGACTACTAACAAAAAACATGTTAAAGGGGGATCCCGGAACATGAACCGAGGATGAAGAGAGAGTTGTAATAAGAGGCACATGAGCAGCACCAGAAATCGGGGTCGTGTCACCTATGTTGTCAAAGGCGCAAGGCGCACCGAGGCGCAAGGCCCCTGGAGCCTAGGCGCTGACGCGCGCCTGAGGCACGCGAGGTGCAAAAATGGGGGGAAAAGGAATTTCAGCGAATTGGACGCCCAATTCGCCCAATTTCAGCGATTTGGGCGCCCAATTTCAGCGATTTGGGCGCCCAATTTCAGCGATTTGGGCGCCCAATTTCAGCGATTTGGGCGCCCAATTTCAGCGAATTGGGCGCCCAATTTCAGCGAATTGGGCGCCCAATTTCAGCGAATTGGGCGCCCAACTCGCCCAATTTCAGCGAATTGGGCGCCCAACTCGCCCAATTTCAGCGAATTGGGCGCCCAATTCGCCTCAATTTCAACAAATTGGACGCACAAGTGCGCCTAGGGGTGCCTCGGGTGCGTCTTAGATCATGTTTTTGCACATCTCAATTTTTTTTTGAAAAAAACACCTTGAAAGGCCTAGGTGCGTCTGATAGCCTATATGGCGCGCGTCTGGTGCACATCGCTCGCCTCAGACGTGCTGAGGCGCGGAAGGCTGCGCCCAGTGCGCCCGACGCCTCAGGCTTGCCTAGGCGCGCGCCTTGATAGCATAGGGTGTCACCATTGGCCACTGTAATAAACTTGGGATAGGCAAAATCCAAGTATTGAGGTGGTTTTTGCGGAGAGGTGTGATGCGTGGCACCCGAGTCCACAATCCTTGAAAGTTTTGAGAGAGACATGATATACCTTCATTGAAGATCGACGCCACAGATCCAGAGGAGCGACTAACCACCCATTGTAACTATTGGAGTTGAGCACACAAAGCAACAATGTCATCACTGGTGGCAGAGGGAGAAGTTGTAGTAGTGAAAACAGTAAGGTGAGGAGGCGGACCATTCTTGAGATAGCAGGTGGACTCAAGGTGTCTGTCTCGGACCGCAGCGAGAACATTTAAAGAGGGTTCAGTCAGCACATCCCCGCCCTCGAGAATGGCGACCTCCATGGGCCGGTGAACCACAAGCAGAAGGAGCAAGAGTAGATACAGGCAGTTGGAGGAGGGTTGGAGTTAGATTTACAGGAGCATCCGGGGGGGAGTAACCTTCAGGAGCATCGAGCAAACGTCCGACAGGGACAAAGTAATGGTTGAGGACAAAATCTGATCTCGAACACTATGAAGATAGGGTGGAACACAGGTCATCATCATGACAATCCTAACTGTTTTTTTTCTGTGTATGTTGTGCAATCAAATCTGTGGTGAGAGTTTTGGCCCGAGCAACATAGGAAGTCAAGTCACCAGTGGCCTCGTGGTCAAGTGATTGAAGGTCGGTAATTATGTCAATCAAGTGTTTGAGGTTGTACTTGCCAAAATAGAGAGAGTGAAGATCCTCCCACATAGCTTGGGTCGTCTCATGATACATGGTCATCTTATATGACTCAGTGTCCAGGGAATTGAGAATCCATGATTGGACACGACCATCATCACGGATCCAGTCCCTCGGAGGGAGCAGTGGGAGGTTTCATTGTCAAGTGATGAAGAAGGCCTTTTCTTTTGCAAAACACGACGAACTAAGTGAACTCACTCAACAAAGTTTTACTTCCCACGAAGGGAGATGGTGGTGGCCCGAAGTTCATCACGAAGTTCAAGAGGAGAAGCAACAACACAGACAGGTAGGGAGGAAGCCGTAGTCATATCCATGATGCAAAGAGCTCCAGGAACAGGCCAGACAAAACAGGCGAACTAGAGCAGGGCTGAGCGGACAGAGCAGAGCACACCGACAGACAGAGCAACAAGCAAGTCTTCCTGCTACTAGAACAACAAAGCGGCCAGGCGAGCACCGACCGACGGCTAGAAGACGATCAGCTAGCAAGTCGCGCGGCTAGAATATCACGAGTAGCGACCTAGAAAGTAGGGTAGAAGCAGCTACTCGAAGAGCGTTTTGAGGAAAGCGACATGGCGACTTGAAGTAACGACTTGAAAAAGGGACAGGTCGCGACCTGAAGAAGGCAGTAGAAAGAAACTGCAAGGAGAGGCAAGTAGTAGTCCGCAACAGCAATGACAAGGCCGGGAGAGATGATGCGCGGCTAAGAGGAGCGGCAGCCTGAGAAGGCGCTGGCGCGAGCAAGCCGCGACAATCAGAGCACCATTCGGCGAGGAAGATAGGACTGCGGCCAGACAGAAACAAAAGTGACAGCGGCAAACTGAGGCAGACAACAGCGAGTAGCGGACTGAGACCGCGACGGACTGAGAAGACAACACGCAGGAAGCCCAACAGATCTCGCAGCAAACTGCGGCACGCGAACTGCGACAAAAGAGGAAGCAAACAACGGCCAGACGGCAAGGGCAATCAGCGGCCAGAAGACAAGGGCAAACAACGACACACGAACTGCGGTTAACAAAGGGCAGGATTAAGCCAAGCACGCAGCAAACATAGCTCGCAGCGGGTAGGATAGGGCAGGCCGCGGAGGGGTCACGCAGGCGGGACCCGACCGAGAAGTCTATAAAAGCAGGAGGAGACCAACAAATGAGAGAGAGTAGCTCGCCAGAGAAACCTGTGGTTAGAAGAAAAGGCTAACCGCCTAGGTAGAAGTGGAGCACGCAAAAGATGAATGTGGTTAGAAAAAACTAGCCGCCTAAAGGGATCGATGGCTCTGATACCATGTAGAAAATGGTGGAAAAATAAGTAGAATTTTTATTAATCCAAAAAATCTTCTTTATAACTTGAGAATGTACATATTTATAGGGAGAGAGAGAGGAGAAGCATCTCAATTTTTAGATGTGGGATTAATTTAAGTGAACAAGTGGGCCACAACATGGGTCAAAGTAATGAGTCAATTTACATGACTTTTTCTAACAATCTTGTATGGTAGTTATTTGTTTGGATAAATATTGTGATTTGCAAGGTTTATTTGTCGCGCGCTCTTGCTTTGGCCCTCCACGCGGAGAAAAGCCTAAGCTTGTTTTGCCTTAATTAATTATTGTTTCTTGTCTTGAATTATTTACTTGAGATGTTTTAATTATTATTTAACTGTAACTTAATCCGTCGGGCTTTGCATAACATGTAGGGTTAGGTCGCCGATTTTCCGCCACCTATAGATTCCTCCTACGACAGTTTGTATTATAGCGAGACGCTCTTTTGATACACAGTCGTAGAGTCTATAAGTTTTCATTATGTCTGGGTGTCACAATTATTCCTTTCCTCGCTTTGGAGGTCTCGAGTCCACTTGCACTCTCCCTCATAGATCCCTTCAGGGAGACCCTCATGACACTACGATGATTATTCGCGATCGTGGCACACCACTTCTAGAGATCATGTTGACCCATCCGACACGATCACACTATGTTAAAGACGATCAATATCATGATTGTCTTCGTTCTTATCTGTACACGTGAGCGGATCGTGTTGATCTTTCGACACGACTTTATTACCTTAGGGATGACTATTATGAGGATCGTCACTTTGAGAGAGATCTTGAGACTCAGTTTCATACTGTTGCCCCTTCCTTCGACGGCTCATTAAGTCCCGAGTCTTTCAGTTATTGGCTCGTGGATATGAGTGTTATCTTGATCATTTTGAGTTTTTCGGTGAGTGTCGCGTCAATTTGCGAAACTTAGACTTTTAGATCATGCGAGAGCTTATTGGTCTAGCGTTTAGAGGACCTATGAGCGAGACCGTCTTTGTCGTATCACCAGTTGGATGGACATGAAGCGTACATTGTGTCAGAGGTATCTGTCTTCGTCGTATCAGAGTCGCTTGCTCGACCAATTATTCCATTCAGCAAGGATCCGTATCTGCCGCTGAGTACATAGACCGTTTTGTTGAGTTAGTGGTGAGGAGTGATATCTGTGAGGACCCAGTCATGACCATTTCCCAATTTCGGTCTGGACTTCGGTCTGACATACGTACTAAGGTAGTTTATCATAGCTCGAAGTCCCTCAAGTAGACATATCAGCTTCCCATTCGTTATGAACAGTTTTTGAGATCCGCAAGAGCTGGTCGATGAGATTCTCACCCTGACCTCCACAGTATGAGTCCTTTTCATACTAAGGTCACCGCGATGCCTACCACTGACCTGTCAGTCACGACAGAAGTGATACCTGATGTGAATTGCTCATCACCCTGGTGAGGTGCTTAGCCCAGTGAGTGACCTATCTTTTGCTTTTGACTCGTCTCTTGTGACCCCGACTGAGAGCAAGCTTGAGCAACTTATTGAGTCTGTAGTGTTGTGTCCCTCACCTACACCTCTTCCTCTGCATACACCGGGTTAGTTATCATCTCAACCACAGACTCATTTCCTAACACCACACCCACAGATCCATTCTTGAGTATAGGTCTATATCGCTCTCCCATTGTCATTACCCTGAGTCACATCACAGTCGAGAGCCCAAAGTCTGGTGTTGATCTCGTAGTGGCTATGTCATCCATTCACGAGGACACTACCCCTTACGATGGTACTCATCTGGAGGACCTTGACCCTAGTGACGAGTTCTATGACTAGCCCCCAGTTGAGCCTCCCGATGATCCGCCGCATCTCGATGAGGATGAGATTCTGGCGAGCCCCGCATTTATGATTATCGATTTATTGATACCTTTTCCATTATCGTCCCTGACCGCGCCCCAAAGGATCGATATTTTGTGGAGCATCCAATATTTAGTGCACCACCTGCTGACACCTTGCACTCTCGATGAGTTTTGGGGTGCACCACCTGCTGACCCACCAGACGAGTTCTTTATTTTCAGGGATACTCCTCACACTATAGAGTCACACCTTCTAGTCTGTGTTAGTCGTGTTCAAAAAGCCCCCCGGGCCCCGGGCCTCCCGGGCCCGGGACCTGAACCGGGCCCGGGCCCGGGATAGCCACTATAGCCAGGCCGGGCCGGGCAACTGGCTCCGGGAGGGGGCCTGGTAAGGCCCCCGGGGCCAGGCCCGGCCCGGGCCCGGGCCCGGGCTTAGCCGGGCCCGGTTTTTTTTAAAAAATTTAATTTTTAAAATTAAAAAAATACTGAAAAAAATACGCTGAAAAATAAATATTATTTTGAAAGAAAAAATAATAATTTTATTAATGTTGAACACTTGAATGGAAGTATACAAAATTATAAATATACTGAAAAAAAATACATTTGATTGAAAAATCCAAAATTACAAAATTATAAAATTTAAAGTATTACAAAATTACAAAATTTTAAAAATTCGTCTCGTCATCTTGACTTTAAGCTTTAATTTAGGTTGATCGCGTCTATCTCATCTTCCATGTCCGACGAGCTATCCTCGATCGATGAAATATGCTGCTTCCTCTTGATCGCATCCAAATGGTCCTTGTAGCATATGCAGATTTCGAGCGATTCTTCGCTTAGGCGACTTCTTCGCTCGTTCAACACCCTGCCACTAAGAGAAAAAGCAGACTCTGAAGCTACCGTTCTAGCTTGGATCGTTAATAAATCTCGGGTCATGTAGACCATAATAGGATAGGTATTTACTTTACCTTTCCACCATTTTAAAATATCGAAATTTTCTAGTTCGTTCGTACTCATAAAATCACAAAATTGGGTTTTTGTGTACAAGCCTAATTCATTTAAACTACTAGATGTGGTACGTCTTTTTTCCGAGAAGCTAACTCTAACATTTTATTTTTAAAACTATCACGTGGTTTTGGTTGCGACACATCCTCTCGGGCCACGATCCGTATAAATTATCATAATAATTATAACATTCAGTAAAAACAGTGTTAAAATTTTAAATACTAAGATTATCCAAATCCGAATCACTAAGATTTATTTCTAAATTATTATTTATTTCTTCTATAAAATTTTCTACGCCGTCTACGCCAAAAAGAGGATTCAAAGCAGCGGCGCATGAAAACATTACTGGGATATCTCTATAATATTTTAAAAATTTGTTTTCCATTATTTCTATTAATTGGTTCCATCCGGCGTGTTGCTTAAAATAGTTTAATTTTTGAGAAATATTAACAATATTTTCAATAACTAGCGGGCTAGTAGGATAATATACGCCAGATAGAGAATTTGTTGCCGTATAAAAAACTTCTAATAAATCCATATAATTTTCTAAAACAGCTCAATCAGACTTGCTTAATTCATGTTGATTTAAAATAGTATAAAATTCTATTAGTAGTATTTTTTGACGAATCGCTCGTTTTAGCATTGTAAATGTCGAGTTCCATCTAATTGACATGTCAAATAAAGGTTTCAAATTTTTTTGATCCTTGAGCGTTTACGAATTTTTTAAAATCTTGTCATTGTTGTTTTGAACTATAAATAAATTGTAATTTTAAACATATTTTATTAATGTACGGTTCCATATATATTAAACTATCTTGTACGACCAAATTTAAAACGTGATATGCGCAACGAGTATGAAAAAAAAACATCGTTTAACATAGGTTTTAAATCACATTTTAACCACTCAATTGCGGTGAAATTATTTGTGGCATCGTTGAAAGAAATACTCATAATTTTATCTTTTACTTTAAATTCTCGCAAACATTTTAAATAAATTTGATAAATCGCAACACCAGTGTGCGGGACTTCGAAACCTTCAAAACATATTATGCGCTTATTTAGATCCCAGGAAACTGGATCGACCTAATGACAAGTGATGGAAATATATGATAATCCTAATTTAATACTACTTGTCCAAACGTCGCTCGTTAAACTCACTCGACCCTCAAAATTTTCAAAATAATTAATTAAAGATTGTTTAGCTTCTAAATAATATTTAAGTGCGTCGCGTCTAATGGAAGATCGACTTACTTGATGATATTTGGGTTTTAGCCCTTGGTGGATGTACTCGGTTTCTTGCTCATCATCGTAGTGGCTGAACGTCAACCCACGTCTGATGACGTTCTTCACCTGCAGTTCTCGCTGCTGACCTTGATCGTACGTCCATATTTGTCCAGATTCAGATAATTGCGCCTGACTTGACTCGGGAGGAGCTTGTTTGGCAGCGCAAGACTTAATGTGTCTTGCGAGTGTCGAGTTGCCACTCAGAGTAAGCAATTTCGAGCACTGTTTGCACTTCGCCTTATGCTCGGAGCCGACTTTCACTTTGTCGAAATATGCCCAACCGACGTCGTATGCTTGTGCTCCACCACTTCATGCGCGGCCGGTGATGATGAAGACGCCATCGTTGATGTCGAATTGTCGACGTAAAAAAAATTAGGGTGGGAGGGGTGGGACTTGGAGTTGGGAGTGGGGGGTGGAGTGGGGGTGGGAGGTGGGGGTGGGGTTTTATAAGATTTTAAAAAAAAATTTAAAAATTTTATTTTATTAATTTAATAAATTAAATATTAAATTATATAATATATAATATTATATTATATTATATATTAATATATATATTATATAATATATAATATATATAGCATGATGCCAACCCTATTATAGAGGCTGGCAGCATGCTCAGCCAACGGCTCTAAGAGTCGTTGGAGGAACCAACGACTCTTAGAGCCGTTGGAGGAACCAACGGCTCTTAGAGCCGTTGGTTACTTAATGGAATAAGGGGCCGGCTTTGCCCGGGCCCGGGCTTTGCCCGGGCCGGCCCCGGGCTTAGCCCGGGCCCAAACCGTACTTTGCCCGGCCCGGATCCGGGCTTAGCCCGGGCCTAGAAACCGAGCTTTGCCCGGCCCGGTCCGGGCCGGGCAAATGTCAGGATATGGGGCCTTGTTAGGCCCCATGGCCCGGCCTGGGCCCGGGGCAGGCCTAGCCCGGGCCTAGCCGGGCTTTTACCGGGCCGGCCCCCCGGGCCCGATTTTTATGGGCAAGCCTAGTCTGTGTATGCGATTTTCACTCAGGTGGTCGTCGCATTCGCGATGACTTTTCATACGTATCTCCTGGTGAGCCCCCTGATGTGTTATATTCCTTGTGAGACATTTGGCTCTTTACGGGTCTGTATTTGAATATGGTTGTCTCTCACGGTCATCTGAGCAATCGTCTCACACGGGATGAGTTTTTCTACAGTCCACCGAGAGAGCCTCTTGATAGGTCATCTCCCTTGATTGATTTTCAGGTCATTATTAGATTTTCCTATAGAGAGCATGTTGTGTCGGTCATGTTTCATTTACATCATTTGCATCTTTTGCATGTGTCTGTTGAGTCGTTTCGTCATCATTTGCATGAATCTGTTGTGTTGTCTGTTCATTGTTTGCATGTGTGTCATGAGTCGGTCTGACGAAAAATTCATGATTATAATAAATTTTGTAAATCACATGCGGATGTTCATTGACAAGAGTAGGTACTTCATGAAGGCAAGCAGGTGATGGTGCGAATCTGCGTTGTGAGGCTCCGCGCGAGGCTTGCTAAAAGCGTGAGGGTTAGATGAATGAATCTCTATCTAACCATGAAATGGATCGAAACAAACATTTACGATCTTGATATACCTTCAAGTATTGGTATCCACCTGGTATTTAATGTTGAAAATCTGACGCCGTACTACGAGTCTCGCGAGTATGTGGACCCAAGCAGTTAGGAGTTCCAACCACCCACACCTCCACTCTCGTTCCCTTACAACCCTCATAGCCCACCCACGTTTGCTGGCCACCGCTACTTGCCCACTTTTGACACCCACTCACTTGGGGACTCGTCTTCTTTGGTTCTACCTACGGCGCCGCCGATCGCATCGGGATCCACCACTCGCGAGTTGAGCTTTGAGAGCATCATGGAGGTCAGACTTCGCCAGTACATTCCTACTACATACATTGATGACACCTTGGTAGTTGCAGCAGAGTTCGATCGACTCGCCCCTGGACTTCGACTTCATTACAGTCGTCTCCATTCACCGGAGATGACAGCTTTTCAGTCATGGGGAGTTGATTGGTGAGAACACTTTTCCAGCGGCGACACTTGGGCGACCTCTGGTGGACTTCTTCGAGTTTTACCTGGCATACAACGAGAGAATTCCGATATTTATTCATCGGGAGATAAATTCTTTCAAGTCAGGGAGATTGATGTGGAGCATAGATGAGGACTTGCAGTTGATGAAGAGTTTTGAGCCCGTTCAGAGCCAATTGGCGACTTTCCATATATGGCGTCCCCCGGATCGACGATCGGACTCCGCAGATGCGTTTGGATTTGCGTTGTGAATCGATTTGATATATTATTTCATTATTTTGCATTTTATTTTGATGTATTTGGGTGGCCCCACCTCCGACCAATCATAGTCGTCGATGATGGGATACCCTAAGTCTCATATTATTATAAATAGGATGTTAGTGGGCTGATTAGGGCTATTGCTGATTTTGGTGAAAGAATTACCGGAATCCCACGATCCCGGCACGGTGCTGACTCCGTGGAACCCTAGGTAACGACTCCTAGGTGTGTATCTCCCTCCCCAAGGTATCCCCTAACCCTAGCCCACTTTCTCCCCCTCCAAAACCCCTTGCCGCCGCCTACCAGCCCCTCCAACTCAGCCGCAACATGCTGCCCAGATTTCGGTCTCTGTTCTTTTCCATAGCACTGTTCATTAATGAAAGTTACTGTTCATTACTGAAAGTTCCTGTTCATTAATGAAATTTATCGTTCGGTAATAAAATTTATTGTTCGTTAATGAAATTTATTGTTCATTACTAAGGTTTCCTCGGCCTCTAGTCCTCCGCCGGCCTGCTGTCTTCAGATTTACTTCTGCCGCCTACTCCCAGGCCCTTCCTCCACCGGCACCACCCGCCGACCTCCTGTCAAACCATCGGCCTCCTTGATCCAATTCCCCCCCTCCAGCCCACCACTCCTCTCCCATAACCCTTGCCGCCAGCTTCCCCTTGAGCCCATGCAGCCGCCGCCCCTCTAAAACCTACACCAATCCAAAGCCTCCAGTTTCCTATTTCCATGGAACCACTTCCCCAAACCTTGCCCATTTCCGGATTAGTTTAGATCTGGAATTTTTCAGCCCGGATCTGATTTCATATTATTAGAACTACCCTCTCCTGCCCAGATCTACCCTCCCTCGCCCAGATCTACTCATACGTGGCCAGACCTATTCATTTCCGGTCCGAATCCACCCCCCACCGCCGAGGACAGCCACCTACGTCGTTTTCCACGCCCCAGTTCCACCTCGAATCGTCGTCTACGCATCTTCAGCTCCAGATTCTTCAGTGTCTTGGTCAGCTCACTACTTGGTGAGTTTTCGTTGTACTGAATTTATTATTTTCAGCATATTTACATTGAATTGGATCTTATACTCGTTTGGATATCTTGTATGGCAGTTGTTTGTTTGGATAAATATTGTCATTTGCAGGATTTATTCGTCGCGCGCTCTTGCTTTGGCCCTCCACGCGGAGGAAAGCCTAAGCTTGTTTCTCCTTAATTAATTATTGTGGCTTGTCTTGAATTATTTGCGTGAGATGTTTTAATTATTATCTAACTGTGGCTTAATCCGCCGTGTTTTGCATAGTATGTAGGGTTAGCCGGTTAGGTCGCCGATTTTCTGCCGCATATAGATTCCTCCTGCATCAGCTACTCAGATTTGCCGACCGCTGAGCGCTAGTTCGTCGACCGCTGAGCGCTAGTTCGTCGAACGCTGAGCGCTAGTTCGTCGAATGCTGAGCGCTAGTTCGTCGAACGCTGAACGCTGGCTGGATTGCGGTTGAGCGCTTCTGGATTATGTTTCTAGTTCCAATTGTTGAGGGCAATCTGAATTATGCTTTCAACATCCACCAAGCCACCTTGAAAAAGCATGCAGCACCGTACTAGAACAGTTTAACTTTCTTCTTAGGCTAGAACAGTTTAACTTTCTTCTTAATCATTCGAAACATCTTAAGATTTTTTCAGTTTGCTAAAACTTTTTTTTTTGGCTCTTGTACTCTCCAGCATGGAGGAAATCGATTTAGCTTACTGTGATGCTGTAAATGGCACACCATCAAAAAGACCCATCATTGAAATGACAATTCCTTCAGTCCTTGACAAGACAATATCTCCGCCTGGTAAGACATTTTCTGCTGTTGAATCTTACCATCTCCCAATTTGCTGTGTGGCTAATATTGAATATGCGTTGGTTTTGTATAGAACTAAGAATCAGAATGTCCAAAAGAAAATATATCAGTCTTTTAAATCACAGGAAAAAAAAGCTAGAAGTCTTTAAAAAAAAAGCTAGAAGTCTTTAAAAAAAAAGCTAGAAGTCTTTCTGTCTATTTGATGCGAAGCAGAGACGAGCACGAGCTTTGGGCCCGTTCGGAACTGATTTGGCGACTTACTATATATTGCGTGCCCGGATCGACGATCGGACTCCACAGATGTGTCCGGATCCGCGTCGCGAGTTGAAATCATATATTAGTTTATTTTTATTGATTTATTTTCATGTATTTTAGTGGCCTCTCCCACCGGCCAATCATAGTCGTTGATAGGGATGCCCTATTGTCTTGTTTATTGTAAATAATGGTCTAAGAGGCTGAAGCAAGGCATTGCAAAATTTGGTGACTCTTCTTCCCGTATTCCAGCGATCACCCCTCGGTGTCGACGTCGTGGAGCCCTAGGTGACGATTCCTAGGTTTGTTTTCTCCTCCCCTATCCTTCCCCTAACCCTTGCCATCATTTTCAACCCCTGATCCCTCACTTTCAGTCATTGCAGCCCCCAAAACCTGCAGCCCAAACCGCCGACCTGCTGTGAACCGCCATCCGCCAGCCTACCGCCGCCCTCCTACCATTTTCGCACCTTCCTCCACCCAGCAAACCTGCCGCCATCCCTTCCTCCACCCTCCAGCAAGCCCTCCAGCTAGCCCTCCTCCAGCCGACCACCACCCGGCCACCACCCGACCACCCTAAGCCCAGGCCGACCACCTTTATCACCCCTCACGTGGATCCACTTTCCCACACCACCCCTATTCTCAAGATCAATCTAGATCTGAGAATTTCAACCCCCGATCCGTCATCCACACCCCTTAAATTACCAATTTAGCCTGGATCCGCTCCTAAACATCAAATCTACCCTCCCCCGGCTCGGATCTACCTGTACGTGGCCAGATCTACCCATTTCTTGTCTGATCTCATCATTTACCGCCGAGGACAGCCACCGTCATCATTTTCACGCCGTCGGTTCCTCCTTCGATCGCCGATCTACGCATCCGGATCCAAAGTCTTCAGTGTCTCGGTCAGCCAGCTACTTTGGTGAACCTCTCGTTGTATTAGAACATTTGATTTGATATTATTATTGGTTGATTGTCGTGTTTTGCTTTGATCTGGGTTTGTAGAAATTTGTTGCGATACATTTATAATTTGCAGGTGAGATTTAATCGCCGCGCGCTTAGCCTTGCCCTCCGAGCAGAGAAAAGCCATTATTAAATTGCTGAAATTGAATGCTTGTTTTTGTTCTTTAATTAAATGTGTGGTGTTACCATTTTCATTGCTCAAAATTAGTCGTCGTCGTCTCCGACGATTGTGTTGCATTTAGATCCGGATTAGCGTGTCACACTCACATTCTCACCTAGAGTCCTAGGTTTTGTGCACCATGTTGCCTACCCTATATCAATTGTGGTATCAAAGCGAGGTTAAGTCATTTGCATGCTTCATAGTGGTAGGTTTTAAATAGTCTTTGGGTTCATTTATGTCTAGTTTTCACCGACGACAGTCTCCTCTATCTAGGTATCCTGAGTCTACCTATATCCGACCTTATAGAGCCCCTTTAGAGAAACCTTCATATTATTATTATGATTATCATCGTTCCCCGCACACCATTCCTAGAGATCGTGTCGACCCCTCGACACAATCACATTATGCTAGAGGCGATCACCACGACGAGAGGTCCTCATGTCTTCATCATTACACCTCTCTGCGACTTCATGATGATAGAATTCAATATCGTTCAGGTCATCGCCGCTACCCATCTCTAAAAGAGGAACCTGGGTTTTGATATGAGTGACCTCCACTATACGTTCACTGGGCTCATACGCACCCACGAGCACAATCTGATATGTTAGGAACTACTGTCTAGACGACCCTCAGAAACCCTATAGAGGTCACTATCGACAGGATCACAATACATGTCAAGACCCTCCTAGTGTTCCACCAATAGAGTTTCTAGAGGCTGAATTTCTGCGACTAGTTATTGACCGCTTTGATCTCTTAGAAGCTCAATTTGAACACCTAAGATCTACATTATGAAGAAAGTCTAGGGATTTGGGTCAAACCACCAATGCGGCGAGTAGTGCTCCCACCGAGATAAGAGACCCGACACTTGGTTTTGATCCTTCTCAGTTTGATGAGATTCAGTGCTCATGTGATCTTGAGGTTGAATCTGATCATGACCTTATGATACAGGTGGAGAGTGATACTAACCTGACTAGTGAGCATGGTCACGTGGGTGAAGACGAGCGACCTAGTGACGCTGTAATGGTATGCCCATCTTTTTCACCTCACATAGACCTACATCTAGACCTAGTGTCTCCATTGAACAGAGACACTGTTCTCAACGCTATATCGATTGACCCACACTTGAGTCTGATCACCCCCTGCTCTTCCCTTAGAACTATCTCGAGTCACTTCACTACTGAGAGTCAAGTGTGTATAATGTTGACTTCATAGTGGCTACCTCACCCACTTACGAGAACACTACCTCTATCAGCGATACTCATCTGAGAGATCTTCCCATTATTAATGAGCTCATTGTTGAACCTCCAGATAAGTCTCCTGATGAGCCACTACTCCCTTAGGAGGTTCATGAGACTAGCTTTGACTTTGTTGTGAGTGTCCTAGTTGCTCCCACAAACACTACTGTTATTGGTGTCCTCCTCGTGGTGTACTATCCTATCATTATCGACCTCTTCGGGATCAAGTCCCCAAGAGCTCATTTGGCAAACCTTCCCTCCTACACTTGAGTGATGGATCGTGTATCCGCACTAGTGATCATCTCATACGTAATGACTTTTGGTATACACCCCCAGGTGAGCCACCTGATGGGCTATATCATTTGAGAGGTACCCATCACACCAGAGCTCCGCACTATTTTGTCACCATCTACGTCGTCCCCACGGGCGATGACGTCGGTCACCCCAGATTTTTCTATTTACCACCCGGTAAGCCTCCTGATTGGCCACCCCGTGTTTGTAATATCCAAGTCATTGTCAGGCCTTCCCTTGGGAAGTGTGTCGAGTATGTTGTGCTCTATTTGCATCATTCGCTTCATTTGCATGAGTCAGTTGTGTCACTTGTTCATCATTTGCATGCATTACATGAGTCGGTTCACCGACGAATAATAACGAACAATGAAAACTATAAAACTCATGCGGATAAGCGAAGAAGAGAACAAGAGTTTAATGAAGGCGAGAAAGTAATGGTGTGAGTCTGCCCTGAGAGGCTCCCCTCGAGGCCTTCCAAAAAGTTAAGCGTCAGGCGAATGAGCCCCTACTCTATTATTAGTCGTATCAGAACAAACGCCTGCCGACTTGATATTTTGGCAAGTATGGGAATCCGTCTAGTATTTAATGTCAAAGATCTGACGCCGTACTACGAGTCTCGCGAGTATGTGGACCCGAGCAGTAGAGATATCCAGTCGTCCCCACCCCCACTTTCGTTGCCTTACCACTCTCATACTCCACCTGCGTCTGATAGACACTACAGCCTACCCACTGTTGACACTCACCCACCTGGGGATTCTTCGTCTCTGGTTTCATCGACGACACCGCCGATCGCACTGGGATCTATCACTCGAGAGATGAGCGATGAGAGCATCACAAAGTTCAGATTCCACCAGCTTGTTCCTACTTCAGATGGGTCGCGCTGTCGCTACTTGGTACATTGGCGGGCCCGCCCCGATGCAGTTGATGTTTGGATACTTGCAGCAGAGCTTGATCGATTCGCCCCTGGACTTCGACTTCAGTACAACCGTCTCCATTCACCGGAGATGACAACTTTTCAGTCAGGGGGAGTTGATTGGCGGGGACACTCTTCCGCCGACGACTTCCGGTGGACCTCTTCGAGTTGTACCTGACATTCATCGAGAGAATTCCAATCCCAATTTATCGGGAAATGAATTCTTTTAATTCGGGGAGATTGATGCGGACCAGAGATGAACACGAGCTTTGGGCCCGTTCGGGGCTGATTTGGCGACTTACCATATATGGCGTGCCTAGATCGACGATCGAACTCCGCGAATGTGTCCGGATTTGCGTCGCAAATCGAGATCATATATTAGTTTATTTTTATTGGCTTATTTTCATGTATTTTAGTGGCCTCTCCCACCGGCCAATCATAGTCGTGGATAGGGATGCCCTATTGTCTTGTTTTATTATAAATAATGGTCTAAGAGGCTGAACCAAGACATTGCAGAATTTGGAGGCTCTTTTTCCCGGATTCCAGCGATCACCCCTTGGTGTCGACGTCGTGAAGCCTTAGGTGACGATTCCTAGGTTGGTTTTCTCCTCCCCTATCCTTCCCCTAACCCTTGCCATCATTTTCCACCCCCAATCCCTCACTTTCAGCCATTGCAGCCCCCAAAACCTGCAGCCCAAACCGCCGGCCTGCTGTGAACCGACAACCGCTAGTCTACCGCCTCCCTCTCCCATTTCCGCACCTTTCTCCACCCAGCAAACCTGCCGCCATCCCTTCCTCCACCCTCCAGCAAGCCCGCCGGCTAGCCCTCCTCGAGCCGACCACCACCCGACCACCCTAAGCCCATGCCGACCACCTCTAATCACCCCTCACGTGGATCCACTTTCCCGCACCACCCCTATTCTCAAGATCAATCTAGATCTGAGAATTTCAGTTCCCCGATCCGTCATCCCCACCACTCATATTACCATTTTAGCCTGGATCCGCTCCTAAACATCGGATCTACTTGTACGTGGTCAGATCTACCAATTTCTTGTCCGATCTCATCATTTATCGCCGAAGGACAACCACCTCCATCATTTTCACGCTGCCGGTTCCTCCTTCGATCGCTGATCTACGCATCCGGATCCAAAATCTTCAGTGCATCGGTCAGCCAACTACTTTGGTGAGCCTCTCGTTGTATTGGAACATTTGATTTGATATTATTATTGGTTGATTATCGTGCTTTGCTTAGATCTGGGTTTGTAGAAATTTGTTGCGATACATTTATAATTTACAGGTGGGATTTATTCGCCGTGCGCTTAGCCTTGGCCCTTCAAGCGGAGGAAAGACATTATTAAATTGCTGAAATTGAATGCTTGTTTTTGTTCTTTAATTAAATGCGTGGTGCTACCATTTTCATTGCTCAAAATTAGTCATCGCCGTCTCTGACGGTTGTGTTGCATTTTGATCCGGATTAGCGTGTCACACTCGCATTCTCATCTAGAATCCTAGGTTTTGTGCACCCCGTTGCATACCCTACATCACTATTAGTGTAAACATATAATTCGTAGTCATTAGATTTGTCCTTAAAATTTTTTGGATATAGAAATGGCTAGAGGGAGTTTATGTTAGGGTGATTCATTGATGATAGTTGGCAGTTTTTTTCTCGGAGATTTTAGTTTCTAAAATATGGATATGAATTTTGACAATTGTTTTTTCCCCCTTATCAGGCAAGCACGTCATAAATCTTTTTGTACAATACACACCTTTCCATCTTGCAGAAGGCAGCTGGCAGGACCCTACTACCCGAGTGAGCAAATGTTAATTTTAATTTTTTTTCTTGATATATCAGGTATCAAATATCAAGTTTGATGAAGAAAAAAAAGAAGAAAACTTGTAAATTTTTATGATTGAACAAAACAACAACACTCAAGCCTTTATCCCACTATAGTGGGGTCGGCTATATGGATCATTTGTCGCCTTTGTGCCCTATCTTTTGTCATAATCTCACTAATGCCTAAGTACATCATATCTTTCCTTACAGTTTCATTCTAAGTCTTAATTGGTCTACCCCTCCCTCATTTAACATGCCTAGTGACTAGACTCTCACAACGCCTAACAGGTGCCTCTAATGGCCTGTTATGTGGCGCATTATGTAGCGTGTTCGCGCCGTTTTTATCGTCAATTTCTGCGTATTTATTTTAGCATATTTTGACCCATTGTCGTAAGCCTAAATGGGGGGACCCTTTTTTGGAACCTACTTATGTGTTGTGTGAACATTTTGGAAAGGCAAGAAGAAAATTAGGCAAAGTTCTCTCTCTCTCTCTATTTCCCTCTCTCTCTCTAAAACCCCACGGTTTCTCCCTTTCCGTGTTTGCCCTAACCGACAGCCCCTCCCGCTCGGAACGAAGGCCCGATTCGACGCCGCTGCTCCTCCTTCCACCATTGCTCCTCCGGTGACACGATCCAAAGGCAAGGGTCGTAACAACTTGGTATCAGAGGCCCTCTCCTCCGCTCGACCGCACCCGCTGTCCCGCGAATCGGTCGCACAGTCCGCCATTTCCGCTGATCCTTTCTCCTGCGCACGGGAACATCCCTCCAGTCCACCGGCAACCCAAAGCCAGCCTACACTGCTCGTCGGCCCGTCGTCCAGCTCCGACGACTTTGCTCCGGCCACTTTGGCGTCGTCCAGCTCCGTCGTCCGGCTCCATCGTCCAGCTCCGCCTCTTTTTCCTTCTGCCGGCCTTCTTACAACGCCAGCGACAACCCGACCTCTTCTATATCAGATGGCAGATACTCCTCCCTCCCTCGCCGAGCTCATGGCTCTTTTCCACTCTATGTTCGCGACTCAGAACGCCAAGATGGACGCCCTCAACGCCCGGTTGGATGCCCTACAAGGCATGTCGTCTCCTTCATCTCTTCCTACAGCTGACCACCCTTCGACAAGCCGGGTGGACTCCGCCGCTCCTCCTGGCGCGAACTACCCCACTTACACACGAACTGTCCAGATGGACTTTCCTATCTATGAGGGCCATGAAGACCCTTTTCCGTGGCTTACGCGTTGCGACATTTTCTTCGCAAACCACCGCACACCGGATGAAGAACGCGTCGACATCGCTTCCTTCCATTTACTCGGACCAGCACAATTATGGTTCACTCAACTTCTGCGGGAACAACCCAACATTTCCTGGGCAGATTTCAGCACGGCTTGCACCCTTCGTTTCGGCCCGGCTCTACAAGGCAATCCACTCGGCGATCTCGCGAACCTCAAACAGGACGGCTCCATCGACACCTACCTGGAAAAATTTCAGATTCTCCTGTCTCGGGCGACGTCCGTCTTACCAGAGCAGCAAGTTTCTCTCTTCACTGTCGGCCTCCACGAGCGTTTATGTTGGGATGTGGAATTCCTACTGCCACCAAATCTTAACACATTTATGAGCCTCGCCAGAGCTTGTGAACAACGACTGTCGTTAAACCGTTCGCCTTTGGGACGTCGGGGCTCTCCGGGAGCTTACTCTGTCGCCAGCTTGCCTGACACGGCTCCATTCCAGGACGCTCCTCCGCGGTCTACTGTTCGCCGCCGCTTGTCCCGCACCGAGATGTCCGACCGACGCGAGAGGGGCCTATGCTACAATTGTGATGATCCTTTCACGCCTGGACACAGATGCAAACGCCTATTTTGGCTGGAAGTCGACGACCCAACCCAGGATGACATGACAGGTGAAGCAATGGCCCCAATGCCTTTCGATCTAGCTTGAGGACAAGCTATCTTCGAACGACGGCGGTGATGTTATGTGGCGCGTTATGTAGCGTGTTCGCGCCGTTTTTATCGTCAATTTCTGCGTATTTATTTTAGCATATTTTGACCCATTGTCGTAAGCCTAAATGGGGGGCCCCTTTTTTGGAACCTACTTATGTGTTGTGTGAACATTTTGGAAAGGCAAGAAGAAAATTAGACAAAGTTCTCTCTCTCTCTCTCTCTCTCTTATTTCCCTCTCTCTCTCTAAAACCCCACGGTTTCTCCCTTTCCGTGTTTGACCTAGCCGACAGCCCCTCCCGCTCGGAACGAAGGCCCGATTCGACGCCGCTGCTCCTCCTTCCACCATTGCTCCTCCGGTGACACGATCCAAGGGCAAGGGTCGTAACATGGTCTCCTTTGTATGTGTCCAAACCATCTTAGACGAGCTTCTCGCATCTTCTCTGCAATTGGTGCTACTCCTGTCTTTTCCCTGATACTTTCATTCCTTATTTTATCCAATCTCGTGTGTCCACACATCCACCTAAGCATTCTCATCTCCGCAACTCCCATTTTTTTGCTCATGTGCACAATTCACTGCCCAACACTCAGAACCATAGAGCATCGTGGATGTAATTGCAGTACGGTAAAACTTGCCCTTAAGTTTTTGTGGTGCTTTACATTCACATAAATTTTTATGATTGAACATTAGCGAAAATTGTAAGTGAGAACTTCACAGTCATGCATTGTAACTCTTCCAGCTTGTCACCTATCCATTGCGGAAAAAAATGATTTTCTGATTGAAGAATAGCTATAAATATTTGTGAATTTGTGTTACAGCATGTTATTAGCACTAGAAATATTTGGCATTCAAAAGCATTCATTTTGCAGGATTCTTTTGCTCAAAGATGTTTCTCCTTGATTGATGAATATGCACCTGGATTCAGCTCATCAATCATTGGCTATGATATGCTGACCCCACCTGATCTTGAACGTGTCATTGGACTAACAGGTAAATTTAATTGTACATACTTGACATATTTATGTATTTTCTTACGGAGCATGAATTTGGCTTCCCTAGTAGTTGTGGTTTCTTGAAAGTTTATTCTTATTTAGTGCTGGTACGAATGACCCAAATTTGAAGTGAAATAATCACTAAAATTTCAAACTTGAAGTTGATGTTTATTTGCCGCAACTCAAAGATGGATCCTGTGAAATTAATTTGACGATTTGTTATATACACACACACACACACATTATTGCGTGGGCATACAAATAATAGTGTGCGCGCACACGAACACATAGTCGTGCACGGGGTTCCCTCGTATCGTGCCCCGTCGTGATACCCTGTATAAAATTATCACGCCGAATATAAAACTCAATAAAAATAGAAAAGATGAGTACACATTTTAAAATTGAATAAAAAAACATACATATCAAATTTACTTGTAAAAATTTGCAATAGTTGTAATAAAGAAGGATAAAATTGGAAAGATAAATGTTTCACCAAAGTGTTACGGGTCGCTCAACGCTCTCACGGTCTGGTCGAGTCGGATCGCCTTAGTTGGAGAGTGAGTTGAGCGCGCAAATAGTCAATAGAGCTTATAACAAGGCTTTTACGTGGAAACCCCGAAAGGGAAAAAATCACGAGGTCGGGCCCAGTTCAGACAAAATCCACTAGATTGTATTTGAGTACACAGTTTACTTTGGCGAGGATGACAGACAACCGCTCGTTTTACAATATTTGTTATGGTCTTTTGTGCGGGAGGACGCGCTTTGGGGAACTACATGTGCAGGCACGCTCTGGAGAACTACACATGCATGTGCGCTCTGAGGAACTATGTGTATGGGTGCACTATATGGTATTGTGCTCGCAGGAGCGTCTTGGGGAACTACGCCAGAGGAGCGCTCTTCGAACTGGGCATGAGGGTGCGCTCTTCGAACCTATGCTCGCGGGCACACTCTTCAAAATTGCGTGCATACTCATGCTCTTTGTAACTGTGCGCGTTGGGGTATGCTCGAAAGCGAAGTGCTCTGGGGCCCGCTCCTAAAAGTTATGCTTATGAGCATGGTTGTCAGGATCGCGATCCGGATCATAGGATCTTACGATCCTACGATCCAGATTTTGTAAAGCGATCCTCAATCCAATCCTACCATTCAATCCGATCCAACCTCGAAACAATCTCATCTAGGATCTCGATCCTGTCAACCTTGCTTATGAGCCTCGCACGAGGGTGCTAGTGAGCTTTCTTCTGAGGTTTTTCGATAACTCAAGAGCGCATGATCCATACTCTTCTCCAATTATCGTCCCGTAGTGCGCTCGGGGGAGTGGTGCATGAGGGTGCTCGTGGGATTCGTCGGAGGTTTTTTCGGTGTCACACACGCAATGCACAGGATCCGTACTCTTCCTCCAATTATCGGCCCGTAAGAGTCGGGAGTAACGCACGAGGTTGGATACCAGGTGCGGTGTGTGTGTCGTAGGGTTGTGTCTCTCTCTATCACTCGGGTGGTGGAGAAGAAGTGGCAGAGTGGAAGCGGAAGTGGAAGAGAAACAGGAACTCAGAAGCACTTAAAGAAACTTTCGCAAGTTCTATTTTTCGATAATAATTACATCAAAAGAGGTTCCCTTATATAGGCCTCTTGCCCTCATATGGCAGCATTATTGCCATTAATATCACACACTAATTGTCATTAATTGGCTACATTTTCATATCTTAATTGCACAAAACAGGCTGTCAGAAATATTAACACGTCTTCCGCTTTATTGCTTGCAGGCGAAGTTAAGCATCTGCTTTTATTTGCTGCATAGTGTTGCAATAGTATCTCACATGTTGGAGTATCCCGGCATAGTTTTTGGAGCATCTTAGCACAGTAATTAATGATGAAGCATCTCTGCATAGTGTTGGAATAGTGACTTCTTTTATTGAAGCATCCTGACATAGTAGTTATTGCTGCGATTGACCCCGTCATCCATATTGCGATGTCAATAATTGTCTTCTGGACGCCTCTGAGGATGTACTGTCTGGCGCTACGTATTGATATTATGTTCGCAGATTGTATCAAGTGAGTCTGTAGATGAATAATCAATCCATTCTACCGTATTGTCCCATTTGAGAGGACTTGGTTCGACTTCATCCTGTGTTTCTACTTTGGCCTGTTGGACCTTCTTCTTATTTTCGAGTACTTCGATATTTGCAAACCGTTCAGCGAGTAACTTCCTTGTTTCAATGAAATTGCGCTTTCCTCCATGCTCAAATTCATACAACAAATTATTAAGTAACTGGTAGTCAAAGTATTTCAATTTTGTCGGTGAATGGAAAAGAGGGATTTTGAAATGATGAGTTTGAAGGCTTTCGCCGTATGTGTGGTTGGGCCAATTTGGGTGGTAACCCTTTTATCAGAGGTATCTGATAAAGTCATTCGATGTGAACATGCATCAGAAGTGTCTGACATAGTTGCTTGCAGCAAACTCCTGTTTGACTGTTTTATCCCTGTTTTGTCCATAGCCTGTATATAAATACCAATTGGTTATTAAGGCAACCAGTATAGTGTTTTGACCTGTTGGGTCATAATAAATTGAAACGAATATATTTCAACCAATAGGGTTATAGTATAGTGTTTTGACCTGTTGGGTCACAATGAATTGAAACAAATATATTTCAACCAATAGGGTTGTAAGACCAATTGGGTCGTATTTCGAAACATATTTCAACCAATAGGGTTGCTGAGACCGAGTGGGTCTAATTGTTTTTATGAGACCAATGGGTCGTATCACGTTTGTGATATTGGTACTTTGACCCTCAAATTCCCTTTTAAGGGATGAATATTTGTTTTATCCGTTTCATCGAGTTTTTCGATGAATTTAATGGTTCGTCCTTCAACAGGAATATTATCCTGGTCTTCCGAGCTAGTAGGTGCAAAACTATTATTAGTGTAGACAAGATTAGTAAAATGTGAAGAATTGCTTCGCAAAAATTGTGAACTTGCAGAAGTGCCTTCATTCTTTTTTTGATACGTAGTTGTAATAGAATTTCCTGTGGCGATAAAAACTTCCTCTTGTTATTTGTCGCGGTAGGTCGTTAATAAAAACTTGAAGATCTGTATCATTTTGGAAATGATTGAAATTAAGGATGCGAGATTGTATTGTTTTTCCAACACCAACCTCATATAAAGTTATTGAGTCTTTTGGTGTAATAGAACTGAATGTTGCCGTATCATTTAAGGCTATACAATGTTCTCATTGGATTCCAAGAACCTTGGATCCGGTTATCATAGAGACGTTTTTAATATTTAATGATAACGTAATCGATTTTGTTATATTTTGATCGTGGAGGCTTACACAGTAGTCCGGGTGTATATTTACGCCAAAAATTCTATTCCCGAGATTAGATTTTGCACCTCCTAAAAGGCTATTTAGGGGGTCGGTAATGCGTTCATCGCGGCAAACAACTAAAATTGGGCTATTAATTCCGGAGCGAAATAATCCAGTTATTTTTATCTGAATTCTTCCTATATGTAGGTAGTTTTTATCAGAATATCGTTTTTTTAAATTATTTAATTTATTTATATCTAAAAGTTGAATTGAATTGAAATTTTCTCCTTTAAGTTCTATATTTCCCTGCATTCGTTCGAAGATGTATATATTTTTATTCAAAAATCGTGATTTCCAATTATTTATTTTATAGATTTCATTTTTATGTGTTTTTGGTATGACTGCTTTTAGGCGCTCTACGTCTTCATCTGTTATAGTATATTCTTCGCCAATACTATCTGAAAGAGTATTATTGGTAATTTCGTTATAAGTGTTCATTAAGATATTAAAAGATGGCGATTCTAGGTAGTTAGAATTATATCTGTCTTTTTTTGGAGAGCGTTCGTCTGTTTCGTTAATGATATTTTTCTTTATCATTGGTAAATCTTCATATTTAAGGATTATTAGTAATGCGATGCGATCACCTTGTTCGATTTGAATATCGTCGATTACCATATTTTTAACAATGATGGAGATAGCTTGGTTGTCGGAGGGGCGAATTATCGCACTTATAATTACGAGTTGTTTTCTTGCTATAGTGGGTTTGTTTGTGATTAGACTTAAATATCCTAGGAGAATAGTAATTTTAAGATCAAGAGGTATTTCACGCGTATGATATCGTGTTATGGTAATATCAGTACTTGCAAACAGCGTGTATCCTGGTGAAGTTATATCTTCTTTCTGTGGGTATAATGCGTATGGTGACGTTAATTTGATTTGAATGATATTTAATGTTTGATTTAGAGTAATCATGTTTATGTTTAATTTTTCAATATTTTTGTCCATATCAGAGTGAAGAGATTCTAATTCGTATATTGATGATTCGTCACTCGGAATGTCTTTTATACTGTAAGTATTAATGTCATAATCTTGAAGATTTGGGATAAATATTTTTTAATTGTGGTGGGACATTCATTAGCCTAATGACCATCTTGTTGACATTTAAAACATTTACAATTCTTTTTATATTTTTGCTGTATAAATTTTCGTTTTTGAAAATTATTGTCATTTTTATATTTTTGCTTAAAATCCGAGTTCCATTTTTTTCGGGTTATTTTATATCGTGCTCGTTGATGTGGTTGGTACCCCAATGTGCATCCATAATATAAATTAGTATCTTCATCGTATTTATTACAGCAACTTTGTCCTAATTTTGAGGAAGCGATCTGGTCTTTTATTTGTTTCAAAACTTTTACTTGCTCGCAATAACCCTTTATTGTGTTCATACAAGATTTTTTGAGAAATCCAGCATTATGAGAGCAATCTGTGTCGGTATTACGAAGTTTATTATATTTTTCTTCGATTAAGGCATTCCATGGTGCTGGTATTTTTTGAAAAAAGTTTTTTATCTAAAATATTTTCTTTTGAACATCATTTAATTCGAATATATAGCCAATATATGTAGCAGCAAATTCTTCTAATAGACAAATGTCACATAGTTGCATTTTTAATAGTAGTGCTTTTATATTGCGTATGTCGGTGAGACTTTCGCCTGTTAAGTCAGCATATAAAATGGATACTAATCTATTAATCATATTTTCTTTTGTTGTAGCAAATTTAATATTTTGAATTTCTTCAGAATGCATGCTATCAAAGTTTTTTAGCCATGCCAGAGCAAACCCTTCCCAGAGGCTAGTGGCATATAACAGGAAATCTTCCTGACTTAACTCTTTTGGAAGAATTTGAATGGTACCATTAATGTGTTGGGTCCATTCCGTCATGTATTTTTTTAATTCTCTATGCGGGATATTATCAATATTAAAAAAATTCCCTAGATTATTATGTGAATTATGCGTTGGTGTTTTATTACGATGGTGTTGGTAATTATGATAATTCATCCATTCTTGACGTTTAGCATATCTAAAAAACTATGGATCAAAAGTTTCTTCCTTAACCTCCGTTCGTTCATGTTTTCTAGATGTGCTACCATCATTCGAAATTACTTCACCGGTTTCAACATATATTTTATAATTATCTGACGTTATAATTTTGTGTGTCGGAATCTGAAGAGGGTTTTGAATGGTTTTCAAAGTCCTGAAATTTATAAAAATCTATGGCGTGTTGGTGTTTGTGATAGTAGTCATAGAGTTGGGTGCAATCGATTTCGCCGTTAAGTTCCTTTTGTTTTAGTTCAAGGAAAGCATCATATCAGTGGTTCACCAATAATTTCAGGACGGAGTGGCACCTGCAACCCTACGACACACCGCAACTGACGGATCTATTAAACAATCATGCAAAATCAAAATTGCGTGCATACTCATGCTCTTTGTAACTGTGCGCGTTGGGGTATGCTCGAAAGCGAAGTGCTCAGGGGCCCGCTCCTAAAAGTTATGCTTATGAGCATGGTTGTCAGGATCGCGATCCGGATCATAGGATCTTACGATCCTACGATCCAGATTTTGTAAAGCGATCCTCAATCCAATCCTACCATTCAATCTGATCCAACCTCAAAACGATCTCATCTAGGATCTCGATCCTGTCAACCTTGCTTATGAGCCTCGCACGAGGGTGCTAGTGAGCTTTCTTCTGAGGTTTTTCGATAACTCAAGAGCGCATGATCCATACTCTTCTCCAATTATCGTCCCGTAGCGCGCTTGGGGGAGCGGTGCATGAGGGTGCTCGTGGGGTTCGTCGGAGGTTTTTTCGGTGTCACACATGCAATGCGCGGGATCCGTACTCTTCCTCCAATTATCAGGCCTGTAAGAGTCGGGAGCAACGCACGAGGTTGCTCGTGGGCTTTCGTTAAAGATTTTTTAAGCGTCGCAACGTGTAAAGCACATAATTTGGACTCTTCCTCCAATTACCGACCGATGGACTAGATTAATATTTAGGGAATGAGTGATCACCTTTGGATTCACTCTGGGAATGTCTTCCGGGCTCCAGGCAAAGATGTCTTGGTTAGCGCGGAGAAAGTTCACGTACTCCTCTTGCTCTTCCAGGGATCAAAGGGATTCCATCTGGACCATGCACACTTCATCCCTCAGAGAGAGCGGAACCTCGACGAGATCTTTTATCGGGTTGCCTCGTTGCAAGGTGGCCTCGTCTTTTAGTTCGAAGGTATTAGTGTGGAGGGCCACACCTTGCCCTTACTGAGCTTATCATAGATAGCAGGACCGTGCCGCCTCCTAGTTTCCCTGGACGACTCCTGCTCCACTGGGAGTTACAAATTTCATTGCGAGATGCGAAATGGATGATATTCTCTTGAACACAGACTGCAGAGGCCTACCAAAAATGACATTGTATACCGAGCTGGATTCTACGACGACGAACTGGATGTTATGAGTTGTTTGCCTCATAAATTCCCCCAGAGTAATTGGGAGAGTGATCATGCCCTGATTAGGAACTGGGTGATTATCGAACCCGTGTACTAGCCCCGCAACCTGTCCGAGATTTTCCCTCGCTTAGCTTCATGCTGAGGAGAGTGGACAAGAACAAAACGTCAACCGAACTCTTGTTGTCAACAAGGATTCGCTTAACGTTAAAGAGGAGGCCCTCGATCCATGTGTTAATAACGTGAGAGTCTTGATGCGATAACTGCAATCCTCGCAGGTTTTCGTCCCCAAAGCCAATAATTGTATCCTAGCGAGCCTTCTTTTTCTCATGTCTCCTCTCTCGGTGTGCGATAACCAAGATTTGGGCAAAAAGAGGACATGAAGCCCAGCTATTGTCTCTGCCCCCCCCCCCCATGGGACTGCCTCCATGCGCCCCAACATTGTTGAGGGTTTCTCTTTGGCGGGCTTGTTTTGGGCAGGTTGATTAAGATGAGCCTACAAAAATCTCTTGAGGTTCCCCTGGAAGATGGCCGCTCGATCTCTTCTTTGAGATGTGTGCAATGCTCAGTGTTGTGCCCGTGCCCACGATGAAATCACAAAATGATGTCTACCCGGGTTAGGGGTGGGCTACTTAGGCCTCCGAAGGACATCGCTGTCGCGGACGACAAAGAGTTTGTTATCCCAAGAGGTGTTGAGGGGAATGAAATCTTGCGGGCCATGGATCTGATGTTGTCGACGCCCACCATCTCGGTGGGAGTCATTGTGACACTCTTTATTCTTCTTAGGGGATTGCAGTGTCGGCTCCTACCCCTTCTTCTTCAGATTGCTCTCAAGTTATTATTGATATGCCTTGATAGCCTTAACCGCTGCAATTTGAGCCAACACGGTGGACGACATCAGGATAACTGGGGACCCTCTCTCTCTCATCAGAGCTAAGTAGAAACCACTGGGGAGAATCCCTCAAGGAATACACCGTGGAGAAGCTCAGAATCGACCCCCAAAATCTGTCAGGCCTCAGTAGTAAAATGGGGGAAGATGTCCTTGAGTGACTCACCCTCATTCCGGCAGATACCCGAGAGGTTTGAAGGGTCCCAATCATTCAGCGATTTGGGATGAACTGTTCAGAGAATAGTTGTATTAACTCGACAAAGTTGTGGATTTGACCTGCCCTAAGGGAATGAAACTAGGTGTGCATATGTCCTTTCAAAGTTGCCGAGAGCACTTGTCATTAACAACTGGCCGGGTTCATTGTAGATCTGCATGATGGTGGTGAAGTGGTTGATATACTCCAAAGGATCTTCGATCCCGTCAAAGGTCTCAAAGTTTTGCAGTTTAAACCTGTATGGAATGGAATGCTCCAGGACGTATGGAGATAGCGCAGAGCCATGGTGAAAGTGGCATCACGGATAAGCGAGCCTCCGCCTGCCATGCCCATACTCCTCAATAGTATTGCGCGCCTCCTCCCAGGTGAGCCTTATGCCGGCTTGTCTGCCACCTACCGCTGCCAGAATGAAATTGTGTTGTGCCCATAATGAGCTCCGTCAAGTAGGGTCGGGTGTGTGGAGCTAGCAGCATCGGGCAACTCATCTCCATCAGTGTCTTCCATGCAAGTTGTGTTAGCATACAAAACGTGATTATGGATCTGCATGGGAATGTCGAGCGACTTGTGGGCAAGATTAGTGGTGCAAGAGGCCCCTAAGTTTCTCAGTAGGGTGAGCATCTCAGCTTGACGTTCCTCCATCAAGCGCATGCGCCCCTCCACGGGCACCAATGGTGCGGCGATTCCTTTAAGAAGTGGCGCATTCTCTTTGCGCGAGTTAGTAAGAGTCAATTAGCGCACCCCTCGGGGGTTGTCATGTCAACAATGCGAGTGTTTCTCCTTCCAATTGTTGTCGGTCAATAATACCCTTGCAAAGCGAGTACTGAATATTCTTCCAATGGTTGTGACGACTTTCCTCACAGGCGGTACCAAACTATTGTGGGTCGCTCAACGCTCTCACGGATTGGTCAAGTCAGATCGCCTTATCTCAAGAGTGAGCCGAGCGCGCAAACAGTCAAAAGTGTTGGCAACAAGTTTTTTCGTGAAAATTGAAAAGAGAAAAAACCACGGGGTCGGGCCTAATTCAGACAAATCCACTAGATTGTATTTGAGTACACATGCTCGCTCTTTGGAATTTTGCGCGGGGGCACTCTCTTCAGAACTGTGCGCTCGTGGGAGATCGCTGAGGAACGAAGCGTGCGGGGGCGTGCTTCGCTCCCCAGGCTTATGCTTGTGAGCACGCGCGGGAGATCGTCGCACTAGGGAGTTAGCGGGCTTTCGTCTGAGGTTTTTCGGTGTCATAACGCAAGAGCGCATGGATCCATACTCTTTTTCAATTATTGTCACCCTCAAATGAAGGGATTGGCCCCCTTTTATTGATTTTAAGAGGGGCGCACAAGGAATTTTGTTATTTTAGTTAATTGACGGATGAATAAAAACGCTCGGTTTACGTCCATCGAATCACCAACTTTGATGGTCGAACAACTTTCCCCCACGGGAAATTATGACCGGAGTAGTGGTTGTCTCCATGAAATTTTCAGAGAAACTTTTTCTCGTCGCTACGAGTCCACTGGTGAAAACAGTTTCTCAATCGGAGATCCAGAGTTCCAGCAATCGCCGGTGAAATGAGCGTTTGGGTGAAATGTCCTCCCCGCCAAAACTCCACTAAAATCTTCGATTGATTGACTTATCTTGCAACATTTTTCGAGAGCAATCCGTCGCCACTTTCAGATTGAGGTTCCATTGAGTAGTTGACAATTTTTGTGATTCTAAAGTTTCGAAAAACTCTCCCCATTGATGGCCGTTTTGGCATTTTTTTTGGAGGAAGGGAGAGGGAGAGAGGAAGGGAGAGTCGTCCATGGCCATGTGGGGTGGAATAGTGGGGGCTGCGGCCATCCTCCCCTCATGCTAGCTTGAGGAAGGGGATGACTGGGCCGGTCCATCCCGAGTCGGTCCGGTTCGGGTCATTGGCATGCATCATTCTGAAGGCCATTTGAGGGGTCGAACGAACTCGGAATCACGCAAAATTGGGCCCGTTGAAATCATCTCGATAAGCTGGTCACAGTCATGGTCTTGCTGATCCAATCTATCCGATTTGAAATTTTGGGGGAACTCATCAAGTAGATTTTACTTTAACTTGAGATTAAGATTCGATTCAAAATCAACCATTTTGAATCTCTTGATATATATATTTTTAAGATCAACTTGGCTCGAGCCAAAATCAAATCAAAACCGGATACTTCGAATTAGACACCTCTCCAAGGCTACTAGGTATCTCTCCTACTCATAATCGAATTTGACTCTCAGATTATAATTCTATTTGTTGATTGGATATTTGCAGGTGGGAACATCTTCCATGGTGCAATGAACTTGGATTCCTTATTTTTAATGCGGCCAGTCAAGGGATGGTATGTCTATCAACTTATTATTTGCCAGTGGCGTTATCTTTCAGTCTCTCTCCATATGCACATAATAATGTATAAACAATTGCTATTATTACCTCTTTCCAGGCTTAATTGATTCCTTAGTGTGAAACCGCCTATAGACCATATAATCAACCTTCTGCATGTTATGTGCTTCAATTGTATGTACCGTTCTAACGCGGTTTCATGTATGGGCCTTTTAACGCGGTAGCATGTATAGGGCCTTTTAACGCAGTAGCATGTATAGGGCCTTTTAACGCAGTAGCATGTATAGGGCCATTTACCTGGACCTCCCCTTTAAATTTGCTAAATTACAGGTTACACCCCTCTTTTGAAATTACAAAAACCTCGCCTGAAGTTTAACTTTAGGTTTCATAGCATTCATGCACAAAAATACTCCCCTCTGAGTAAAAGTTTCCTAGGGGTATTTTTGTGCATGGATGTTATGAAATGTAAATGTCGGGGGAGGTTATTGTTATGAAATGCTAACTTTAGGGGAGATTTTTGTAATTTCAAAAGTAAGAGGGGTGCAACCTATAATTAGGCAAACTTTCGGGGGAAATTTTGATAAATACTTCTGCATGTGTGCATAAAGTTGGCTTCATGAAACTACAACTTTCAGAATTTGGAAATAGAACTGAAAAGATGAAAAATATTAGTTGGCTTCGTGAAACTACAGCTATCAGAGTTTGATAATAAAACTGAAAATACGGAAAATATTAAAACACATGAACAGCTCACAGGAAACTGAAAGCATGGAAATTATTAAAACACCAGATCGGCTCTCAGGTGTTGCTTGGTCCATACTTAGCCTAAAATGAAGCTTTAAACTGATGCAAATTCCAAATCACCAGCACTCTCATGATCAAAACCCTTGAGAAGTCTTCCTCTGCTTGTTTCTCAACAAACTATACGCTTATCAACAACCAACTTGTTGTCAGGTACTACTGCGTCGGATAGTATTCTAGCGAGTGCTACTCTGTGCACTACAACTTCACCAAGTAACATACTACTCTTTGTCGAATACACCAGTCACTATTTCAAGATCCAACTCAGTTGACCTAGTAATCTCCTGTTGCTGCAAGGTAAACAAGAATTTCTCAATTTTCTTTTTTATCTTCTTTCCCCTCCCCTTCTCTAGGAAGTTGTTCTTTTGAAAAGAAATCATATAATTTGCTATTCTCATTGACCCATTTCCCATCAAGATGGCACATGTTCTAGAAAGTTTTTGGATGTGTTCTTGCATATCATGGAACTCACAATTTCCCATTCTTCCAAAATCGTGCACTTCTCATCTATTATCTCCTCTCATTATCACCACGATCTAACTTGAAGGAAAGATTGATGAGCTACTCGTCAACCCAAACCCAACCTCACCCTCGACATTCATCGGCTCTCTAGGCACCAACCAAACACACATTGAAGGAAGTAACATGACATCCTGAATGGCTGAATCTGTTGAGGATGGTGAGCGTCACCGGTGCAGTGACTCCCAAACAAGGAGGTGCACTTAATCGGCTTATAGGATAAAAAGGGGGTGTAAGAACCAAATCTCTCATCGGAAATAGAGAAAATGTTTCTAGACTCTACAAGTAATAGTCTAAACCTCAAATGTTTGGGACACATTTTGAGAGCATGTGGTGAACTTCAGTTAAAAACTCAATTGATCGCGCTCTGTGGTGGGAGTATTTTCAGGATTGATGACTTATTAGGAAGTTTTCATAGGCCCCCTAACTTCTATTAGGTTCATTTTAGTATGGGATGTGCATATGTCAAAGTGTCCAATATCTCATATATTATCAATTGGGTCGTTATAGATAACACCATGGCTTTTCAATCCAGCTCCATGCGCTGTACTTCCCATGTTTTCATGGAAAGGCACCTCATTGGCTAGATCTTCAAACTAGTTTTTGTCCTAGTACACCATACCTGAAGAATAAAGACTCATTATCTTGTCATTTTATACGCATGGATCTATTTTAGCTCGTTTCAATGAATACATTAGTACAATCAATTTTGTTCATGGGGGCATTGTAATGCATCCTTAATGGGTCTAGCATTATGTATTACATTTAGTCACGATTGTTTGTTACATGTTTTATTTAGGTGTCTTATAACTACGAGTTAATTAGGATTTCCTCCAGCATGCCCCTTAAGACTTGGTTAGGCCTGTCCTCCTACGTCGGCTCAAAAAACCCCCTCTCCCAGATAACGCTGTTAGATATGACGAGATTTTTGCTCTCGTTGCTCACATGACAATAGTCCGGACTCTTATTGTTGTTGCAGTTGTTCGCCACTGGTCCCTATCACAACTCGACATGAAGAATGTCTTTCTTCACTGTGATCTTCAGCAAGAGGTATACATGCTTCCTCCTCCAGGTCTATCCTTTCCTCAAGGCCTTGTTTGTCGCTTGAGGCGAGCTCTTTATGGGCTCAAGCAGGCGCCCTGCGCTTGGTTTGCATGTTTCAGTTCAGCCATTATAGCCTCCAGTTTCCAGCCTTGTCCACATGATTTAGCTTTGTTTGTGCACTCCTCTCGTGGTCGGATCCTTTTTTTACTGTATGTGGATGGTATGATTACTACTAGTGATGATATTTCTCATGTGGCCTTCGTCAAGCATCACCTTCAGCAGCAGTTTCAGATGACTGACCTTGGACAACTAAGTTACTTCTTGGGTCTTGAGGTCTGCTCTACAAATCGCGGGTTTCAGCTCTCTCAATAGCATTGTACATCAGATCTCCTTGCTCGGGCTGCTCTAACTCTCGCACAGTGGACACCCCTATGAAGTTCCACCTTCAGCTACGTCCGGATGATGGGATTCCACTCTCTGATCATACTCGAATACCGTTACCTCGTGGGGAGTCTTGTCTATCTCATCATTACTCGGCCCGACATTACTCATGTTGTTCATGTGCTGAGTCAGTTTGTTAGTGTGTCCACTTCTGTGCATTATGTTCATCTGCTACGTCTCCTGCGCTATCTCCGGGCGACGACCTCTCGTGGTCTCTTCTTCTCCGGCAGTAGTTCTCTACATCTGCGTGCTTACTCCAACTCCACCTGGGCATTATGTTCAAACGTAATCCTTCTCCATGCTCGCTTGCCATAGTGTCTTTGAGAAGTTAGCAAATGGCATAATAGGCCTCCTTGCATTTCCCTCACAGGTTGTTTTGTCTCGGGTCTTCACCCCGCTCTTTGGCTAGAAGTCTGCACATTCCAGCCAATTTCTCTTCCTCCAGCTATTGGACTCACCTAGCTACACGAAGTGATTCTTAGAATTCTTGGTCTTATCGGGTATTATTTGTATTTAGTCCCCTCCTATGCCTTTGGCTCTGTTTAGGATGGTTGTAGCTGCAGGACAAACAGTGTTGTAGAGCTGTCAGAAAAAGCTGTGGTAGGAAAAACAACAGGAGGAGAAGATAGATGTCAATCTATGGGAAGAAAACGGTGAAACGTGGAAAGCTCATTTTAACTTTTCTAGACGTTGGAAGGTTCATTGTTTTTCATAAAAGATCTGGAAATTTTTTTTTTGAAACAAACATTTTCCTCCTCTGAGAATTGGAACTCCTGGAAAACAGTGATAGAGGTGGAAATAGATTTTTTTTCTCCACCACCACTATTGTCCTAAACAGAGCCGTTATTGCTACACTGCCTCGTAGGGAAGCATCAAAACAACAAACAATGCCCAACATGCTTTCAACAAACACAAACATGCATTAACACTAACGAAGTGTTCTACCTGCTCTTCAACATTCCAGTATTCTTTCACTCTTTTGGTAGATAAAAATATAGTTTATTTTTAAAATGGAATATAAAATAATATACAGCATTGCTCCTGAATTATCAGCGGAGTTAGTCTCTCTTTGGGAGGGCCATGGCTACAAAAAAAATAGTGATGAAAAATCAATGTTTCTCATTTTAGTTTTTTTTTAAAGTAGGCTTTCCAAAAAATTCCAAAAACATCTTTTTACATAAACATTTTCTCGCTGTTGGGAAGCCAAATGTCTTCAAAATAACGGTGGTGGTGGGAGAAGAACTTTTCCCGCCGCCACCATCCTCTCAAACAGAGCCTAGCAGCATCTTAACCTTCTATCTTATTGCTTTCAGGTCAGATTACAGGACGCCGATAAAAGGTCTGTATCTATGCGGGAGCGGCGCACACCCTGGAGGTGGCGTGATGGGGGCTCCTGGGCGCAATGCTGCCTCCGTCGTTCTTCAGGATTTCAAAACTTTTGCCCAGACGACTATTTAACATGAACACTACTTGATTTGTCAGCTGTAAGCAGAATAATTATTCACTGTTTCTAATTTCAACGACTGTTACATTTCATTTTTTTTAGGGTACTGTTATTAGCAAACCCACTTTCGTTTCTAGCAAACCAGAAAAAAACAGATTCAGTCATTTTTTGCATTTTTTTTCTCTTCCCAAAAATTACAACTAGCAAACCAATCTTGCTTTTTGGCAATTTTTGCATTTTTAAATTTTGAGCCCAAATATTTCTCATTTGAAAAAGTGATCAACATGAAAGTTGTAGTTCTCATCGAGATCTACAACTTTCATGTTGATCATTTTTTGATTTGAAGCCGTTTAGGCCTCCAATTTGGGCCCTAAAAAGATATGCACGGAATTTACAGATTTTCAGCGTGATTTTTTTCGGGGCCCAAATCGGGGGTCTTAACTACTTCAAATCAAAAAATGAGATCTACAACTTTCATGTTGAACACTTTGATTTGAAGCCGTTTATCCCCCGATTTGGCCCCCCAAAAAAGTCACGCCGATCTCGGGCGTCCGTACATATGTACGACGCAACTTTTTTCAAGGGCCAAATTGGGGGGGTCTAAAGTGCTTCAAATCAAAAAGTGTTCAACATGAAAATTGTTGATCTCGTCGAGATCTACAACTTTTATGTTGAACACTTCTCATGAAATTGTACGTATAAGACGCAGTTTAAAATGACGTATATATTCTTATATACACTTAACTCGTATATACAACACATCCTTATAGGAATTAGAAATCAAATATATTTCTAAACCGACCGATATTTTGTTTAAAGATATTGGTGCAGATAATGTTATTTTGTTGAAAAAATAGTTTTGGACATACTAAATATTTGCGGCATTTTGACTCATCTATAATGCTAACATAAGTTGTTGAATGAATACATTTGAAATCATTTGTAATGTCATTATATGCAGCGTGTTATTCTGAAAGAATGAATGTTTTAAACAAAATTTAATTTTTTTTTTAAAATAATTATGTTGATTTGATAGTAACAAAATGATTTTCAAATAGCTATTTTGAAAAATGAGGGTTTGCTAATAGTAATGGTTTGCTAGAAATCAAACTGGATTTGCTAGTAACAGCATCTTTTTTTAATGAGAATAAATTATTATTTATCCCGCCCTAACAGTAAAAATAGGTGCCTGATAAAACTCAAATTCATCTGAAGATCACAAATGTGCGGACGAGATTGCATGCATCATTCAATCCACGTCGAATACACATATTTTATTGTTATCATTGCAAACTATATTATTCTTGTAATATGGTTTTTGTATGTTTGGAAAAAAATGTGATTGAGAGAATCATGCCAAAAGAATAAAGGGGAAATATAACCCCCTTGCTGGATGTAGAGGAGAGCTCTTGTATCTCTTTTTACATTCTCAGTGTGCTGCTTTGTGATGTTGGCATCCCAGATGCCCTTCTCTTTGGTGTTGTTTGGGCTCTTTTGCAGCCCAGTTTGTATGAGAACCTGCATGTCCTGCGAGGTAAAAAGAGTCTTCATTTGCACTGTTCATGGATCATACGCCTCTCCTTCAAAATGGGAGCAGTGGACTACAATTAACTGAAATTGGTTGAATTTGATGTCAAATACTCAGCAGAGAAATGCCGAAGGAAAAGAGATTTCTGATTGTCGAGAGTGAACGACCACAACTTTGATACCACTGAAGGAGTTTGTTTGAGAATAAATTGAAGTTGGAAAATAAGTCCCCCAAACGGAGCTTTGACCGTGTGGAACCTGCAAAACATTTAACCACATATCATTGAAGATTGTGTTGGTGCGCGACAGTGTAAAGCAAAAAACTATTGTAAATAAAATTATGACAATATGATCATATAATTGATAATTCAGTGACACCTTCATCAGACATGTAGTCTTCTCTTTTTTGTAAATAAAATTTTTTTTTTCATTTTGCCATTTTAGTATAAGTTTGTTAGTATTTTAAGAAACCTTACTACTGATAACAACACTTATTATCTGATTTTTTCCATCTTGAAAGTTGTATAGATTGAAGCTCTCTTTGGCATAATTTATTTGCTTCCCATGAGTTTGAACAAAAATATCATTATCATAAAATATAAGTTTGATATGGTAGTGGTTGTAACCGTCACCAAGAAAAGAAAACTAGTTTTGAACATAAAAGTTGATGAAGTGTTTTCCTTCAGTGGCGGAATTAGGAATTGTTGGCCGTCCGGGCACAATAAATTTTAATATGCAAACTAAAAGATAAAAATGTACTGATAAATTCAATTATAAAATCAAAATCAATGGAAAATGGGTACCTCCAAGGCTCCAAATAACAGAAAATCAAGCAAATCTAAATCACAAACATAAAATCAAAATCAATGGAAAATGAGTGCCTCCTCTTAGAGACGTAAAATTTCTAACTTCTAAGCTCTGTATTGTTGCTCTCTACTGTGCAAAAAATATGAATATTGAAATGGATAAAAACAAGCAAAATTAAAATCTGCATTCATAGTCATAGGCCAAATCACAAATGGGTATCTGCTGCTCTTTGCTCGATTGCTCCCAAAGACCTAAAGACCTAAGTCTCAACTGTAAACAAGATTTGCTAGGGCCCAGGGAAATCAAGATCTAGGGAGGAAATAAGAGAAACACACGGAAAAATGAAATCAAAATCTAGACTCTAAAGTCTGGACGGAAAATGGAAATGGGAAAGGGGAAATCAAGATTTGCTACATTCTCTTTGTCGTTGGCTGCTACTGTCTACAGAAACAGAACGAAAAATGGAAAGGGGACAACATCACGCCGAGACTGACTAGCCGACTGGCGACCGCCAACGCTGCTGGGCCGCTGGTTGCTGGAGAGGAAAACCTCCGACGTTGTTGCCCCCTCTGGCCTGTTGAAGAGGAAAAATGTTGAATCACTGCCTCCTCCGCCACTTTCTAACTAGTCGGCGCCGCTGGCCGCAAGAGAGGAAAACCGAGCGCGAGAACTAGGGCACGATCACGCGAAATAGAGGATAGGCGGGCTTCAGCATTTTTCACTCCCGGGCACGTGCCCGGGTGTGTCCCTTCTTAGGTCCGCCTATGCTTTCCTTGAGGTAAGGCGTCATGAACAATGATTCACAACCACCTCATTTAGGCTTCATTTGGTTCGGCGGTGGCGGGTCGATCCGACGGGTGGAAACGGAGTGTTCGAATCGGAGGGAAGAGGTGACTGCTCCAGACAAGATTTTTCGGGGCATTTCTCAAGGCGGGCGGGTGGAAACAGAGCAAACGCCGCCGGAGATTCATTTGTTTATCCTCCTTCCGGCGGCATTTGCCCAAAACGGAGCAGCAAAACGCCCAAACAAATAGAGCCTTAGTACTGTCACCGCCACGTCAAATCGAGTCTTAGGCTCCGTTTGATGCATTGTGTTTGCTCGGGTGAGTATGAGCAAAAATGTGCGTTTGTCATGACAATTATTATGAGCGCCAGTAAAAAATTAATTTTGAACATAACAGTGGATAAAGTTCTGTGGGTGAGGTCGGGTTGTTACAAACCACGGTTCATAACAGCTGCGTTCCCTACTCTTACCGTCACGCCAAACGGAGTCTGCGGCAATTGTGGATTTGAAACGGTGGTAGAACTTATGACAGAGCGATTATAGGATAAAACCGGGAAGAGTATTAGCAGAACATCAAAATATCCAATGCTCTTCTGCCTCACTCCTCAGAGCTCCTCTTCCGCCTTCTCTCATGGCTGCCTCCGCTCAAACCCTAAAAATATCTCCTATTTTTCTTCACCTAATCTCCATCTCCCCTCCCCCTCATCCACCCGCCTATCAGCATCGTCGTCACAGCCAGAACAATTCCCCAGCGAGATCGATGAATTCGACCAAAATCGCCTCTCCCGCCGGCAGAATGCTCGGTCCACCGCCCTCCTCCTCATCCGTGATCATCAGGAGAAGGAGGACGAAGAAGACGGAGAAAAGCTCCAGCGAAAGAAGATCATCGACGAAGTCTCCCTTGCAACCAAGAGAATCCCCAGGTTCCCCGGGTCAATTAATTTTCCCAAGGGAGATGAGATCAGGGTCCTCCCTGGCGATGACCGGGCCCTCAGGCAAGCTCTCGAGATCCGGCGAGGGGTTGCTGCCGAGGTTTTAAAGGTGGCGCTGAGTTCCGGTAGGCTCAGCAAACCTTACTCTGCTAAAATTGTTTCCTGCTTGCCGGTGTTTGTTGATCAGGTTGTGATCGAGGCGGCTGATATGAAGTTGGTGCCGGAGTTCTCTCACCTCTCCTTCAATGCTCGGGCGAAGTGCTTCATACAGAGATCTGGTGTGGTCGATCTTGTCAAGTAGTCCATATCTCATTTCCCCGTGTTTGATTCATTACTACTCTGGTTGCAATTTATGACTTGAAGTTTCTTCATCGATTTTAGGTGGCTGAAGCATAATTCATTGACATACCCTCAGATTGGGAAATTGATATGCTTGTGTTCTACTAATCTAGAGCCTGTGAGGAGAGTGGCTGAGTGGTTGAAGACGATACATGTGAAGGGGAATTATCTTGGGTATGTGCTTGTTAAAGCAACCTGTATTTTAGAGCACAATTTGGAAATTTTGGATGGAATTGTTGATTACCTTGAGAAGATGGGGGTGAGGAATGAATGGATGGGTTATGTCGTAAGCAGGTGCCCAAAATTGTTAACTTTAAGCATGGATGATATCGAATCTCGTGTGAAATTTTATATGCAAATGGGCATGGATGAGAAGGACTTTGGCACAATGGTGTATGATTATCCCAAAGTTCTCGGCTTCTTCAGCATGGAGGAGATGAACAGTAAGGTGTTTAAGTTATTTGCTCTCTCGATTGAATTTAATCTGAGCTTTATATATATATACTTATTATTGATTGTAAAGGGTTTTCAGTGTCTCTTAGCTTCAATGTTTAAGGATAGCAATGTGATTTAAGATTTTATTTGCGTGGAAATGTTAACTATGAAGTGCACTTGGTTTAATGTTAAGTATATTTTTTTGAATGGTTGAGGATAGCTAGTATCTTTGTGTTATTAGTATTTGGGTCCGTTTGGCATAGTGGTGGTGATCGTGAATGCAGCGGTTTCAAACTATTGTTCGTGAACGTCCGACCTCACCTAAGAATCTTCATCCATTTTTATGTTCAAAATTCGTTTTTTTTTCTTAGTGGCGGTCATAATCGTTGTTATGTCAAACACATAATTTATGATTGTGGTGTTTTTGTACAAACTAACCTGAGCAAAAATGTCGTGTCATACAAATGATGATTCGTAGCCGCCGCATTCATGACCTCCACTGTCATGCCAAACGGACCCTTTTTCATATGTACATGTTGGCAAATGTGGTTGCATTTGTGCATATTCCTATTATCATCAATAAGCAATGAACTAAAAATAACTTTTCCTATAACATAATATTTTATAGCCTATATGTGTAAACCGAACCGCCATTCTTCCTTTTTTTTCTTTTTTTGGGTTTTTTGTATCAAAAAAAGAAATAATGTGATGGTAGTTAAACAACCCCTTAGTCTTCTTTGTTCTATTTATTTCGTTTTATTCTAAAATCCTTTGCAAAAAAATATTGGGTTTTAAGGGCTTTATTTAGGTTTTCATCTGGCTATTGCTCTTTTCATGAAATGTTGGCCCCATGATATTTTGTGGACTGAATTATGAGATCCTTCTTTAAGAAAACAATATCTAATATCAATAGCGTGAGTTTTTAAGAATAATATTAAGAGTAGAATCAATTGAGGAGACAACAATAGTAAATGAATTCAAGTTGTTTGGACAAGTACAAAACAGCACCCGAAGTAACATATGTTGAAGTTGAAGCAGTATTAAATAGATTAAGTAGTTTGGTCAAGTACACTTCTGAAAAGAAGCAACAATTAGATGAGTAGATAAAATTAATATGAAAAGATAATTGTTAGATTATGGTATTATTTTTTGGTTTATCCCTCCATCCGGTTCAGCCCTTCACATTTATATCCAAGCGGAGGCTTCAATTAGGGTTAAGCAGTATTCTGAGGTACGTCGTTTTCCTTCTCCTCGATAGTTTACATGGTATCAGAGGCTGTTGGGGGGGGGGGTGAGTTCTTCCGCCTGTGTCGAGGCTTTCTATCACGTGCGTCGCTTGCGTCTGCTTCGCTTGCCGCGTTTGCCTCTTCCTCCGCCCCGTGCGGCTTCTGCCACCGCTTCACTTGCGTGCGTCTTCCGGCCTCCATAGATCCTATCCTGGATCCCGTACGCATCAACTCCCTTCTGTTCTGATCCAGTTCTACTGATCAGTTCTGGATCCTGTCCTTCAGATCCATATGCTGGATGATCCAGTTCTTCTGATCCAGTTCTTCCGATTCAATACACATCAGCGTCCAGTACCTTCCTCGATTCTGGTTGTCTTCGTCCAGTCCAGTCCTGTCTCAGTGTGGTTTGCAGTTTTTAGTCTTTTGTGTGCACATCAGTGTCATGAATAATGTCAAAAGAAGATTCTTTGAAACAAACTTCGATTGGTGATGGATCTAGAGGCCCCATAGAGGACTCTATGCATAGTTCTATGCATTTTCCTTCTAGACTCAAATGAGAAACTAGAAGGCCCCCAAAATTTTCAAATTTGGAAGAAGACTATTCTTGTATGTTTGGAAGGCATGGGAAAAGCTAAACATCTTATAGATCCTCCTCCTCGGCCAGGTGATTCAGGTTACCCCATCTGGGAAATTGAAGAGAATCGTATTTTTGTTCTTCTTCTTAATTCCATGGATCAAAGGGTCAAAGTCATAATTGCTAATTGCTCTACAATTAAGGATGTGTGGGACCGACTAACTCTTATGTATTCAAATACCAATAACAAATCTCGAATATGCGATTTGTTGAAGAAGTTGTTGCAATTGAATTAGGAGGAGCGATCTATCCAGGAATTTTATACTGAGTTTTAATCTGTATTTGATGAACTTGATGTCTTGTGGCTGATTCTCACTTCTCTTGAAATGATCTGATGCAGAAGGGATCTATAGGCGGCGGATAATCTGTGACCTAACCATACATACTATGCAAATCCGACGGTTTAAGTCACAATTGAATAATAAATAATATATCCCACGTAGATAAAATTCAAAGCAAAGCAAAGATAATTTTTTTAAGCGAGGCAGGCTTAGACTTTCCTCCACGTGGAGGGTCAAAACAAGAGTGCGTGACGAATAAATCATGCAAATCACGATAATTATCTAACAGACCACCACAATACAAGATATCCAAACTAATATAAAATATTCAACCAAATAAATAAGTGTGGAAAAGAATACACCAATACAACAGAGACTTGCCAAGTAGTGGGCTGACTAAGGCACTGAGGAATCAGGGGCCGGATGCGTTTTTATGGCGATCTAATGTGGAACCGGTGGCATGGAAATAGCGTAGGTGGCTGTCCTCGACGATGGAAGGTGGAAACGGGCCAAAAATGAGTAGATCGCATTACTAGGTCGACAGGTAATCTTAAAATATTTGAAAAACATTAGAGCGATTTTTCATAAGATACATCAATGTCATACGAGAATAGTCATCAACAAAATTAACAAAATATTGAAAACCCAGTTTTGATACAATAGGGGAAGGGCCCCAAACATCAGAATGAACTAACTCAAACGAAGAAGACATTTATTTATTGACTCTAGGAGCATAAGATACATGATGCTGATTAGCATACTGACATGACTCACACTCAAAATAAATGCCTCTAAACTTAAGAAACAATTGATGAAGAGTGGTAGATGAGGGATGACCAAGACGACAGCGAATGTCATAAGGTGATGTAGATGTGGCAAAGTGAGCAACAGGAGGAGGTGCAACTTCTATCACGTAAACTGCTCCTTCAACCTTCCCTTTACCAATAGCCTTCCTCGTCAAAAGATCCTGAAAAATGCAACCATCAAGGAAAAATGAGATTAAGCATTTTAATTGCTTTGTAATTTGACTTACAGATATCAAATTGAAAGGTGAATTTGGAACATAAAGGTCATATGATAATTCTAAATCTGTAGAAAGGTGGGAGGTCCCACTTCCCTTCACACTTATTGAGGAGTCATCAACCACAGTGAAAGCACTGACAGGAGATATGATGAAGAGAAGATTTTAAGATTACCTGTCGACCTAGTAATGTGATCGACCAGGTCAAGTTGTGAGAAACAAGATGTGGCAGCCAGGTCAAGTTGTGAAGCCAATTACCGCTCTATGGCAAGCACTACTGCTGAAATTATGTGGCTTCATCAAATTTTACGAGAAATTAATTATCATGCTGAGAGCCCATCCAAGTTGTGCTATGATAATCAATCTGCACTGCACTGCACATCCGGAATAATCCGGTTTTCCATGAGAGAACTAAAGGAATGCAAATCTCGAACAAGTTATTGAATTCGGATAGACTCGCTCAAGTGACCAATTGGCAGACATACTTATAAAATTTGTCTCTAGAAAAAAATTGGAGTTCATTTGTAGCAAGCTTGGTATGATTAACATCCATGATCTAGCTTGAGAGGGATTTTAGATTATGGTATTATTTTCCGGTTCAGACCTCCATCCGGTTTAGCTCTCCATCCGGTCCAGCCCTTCACATTTATATCCAAGCAAAGGCTTTGATTAGGGTTAAGCAGTATTCTGAGGTACATCGTTTTCCTTCTCCTTGATAGTTTAGAATAATGAAGTAAAATGATTATATCTAAGATGGCATAATGAGAAGTTGCAAAAAAGGATTTGCAACACATAATAGTAATGAGTGAACGTGTTACTAATACAGAATTAGCTTGCAATAAAACTCGAAAAATTAGATACATTCACGAGGAGTACTCGTGCCTAACCCCGGGATTCTGGTTTCTTCTTGAAGTCCCTCTCACAAAAGAGATCCCAAAAGTCTAACCATAAAAGGATCCTTAATACTCCCAAGTCTCCTTCTTATATAAGGAGGGGGTTCACTTACACATTACAATAATTCCCTTCAAATTAAAAATTCATGCTGGTCAAAAACAAAATAAGATTCTTCAAGGAATTGTCAACGCGCGTGCGTAACAATATATCCCGCATGAAAATTGGTCTTGACCCCAAGGTCGAGGTGTCACCTGTCATCTAGTAGTGAGCCACCCGTGGGTTGGCTGTCGTTGAGGTGCATGGGGCTCTGTAAGGCGGTGCAGTTGTGATCGCAAGGGTGTCAAAATCAGCTATGTCGATCTCGTGATCTTCACCAATGAGGACACGGAACTCTTTAATAGGGCAGTCATGTGTAGGAGAATAGGGTTGCTTGCAACAAAAGCACATGACCTTACTACGCAAGTCATGGTACTCTTGGTTTGAAAGGCACTGAGTAAGGATAGTACAGTTGTTGCATGGAAGCATAATGAGTGGGCGAGGTAGAGAAGGTGGTAGTGGTGGAGGTTTAGGAGGAGGGGCAAAGTATGGTTTGTAGGGGGTTTGGAAGGAGGTGATGTAGAATGACGGTCCCCGGATGTCGCAAGGAATTCGGCCTACACGAATAGGAAGTAGTCCATGGGTTGGTTGATGGTAGACGGATGGAGGGCGCCGAGGGGAGCTCTTATATGAGGTTGTAAGCCATGCATGAAATAGCTCAACTAGTGATCAGGTGGAAGATCTGGGGCGTGGGTCACAAACTCGATAAATTCATCCACATACGAGTCAATGGAGTCAGTCTGATTGACCCCGCAAAGTCGTTCGATCACGTTGCTGGAATAATGGTAATCATAGTGTCTAATTATTGTCTCGGCGAGAGATGCCCATGTGAGTTCGGGAGAGGATTGGTGGAGGCAGTGGACCCTCTCATGCCAATAAGAGCTATATAGAACTTTTGCGCCTGAGAAGTCTAGTGAATGTCAAAATACTGCTCGACCCGCGCAATCCAACCCAGGGCTCAGTCTTGTTGAATGTGGGAATGTTGATGCAGGGGAAAGGCGGAGGATACAATCCCTCCAAAGCAGTATCTTTGTGGGACAATGTGTTGGGTGATTTCAAGGCATAGGCAGCGTTAGGCTCGGAGTTTTGGCCTTGTTGCATGTTGTGGAGCAGGTCCATAATCAAAGCAAATTGCTCGTCTCGTCTTGGGCCTCAAGACGAAAGTTGATGGTGGTTAGAGCGTGTTCAAGGGCCTCCACATGGGATTCCATCATCGGGTGGCTGGTATTTGGCATAAAAAGGAGATTGAAAGAGCAGCGGGGGTCATCTGTACACTGTGGAGAAGCATCGTGCCTACAGTTTTTGTAGGATTGGAGAAACGGTGTGCGGAAAGCAATGTGTGACTGGATGGAGGTAGAGCGTGAGAAGAGGGGCACAACAGTGTTGGAAGGGATCTATCGATCAGAATGCCTGCGCGGTCGCTGGAGTCTCAGCTGGTTGCGTACGTTGCAGGCGGAGCCGTATGCAAAATCCGGAGCGACAATAGGGCGTGGAGGCGTGGCGGAGGGCGTGGATATCTAGATGTGTTTGTGAGGACGCATCGAGCCCGCCGACAGAGAGATCTGTCATGGTGAGACACGCTTGGTAATGGAGAACGAACGCAAGCGGATAACGGAGAGATCGACATTGGGCGGGACACTCGTGTGGATTGCTGGCGAGCAGGGAGTGACGATGCCGAAGCCTGGAGTGGAAGTAGCCAAACTAAACAACAGCGGAATTGCTCGTGACGTCAAATCCGGAGGCCAAATGTTACCAACACAAAATTAGTCTGCAATACAACTCAAAAACTAGACATTCATGAAGAATTCTCGGGCCTAACCCCAAGAGCTTGGTTCCTCTTTGAAGTCCCTCTTACAAGGAGAGATTCCAAAACCCTAAGCATAACAGGATCCCTAATATTCCCAAGCCTCCTCCTGTTATAGGGAGGTGGCTCACTTACACATTACCATAATGCCCTTGCAAAGTAAAAATACATGCTGATGAAAAAAAAATAAAATGCTCCAAGGATTCATCCCCGCGCATGCTTAACAAAACGCAAGGATTTATAAAGCGAACCCAATAGTTGGGATAAGCAAATGTTGATGATGGGGCTCTTAGAATGTATTCCTTGTTCTTTGTTTATTTATTTAAAAATTTTATGGAAGAAGAAATTGTGATGCCAAAGATATCTTATCTTTTTCTAGGGTGTAGTCTTCTAGTGGTAGTTGTATCTGCCCATTTGAACCCCCGTTCCACGCGCCAGCGCCTCCGAATAAATGTCTTGTAAACTGGTCTTTCTGCAGCCAGATTCTTCTATATAATAGCTAAAACATCTATTAAATGAGAGGGCTGAAAAATAATGAAAATGACTACTAGGTATTGTTTAAAGTGATATAACTAAATATAAGTGAAGGTCAATTCAGGTACTTCAGATGAATAGCTGCTTAGATTTTTTAGGAGTGGTGACACATGTTCTCGAATGTTGGACAAATGATTACGTGTTCATGAGATCAGTGATACGCAACATGCGTGTGCTGCCAACTTATTTTTTTACTAGCTTATTTTTAATGTTATCATCTAGGTTATCGTTTATTTCTGTAACATTGATTTAGTTAATATTATCTTGCAGTATTAATGAAACCACCTTGCATACTAGGTCAATTACCTCAAGGAGTTTGGCTTGGCTACCGAAGAAGTGGGAAGGGTTTTAGCTTACAAGCCACAACTCATGGGATGTAGCATTGAAGAAAGGTGGAAGCCTCTTGTGAAATATATGTATTACCTTGGTCTACGCCGTGATGGTTTGAAGAGAATACTCATGGCAAAACCAGCAGTTTTTTGTGTTGATCTGGAGAAAACTATTGCACCAAAGGTTTGACTCCTTGCTATAAATACTCATCTGTTAGCTTTGTGAATTACTTGTATTACGTTAAATGCTCTACTTAGGCTCCGTTTGGCGTGGTGGTGGCGGTCGTGAACACGGTGGTTATGAACCGCCCGGCCTCACCAAAAGAACTTTGTCCATTTTTATGTTCAAAACTAGCTTTACATTCTATGACAGGTGGCGTTTTTGTCCAAACTCACCGGAACAAACACACTGCACAAAATAGAGCTTTAATATATATAATTTCGTTTTCTCCTCTTCTTTCCACATATTATACGACATCCATCTGCACCTCACTTTTATGTTTTTTGGTTGCTGTGTTTACATCTATTACATTTTTGGAGAGAGAAGATCTAGGTTTATCAGTTAACTTTTGTTCATCAGCTTTAAAAACAGTCATCCACATTGAAAATTTGAAGCATTGGGGTTCTATTTGTAGAAACTGGGGAGAGACAATATTTTTTTTTGCTTAATTGTCCACATGCGAACAATTAGTTATTCAAATTCAAAAATAAATAGACTAAATAATCATTCACAACTATAAATTTATTAGTTTTGTGCTTATAAATGCTGAAATATCATTTCATTCTGCAGGTTAGATTTTTGCAGGATATAGGAGTCAGACAGGAAGACATTGGAAGTGTTCTAGCAAGATTTCCATCATTGTTAACATATAGTCTCTACAAGAAAATTAGACCAGTGGTTTGTTCACACTTCCTTTTATAATCTTTACGTATCAAGATCAAAATATGTGGGCTATCAATGGTTGCATGTGTTTTAACAGGAAGCAAGAGTGATTTTTGTTTCTTAATGTTGATAATATAATTCTTCGTCAAGAAATTTATTCAACCACTTGATCGTGATATCTAGTCCACACAAGAAATACCAGTGGCAGTTAGTCGTGTTCAAAAAGCTCGATCGGGCCGGTCTGGGACCGGGCCAATCGGGCCCGGGCTTCTTGCCAACCGGGGTCGGCCCGGGCTTCTTGCCAACCGGGGTTGGCCCGGGCCTGGCTTGAGCCGGGCCGGGCTCGGGCCCCCTCTCAAAGAGGGGCCTGATAAGGCCCGCAAGGCCGAGCCGGGCCCGGGCCAGCCTGATTTCCCAATAGGATGGATTTTAATCCCACCCAAATTCCGCCAGTAGGCGGGATTTCCATCAGGTAAGCGGGATTTCCCACTAGCCCGGGTGTCGGGCCCAGGCTAGGCCCGACGCCTGAGCTTTTCCTGGCCCGGCCCGGCCCGGGCCAAGCGGCGAGTCGGGCAACCGGCTGATATGGGGGCTTTGTAAGGCCCTCAAGCCTGGGCCGAGCTTTTCCCGAGCCGGGCCTAATCGAGCTTTTTCCGGGCCGGGCCCGGTGACGCGGGAGGGAAATCTATAGGCGGCGGAAAATCTGCGACCTAACCCTACATGTTATGCAAAAGTCCGACCGTTAGATCACAATTTAATAATAAACAATATCATCTCATGCAGTTAATTCACAGCAAGCCAAAGATAATTTATTTAGGGAGAAACAAGCTTAGGCTTTCCTCCGCGTGGAGGGCCAAAGCAAGAGCGTGCGATGAATATACCCTGCAAATCACAATAATGTTTTAGGGCAAAATTTTACGATAATGTTTCTCCAAGTAAATATAAAATGTCCAACCCAATAGATAAATGCTGAAAATGAAAAACCAATACAACGAAATCTTACCAAATAGTGGGTTGACCAAAGCAATGAAGATTTCGGAGCCAGATACGTAGGACGGCTACCGAATGTAGAACTGGCGGCATGGAAATAACGTAGGTGGTTGTTCTCGGCTATGGATGGTGGAATCGGGCCGGAAATGGATAGATCCGGGCACGTGTGTATGGATCCAGGCGGGGGGAGGGGGGTAGATCTGTTGTTTTGAGAACGGATTCGGGCTAGGAAATGATGAACGGACGAGGGAATTGGCGAATCGGGGACTGATTTGTCCAGTTATGGACAAAACCAGTAGGAGGGGTGTTGGAGGTATTGTAGATCCACCAATGTTAATGTTAAAACCTCTTCCCGATCATCTCACATACGTTTACCTAGGAGAAAACGACACTTTACCGGTAATTGTCAACTCGAAATTACAACCGGAGCAACAACAAAGCTAATTGATTTATTAAAACAATATAAGTTGGCATTATGATGGACCATAACAGATATCCAATGGATAAGCCCTTCATTATGTATGCATAAGATTCTCTTGGAGGAATCTTTCAAGGGATCCATAGAGCCCCAACGTTGTTTAAGTCTACCAATGTTGGAAGTGGTTAAGAAAGAAATTATAAAATGGTTAGATGCGCGGATCATTTACCCTATCTTGGATAGCTCGTGGGTTTCACCAGTGCAATGTGCCCCAAAGAAAGGAGGGATGACGGTAATAAGGAATGAGAATGATGAGTTGGTGTCCACTAGAATGATTACTGGGTGGCGTATTTGTATGGACTATCGGAAATTAAATAAAGTCACAAAAAATGATCATTTCCCTCTGCCCTTCCTTGATCAAGTGTTAGACAAATTGGCAGCGAAAGATTTTTGTTTTCTAGATGGATATTCGGGTTATAATCAAATCATGGTAGACCCTGAAGACCAGAAAAAGATTACATTCACTTGCTCTTATGTGAATTTCTCATTTAGACGAATGTCCTTTGCTTTATGTAACGCACCTGCTACTTTTCAGCATTGCATGATTGTTATATTCTCTGACATTATGGGCCATGACATTGAGATTTTCATGGATGATTTCTCTATTTTCGGTAAATCCTTTGAAGCTTGCTTTGTTTGTTTAGAAAAGGTGTTTGCGCGTTGTGTTGAGACTAACCTTGTCTTGAATTGGGAGAAATGTCACTTTATGGTGCGTGAGGGAATAGTATTTGGACACCACGTGTCTAGAAATGGGTTAGGAGTGGATAAAGAGAAATTAGATGTGATCGAAAAGCTACCATCACCCAAAAATGTGAAGATGTTGCGAAGCTTCTTAGGACACGCCAGTTTTTATCGAAGATTTATTAAATACTTTGCGAAAATAGATGTGATCGAAAAGCTACCATCACCCAAAAATGTGAAGATGTTGCAAAGCTTCTTAGGACACGCTGGTTTTTATCGAAGATTTATTAAATACTTTGCGAAAATAGTGAAACCATTGAGTGAACTATTAGAAAAAGACGTAAAGTTCTATTTTAGTGATGAGTGTTTAAAAGCTTTTGACGAACTCAAAAATCGTTTGACTACTACACCTATTGTAGTGACTCCTGAGTGGGAAGAACCGTTTGTCTTAATGTATGATGCAAGCGATTATGTTGTGGGAGTTGTCTTGGAGCAAGTACGGGGGAAATTTTTCCACACGATAGCCTACGCGAGTAAAATATTGATCCATGCTCAAATCAACTACACCGCAACTGAGAAAGAATTACTAGCAGTAGTGTTCGCCTTTGAGAAATTTAGATCTTATCTCTTATGCGCAAAAAGTACGGTTTACACGGATCATGCTGCGATCCGTTACCTCATGGAGAAGAATGATGCAAAGCCACGATTAATTTGATGGGTGTTTCTCTTGTAAGAATTCAAAGTAGCGATTAAGGATAGGAAAGGTGTGGAAAACTCAGTGGTTGATCATCTATCTAGGATCGAGAATTGTCTCCCATCATTTAATTCTGAAATCGACGAGTGATTTCCAGATGAGAGGGTTCTAGTTATTTCCAAAAGTACAACACCTTGGTACGCAGACTTCGTAAATTACATAGTCAGTAATATTATGCCCTCTGATCTTTCACATCAACAAAGAAAAAAATTTACACCATATGCCTTCATATCTGTGGGATGAGCCTTATGTGTTTAAGATTGGAGCCGACGGAGTGGTGAGACGATGTGTGCCTGAAGGGGAATGAAATTGATATTAGAGAAGTGTCATAGTTTCTCTTACGTAGGTCATTTCATGGGTAATAGGACAACAATGAAAGTGTTAGAGGCCGGATTCTTTTGGCCCAATCTGTTTCGGGATTCCAACGTATTTGTGAAACAGTGCGATTGATGTCAACGAGATGAGAACATACGGAGAAGCGATGCAATGCCTATGAACATAATGCTAAAAATTGAATTATTTGATGTTTGGGACATAGATTTTATTGGCACTTTCGTAAATTCAAATGGGAATCTGTATATTTTATTGGTCGTCGACTACGTATCTAAGTGGGTAGAAGCGATCGCAACAACTAAAAACGATGTTAAGGTAGTCCTAAATTTTCTAAAGAATTACATATTCAATCGATTTGGGGTACCAAGAGCAATTATTAGCGATGAAGGTAGTCATTTCTGATATGCCTAGTTCGCTTCACTGCTAAGAAAATACGGAGTGAAACATAAGGTCGCACTAGCTTATCATCCCCAAATAAATGGGCTGGCGGAGTTATCGAATCGAGAAATTAAAAAAAATCTAGAAAAGACAGTTAGCATTAATCGCAGAGATTGGTCTCAGAAACTTAATGATGCACTATAGGTCTATTGCACTGCTTTCAAAACACCACTTGGTTTGACCCTGTACATGCTAATCTATGGAAAATCATGTCACCTATCTCTAGAGCTTGAACATCGTGTGTATTGGGCAATAAAGAAGATCAATTATGACTTTCAAGATGCGGGGAAAAGAGATTCTTGCAATTAAAAGAATTTGAGAAGATTAGGATGCATGCCTATGAGAATTCAAAAATTTATAAGTAGCGGACCAAGAAGTGGCGTGACCGACGTCTGAAGGAAAAACAGTTCGAGTCGGGACAATTAGTTCTTTTGTTTAATTCCCGCTTAAAATTGTTTCCCGAAAAGCTTAAATCACGTTGGTCGGGTCCGTTCAAGGTCAAAGTGGTGCATCCTTACGGTGCGGTGACTATTTTAAATGAACATGATGGAACTAAGTTCAAAGTTAATGGAGAAAGACTGAAGTTGTATTTGAGAGGCGATGACGACTGAGCGGTGTCGTGCGTAACGCTTCTTTAGTTAAGTACTGTCTTGCCGGGACGGTAAATTAGGCGCTTATTGGGAGGCAACCCATCATTATATATAGTACTTATATAAATATTAATATAAAAATAAGTAAAAATTAAGTAATTTGTTATTCTATTGTTTTTGTATTAGTTTTAGTCTGGAGGAAATCGCACGAGGAAAGGGCTTTTTAGTGTAATCTTGGTTGTCGCAACCTAAAAAAATCAAGGTTGCAACCTTATTTTTTGTTGTTGTTTATGTAGAAAGGCACTGGAGAACTCATTAGTCCCGGGTCAACTGAACCGGTGCGGTAATTGACAAAAGTTTAGATATTGCTACCCAAAAAACATGGGTAGCAACCTTTTGATTTCTGCCTACTCCTGAAGCTTTAATAGGCTGGTTCAACTGAACCGGCACACTTGATTTTGGTTAGCCGGATTAAGTAAATAGTTAAGGTTGGCCGCCTATTGTTCCAAAATCGACTTTGCATTAGATTAATTCTTAAATACCGATTCAGATTTAATATTGTTCCTTAATCACCGTGATTAGCTCATTCCTCTCTTCTAAAACCGGTTCTCTCCCAACCTAAAAACTCGACATCCCCCTCTTCTAACCTAATAGAGTTACATCGTGGAGTGCGGAAGAGAGCATTCGACAAAATCAGAGAGGGCATAGTGTGCTGGGTTTCGCTAGGGCATAGGGCGGCGTCCGGCGATTTCCATTTCAAGGAAGCCGCGCAAGGACCTTTGACGATCTGCATCATCTGGGCACCTGCGAGTAAGAAGAACCCCCCGAAGGCAGGGGAGATTTAGCGGAAAATTGCGGCGGTCAGCGAGGTCGGAGCGGGCTGTAGCGGCCTTTGAACCTAGTCTTGCAATTCCTAAGGTAGTCCTTATATGCTTCATTCAATAAGAGAATTCTTATGGTCGATGTGCCCCCCTCTTAGTGTCGGGCTTTTGTTCGATTAGGCTATGTCGTCCAAGAGAAAAGACAAAGGAAAGAGGAAGAAAATAGCCCGCAAGAGGGTCAAGTTCATAGATGAGCAGGCCTAGCATTGTTTTGAAGCTATCCAATCCGTTCCTTTCATTTTTGAGCGGGGTTTCAAGATGGAGAGGCGCACCTGGAGTGTTACATACGCTGACCAGATCAAGGCCTTGCAGTGGGAAGCATTGTGTCACCCGCGAACTGAAACCGTCTCTCCTTGGGTGTATGAATTTTGTGTGAGTGCAAGGGATAAAGATGGGGAGAGAGTACTACTGAGAGGACAGTATGTGGATTTTTCTTCTGCTACAATCAATGGGTTGTTTGAGTTGGACAATGATATTGAGGACACCTACAGCAAGATTCAAGCAACTGTGTCGCCGACTGAAATGTCAGTCATGGTCTGTGGCGTGCCCGAACCTGAATGGTCATGAAAGTCTAAGAAAGCACTAAAATCGACTTCTCTAACGAGGGAAGCCAAAGTGTGGTTCCTCTTCATCAACGCAAGCATTATGCCTACGCGACATTCGAATAATATAACTCTTGACAGGATCACTCTCATCTATTGCATCATAAAGGAAATTAGAGTCGATGTGGGAAAGATTATTGCAAAGCAAATCAAGCAGAAAATAAAGGAAGAACGAGTGCGTCAACTTTGGTTCCCAACCACAATTACAGAGTTGTGTCGCATGGCTGGTGTGGAGCAAGGCGAAGGAGATTTGGTAACCCAGGTGGGGCGTCATATAACGAAACAGTGGTGGAAGTAAACATTAAGGTGACTGTAGAGTCTGTGGAGAAGCAGAAGAGGTAGACGAGGTTGATGTGGAAGGAAGCTGATCAACCCACAAAGCCATCAGGGGTCGACCCTATAGACATCGACATTGGAGAGTCTAAGGATGGGAGTAACCTCGATCTGATTACGGGAAACTATAGAGTATATGAAAGCATACCAGAGATGTCAGCACCTCTACTTTGAAGCTCGATTCGAGGAGCTATATAAGCTTCTAGTAAAATTGTTGCTCAAGGCCAAGATCCCAGTTGAAGAGCCGTCCTACCACCTCCAGTCCCAGGTTTGGACTTAATATTCATCATAAAAGCATAATTATCTTTCACAAACACTAAATCAATTAAAAATTATTAAGTTCTTACATTATTTTTTTCTTAATTTTTTAAGAAAAAAATTTACAACAAAAATCTCACTTAGATGCGCCTTTTATGTTCTAAAGGCACGAATAAGGCGCACGGAGGAGCAAATCTCAAAGCCTGGTGAGCCTGGAGCCTGAGGCGCGCATTTAATAACATAGTCAGACGTTGATATTACGTAACCCAAAAAATGAACGAATGTGGACAGGAACGAGCACTTCTTCAAATCGATATAAAGATGCTCTTTTCGGAGGAGCTCGAACACCAGGTGGATTTGACGTTAGTGCTCGATGCGGCCCTGGTTGTATATCAATATATCATCAAAATATACTACCAGAAATTTGATCATGTAGGGCCGCAAGACATGTGTCATCACTCTCATGAACGTATTGGGCAAGTTTGATAAACCGAACGTTATCACTAGCCACTCGTATAAGTCGTCCTTCGTCTTGAAGCCCGTTTTCCACTCATCCCCTTCTCTAACTCTAATATGATGGTACTCACTACGAAGATTGATCTTCGAGAATATTTGGGCACCAGCCATCGAGTCCAGGAGATCATCGAGACGGGGAATCAAAAAATGATACTTCGCCGTGATTTTATTTATAGGACGACTATCAATGCACATGCGTCAGCTACTGTCCCTCTTCGGGGTCAGAAGGGCTGGCACGGCGCAAGGATTCAAACTCTCTCATATAAACTTCTTTCGCAAAAGATCATCAACTTGCCTCTTTAGCTCGGCATGCTCACTTGAATTTAAGCGGTAATGTGGGAGATTGGGCAAAGATGCCCCTGGAATCAGATCATTCGCATGTTAGATGTCCCTCAGTGGGGGGAAGCTCGTCTGGGAGCTCCTCAGGCATAATATCTATAAAGTCATCTATCATCTGCCGAACATCTGGGTCAGTAATCTCGGCCTCACTAGGAGTCTCGGTCGTCATGGTGGTCGCTACGATAAACATGACCAATGTCTCTAGGCTCTCTCAGAAAATCACCCTTTCTCAAGACATGTAGGGGTCTTGACAACCCAGCACTAACTGACTAATCAACCTTGCCCTTGGGAGGCTCCCTGGGCTGGGTCGGAGTAAGGTAATACGCACGTGTGTGACCGACCGTAACACGTGGCATCACGATCATATAACCAAGGTCTACTGAGTAGAACGTGGGCGACATCCATAGGGATAACATCGCACCAAACTTCGTCCTCCGTGGTCGCTAAACGGATCGGTACCAGGCACTGTTGTATGACATGAATGATGGACTTGTCCACCCATAAGACAGGGTAAGGATGCAGATGTGGTTCGACCGTATGTTGCATCCTCTCCTACCCTTTCTTTGCAATTATATTTACACAGCTACCACTATCAATGGAGAGCTTGTTGGGCCTCCTGCGCTCGGGAAATACGTGAAGAAAATAGTGGTGGGCGTCAATCCTGCTTAGCACGTGGGGTGTGGACGATGCGGCGGAGGACTCCTACCTCTAGCGATCTCTCGGCATCGCTCTCCCATCCATCCTCTACGACGGTAGTAATCTCCTCAAGGGCTGCGTCCTCAATCTCAGTGTTGGGCTACGTCCTCTACGTAAATACTGTTTGTACTCTAGTGTGAGCTGAAAGACCTGCTCGATCGTCTCCATCCTATGGGAAATCAGTTCCCTTCGAATGTCTGCTCTAAGGCCCGCATGAAAGTGTGAGGCAGTGGCGACGGGCTCTTCCATAATGTCTCTACGAACTACGAGTTCGTCAAATCGTAACATATAATCAGCAACGGAGAGAGTCCTCTGACGTAGTGCGTAAAGCTGATCTAAGTGCTGATCTCGATATGAAGCGGGGAGGTATTTATCTTGTAAGTTTAGCTTCATCTCATCCCATCGGGTAATCGGCTTGACCACCCGATGAGATAGCCGGTCACGGCAAGCCCAACATCAAAAGATCATCATCGAATGGACTCGACAATAAATTTTTGCCTTGGCCGAGCCCAACTTCATTTTGGCTCATTGCCGACAACCACCTCGCACGTATCGCCTCACTCAGTCGCTCATACTCGAAGCTAGTCAAAAACTAATCTGCTGACGGTCCACGCCGTCGACTTCAACCCGTATCCGATAGATCTTGGGGCCAACCGATTGGAATTGGGCTCGCTTCTGCCGCCGTTTGGTATACCGGTCACTCCTTTTTCTTAGTATTGTTTCATGCCTTCATTTAATTACACTTGGGTTGCCGTTGCGTTCTCCTTATTATTAATATCGTTATTCATAAATTGTGAATGTTATTCATGTTTGTGGCCGTATTTGAACGGTTTCACTCGGGTCCAAAGCGACGAGCTTGGTTTTCGCGCTCGAATCGGCTGACATCAAAGTTTAGCTTCGGGTAATGATAATCCTCCTCCTCTGGAGTCATCCCATGACGTGGCTCATGATAGTCACCGTTCTCATCATCATAGTCATAATCATATTGTGTTCGATCTCTACGTTGAGGTGGAGGAGGACGAGGCTCATCGGGAGGACGGTAATTCCTCCCTGGATCTCATTGATACTCGTATCCACGGCGATAATTCCCTCTCGGAGGGGGAGGGGGATCTCGACGAGGAGCGTCTCTACCACGTCTCTCAGGAGGAGGCGTAGCATCTCGTGCTGACCCTCGCAATATCACCCCTAAGGGTGTCGAATTGGACTCTCATTTGATCAAATCGATCGAGGACAAGCATTTGAATTTCAACGGGCGTCATGTTTGTTTGTGAACTAGCGGTCCTATCGTCGGTGTGACTGTGACTCGACATGGACTGACGATAATCCCTACCACTACGTAACATGCAAATGACCCTAGCCTGGCTCTGATACCAATTTGATACAGTGGTAAGGCTGACACGGGATGGACGCTCTAAATCCAGCCCTAAATGCGGTGAAGTGTAATGCAAGTACACAAGTGTTCCGCTCAAAAAGTATAACTAATTAATTATTATAATAATTAGTTAATTATTATAAGTATAACTAACTAATTAATTTTACAAGCAACAGAGGCGCGAATAATTTTAAGCGTGCACAGAATTAACTCGGCAAGTGATACAACAAGTGAACTAATAACACAATAAAATAGAAAACCACCATAATATGAGTTACTGAGAATAACAACAATAGAGGAAAGACTTTACCACAATTCACACATGTAGGCGGCGGCAAGACGGTTGTTGGCGGGTATCCAAGGTCATAGCAAGTATGGATCGGGACTGATGATGGTTAGAATGGGCTAGAGGGGGTGGTTGTAGGGTCACGGATAGGAAATTTAGGGCTAGAGTAATGTAGATATTAGGAAGCGGGTTGGCTGATTTGGACTGGGAGGTGAAAGGGGAAGGTGGTAAGGTGGTAGGGCGGGTGGCTGATTTGGACTGGGAGGTGAAAGGGGAAGGTGGTAGGGCTGGGTGGATGTTAACGTGAGTGGGGAATAACATAGTAGATAGTGTCGGAGGGGAAGAGGAATCAATGTAGGTCGTCGGGCTTTGCTAGCGGGCCAGGATGTTGATTGGGTTGTTGTATTGGAGTGCTGCTGTGAGGGGAGAGGCAGGGGATGGGGGTTCGATGAAGGCTACAGGGGAAGTGGCGGGGAGGAAAGTAGCGGTGGACAGGTTAAGGGAGGATGCGGAGGAATCAGAGTTGCCTTACTGTAGTCCGGCGGTTGTTGTGGGTGGGAGGCTGGTCGGAAGGAAGGGGAAGACAGCGGAGGGCTTCCAGGAGTCACACCTGGGCGGGGGATTCCGGCGTTGCACCAGGAACAAAGACCGACAGTTAGCCTTAAATAGCAAACAACCTTCGATCCCCTCCAACAGAACCACCGCCAGCAATATATAACCCTAATAAAAACCACCTAATAACTGCAA